>CM053587.1:193595484-193640903 GCA_028646515.1 Pseudochirops corinnae
ATATATACACACAATTATTATTATTACTATTATTAACTACATCCAACTGGAACTTGAGATACACAGGCATTGAGGTTGGGAGGTCCATCCTGCCCTCCTGAAAAATCAGAGGGGTGAGGGGGGAAGACATAGGAGAGAATAGATTGGGGGAGGGGGGATACACTGGGATGGCTGTTTTGGGGCAGTGGGTAGGGAAAGGTGGGGAGAAAATTTGTAACTCAAAATCTTGTGGAAATGAATGATATAAACTAAAATAAAATAAAATAATTTAATATAAAAAAAAGAAGCTACAAAAGCAGGGACCTTAATTCCATTCCCAAATGACTTTTGGCTCCAGCATTTTGAAAGGAGAATGATTGAATCCTAATAAGGCTGCCCTGGTGCCAATATTCTAACTTCTTTATGAACCCCACTAAACAGCAGACATGTCCTTCTTTAACTTCCTGATCTGACTTTAACCACACCACAGGTACCCAGACTCAATACAGTTATTGCCCCTTTTTACCTACTGCCCCAAGATCAAATTCACATATTTCAACAGGTGTATCTATGTACTCAAACACAATTATATCATCCAATTATCCCAAGGCATGATTAGAATACCTAATTATTCATCTTGACCAGACCAAACCACAATAATTAGCCAATCAGAAAGCAGCAGGACTAGGATGTTTGACCACTATACCATAAATGGGATGCCTCACCATTACCTAATTCCTTAACAAAGCCCTCCTGACTTTTTCATACTCACAATTTCTGCTGTGTAATCAGCATGATTACATTATAAAACTGTCTATTTTGTCTTACTATGTTGCTAGTTCCTCTTGGAACTTAGACTGCTTCTGAGCAGTGTCAATCCTCAATAAATGGCAATCCTTGAATTATAGGTGATCGGACTCCGAATTCTTTGACACGACCCCCACAACACACCATGAAACAACAACACATTCAGATTTGCTCCTGTCAGCCTAGCACATTCTCCAACAGATTGCTAACATAACAGTTCAAAATAACAAAGAATTCAGGCTTTTATGAGGTTTTTCTTGTTGTTGTTGTTGTTGTTGTTGTTGTTTTACGTATAGTCCTGGGAAGAATTCCCAGGTGTTGAAGTATCATGAAGTTTTCTGGAATTTGAGAAGTGCAAAAAAAGAAGGTGGATAAAATTAGAGCAAAGAACATTACAGCAAGAGGGATGGCTGTCTGTGTGTGAGAGAGAGATTTCTTTTAGTTATTTCACTTTTCTATGTCATTATAGGGGAGAATTGCATCTAGCTTTTTATCACAGTTGATTAGAACCCTGACTAATGAGCTTAAAGCTACAGAAATTATTTGCGTGTAATTTACTTTTCTCATTGTTGTGGTTTTTTTTTTTCTTCCAGAGTCACAGACAAACCCATCTCTGGGTAAAATTGTGAAGAAGAGAAGGTTTTTCTTAGAGAACTTTCAAACTGTTAGGTCTCTTCTCCTCCTTCAAGGTACAATGTTCTCCTTGTCTCCATTAATGCTTGCTTTCAGAAAAAAGGATCTTTACCATACTTCTCATTCATTTGATGGTCAGAGAGGTTTTTTCCTCTGTTAAAAGAATTAAAAACACATTTGATTTTTTGGGAGCAAGTATTTGAACTAAAAGTTAAGAAAACTTCTATTTAAGGCAGTGTCTTGTTTTAATTTTGGATTATAGTAACTAGACTACATATCTAGCTCTGGCCAAACATCTCAAAATACTGTCTTTAATTTTTGTTTTGTTGTTGTTGGTTTTGCTTTATTTTTGGAGGGCAATTGGGGTTAAGTGGCTTGCCCAAGGTCACACAGCTAGTAAATATTAAGTGTTTGAATTCAGATTTGAACTCAGGTCCTCCTGATTCCAGGGCTGGTGCTCTATTCACTGCACCACCTAGCCACCCCCTATGTCTTTAATTTTTATACAAGACATTTTGAAGGGGTCAAGATAAACCCATTACCACAGGAGAGAGAGTGGGAGAGCACACAGATAGCAGGTTTGTTCTAGGGAAGAATTACTCAAGACCAAATCATAGCTGGAGTTTAGCATCAGAGAGAAATTTGAACCCCGTTCTTCCAACAGCTTAATAAGTGATCAGTTGACTCTATTTTGTTCCTTCTCTTGATTATCATTTTTTAAAATTTATCCTAGAACCTATACAGAATACTCAGAATTTATTCTTTTATCAGAGCTGGAGTGTCCTTCCTGATGTATTTTTTTCATTGCTAGAACTTCATGATATTTGAACGTATTTCTCCATTTATTTTTAAAAAAGGTATTTGTTTTTGCTCCTGACATACTGATGTACAAAAATACTCATTTTTGGATTCTCAGCAGTAATACAGATAATTTTCACAATATTGTTATTTTCTGTAGCAATATAAATAAAATAAACATTCAACATCAGATCTTGTGAGAAGAATGAAAAATCTTCATCCTGAATCATTGTTCTAACTTTGGAATTCTTGAATTGAAAGTACAGCTAGGTGGTGCAATGGATAGAGCACTGTGCCTGATGTCACCAAGATCTGAAACCAAATCTGGTCTCAGACACTAATTTGCTGTAACATGAGGAAATTCAATGAACCTATTTGTCTCAGCTTCCTCAGTTATAAAACGGGGATAATAATGCACCTATATCTCAGAGTTTTTCTGTGGATCAGAGGAGACACCATTTCTACAATATTTAACACAATGCCTGATACATAGTAGATGCTTAGTAAATGTTTATTCCTTTCCCTTTCTCCTACACCTCTGTAACATCTTCTCTGATAGGATGGCACTGCCCAAAAATTTCATTTAAGGAGGGTTTTTTTGACCAACCAAATTTTATTACCCTACAACTTGTATTCTTTACTTTCTCGAAAAATGTTACTTCACTGAATTTTTTTTCCTACTTTCTCCCATTTCTTCCAGTCCTTCATTCTTTCCTGTTTCCTTTTATGTGTTGTTTTCCCCTGTTAGAATGTTACATACTTCATAACTGGAACTTTCTACTTCTAGTTGTATTCCCCACACTTAATGAATACTCTTGGAATGAATGACTGAAAGGGAACAAACAATCTTTCCTCCTGACGGATTATTCCTTACATTACTTGACTTTATTCATGACCTTCTTTCCTGCTTTTAAAAAATTCTTGACTATTTGCTATAATGGAAACATTTCTTATTATTTGAAGAAGACTAAATTTCTGGGATTTAATAATGGCTATACCACTAGAAATGTCATGTGACATTGGCCTCAGGTTTTCATCTGACAAATGATGGCCATGAAATCTATAATTTCTAATGTCTTTTCTGCTCCAATATTCTATGATTGTCATTTTTTTTACTTAAAGACTAAAATAGAGCGAAAATTATATGTCTTTTTTAGTGAAGAAGATAGAAAGTCTTTTTTTTTGCATTTTGGAGGGGGGAAGACAGGGCAGTTGGGGATAAGTGACTTGCCCAAGGTCACATGGCCTGTGTGTGTGTGTGTGTGTGTGTCAAGTTTCTGAGGCTGAATTTGAACTCAGGTCCTCCTGACTTCAGGGCCAGTGCTCTATTCACTGCACCACCTAGCTGCCCCAGAAAGTCTTTCCATGAATTGCAGTGAGACATGGTAAAGATATTGCAGTCTCCTCATCTTCTCTTCCCTTCTCCTGCATAGAGTTTTTCATACGTAAATAAGTGATTATTAATGTGGCATAATTTGAAGGTCTATGAGTAGAGACTTTGCTCATTTAAAATATCAATTCCACTGCTTATCACTTCAACATGATAGTTTCATTCTGTTATGTCGTAAAAGCTTTTAAGCCTCCCAGAGGTTGATTATTGAAATTCAAATATCCCAGGGAAGAATCACAGCTTAAGATAATAAGTAAATTATTAACCAGCCCCTCAGCCAAGATTACTTGACAGAGAACTGATTGCCTTGTCCCCATGAGACTGAGACATAGAACTACGGCTCCAGGGCAGGAGACAGAAATATGGAGAGTAAAATAGATTTGGAAGCCATTCCCACATTTCTCCCAAGGGCATCACAGAATTTGGGCAAATCACCCAGAGTGCTAGAGTGGATCTTGGAAGGAAAAAGACAGAAGATCCTCCTGGTTGCTGTTTGATATCTATATTGCTTCTCATTCTCATCTTATCTTTCAAAATCCCCTACAGTGAAGTCCTCCAGTATATTTTCTAGCTTTAAAGGAATAGTTGAGACTTGATTTTCCCCCAAACCTACTTCATCCCAACATAGATAAATAGAATGAATCCTGTCTCTAATACACTTCACATTCGTATCTCTATATTCTAAAAAGTTACTTTGTTACAATAGAGTCCCAATCAATTTTTGAATAAAGGGGAAAGTAATAGTCTGACATATGGAAAAGGTACATTTTAGACTGCTTCATATGTTTTATGAACTAAAGTATTAGTGTGGCTAAATGAGGAAAGTTAATAAAAAATTATATTTGGCTTATGTTACCTTATAGAGCCACATCAAAATCTTACAAGTCCCTTACCAAAGAGTAATTTCTTAAGGTATTGGCTTGAAATTTATCCAAGAGAAAACCCCAGAAAACTGGAGAAGAAGAAATTAAGCAAAACTATATAATCAGTAATCCTTATGATATTTTTGTCTGAAATATCATGTTATTCAAATTAATGAAATGTAAATAGAGGAGATTTTAATATCTGGTTAAATGAACAAAACCCAAAATACCTAGTGATGTGCTTAAATGTGATAAAAGTAAAGGGTATATAAAATCAAATTATCTAAGATTTGAGGTTAATTTCTCATCTATTCTTCTAATCATCTAGATTATCATTCCTGGAATCATACCTGACTCTTTTAACTTCTTCATTCCCCTTTCACTTCAGACCTCTTGCTACATCTTATTAATTTTGCCTCTACAACATATCTGCAATCCATCCTTCTGTTTCCACTTAGCTTGTCACTGTCCAAGTTCAGATTCTCTTGCCTGGGTCATTACAACAGTGTCCTAATTTATATCCCTGAGTCTAATTTCTCTTTTTTTCTAATCGATCCTCTACAGAGATGCCAAAATAAAATTTCTAAACCATTGGTCTAAATATATCACTACCTTATTTAAGAATTTATAATGAACCTCAATTGATTCTAGAATAAAACTCAAAAATATACCTTTAGTCTATCTTTACATGCTGTTCTTACGTTACACTGTAGCCAAATTTCCTTACATGACGTTCCCCACGCAAAACTTTCCCATCTCCTGACTCCCTTTCTTTTCACACCATTTCCCCATGTCTAAAATGTTTTCCTTCACCTCCCTCTCTTCCCTAAAAGCCTCAGTTCGTGTCATTTTTTTTCAGTAAGTCTTACCCAAGTCACCTAAAGGTTAGCCATCCTCCCCCTCTCCAGTGTAATGCAACCTCTTTGGTGAAAGGGAAAAATTTATTATTCTGTATGTATATGTATATATCTATTTCTATATCTATATTTTTGTATCTTAAGCATTTATCACTGTGACTGGTACATAGTTGCAGATAAATAATTGCTTATTAATTTGTTGACATAAAATAATTTGCTTTAAAGAATATAAAACCAGAATGAAAAGGGATTGAAATTTTTAAAAAAATCATCAAGAAAAGACACACATAATTTCTGCCCTCTCTGTTTCTATCTTGGTATCTCTCTGTCATTCTCTTCTCTGTCTGGCTCTTTATGTCTCTCTGTCTCTGGCTCTGGGTCTCTATATCTTTCTGTCTCTCTCTGTTACACACACACACACACACACACACACACACACACACACACACACACACGCACGCACACATACACAATGTCCCACGAACACTACCTTGTAAACAAATCCTGTCTAGTGAATTTTAGGGCAAAGGAGAAGACAAATCTCACCTAGAAAACAAACAAAAACAATTCAAAGAAATAAACTTTAATTTTCAATCTTTAATAAATCTTTAGTGTACTATAAACCCCAAATGGATCTATGACATCACTAATGTGCTTGTTCCTTAGGATTATAAAGTTTTCCTGTATCCTAGGGATAGAGCACAGATGTTGGATAGATACTGAAAATGGGCTGTAAATTGAGCCTAGAATTAAAAAAGAAAAAAAAAATGTGTGTCTGGATTCCTTTTAGTGAATTGCAAACTTTGCAACAAGGACTTTTAAAAACCACTATACCTTTAGTAAAATTCATGAAATGGCATGATGTATCTACCTATAAAATTAATCAAAGTTATTGCTTTAAATGGAAGTTCTGGTAATACCAGATAATGCCCTTAGCCTCATAACACATTAAGCAAGTGAAAAAAGTGACCCCTATTGCATCTACCCACATACCTCAGAACCGGGAAAATCCACTTTTCTCTCATGTTAGGAATTCTGCTCTTTTTGATCTACTGTAAATTCTATATAGTTATTCCCATTCTGCCAGGCTCCAAATTTACTAGGCAACTTGAGTGGAGTTAATATTTAAGGAATTACAGGTAATTTTGCTAACATATGCAAGAAGCAGGTATTAAATTATATTGGTCCCATAACTATTTTAGTTCAACCTAAGCTGACTTATGTAGACAGCCAAATTTGTCTTCAAGACTTTGTCTTTATATCTTTTTTATTATTTCTCCCCTGGATGCTATCTTGTGCCCTCATGATTACTTTTTAGTCTTCTCCATGAAAAGCAATGAGAAATTATAGTAAAACCTTTTAAACCTTTTTTGCATCCAAGAATAGTATGAAAAGTCCATCACAAACCCATGGAAAACAAGAAAGAGCTATTCCAGTAAAGCTATTATATCACAGGTAAATATGCCTATGATCTCCCAGAATAACCAGAAACCAGATCAAGACATTTATAACCTACAAATCTTTGTGTACAGAGAAAATAAGAGGAGAGACACCAAAAAAAAAAAAAATGCTGAAGAAGGCAAAAAAGCCCCAGAGTACGGATCTTTGAAAACTTAGGGAGAACTATCAACCAGCATACCAGGTCACACTCTGACACAGACAGGACCAGTCCCTGGCACTCTGTCTTGAGATACAATGGAGAGACTGAAAATTGCAATTTTCCAGTCTGTGTATGTGTCCAAGAAGCCCTAGAGGCAGGGTCAGCATAGTAATCATGCTGACTTAGATTCAAGGTGAGACAAAATAGTTGTGTATAATACACAATAGGGAGTAGAGTTTGGATCTAGTACAAAGATTACATGTAGGAACTATAACTGGAGAAATTAGCAAAATTTTAAAAAGCAGTATAAAACTAATTACAGCTCTACAGATCCCTCAAAAGGACAGATTAAGTGCACTCCAAATGCAAAAATTAATTTAAAGAAATTGGATTTTCTACACTGAGTACAAGAATATGTAGAGTATATAAAGCATGAGATAAAAAATGAAACAAAAACCTCTGGATGACAATAAAATGATAAACATTTATTAAGGATCAGCACTGTGATAGGTGTTAGGGATACAAGGACCTTGCACCTAATGGGGAAGACAAAATACAAACAGAAGATAAAATGTTGGTCAGAAAAGTAGGGAGAAAGGACCCTGCAGCAGAGACATGATGATAGTGGAATGGAATACATATAGTGCACTTAACAAAAATTGAAGGGTTCACTGGTCTTCTGCGCCCTGTTTATATGAAGACTTTGGAAGGAATTTACTGTTATTATTGTTTTGTTTGTTTTTGCTATAATATCCCACCCTCCAATTTGTGGATGAAAGAAATAGAAGAAAAATAGCTTAGAAAATAGGAAGAATTTCTTAGAGCCAAGAGGGCAGAATAAGTAGGAAATCACCATAACTCTACTCATACCTCTCCAAATAATCATAAGATAATTCTCTGAAACAAACTCTGGAACATAACCAGCAAAAAAGACAGGAAAAAACAATCTTTGTGCTCAAGAAACTTCGAAGATCATCAGGAAACGTCTGCCTCACTTCAGTAAAAGGGAAAAGCAGTCCAGGATAGTAAGTGTCCCAGCAAGCCAGGAACAAGATCCACCTCAGCAAATCAGCAGCAAATGATGAGCCCCAGTGTAGTGAAGCAGGGAAACACCAATGCCCAGGATCCTCATATGGCGCAGCATAGGCAGGTGAACAGGCAGAATCCAACTCTGAGAACCACCATGTGTTTCACTGTGGCCCAAGTGCAATGGCAAGCAAAGGAATACTGAGCTCCTTGTTTCACTTATTCAAGTATTTAGTGCCTTATTTCAGTTCAAGTGGCTTTAAGTCTTGTCCATGATTATATCATCTTCCTTAAGAAACAGAACCTGTGAAGCTCACAGTGGGAGGGACTTGCCAAAGACCAGAAGAGGGAGGAACTAAAGACCATATAAAAGCAGGAGCACAAGTTGGGACAGAGCAGAACTGAGAAGGAGAACACTTGTGGTGTCTGGCACTCTCTTTGTCTGTTCTATCTGAGTTGATTTGTGTTTGTTACTTTGTTAGACAGAAACATTCTGTCTATTGATTTGTATATTTTGGTAGACAGAAGCCTTGTGTCTGCTCATGTTATTTTGTCAGAGAGACGCACTCTGTCTGTTGACTTGTGTTGATTTCACAGGCAGAAAGTGAATTGAGATGATAGGGCTAGAAATGTATATGAATGTTGTTGTAATTCTGCTAAGCTTGATGTGTGATATTGCTGTGGCTCTGTTAAGTTTTCTCTTCCCAGGAACAGAGGCTTCAAAGGACTTGAGGTGGACTGGTCATCCTGAACTTGGAGCTGGAGCAGGAACTGGGAGCTGCCTACCTTTGAGTCCATGTGATGGTTGGATGAATTTGGACAAGAGCTGGGAGGATGGAAGAGGAACTATGGAATTTGTGAGCCAGCCTCAAGCCAAAACAAAAGGACCTTTACTTGGGTACTTAGTGTTGACTGACAAGATCATGATTTCCTGTTATCTAGGGCTGGGAGAACTTTATCCTTTGTACTGTGTACCCCTTAAGGATGATTGAGTTAAGGATGATTGGAAGCTCTTCTCCAATCAAGAAGAAAGAAGACTTTCAGACTAATGATATTAAGACAATTTGAACTGGGGGTGGGAGGTCTTTGTACTTTGTATGTCTTAAGAAGGATTGCTCCTTAAAGATGTTTGAGTTAAGTACTTACTGAATGATATCATTTGTTTAAAATTATGTGACCACTTTAGTGATAAGTTGTTATTCTATATCATTAAGAATGCTGTACTTTGGTTTCTGGGAATGCTTTGCTTTAGTTTACTGCTGAATAAATGGAGCATTCACTATACTTTGTGATCAGAACCTTAAAACTTCACAGTAGCAGACATCTAGATAGCTGCTTGTGTTTGGCTTTACACCAAGGTAAATAGCCAGTTGTCAGTGGCCAGACCTCCATGTGCTTCAGTGTATACCAGGGAAATGCAGAAAGACTCCAATGATCTCAATACATGCCTGACACCACCAGTAGGATGCTGACTTAGCATCAGGTAAGCTGCCAGACACCTAAGTCCTGTAGTAGCACCAGTCACCACCACCACCATCCCACCACCACCTCAGCAAAACACCAGACACTAGAGTCAACCATGGACTTCAAGATAACATCAGTGCAGTAGGGCCTGAAGCCTCTGAAGAAAAAGCCTGAGACAATACCTCTTTCATCCTTGGAGCAGAGCTCATATTGAAAGGAAAGGAAAAAGGCCAAAAAAAGAGCTCACCTGGACTAATAGCTCAGAGCTCCTGTTCCAGTTCCAATTTCTGTTCCTTTTCCAGTTCGAAAATCACAGTGACCAGTCCACCTGAAGCCCTTTGAAGTCTCTGTTCCTGGGAAGGAGAATGAAGAGGTACTTTCAGAAATCTAGGAATAATTTATGATGACAAAAAATGAGTATTTCATGAATGAATGTAATTGTCATCCATGACGAACATTGTAGTGAATGAGGGAAATTAAGCCTGAGGAAAAAGTCATTAGGTTGGTAATTAGGTGATCAGTGATGACCTTCAGATAGCTCTAAAATGAAACACATAGAACCCAAATTGCAAATTCATGGGGAGTAAGTAGATATAGAAAGACATAAACCCAACACATTTGCTTGCAAAAGACAGTTTGGTCATGAAAAGGGATAATAAACAATAATAGAAAGTAAAAATATCCATTTCTGATAATGCATACCTTATGTGATTTAAGTGCACATTTCTCCATTTTCCAATTACAAATTTGCTGTAAGTATGAATGTATAGTGTTAATCTACATATATATTTTGCTTTTTAAGCAATATAAATAAAATGGAAAAAGAAGTCCCTGCAAGTTCCTTACTTTTCTCTCTAATGATTATAGGTTTCTCTTCCAATGACAAGTCGAGTAAGTGATCATTGTGTTTTAAGAAAAAAATCATTACACAACTGAACATCAGCAGCAGTTTTCTGTTCTTTCCTTTTTCCACTCAGTCAAACATTAAAAGGCAAAAAAGGCCTTATTTAAAATATCAAACCAAGGACTTGTACAATGAACAATAATAGCAGCAATTTCATTGATGAAAAAGAAAAAAGAAACCACCATAAACCCTGAACCACCAGACCATAATCTCCCCCTGGAAATACTCCTACCTAAGAACTTTACCTCTGAGAAGGGGATATTGAAAGAGGATTATGATAAATACCTTTACTGTGGGCTGAGTAATTGTGTTGCCATTTGTGTCATCTATAGTTACTTAAAACTCAAAGGTTAATCAAATTGAGTGCTTTGCTTCATCTCCTGATGGGATTAGAATGGAATTTCTTTCCATGTTCTTATATTGGCCAAGTTGACTTTGTGCTAAATGAAAGAGAGAAAAGACACATGGTTCATGATTGTGAGCCAAAAGTGAGAAGAAGAGAATGGCATTTCCCCCCAAACTCTGGAGGGCACTTAATGCTAACTAATTCTAGCCTCAGGTATTGGGCCCTTAGCAATCTATAGGGTCTTTAGGAAATATCGTCTTATTCACAATAACCCCAATAAATGAACCTGTAGTGGGATCTGGGGGGCAGGAACTTTTGATTTAAAATTCATGCTGAGGTATGTAATACGCAAAGTTTAATGTTAAACATTAAGCTCAAATCTGGAATAGACCTATCCTAATAGTATTGTTCTCAATCACATATGATCTAAGAACAGTACTAAGAAAATTGATTTTTTAAAGTTTTATTACTTTTTTACATTATAAAAATTCACAAATTACTTCTACTTCATGAGAGATCTCTTATAAAAAAATAAAGCAATCAAAAAAACTAATAATGCAGTGACCTCATCAGTAAGTGGAACATGCCACATCAATATCAACCCCACCTTTTTTTTTAAATAAAAAAAATCTATTTTCACTCCCAAATCAACTAAAAGAAAAACAAATTTCATATGACAAACATCTATAGTCAAGTTAAACATGTAACTTCAATGCGTGTATACAGATATCTCTACCTAACTCTTTCATCTTGCTGTGAAGGATAGATACTCCAGGATCTTGAAAGGTCATTGAATTGATCAAAGTTCTCATAAAATTTCAGAATAGTTTGTTTTTACAATGTTGTATAATTTGTTCTCCTGGTTCTACTCTTTTGATTCTTTGTTAGTTTCTGAAAATCCTTAAAATTTTTCATTTTTGTCATATTTCTGTTATGGCCTAAAATTCTTCTGATTATTTCACTTTATTCTATATCATTGATAGGAGTTTTTCTTTGAAATAATTTATTTCCTCACTTCTTACAGCACAATAATACTCCATTAAATTTATAGATGACAGTTTACTCATCCATCTCCCAGCTGATTGATATAGCCACAGTTTTCAATGGATTTTCAATAATTTGGAGAAAAAAAAACTTTTATATACATCTCAATCTAGAAATTTAAACCCAAAAAGAGCTCTTGCCATAAGAGATGAAGTGCTGTTAAAAGGTTTTATATTATTACTTAAGAAGATGAGAAAAAATTATTTAACAAGTCTAAGGCTATATTCTTCAAAAAAAAAAAAGAAAAATGTGAATTTCTTTGAAAAATGTCATAAAATTCTCATTGGTTGTTTCAAAGAAAAAATATTAGGTTTTACTTGTCTTTTGATTCCTATTTAATTATATATAATCACTCCTCCCCACTCCCACACATGCTCTGTATTTTTACTCTCTATACAAAGTCTCAAATCGATTTTTTTAACTTAGAATTTTTTTTTCCTTTTAAATGAAGACAGCTTGATTTTTATTTCAAGGAAAGATTTTACAGATTGGATTTCTAGTTGGGTTTGGACTAAGCAACCCAAGCAAACATTTATTAACCTTACTATATGCAAGATACTGTGTTAAGTGTTGGAGTTACTAAGAAAGATTAAAAAAAAAATCCATGTGTTCGATAAACTCATTTTCTAATGGGAACAACATAAACACAATGGATTAGGTACATACAAGATATATACAAGATAACTCTCTGGCAACACTAGTATCCTATGATTCTCTGTTTTCAGGTTATTTTTTTCAGTCATGATACAGATTACACATTTCCAACTGCTCTTCCCTTAACCTCTGCCAAAAAAGTACGTAGCTATGATATATTTTCTAATAGTTTCCTTTTTACATTGGGGAGGGGTAAATCCCTCCCACCCAATTTATTTATTCATTTTTTGTTTACAACATTCATTTCCACAAGATTTTGAGTTATAAATTTTCTCCCCATCTCTCCCCTACCCCCCACCCCAAGATGACAAGAATACTGATTACCCCTTCCTCTAGTGTGCCCTCCTCTCTTCTGTACCTCCTATTATCCCCTCTTACCCCTTACTTTCTTTTAGGGCAAGATGGTTTTCTCTACCCCTTTGCCTGTATATTTTATTTCCCAGTTGCATATAAAAACACTTTTTTAACATTTGCTTTTAAAACTTCTGAGTTTCAGATTCTCTCCGTTCTTCCTTCCTCACTCCCCACCCTCCATTGAGAAGATAAGCAATTCAATACAGGTTATACATGTGTAGTTAGGCAAAACATTTCCATAGTCATCATATTGTGAAGGATTAACTACATTTCTCTTCATTCCATCCCCCCCCCATTTATTCTATTTTCTCCTTTGACCCTGTCCCTTTTCAAAAGTGCTTGCTTTTGACTATCCCTTCCCCCAATGTCTTCATTTCTATCATCCTTTCCTCTTATCCCCTTTCCCCCATTTTACTGTAGATTAAGATACCCAATTGAGTGTGTATGTATGTTATTCCCTCCTTAAGCCAAATTCATTGAGAGTAAGGTCTACTCATTCCCTTTCACCTTCCTGCTCTTCCTGGGAGGGGAGATTTTTAAAATGCAAATTGGAACAATTCATCTGGAAATTATGTGGAAGATTTAGTGGACTGAAAGATCAATATAAATCAGTTGTGTTCCATAGAAGACAAGAAATTTAATTCAATCTAAGACTTCATTAAGGGAGTTATGAAATCCCTGAGTAAGTGAGTACTTCTCCTGTATCCTGCCTTAGTTAGATGACACTCAGAGTATTTTGTTACATATTATTGATTGATTTTAGGACAGTTATTAACAAGAGGAAGAGTAACCAGAGGTCAACAAAGATTCTAGAGAGTCTCAAATTTATTTGTACAATTATTAATTTTAGGTTCTAGCAGTGTTTATACAGGAGAAGAGAAAAATAATTGCAATATGATAATTATCTTCAATTATTTAAGTGACTACTGTGGTAAAGAATTAGATACCTTCTGCTTGGCATCAAGGGATAGAAATAGGATAAAGAGATGGAAGTGGAAAAGAGTCAAAATTTAACTTGAGGATAAGAAAAACAGATAAACATTAAACAAGGTACCAGTAGGTGATTCAGTTATGTAGACACTTTCCTTCACTGAAGACAAAGTCTAGATGATCAAGGATATTTTTTTCCTATGTTTCATTCTCAACTATCTCACCATAAATTAGCTAAGGCTAGAAGGATGGCATTGTATTTTACTTTGTTTACTCCCCAGAGGACCAAATTGCGCAAAATTTACCGAACCTGATGTACAACTATAACTTCAAATTTTCATTACCATCAGCACTCTGGATTTGATGAGACAAGCCATTGCCACTTGCTGTTACATAAGTAAGTCATCAAAACTGCCTAGAAAGTTAAGTTTCTAATCTACTGATTTGTTTCCCTTATGTGATTGGCAATATCTACCATTTAATCTATTAATCCCTGTGATTCAGAAATGCTGCCTGAAGAAGGATAAAAAAATTCCTGCTCTCTCAATCTGAATTATCATTCTTTTCCTCTTGCCATTCTACTCATCCTTAGTCTCCATTCTCTTTTGCCCTCCAGTTTCATTGTGACCTCTTGAACTCTACTGTTAATAAACATCCTTTCACCCTAAATGTCTTCATATCATGGTTTTTCCCACAAATGAACAATAAGATATATTAAAAAAATCTATCCCACACATCAAAGTAAAGCACTATACCTATCCTTATAGCATTGTACCCAATTACATATGATCCAAGAATAGAGTCAATAAAATTAATTTTTAAGAGTTTTATGGATTTTTACATCAAAAATTTACAAATGGATTCTACTTCATGAGAGATTTCATATTACAAAGTGAAGCAATAAAGAAAATAATATAGTGACCTCAGCAGCAAGTGAAACATGAAACATTCCACATCTGTATTATCCCCGTCTCTCTCCTTTTCCTTCCTTCCTTTCTTTTTTTTTTTAAAGAACTATCACTCAATATTCCAGGAATAGAAGGCAAATCATAAATAGGACTTAGTTCCACATAAAAAGAGAATAAATCCAAAGACCTATTCCTAAGATAGGAAGACTGTTATTTGGGAATGAGAGTTGGGTTGAAAAATAAATTCAAAATTTAGATTGTAATATACTTTATTATTTATAACCTGGATTGTGTTCCTGTGGTATGACGTACCATAAACTGTGCTGAGATTTGGGGATTAGTATAACTCAGGTATGATCTACAGAAACATATTTATCCTGGGAGTGGAATTTCCTTCAGATTCTAGGAATTATCTTTAGAGAATAACCACAACATTTTTTAAAAGACTTTTTTATAGAAACATGTTTTCTTCCCTTAATTGAAAGATTGCTAAGTAAATGCAAATATCTATTTCTTTCTTTAACAATGTTACACATAAATTAGAAGCTAAACAGCAGAGGAATAGGAGTTAAAAGATCTGGATATGCCATTTAATAAGTGAAAGAATTTACAGCATTTAAGGCCCCTCTTTAGACCTTCAGTTTCCTTAATTTTATTTTCCTTAACCAGAAAACAAGGTAATGAGATAACATTTCTAATGTTTCTCCAGTTCTAGATCTCCATAATGGCATAGATATTAAAGGATACAAGACTCATTTGAAATTATGTAAATGTGGAATTCAACAAACAATAAATATAAATATAATAAGGCACTTTGTAAACACTTAACAATTGTTCACTACAGGAAAGAAACTATTATAAAAATAAACAAGTCATAGAACCCAGGAGAACACTAGATGGAGAACCTAATGAACCATGCATGCATTAGTCTTCTAATGACAGACAGGGAAGTCTATTTGGATGAAAATTGCATTTCAGAAACAGGAATGAAGTGGGGAAAGAACATGAGTGTCTCACTCTTGAATGATTGGGAAGACTATATTTGAGAATAAATTTAAATGAGTTAATGCCTGCTGAAGGTGTAGAGGAGAAACGTATGACTTAAAAGTATGTAAATAAAATGAAAGAATGTGAAAGTCTGTAAGCATAAATTGAGCCTACAAGTTAGGGGTTAAAGTCTTAGTCGCTCATCTAGAAGTTAGAACCTGTCATAAAGAAAAATACATACTTAATACAAAAAGTGTAATTCATACAAGGTCCCATTTTAAAACACAAAAAGTGAAGATTCCTGGCTCTAGATAATGAAGAGTGTATTAGCAGTATATGAATAGACTCACTTTCAATGTAAAATTTCATTATACTAAAGTTTGCAACAGAGTACTATTTTTGTTACCTTAAAAAATAAATAATAGATCACATGAGTTACAAGCTCTGATTTTCTAGCTAACTACTTTTGTACTTTAAATGTGAATATTTTTCTCTATCCTCCATTGTATTCAAAATCCATGCAATTATTAGCCCTTGAATTTAAGGAAATAACAGTATGATCTGCACCCCAGCATATTGTACTTGCTTTTAAAAATTGTGGATGACAATAGCATTCTAAAATGTGTAGGATTAATAATTGGTTAAGAACCATACATGGTGAAAGCTCATAGAACTGTGACAGTTTCCCCCACGCATCTCCGCCAACATGTCTCATTACTTCAGTATTTGTAATGTTCTCACTGTTTTAATCCAGAATGTTCCCTCCAGTGCCAGAGGCTGCTAACTTGTCAAACTGTGATTTAAAATAAAATTCCAAATGCTTATTAAAGAGCTGTCAAATACTCTTTGGCACCAGTGCATATAGCCCTATAGCCCTGATTGAAGTCTTGTAAGCTTTTTGAGAGGAAGGCCTCTATTTTCTACTTCTCACTACCCTCTATCATATGTAACACAGAGCCAGGCACTAAAGATGTGCTCACCAAACATTTGTTGATCAATGTGGGATTTCCTGTCTCTATTTCTGTACTTCATATTGTCACATCTTTTTATTTTTTTTTTACTTTAGATAAATCCTAAAACTTAAATTCATAATAAGAAAAGAAAAACATATTAAACTTAATATGAAATAATAAAAGGAAAAAACACATCATGTGCACAGCAGGACAAAAGACAGGATTCAGATTATATAGCAATAACATATTTCAATAAATCCTATTTATTAAATACTGTGTACTACGTTGAAAACTGTCCATCTTTTCTTTGATTCCTTGTACATTTTTTTCTGTTCTTTGATGAACACTTTTTACCTTGTTCTTTCTTCCCCCTTCCTTCCCTCTACCTACCACTCCAAAGTCACAGCTGAGCGTGGATATATTTATGTATAGGTACTGATATGTGCATTCACACATACATATATACAGATACATATTTTTATACTCTTCTAGATGTACATGTACTTTCCCTTCTCAAACACATTCCCAGTGAAAGTAGGTTAACAGAACTAACAACTCACCCCACTTACCCAGTACTGGTTCTTCCCCTTATATCTCATTTGTATAAGATAATTACTCTTTTAGCTGTTCTTGAATGGTTTTATTTTTAAAGTCAAATCATATTCAGGTCTATCTTAATCTTTCTTATAAGCTACCTAATTACTAGCAACATTCTTAGACATGGGTTTTCCATTTTCCATACATAAAAGGTAAACATTCTATCCTTATTTAGTCTCTGGTAATTGGTCATTGATATGTACCTTGCATTAGTCTTGGCTTTTGTATGTCAAATCTTCTATTGAATTCAGAGTTTCTTTTTTTTTTTAAAGAGATTCCTGAAATTCTGATAGTTGATCAAATACCCATTCTTTTTTTTATTCAGAATTATTCTTAGTTCTGCTGAGTATGATATTTTTCACCAGCGGCCTAGTTCTTTTGCTCTTCAGTATAGTGTTGCAAGACTTGTAATCTTAAAGTGTCACTAACTCTAGGTCCTGTATGATTCTAATTGTGGCATCATCATATGTAAATTTTTTTTTGTTAATCCTCCATAAACTCTTTGAGAAAAAATCAGAGAAAAAGAGTCAGAGACAGAAAGAAACAAAGACAAAGAACAACAGAGTACATGTACCCACAAATAACTTGAAAAATAAATAATATATTTTCAAATCCTGTGTTCAGTCATTTTCAGGGTCTATAAACTTTATGGCATTTCAAAAATATATAATTTAAAAATATTAAGGTGGTATTTATTTTAAAAAATTAAGGGAGATAAAAGTTTTAATAACATAATTTCCTTCTCTTTGTTATAATCTTGTGAGGCTGCTAAGAATTTAATTATAGAGCAAATATGCCTTGGATGAAACTGAGAGTAAATCCCCATATTCTGTATATACATGCTTTCCTAAAGGGGCCAATTTTGACTAAGAGAATTATTACCCTTAATAGTTTCCTTGATGAGGTAATATAAATATAACTATCTTGTGGCACAATGGTGTAATGGCAAGCAAAGAAGAACTTAGTGCCCTGAAAGAAAATTTTCTTGTTTTCTGTTTACAGAAGTCCTGGAGGAGAGTTTTGGAGGTGCTGGGAATATAGTGATGATTTGTGTTGAGTTCTTGGACCTTGTTTGTGGGTCTGTGTTGTGTTTTCAGACCTTGTTTGTGGGTCTGTAGTGGTTTCACAGGCAGATAGTGAATTGAGGATGGTGTTAGAAATGTGTATGAATGTTCTTTTGGCTCTATTAAGTTTTGTCTTCCCAGAAACAGAAAATGTGAAGGATTGGGGGTGGACTGGACACTGTGAACTTCAATATGGAACTGGAAGAGGAGATGGACAAGGAGCTGAGAACTGCCTACCTGTGAATCCAGGTGACAATTGGGTAGATTCAGGCAGGAGCTGGGGCCATGGAAGAGGAACCAAGAATCTTGAAGCCAGTCATAAGTCAAGATGAAAAGACATCTACTTGTGTACTTAATGCTGACAGAAGATCATGCTTTACTGTGTCCTAGGGGTGGGGGAACTCTCTTAAGGATGATAGAGTTAATAGTGATTGGAAACTAATCTCCAATCAAGAAGAAAGAAGATATTTTGGCAGAGTGATTAAGACAATGTGACTTAGGCTTGGAGAACTTTGACCTCTGTACTTTACGTCCCTTAAGGAGGATTGCTCCTTAAGGATGATTGAGTTAAGGACTTATTGAATGATAGCTTTTGCTTAAAACTATGCGGCCACTTTGGTGAAAACTATGTGGCCACTTCAGTGATAAGTTGTTATGTTATAATATTGTGAATGTTATACTTTGGGTTCTGTGACAGTTTTGCTTTAATTTACCACGGAGTAAATAGAAAGTTCATAATATCATCTGATTAGAACTTTAGACCTATTCACAGTAGCAGTCCTCTGGAAACTGTTTGTGCTTGGCTTAACAAGTGGATAGAGCACTGTACTAGAAGTCAGGAAGACCTGGGTTCATGTCTGACCTTATATCCTTACATCAGTGAGACCCTGGGCAAGTCACTTAATTTCACTTTCTTTAACTCTAAAACCAGAAAAATAATAGCACTTACCATGCAGAGTTATTGTGAAGATGAAATAAGAAAGTTATTATAAAAAAGAACAGCACAGTGCCTAAAACAGAGTAAGTGCTATATAAATACTTATTCTGTTCTTCCTAAATCCTAAATGGTATCTTGGTGTTTTACAATTAATTATTTTATTAGGAAAAGTTCATTTAAAATATCTCTTTGATTAATAAGCTCTTAATTCCTCCAAATATAATGAAAAATATTTTTAAAATACATCTGCGATGTAAAATCATAGGGCTTTTGACCTAAGTTGTAGGAGACAACTTAGACCCACATCCTCACATGATAAATGATACATTAAGAGTTTCCTAGAATCATGATTACTTGGTCACAGAAGGAAGACTGCTCTGTTTCTTCAATCTTTTTTTTCAACTATAATACTCTCCTCCTTGAAACTATAGTCTCTCAGAGATTCTATGATATGAGATTATTTTCTATTTTTCTAGTTATTCCTTCTCTAAATACTTTGTTGGCTATTCCCTAAAACAGTAAAATCTTTTTTCTTAAATAATTGTATTTGGAATAAGAACAAGGAAAAGATAGGCTCATCTTTTGGAAAGTTGATAAAATACTGACAAAAAAAAATGAAAGATAAACTCATCATTTATTTTGTTCATGTCTTGTCCATCCTCTTCATTTATCTATTTCTAGCTAGCTAGTTAGCTATTGATCTATCTGTATATTTACTTACTATTTAATTAAGCAATTTACTTGTATGTTTATTTAGGCCGGACACTGGTCTGATCTCAAGTAGAAATTGATTCAGTCCTATAGGGTTCTGACTCTAAATCAGAGGCCCTGAATTTTTTAATTTTTTTATTTTAAATACTTTGGCTTCATTGAACCCACTCCTGGTAGATAAATTTAAGTATGTCATAAGTTTATGGCCTCCTACAAAAGAAGTTATCAGGTTCCTCCCTCCATTGTACAAAATAATAGATATCAAATATAGAGTAGCTTTTTATTTCTTCTACCCGAAGGGTAAGCTGAAAGCAGAAAAAAAAAAAAACACAACTGAATATTAACAATTACTTTAAATTAGAAACTATGAAGGATTGTTGAATAGTTGTTTCTATATTGCTTCTGATCTATGCTTCTTCTATAACTCACAAATTCAGATCTGGCAAGCCAAGGAATGCCCTGGACCTTACCATTATAGTACAGAAGTCTTCTAGTGGTCTCACTTGATGATGTTTCTTCTTCTCTCAAAATCAGTGAATTTGGAGAAAATGCCTCCCATGAGCAGCCAGAACTAACTCAGAAATACCCAATTTCTCAAACCCACAAGGTATATTATAACTCAGTTTCAAATACATTTTGCAGCAACATTATTTGGTCTCCCATCCTTATAGAAAGAAATTCAAAACAAAAGAGGTATGTAGGGACCAGATTGAATCATAGGTTCATCTAGGCAAGAAATGTTTCTGTAGCTGTGTGCATTTAGCTTCCATAACTATTGTTGTGAAGGAAGAGATATGTATTCTCTTCTTTCCCAATTGGCAAGTCTGGGGAAAAGTTGTGATAGTTCATCCCACATACTGAAAAGAAGGAAGGAGAGATCTATTTTTTCCTCAGTAAATCTTCTGAACGGATAGCTCTTCATGGATCAGATGTCAATACATAACCTTTGACACAGTCCCACAATTGTGAAGATCAATAACAGATGGCAATGCCATCGCCATGCAAAATTAACCAGCCAAAACTTCAAAGCACATGCCTTTCTCTGCAAAGTCATTTTATTTATGTCTAACTTCACAGTGAGTGCCAGTAAATTCAATCTCAAGCAGCTCTCCTGAGGACTGCTGCTGTGATTAACTTTAAGGATCTAATTCACATAGTATAGTGAACTCTCTATTCAGCAAAAAGCTAAAGCACAATGCTCACAACAATATAACATGACAACTTATTAATAAGGTGATCACACAGTCTCAAACAGAACGTATCATTCAGGAAGTCACAATCTCCTCTATCAATACAAAGTATCCAAGTAAAGTCCTCTTTCATCTTGACTGGAGGCTGGCTTTCAATCATCCTTAAGCCAATCATACACAAGCATTAGCAGAAAGTACAAACACCATCCACCTCTAGGTGACAGCAAGTCACATTCTCATCAGACAATACAGAGTAACAGGGAAACTCTTCTTTCATCTTGATTCAAGGCTGGCTTCCAAATCCCTAGGCTCCTCTTCCATAGGCTAATCACTCCCAGGTCTTGCCTGGATTCACCTGACTCTTGTCTGGAGTCACTGTAGGCAGCTTTCCACTCCTGTTCTATATCTTAACTCATGGGAACTGCTCCAGGTCAAGTCTTTCACAGTTTCTGTTTCTAGGAAGACAAAGCTTAACAAAGCTACAAATAGTATTTACACACATTACTAACACTGTCATCTCAGTTCACTTTCTGACTGACAAAGTAACACAAATCAACAGACAAGGCTTCTGTTTGAGAAATCAAATACAAATCAATGGTAAAGTCCTCTTTCAGTACTTCTTTAACAACAGTAAAGTCGTCCTTCAATAGATAGAATGCTTCTGTCTTACAAAGTAACATCAACACAGACTGAACAGCAACAGACAGAGTGCCAACATCACAAATATTCTCTCTCTTAACTCTGCTTGCTCCCAGCTCTGCTCTAGCTTTCCTCTGCTCTGCTCATTCCTGTTCCACCCTTCCTGTTCTTCCCTTCCTGTTTTGCTCTTTCAGCAAGCTCCTCTCACCATGGAATTCATGTGATGATGTTAGGCCTATTAAGGACAAGGAAGGTCTTCTAACTCCCTTAGACCTATTAAGAGAAATACAAGGTATACTGTTTCCAACAGAGATTCTTGATATAAAGATGAGGCTTAAAGGCACTTAAATACCTAAAACAAGCAGAAAAGTACTACCTTGCTTGCCATTATGCTACCCTAGTCCCAAAAATTTGGATTCTCCCCAATGATTCCTGTTACAGAAGAATTTATGTTTCCATCATCTTCCATATCATGTGGTCAGTCACTTTTCTATACCTTACAATCCATAGCTTTTGACCCCTACCATTTTAATCGAAATGTTCAGAGCTTAGAAAAAATCAGTTAGCTAATAACTCTAGAATCCTTTTTTCAATCCACATTTTTCCTGAGTGTTCTGTGACATAAGTTCATTAACCATCCTCTTCTACAGAGTAATTTATTTTATCTTGTATTTCCTGGCCTTATTCTGTCCTTCTGTCCTCTGTCCTTATTCTCCTAACTTTTGACTATTCTTTCTATGAAGACATATATTCCAAACAGAAATACATCATCTGTCTCCAAACCACCCATGTGTCTGTTCACTAAAGCCCTTTCCAGAGTGCTCTTTCTTCCCTTTCTACCACTTCTTCTTTTGTAATTCCCTCTACACCTTTGAACTCTAATATCATCTTTGAGAAAATGAATCTATTACCTTTTAATCTAGCCTCATGATACTCTGAAATTCCAGTCCTGTGCATTCAGATAAATGCTGATGGATCATCTTCATTTTGTTCTATATTGAATATAGACAAAATCTGACATTACCTCTCACCCTAAAAATTTACTGCCTCTAACATTTTTCTCTTGAAATACTTTCATGTTCTCAGTTACCTGTTTTCAAATGTGGAATCATTTTTTGAGTACTAAGTACTCTATTGTGGTTTTTCTTCTCATTTTGTTAAATGCCTTCCTGGGTAAATTAACCAAATTTCATGGATTCACTTATTATCTCTAGATAGATTATAATATGTTCATGTATATATAAATGTATGTTTATATGTATAAATATACATGTTTACATATACATATGTCCTAGAGCTACATACATATGTACATATATGTACATATCTATACATTTTCTGTAGATCATAGAGAGACAGAAAGATAGACAGATGTTAACATGCATGTGTCCATATTCATATGCCTCATTTTCTCTTGTCTGGATGTTCATATAGTTTACCAATTATCTCCTTTATTTTTTGTCTTCTGCCACTATAACCTCCCAAAATAATCTCTCAAAATAGTCTAACCATGTTATACTACTAGCCAAAATCCATATTCTACTATGTATTTCCCCTCGAATAAAATAAAACTACCTTAGTCTTTAAGTCCCTCTACATTCTTACACTAAAATAATGCTAAGATATGTGGTCACTCAAGCTATCTCTCTATTAAGATGTTAAATATGTGGCTACCATAACAACATTTCTCTTTAAAATAAAGCTACAAATTGTTTTATTTTTCATACCTCTATCTCATCAGTGAACTATTTTCATTTTTGGTGGATTGATTTTTATTTATTTGGATCTTTTATGTGCCCTTCACCTTTCACTGGGATCCTGGGATCTTGTTCCAGATTTCTGTTGCTTTGGAGTTTTAAATTCCTTTAGAGTTTTCCATTTTTTTTCTATTTCCTCTTTTCCAGTAAACTCAGTATTATGCTACAATAAGTTTTCAATTTGAGTTATAAAACAGCAACTTCACAGAAGTTTGAGGAAATATGGTTATATAGCATTTAATCCAGAAAAAAAATCATTCCATAAATTTAAGCAAATTGTAAGATCAATATTTCCCAACAGTATGATATGACCTCTCACTCCCCTTCCCCCCCCCAAAAAAAAGAGCGAATGTCATACTAACGTGCACTTAGGCATACATAGTGTTCAGGACTGGGACAGTGAGATGGTGCAGTAGATACAGTGCTGAGCCTGGAATCAGGAAGATATGAGTACAAATTCTGCCTCAGATACTTACTAGCTATACAGCCCTGGGCAAGTTACTTAACACTGTTTGCCTCAATGTCCTCTTCTATAAAATAATATGGAAAAGGAAATGGGAGATCATGTTACTATTTTTGGCAAGAAAATCCCAAATGGAATCATTAAGAGACAGATACAAAACAATGACTAAATAGTGTCCAGGGCTACAGAAGAAATAGCCTCCATACCTTGCCTTTGTTGCATATGAGTGTGATATTCACTTCCAGGGCTCACATTTTAGTTAGGCCACTGACATGCTGTAGAGTATCCAAAGGAAGCTAACAAATATTTTCAAGGGCTGTGAATGCATACCTCTGGAAGAACAGGTGTAGAAACTGAGGTGGACCATATAAACCTCAGGTATTTGAAGGGCAGTCATGGAGAAAACATTTGTCATGATTTGCTTCAAAGATTACAATCTGAAGCACCTGGAAGTACAAGCTTGGAAGCTTCAGGGGAAGAAGCTAGGACTTTATCTAAGAATAATTATTAAAAAAAAACTTGCTGACATTTTGAACTCTCCAAAGTGGAATAGTATTCATTAGAAGTAGAGAATTTCACACTTACTAGAAGTCTTCAGGCAGGGCTATGGGATGACTTTCCAGAAAGATGGAATTCTTGCACAAGTACAACTATGACCACATAGGCTCTGCAGTCTCTTACTCCTCTTATTCTTTAATTCTGTGATTTCAGGACTCAGCTCACAATTTGACTATGCTTATTTCTTCCCTTTCATTCTCATGCTTTCTATCCTGCTGTCTTCAATGCACTTTACCAGTCAATCCGGTAATAAAAAACTGTTAATAAATTCATTTATAAGTGTCTATATTTGGGTTAAAAGCTGAATTGCACACATTTATCTCAAATTGATTTGAGGAATTTTAACCTGGAATCCAGACATGTGAAAAACTTGAGGACTTTAATTGACCACAAACTCAATATGAGCCAGCATTGTGATGCTTCTTCTAAAAAGCCAATACAAGTTGAAGCTATATTAGTGAAAATATTCTCTAATGACCAAGTAATAACAAATAACAGGTATGCTCTATTGTGTGCACATCAACAATATCTTATCTTAATTGTCCCCATATGCACTTAGATTGTCATGTTTGTTTATTCATTCATGCATTCATCATTCCTTTAAGAAGTGCCTACTTAGAGTACTTTGCTAGGTTCTTGGGAAGATATGTCTAAGAATGGTATTTTGTGATTTCCTTGGTATGGAGAATTTAGATGAGCTAACTTTCTTTAGCAATTCAAGTTGTCACTACTGATGCATTTAATCTCAGATTACTAGTATAGCACTAAGGGATTAAATGACTTGACCAAGGTCACAGAGATAGGATGTCTCAGAAGCTGAGCTAGAACTCAGGTTTTTTTGAATGCAAGGTCAGCTCCCAATGCTTTCTCTCTGGGAGATAGAAAATTTAAATTATTTTCAGTTCCTGCCTTTACGAAGCTTACAAAAGAGCAATGGGCCAGCAACATATATCTATAAGTCACAACATACATCAAGTCCTTATCTTTTAATTTTTGTCATAACTGGTACCTACTTTCTGTTCTCACTGTGAGAATCCTAATATAAGCCCTTATTACAATTTGAATCTGGGGTTTTACAAAAATTACCAACATGCCTTCTCTCTTTCAGTCTCTCCTGAGCTGTTTTAATTCATCATTTTCATGACAGCATTACTCATCTTACTCATTCATAAATCAAGGCATGTGATTCCTGAGCTCCAAAGGGTTAGTGGCTCCTCATTTTCTATAAAAACAAAACTTACTCTGTTTGCTTGGAATTCAAAACTCATTATAATTTTCTACCATCCAACCTAATCTCATATTGCTGTTTTCCAAACACTCTATATTTCAGCCAAAATTTACTTCTCTTTGCTAAGTAGATTCCTAGGAAGTTTCTCCTATTTCTTTGCTTATGCTATTTCCAAGAATTAAAACATCCTTCTTTCACTTGTTCACTTGCTTAACTCTTACCTAATCTTTAAAACCAAATTAACATGGCATCTACTCCATGAACCAATTCCTATTCTGCTCTTGCAGATAAGGACATTTACTGCACAGAATTTCATACTATATTTTATTTTAATCCAATACAGTTACTATGTTTTATTATTTTATATTATATTCCCATATCCCCCAAGACTGTAAACTCATAAAATATAAAGACCGTGTCTTCAATGAACCTAGTATTTTCATCAGGTGCCAGAAGAACACACTACTGTTTTCTAAAAAAAAAAAAAAAAAGATGAGTATAAGGAAAAATTTTCAAAAAAATTGAAATTGAGATACTTAAGGATAAGTTAAATTAGTATGTATGATGGAGAATAAAAGGCATATTTTTCATTAAATTGAAGTCTAGGATAAATTATTTCCAATGTCCCTTCTAACTCCTAACATTCTGTGTTTTTATTCTGTCTGTCAATAATTGACATGAATATATTACAGCAATCTCATCCCTTATTAACTTGAACATAATTCTAAACTCTTAGAAGTACTCAAATACAGAAATAGAAGAAAATTATTTGAAAACTGGAAGATTTCTTAGAGATTATCTAAGAGACTATGTCATACCACTTTATTTTGTAGTAAGTAGTCTATTAAATCTGATAAAAATCAATTAATAAATAAATTCAACAACCATCTATCATCATGATCCTTTATGTTGTCTTTTCCCACAAAATCCATAATATAATAAGAATGCCTCATGAAACATGTCCCTTTCTTTCAAGATTCAATTTATTATTTATTTTCTTTATCCATTCTATATTGCCCCAAATGTAATTGATTTCCTGATCCTGAAATTCCTTTTTAGTCTGCCCTACACATTTGTCATCATGACATTTTAGATTATAATTATATTTGCCCCTATTTTATCTCTTCCATTATTCAGTAAGTTTCATGGCAGTGTTGCCATGTTTTACTCAGATCATTCAAATAAATCTTCTACTGAATAATATCAATATTCAGTTAAAAAGTCAAAATGATAATTATTTGTCATAGTGTTTATGAATATGTGTCCCTCTGTCTCTATATTAAAAAAAATAAAACCATAACAGTTCAAGGTTCTGCTTCTGGGAGTCAAAATGGTGGAGTAAAAAGTAAGTCACTCTTACTCTCCCTTACTATCTTCTGAAAGCCCAAGAAAATATCACCCTAAGAAAACTTTGGAATATTTGAGCCAGCAGAAAGATAGGATAGAGTAGTCTTATAGCCCAAGAAGCTTGAGGGATGAAAGGGAAAGGCTCCTTTCACTCTGGGGGGTGGGGTGGGTGGGGAGATAATGGGGAGGAGCAATACAAGATTGGAGGCAGCCCAGCAACAGCAGCAAGCCTCATCTCAGCAAACCAAGATCCTTAGCCCCAGGGTGGTGTGGCAGGCAAGCACCAACACCAGAACCTCTGAGTACCTCAGCACAAATAGGAGAACTGGTAGAAACAAGCTCTGAAAACTACCAGGTGTGCCAGCCAAATTTCCCAGTACTTCAGCACATCACCAGAAAGCACAACTCCAGGAGGCATAGCTCCAAGCTGACAGATTTCCTCCAGCAGCCAAACATTAGGGTGCAAGGCCTGGGTGAGCAGACATTCCTCAGGGGCCAGAATCACCACCACCACCTAGAGAGCTCCAGTGTTGTTGAGCACAGTTCAACATCAGGTAAACTGCCAGAGCCCTAGAACCTCCAACTGCCTGCACCTGAGACCCCAGAACACAGAGCCAATGACCAGTTCCTGGGTTTCTAGAATGAGAAGCTTGGGTGAGGGCTCACATACAAAACTTCAAAGGGGAGTTTGCACTGATCTGAAGCCCAAAAAAGTATTTTTGGAAGAGCTAAAGAAGGATTTTAAAGATCAAATAGGAGAGGTAGAAGAAAAAAAAATGGGAAAATAAATGAGGTATGCAAGAAAGAGTGAATAGCTTGGAAAAGGAAGAACAAAATTGTAGAAAACAAGTCCTCAAAAAGTAGAATTGGTCAAATGGAAAAGGCGACATAAAGACTTATTGAAGAGAACTCCTTAAAAAGTAAAATATACCAAATGGAAAAGGAGGTATGAAATCTAGTAGAACAAGATAATTTGTCAAAAATTAGAATTGGGTAAGTGGAAGCTAATAACTCTATGAGAACTCAAGAATCAAACAAACGGAAAGCAAAAAATGAAAAAAAAATAGGAAAAAAATGTGAAGGACCTCTTCAATAAACAAGTGACATGGAAAATGAATCAAGGAGAGATAATTTAAAAATTATTGGTCTATCTTAAAGACACGATTAGAAAAAGAGCCTGGACCGCATCTTTCAGGAAGTAATAAAGGAAAACTTCCCTGAGGTCCTAGAACCAGAGGGTAAAATAGTCAGAGAAAGAATTCACCAATCACCTGAAAGAAATCTCAAATTGAAAATTCCAAGGAATATTGTAGCCAAATGCTAAAATTATGAAGTCAAAGAGAAAATACTGCAAGCAGCCTGAAAGAAACTATTTAAATATCATGGAACCTCAGTCATGGTTATGGAGGACCTTGAAGCTTCTACATCAAAAGATCAGAGGGAATGGAACACAAAATTCTATAAAGCAAAGGAGGTGGTATTACAACCAAGGATTAACTACACAGCAAAACGGAGCACAATCTTTCAGGGGAGAAGAAGGTCATTCAAGGAAATATGGGACTTTCAAACTTTTCTGATGAAAAGACCACAACTGAAGTGGTGAGGCTAAGATGGAGGAAAGGAAGCAGTAACTTTTCTAAGGTCCTCCAAGAATTCTGTTGCTAAATTTTATGAAGTGAATTTGAATGGATTTTAGAGTGGCAGACCCCATTGAGAGATGGAGCATGGAGGATTCCCAGCCCAGGAAAGTATCTATGAAGGTCTGAGCAGGGGGAACACTGAGGACACAGGGGCTGTACCAGCATGGATTTGAGAGCAGATTACAGCAGAGGGAGAAGGAGGCCCAGCCAGCAGACTCAGCCACCCCAAAGGTGATTTACAGCCTTCTCATCATAGGACAGAGGATCCTCTGGTCTGGGTAAGAGAAAATGCAGGGCCTGCAGCAGGGACAGCAGCTTCATCTGGGGCAACCAGCCAACAGCCTGGATGTTTAAAAATTATAATCCCAAACTTCCAGGAGTCAAGATGGTGGAATAAAACCTTGTTGCTCCCTTCTACCTTCCCTGACCCAGAAAACCCAGAGATAAATGTCCCACCCAGAGTAAAATCCTGAATTAGTGGAAACAGCCTCAGGCTTGGGAGTCACTGAGGAAAAGGGAAGTGTGGCAGTATGAAGTCTAAGCCAAGAAGGGTGGAGCCAGCAAGCACTAACAACACAAGCCCAGGTGAGCCTTAGCATCACCAGGGGAATCTGTAGACACCAGCCCTGATGGCCTCCAGCTACTGAGCCTGCCTGAGCTATAGTCCAGAGACAGGAAGGTGGAAACCAGCAGTGGCCAGACTACCCCTCCACAACAGGTTACTCTGTGAGCTTCAGGGTAACTCAGGGGAAGCACTGAGAGTCCTGGCCTTGGCCTCAGTCTAGACACTCAGATGCTACAGCTCACAAAGTTAACAACAAAACCTCTACCTCACAGCTTGAGAAATTCAATACCTCTGCACCCCAGAAGCAGATATCCACCCTAAAAATCGAGGACATAGGCAATTACAATGGAGAATGAAGAAACTACAAAATCTAGAACCACAAAATCTTTTTAAAGTGAGCAAGAACAACCAAACTGAGAGGACAGCATGGACTCTATACTCACACTGGAGACCATAGAAGGAAAAGTGAATTAGTCTCAAGCCCAAAAAAGCATTCTTGCAGCAGCTCAAGGAAGTTTTTAAAAACCAAGTTAGGGAGGTAGGAGAGAAATTTAAATCTACAATGACCAAACTGGAAAAAAATTTCACTGAACAAAATAAATCTTTAAAAAGTAAAATTGGAGAACTAGGATGGGAGGTCCAAAATATAACTGGAGAAAATTCCTCTCAAAAAAATGAAAACTGAACATATGGAAAAAGAGCTTCAAATCTAATTGAGGAAAATAATTCACTAAAAATTAGGATCAGTCAAATTGAAGCTAAGGACCCTATGATGCAGCAAGAGTCAGTCAAACAAAACATAAAGATTGAAAAATTAGGAGAAAGTGAAAAATATCTCACTGGAAAAACAACTGACCTGGAAAACAGATCCAGGAGACATAACCTAATAATTATCAGCCTACCAGAAAGCCATGATGAAAAATGCAGCCTGGAAATTGTCAAAGAAAACTGTCCTGAGGTCCTAGAATCAGAAGGTAAAATAGTTATCAAAACAATTTACCAATCTCTTCCTGAAAGAGATCCAGAATTGAAAACTCTAAGAAAAATAGTAGCCAAATTCCAGAGCTACAAGGTCAAGGAGAAAATACTGCATGCAGCCAAAAAGAAAAAATTGAAATACGCTGGAACTAGAGTCAGGATTACACAAGACTTAGCAGCTTCTATTTTAAAAGATCAGTGGGATTTGATCTTTTGTAAAGCAAAATTGCTAGAACTGCAGGAAAGGATCAACTACCTGACGAAACTGAGTATAATCTTTCAAGCAAGGAGATGGTCATTTAATGAAATAAGGACTTCCAGACTTTCCTGAAAAAAAAGCCAGAGCTCAATGGAAAATTTGATCTCCACTTACAAGACCCAAGAAAGACATAAAAGGGTAAACATTAGGGCAATTTTTCTTTAGAATTTCTTGAAGGATGATTTCTAGGTTCTTTTTTTGATCATGGCTTTCAGGTATTCCAATAATTTTTAAGTTATCTCTCCTGAATCTATTTTCCAAGTCAGTGGTTTTTCCAATGACATATTTCACGTTGCCTTCTGTTTTTTCATTTGTTTGGATCTGTTTAACAGTATCTTGACTTCTCATAAAATCATTAACTTCCATTTGCTCCAATCTAATTCTGAAAATATTATTCTCTTCAGTGAGCTTATGAGATTCTTTTTCCATTTGGCAAATTCAGCTTTTTAAGGCATTCTTCTCTTCTTTGGCTTTTTGAGCCTCTTTTGCCATTTGAATTAGTCTATTTTTTAAGGTGTTATTTTCTTCTGTCAGGTTGTTGCCTCTCTCTTCATGACTTTTTGCATCATTCTCATTTCTCTTCCCAATTTTACCTCCACTTCTCTTATTTGGTTTTCAAAATTCATCTTCAGGTCCTCTATGACCTGTAACCAGTTCATATTTTTCTTGCAAGCTTTTGTTGCTGGAGTTCTGACTTAGTTGTCTTTGTGCTGTTCCATGCTTTGATCCTTTTTGTCCCCAAAAAAGGAATCTAAAGTTGAGATTGCTGTGCTTGCTTTGCTTCCTTTGCTTGCTCATATTGCTACTCAATTACTTGACTTATGAGCTTTTAGCCACAGTGGAATTCTGCCTCCAGAGAGTAGAGCTTTGTCCCAAATTGCTGGTGTTTTCAAAGCTGCTGGAGCTATTATTTGGGTGCTCTTTTAAGCTTCCACAGGCTCTGGCACCTGGTCACACACCCCAGGATGTCCACCCAAGACAACAATCCAAATCCAAGGAGGTTAAAGCAAGAGCAATTATTCCTCATTATGGTTGCTTGGTCCTCCTACAATCTGCAGGCCAGGAGCTCTGAAACAGCCATATGGAGGTGGCTGCACAGCCACCATGCCTCAGCTGCTTCTCCCTTTGAGAAGCAGGAGTCTGACCACACTCTCGGTCCCCCTTTTCCCAAAGTCCACACTGACCTCTCATTTTTTCTTTTTGATATTTATGAGTTGATAATTCTGGAAAGGGACACAACTGGTTGTGATCCACTGTCCCAAAATCCCTCCAGCCAAGGCTGAACATTGCTGCCCTGTGGCTAAAACTGCAGGCTCCTCTTCTCCAAGCTTTCTGTGATGAACCCTTCTTGTCCACCTGCTGGGCTGCCTTAAGCAGGAGCTTTGTTTCTCTGTCACTTTGTGGGTTCTGTAGCCTTAAAGTTTATTTAGAGTCATATTTTATAGGTATTTGAGGTCATTATGGGGGGAGCCATGGAGCTTTCCTGTTTTTACACCACCATCTTGGCTCTGCTCCTCAAATGATTAATTTGATTTGAAAAAAAAATCAAAACAAATTTAAGAATTATTTTGCACAACTGCATGCCAATAAATATGACAATCTTAGTGAAATGTATTAATATTTACATAAATATAAACTGCCTAGATTAATGGAAGAGGAAATAAAATACTTAAACAACCTCATTTCAGAAGAAGAAAATGAACAAGCTGTCAATGAACTTCCCAAGAAATCATCTCAAGGACCAGACGGATTTACCAGTGAATTCTGTTAAACATTTAAGGAATAATTATTTCTAATACTAGATAAACTATTTGGGAAAATAGGCAAAGAACAATTCCTACCAAATTCTTTTTATGATGCCAATGTGGTGCTAATACCTAAATTGAGAAGAACCAAAACAGAGAAAGAAAATTGTGAACCAATTTTCCTAATCAATATTGATGCAAAAAAATTAAGTAAAATATTAACAAAGACATTGCAGCAACTTATCTCAAGGTTAATACCATATGAACAGGAAAGGATGGGTTTTTACCATGATGCAGGATTGGTTCAACATTAGGAAGATTATCAGTGTAATTGACCATATCAACAATAAAACTAACAGAAATCATATGATTATCTCAATAGATACAGAAAAATCATTCGGCAAAATTCAACACCCATTCCTCTTCAAAACACTTGAACACATAAGAATAAATTGCATCTATCTAAAACCATCAGCAAACTTTATAGGTAATGGTGATAAGCAAGCAGTATTTGCAGTAAGATCAGGGGTGTAACAAAGATATCCATTGTCACCACCATTAATCAATAGTGTACTAGAAATATTAGCTTTATCAATGAGACAAGAAAAAGAAACTGAAGACAAAGAAGAAAAAAAGCTATCATTCCTTCCAGATAATATGATATATTCAGAGAATCCTAGAGAATCAAGTAAAACATTACTGGAAAAAATAAACAACTTTAGCAAAGTTACTGGATATAAAATAAACTCACACAAATATCCATTTCTATATATTACTAACAAAGCCCAACAGCAAGAGATAAAAAGAGAAACTTCATTTAATATCCCTGTAGATATGATTTTCCCAGTTGATAAATGGTCAAAGGATATGAACAGGCAGTTTTCAGAGGAAGAAATTAAAGTTATTTACAGTCATATGAAAAAAAATCTCTAAATCACTATTGATTAGAAAAATGCAAATCAAAATAACTCTGAGGTACCACATCACACCTATGACATTGACTAATATGCAAAGCAGGAAAATGATAATTCCTGAAGATAGGGAAAATTGGAGCACTAATACCCTGTTGGGGGAGTTGTGAATTGATCCACCCATTCTGGAGAGCAATTTGGAACTATTCCAAAAAGGGCAATAAAATTGTGCATACTCTTTGACCCAGAAATATTACTCTTATATATGTATTCCAAAGAGATAACAAAAATGGGAAAAGGACCCACATGTACAAAATTATTTATAGAAGCTATTTGTGGTGGCAAAGAACTGGAAATTCAGAGGATGTCCATAAATTGGGGAATGACTGAACAAGTTGTGGTATATGAAAGTACTGGAATATTATTGTGCTATAAAAAATAATGACCAAATCAACTTCAAAAAAACTTAGAAAGACTTACATGAATGGATACTGAGTGAAATGAGCAGAACCAGGAGAACATTGTACACAGTAACAACTACATTGTAGGACAACTAATTTGTTAGACTTAGTTCCTCATAGCAATGCAATGATCTAAGACAACTCCAAAAGACTCAACATGTAAAATTCTTTCCACATTCAAAGAAAGAACTTGGGAGTCTGAATGCAGATGGAAACATACTATTTGCTCTCCTTTTGTTTTGTTTTGTTTTGTTTTGTTTTCTTCTTTCTCATGGTTCCTCCCATTAGTTTGAATTCTTCTTTACATCATGACTATTGGGAAAATATGTTTAATATGAAGGTATATGTAGAGTCTATATCAGACTGCATGCCACCTTGGGGAGGAGGGAGATGGTGAGAGAGAAAATTGAAAACTCATAATCTTATGGAAGTGAATGTTGAAAACTAAAAATAAATGAAGAAAAAAATTTTAAATCATATAAAATTACGTAATTTCCCCTTTTCATAAATGTTATATATCTTTTAGTTTAATCTCTGTTGGTCAGTCCTGGGACCTGGGACAAGCAGTATGGTAGAGGGGGAGACAACATCAGGGAGAGACAATATGGTCATGATTTGGGTAACCATGGAGTTTACCTGGAATATAAAAAAAACTTAAAAGATTTCACTTCCAGTGACCTGTGCCTTGATCAATTTTGTTAAACCACATGTTTCTGAATATAATCCACTTCTTAGTGGGTGCTGTAGCTTCAGGAGTAAGAAAGATCATCTTTCCAAGCATTAAGTCTGTGCTGCTGAAGTAAGCTTATGATCTCAAAAACAACTTCCCCTCTCCACAGCATCTGAGAAGATAAGGAACCTTATCTGTCAGAGGGAGAAAACATTGTAGTCAGCATATTTCATTTCCCTTAAACTTTCTATGCAGCATGATTGTTTCAGGAAGGACACAGGGTTCATGCAAACCCTAAAACAACATAGCATTGGGACTCTAGAGGAACAATCAGAGAAAAAAATGTTCTCCTAAATTTTACAAAAGTAGGAAAAATAAAATAGTATGGTACATCCTGTTTATGGATGTGGTACTCTAAATACCATAACTTAAAAACTACAGACTCCATTTTGGATTCCTTCCCCCTCCCTGAATTGGAGATAGCACATCTGTTTTTGTAGATATATCAGTAGATGATTAATCTAGGATGGTACACTGGGCATTTCAAATTGAATATCTTAGGGCTATCTTTTTGAAAATTTTTTTAAAAAAACTTAAATTTTATTGGTATCTTTCTTTTTCATATCACCCAGAATCCCCATCAGTATCCTTTCTCTACCTTTGCAAAAGAATGATCAATACAAGAAAAAAAAACTATCTAAAAATAGAAAGAAATAGGAGATTAAATTAAGATATCAAAAAATCAGTTAAAATATCAAAAATCTAAAAACATGCAAGGATCTACACACATGCAACACTCTTATATTTCTCTTATATGGGACATACTTGTTCTTTGTAATTCTGCAATATTTTATTTTCAATTGCTTGATTTTTTTAAAATTTACATTGGTATTATTATTATTATGTGTTTTATATTTTTTTATCACTGCTTATTTCACCTTGCATAAGGCTGTGCACATATTTTCATGCAACTGCTTTTCTGTATTCATCATATTTGCCATATCTTAGAAGACTGTAATATTCCACTGCATTCATGTACCAAAATGTGGTCAGTCATTTCCCAATCTATGTGCATCTACTTTGTTTCTGAAATTTTGACAATATAAAAAAGTGTTTCTACAAATAATTTGGTCTATGTGGGGAATTACTTCTTATCAAGATCTGTTGGAGTGTAAGCCTAATAGAGAATCTTTATTCACTCTATTTGCATAATTCCAGATCTCTTTTCAAAATGACTGTACTGATGTATCAATTTATCAACAATATACAATTATATCTAATCTTCCTATAATTCCCTCAATATTGATTATTTCCATCCTTTGTCATGTTTGCAAATGTGTTAGGTATGAGGTAAAACATTTATTTTGTATTTCTCTTATTATTAATGATATGGAAAATTTTGTTACATACTTATTAATAGTTTACTAATTTTTGAGAATCCTTTTCTCATATCTTTGAACAAATCTATTTGATATTGACTTTAAGATGTATGTGTCTGTGTGTATAAACATAAAATAATATGAAATAGCATAACACAACAACAAAAGTATAAAGAAAGATGAAGATAGAAAAAAGGGCATTAGACAGTTATCACCATTTTCCAGCAGTGGATAGAACTCTTTTCCTGAATATTTTACACTACTAATTATTCTATTCTTTGTGATATTATCTCTTTCTATTTCTTTTTTTATATTACTCTTTCCTTATTCTTTTCCTACCTGTGTGACTACTTAGTCTCTTTTTTTCTGGATGTTAATTTGATGACAAGTCTTATCAAAGAAACAGAAAACAAATGACTATTAATCCAAATACATAGAAATTTAGGACAATCTGGGGGAAAAAGAAGCAAAAAGAAATAATATTAAAAGAAAATATTTCCCCCCCATATAAGCATAGCATATTGATCTCAAAGACAGAAAGTGAAACTACAACTTAAAAATATAAAATCTCCCCGAAAAAAACACAAATAACAATGCAAGAAAGAATACAAGGAAACTTAACAGAAGTTCTGAACAAAGAAGCTAAAGTCCTAATTGAAACAATGAACAGGTCATTTTTAAGGGAAACAAAAGGTTATGTTGTAAGCTCCCAGGCATGTGTTTAAATGAACAATTTCAAAGAGAAATAAATACTGCATATGAGCAGTATAATGACCTCTTTGAGAGTATTTTTAAAAATTCACTTCCTTGTTTCTTCAGCCCTTAGTACAGTGTAGCACAGTATCCAAAGCAGTAGATACTTAACAAAAGTTTGCTGAATTGTTGACTAATTTCTGCCAACTGCTTTTCAATTTTCCAAGCTATTTATTTTTTTTACAGAATTAAGAGAACTTTATTACTTCTTTTCATAATTTTCTTTGATAGTAATGTTATTTTTCTAACAAATTTTATAATTATTTTATTGACTTCTATGAGTTAGCTCTTTGACAATTTGATTAATATAGCATCCGTACTATAAATTAATTTGATAGTGTTGTCATTTTTTAATATATTAGTGTGGCTTAGCTACAAACACTGAATATTTCTCCAATTTATTATTTTATTTCTTTAAACAATCTGATCATTTTTTCTAATATTGAATCATCTTTACATCCCTGATATAAACTTAAAATGGTGATAATAAATTATTTCTTTCTGAGAGGATTTTATTAAAAATTTTGAATCTGTTTATGCTGTGTTCTATCCTTCCTTTGTAGAGATATTAAGACTTTCTTTTTTCTAAAATGAGTCTGATAGGGAGTTTTTTCTCAAGTTTTGAAAATATTTTGAATAGTGCACATAGTAATTGTTCTTTACAAGTTTGTAGCATTTTCCTGTTATTCTATAGATATGAGGAGGGGGTTTGTTGTCATTTTTATAGTACATTTTTTTCTTTTTTAGAATATTAGAGTCTTATGCTGGATTTATTTTGTATTTTTGAAAACATTCCTCTATTTTTGTGTTATCAATTTTTTAGGTATGTAGGTTCTGATAATTCTTTTAAAAAAATTATTCTGCTTTTGCTGTGGTTTCACTTTGCTCAAATGCTTTTTGTTAATTTGAATTTTCCATCCTCTTCTCTTCTATCACTTTGGCTAAGGTTTCTAAATTTTGTTTTTCTTTTTAGAAAAAAAAAACAGCTCTTAGTCATATTAATCATTTCTATGGTCTTTTTAATTCCAATTTATCCACTTCTCTTATTTTCAGTGTTTTTGTCCAAAAATTTTTATTTCCCTCATTTTGTTCATTAATAATTTCCCCTTTTTCTCAATTCTAGACTCTTGTTCTTGTTTTTACTATTATTTAAAGTCCTTAAACTCTTTAACTCTTCATTAGTCTCAGGATTCACCATGGAATTATAGCTTCTAAAATAGCTACTTTGAGATCCATTTTTCTAAAGAATTTCTATTTACTTGTTGTGAGTTTCTTCTAGATCTTGTCCGCTCTGCTTTTTTTTTTTCTTATAGGAGATAAGGAAGATAGAAGAATGTCATCATGTTAGAATTTTTTCTATATGTGCATCCTTTGCCTTGCCATGAAATCGCTTCAGTCTATGCATTCCTTTTCCTCTCCATGTTCTTCTTCTCCAATAACTTTGATTCCCCTTCTTCGGAGACAATTGGAGGCACAAATCTATGAAGGTAGTGGTCTCTCTAATAATCAAATTCCTACAGATTATAGCAATTGTAACATGCCCATCTTCCCTCAGAGTATTTCTCTCTTCCCCCACTGGAGTTGGGTTCTTTCTTCAAAGGAAATTCTTCATACCTCTGAATCAAGTGTTCTTTTTTTTTCTACTTTCCTTTATATTTGAAGACATTTCTTCTGCTCACATGCAATGTTTATCTCTCTTTGAAATTGTTCATTTAAACACATATGCCTTGGAATTTACAGCATAACTTTTGTTTCCCTTAGAAATGACCTGCGCGTTCTTTCAATTAGGACTTTAACTTCTTTGTTCAGAAGTTCTGTGAAATGTCCTTATATTATTTCTTGCATTGTCACTCATATGCTTCTGGGAGATTTATATTTTTAAGTTATATTTCCACATTCTGTCTTTTCACATTCTGTCAATATGCTATGCTTATTTGGAGGTAATATTTTCTTCTAATATTATTTCTTTTTGCTTCTTTTTTTCCCATATTGTCCTAAGTTTCTATGTATTTGCATTAATAGTCATTTGTTTTCTGTTTCTTTGATGAGACTTGTCACCGTCAACTCAAAATTTCATTTTCTTCTATCTCCTGTTTCTGTTTTATATAGCTTTTTTGTACTTAAGTATTTTTATGTTGTCTCTCCCATTACTTGTGAGCTCCAAAGTGTGAGGGACTATTCATTACCTTTCTTTGTATCCTGAATATTTAGCACAGTGTCTGTTACATAGTAACCATGTAGTAAATGTTTATTGACTGAGTGTGCATGCCATTAATTTTATTTTTGCAATTACTATTCCTCTTTGAACCATTCAGCAACATTCTGCTGTGGTTCCATGATCTCTTGGAAATCTGTAGACTTTTCTGTCTCATTGGTTAGTGAGTTATTTTCCTTTATCTTAAGATGTTTATTCAGAGATAGTTGGACTCATTTAGAAATTCTGTAAGCTATCTTTCCTTCTGTTATTAACATCTTTTTAATGTTCATGAGTGTGTGCTCAATGTTTTAAATGAATTTACCTTCTGTAAAGGTAATGAAATTTGAAGATCCCTTTGTATTGGAAGCTGACAGGTACTTAGCATCCAGTTTCAAATTAAGCCTCTGTTAAAGAAACAGAAGGTATGAACTCCTCTTGCTGAAGAAAAGGGAAGGGGCCAAACAGAGAGGAGCTAATACCTATATAAGGGAGAGCACAAGCTGAGAAAGTCAGAATTTTCTTTTTCTTCTTTCTTTCTGTCTTTCTTTTGTTTTGCTTTTTGGAGAGGGGAAGGTAGGGCAGTTGGGGTTAAATGACTTGCCCAAGGTCACACAGCTAGTTTTGTCTGACTCCAGGGCCCATGCTTTATTCACTGTGTTACCTAGCTGACCCCAGAATTTTCTTGAGGCAAGCACCTAGAGGCTGGAGCTTCTGCCAGAGAAAGAGCTTCTTGCTTTTGAGAATGGGAGAAAGTGATTTTAATTTTAAGAATGGAGCTGTTGAAGACTTCCAAGGGCCAGCTGGAGCTGCCAGAGGAAGTATGACTGTTGTGTTAGTACTTTCTCTGTCTGTGGCTTTGTTAAGTTTTCTTTTCCCAGGAACAGAATCTGTGAAGGACTTGAGATGCACTGGACACTGTGAGCTCCAGTGTGGAGAGCAGGAACTGCATGGAGAGCTGGCTAAGGGACTGGGAGCTGTCTGCCTTTGAACTCAGGAGGTAGTTGATTAGATTTGGACAGGAGCTTGGACCATAGAAGAGGAATCATGGAAGCTGAAAGCCTGCTCTGAGTCAAGATGAAAAAACCTCTCCATGGCTACTGAGTACTGACTGATGAAATTTTGATTTAATTGTGACTGAGGGGTAGATAGCCTATGTATTTTCCACTATGCCTTAAGAAAGTACTGAGTAGTGACTGATGATTGAGTAGTGACTGATTTGTAAATTAGTGTGCCCCATGGGTGGACTTTGACCTTTTGTACTTTATGATTGAATGACTGAGTTACTAAATGATTGATTGACCAAATGATTGTACCTTGTTTGAAACTATGTGACCACTTTGGTGAAAACTATATGACCATTTTAGTGATAAATTGTTGAGTTATTATATCATTGTCAATGCTGTATTCTGATTTTCTGTGATAAGTTGTAACATTGTGAATGATGTACCTTGATTTTCTGTGAATGTTTTGCTCTGATTTGTTATTGAATAAACAGAGGGCTCACTATACTATGTAATCATAACCTTAAAAGCTGTTCACAGCAGCAGTCCTCTGGAAAGTTGTTCATGCATGGCTTTACAACTTCTTCTTGATATCTTCTATAATTTAGACTATTTTTCTTTTATGTATCCCTCTACTGCTAACTTTCTGAATCTTTCCTCTTTCTATATTAGTTCCCCCAAATGCTGAACCTCGTTGTTGCCTCAGTCTTCTCCTACAATGGAGAATTCACTTTTCATCAACCTTAATTTCTGCTCTAAGTTTGTTCCAGAGGACAAAACTACCCTCCATTGGAGTCCTGTCCCCTTTCCTTCAGACCTAGTAGAATTAATCCTCTTTTTTATGTATAGAATCATATGTGGCTACATTTCCCTCTGTTCTTTTATTCTGCACCCGCACATGGGCTGACACCCCAGGCAAAGCATACAATTTCCCATACCTCTACTTCCTAGAAAGAGAATGTCTTAGGAGTAAGGAGATACTGAGTTGACTTCTTTTTTTTTAACACAAAATTAAAGTGTGAAAGCAAATATAGGGGGTTGTGTTATGAGGAGCTATAGTACAGCAATATAATTTATAAGAGGATTTCTGAAACAAACCTGTGGGCTTCATTATGCTGTTATGCAACATAATTGAGGGGCTGGTGGGAAAGGTGTGCTTGAGTTATTCAGGGATAAGAAAATAGCTCTCTATCCTACTAATTGATTGAATTCTTAGCTTTTAGAGTTCTTAATATCTTGGATCATGCATAAAGTGGCAATTATTCAACCTATTCCAGATACTTCCTATTTTGAAGAGGTTTGAGATCTTATAGGAATTGGAAGAAAGGTCTATTTCTCTAAATTTTTCCCTCATGATAGCTTACTGAACTCATAATCTTTTCCCCAATACTTCTTCTCTTCCGGTCTTCTCTCTTTCACAGGTACAATCATTCCTCCAAATTCTCAAGTTCATAATCTGAGGATTACCTTGTTCTCACTCTCCCATATCTAACATTTCAGTCAGTTTTCATCTTGCCAATTTGTCTTCTAAACATGACCAATACTTTTTTCTCCACTCACATGATCTCATTAGGTGCCCTAAACATTCTTTCCCTGGATTATAGTTGCAGCCTTTTTTCTAGCTTCTTTGTTGTTAGTTTTTCTCTCATTTCACCATCTCATATCTTGTTGCCAAACAACTTTCCTTAAGTGCAGATCTTACTGTGCGAATCTTTATTGAACCATTTCAGTGGATTTCTGTTGCTTATGAGATAAAATATAATCTCCCTTATTAATTTTTGAAGTCCTATAAAGTTTATCTCCAGTTCTTCTTTCTAGGCACATTGGATATTACCCTCTCTCCCAATCTCAGGCATCTAACAAAATTGATCTTCCTTCTTTACAAATGTTAATCCACTTTCATGTCCATGTCTTATACTTAGATTTCTAGTTCCTAGAATATCATTCTTTCACATTTCCACATTATAGAGACTCTCTCTTTTTTTTAAAGATATAGCTCACATATCATCTTGGGCACAAAGTCTTTTCTGATCCCCTCAACTGCAGGAGCCCTCCATCCAAAAAAACAAACAAACAATAGACCTTCTATTTAAGTAAATCCTATTTATTTCTATTTATTAAATTTATCATATAAGCATATGTGTTTGCATGCATCTGTGTATATAATAAGTACTTGGGATCTGCCCCATAAGACTGTAAACTCATTTGAATCAGGGATTTTTTCCCCTAATGTGTCTTTTATGGTTAAGATAAATCCTAGTAAATAGCGGGTACCTAAATAAACACTCGTTTGACTGATTGAACAAGGCCTGGACACTGCCCTAGGTGTAACATGACTTTTGTTCCAATTAATTAAGAAATGTGGGTTACATTCTGAGGGACAGATATAAAACTGGCAACCTAATTTATAATAGGGGATTACAGTGTCTAATAACAGAGTGATAGAAGCCTTCCACTCAGGGCTCTCAGAAGGAATCACTTTGAGGGGGGGGGTAGGAGCCCCACTTAGCTTTAGTTTCTTCCTGTACTTTTTAATGTCCTCCAAGCCTCTTTATCTTTACCAATTGACTTCCTATGTTTCTTATAAGTGTTATCAACAGTCCCACATACCACAAGAAGCCTTTCCCAGGCTTATATTGGTGGAATCTGGGAAGGGGTTTTCTCTCTAAATACTACCTTGAAGTAAAAGGCCCAGTTTTTACCACGAGTCCCAAAGCTGTATCATACAAGGTCTGTTGAGTGAAAGCCTCCTTAGACTTTTTAATGGACAAGTGAAGTTAAATTCAAATTCATTTAGACTAAAATGAAATAGCCACTATAGGTATTTTTTTTTTGCATGAAGAAATGAAGACAAAAAGAAAAGCTTGTGCCATCATAAGAAAGATGAGTAATTGCTTTAAATTCATTTGAATGGGAATACTTAGAGGGAGCCTGGTAAAATCCCAACTGAAAAGACTAGGTAGAGACTTTAAAAAAAAAGAGAAGAAAAGAAAAGAAAATATTTGGCCAGATAAAAGATGAAGCCTTGGTTATTTTAGTCAGATAAGCATTTTAAACTTGATGTGCAGATCTAAAGCCTGCCCTAGGGAGAAAGTTTCAAATACATAATACTCTCATTTTCTTAAGGGAAAAGATCCTTCCTTTCCTCTAGCAGACCTGAATTGTGATCAGGGTGGGGAATGGAAGGTGCTAATTAACATTCTTTAGAATTCATTTTAAGGGAGATTTAGAAAAATTTCCAAAGGAGCTGAGGGAGAGACCAATCAGTCCCACCCCCAGATACATGGAAGTTTGACTTTGTAAGAACTCAGAATGCTTTTTAAAGAAATGTCTCTCACTTTTCTTTTTCTGATTGTGAATGAAGTTTGAAAGGCATATGAGAGGAAGACAGATAAAAGAAATATTAGGAACCCATGGAATTAGGTTTAGTCTGGAAGTGGTTGTAAGATTAATTAAGGGAAAAATGTATAACTTTATTTGAAAATAATACAGACAACTATATAAAGCTAGAAGAAATTTGATAAGCAAGATGTTGCTAAGTGATAAATAAAATCTATCATATACTACCACTTTTAAAATCTTTTGCAGTGGATTAGCTGGAAACAGTGACTTCATAATATGAAATGCTTAGAAAAAAAAGTCCTAGTGTATCACAGAATATGAATTCATTGAAACTATAATGTTAACTATTCCTTATCATTTCTTTAATTAAAAATAATTTTCTTCATACTTGGTAAATTTATATGGAGTTTTACGTGTGATCCATATACCACACCAATGCTGATTAGATGAATGGTATTATGTGTAAAGTAATTTGGAAATGCAATCAACTGAATTGAGTCTACCTTGGGTGGTAATGGTTTTCACTGGTAATGGATTTTCTTTCAATTTTCAGGTACATGATATTGTTTATGGCAATTTTATGTTTCTAAGTTTTCTTATATTATGTCATTTGATAAACTATTGTCCAAACTGTTGTTAGATATGCAATTTCTCTTAAAATCTAAATGTTAGATTAAGAATTATACCATTGGGGTGGCTAGGTGGCTCAGTGAGTAGAGCACTGGTCCTAGACTCAGGAGCACCTGAGTTCAAATTTGACCTCACACACTTGACACACTTACCAGCCATGTGACTTTCGGCAAGTCACTTAACCCCAATTGCCCTCCAGGAAAAAAAAAAAAGAATTGTACCATTAAAATTTTTTAAAAAGCATTAGAAAATATGTTATTATTTTTATCAGCTCTACTGACCACATGCTGCAATATTCTTCAGTATTGTATTTTGGACACTTAAAATTCCAAGTTTTGCCTATATTTAAGAGTAGTTTACCTAAAATTATTTGACTATCATTTTGAAAATTATGAGATTGTTAACTAAGTTATCTGGTGTTATTGTTATAATGTTAAAAACCTATCAAGTATTTACATAGGTATTTAAAGGAGAAAATTGTTAATTGTACAAGGATGAGACTTTGCAAAAATCTCCTTTGTAACTTCTAAGGATTATTGGAACCACTTAATCACAGATTTTTATATTACATATTCACTATATGAGATTTAAGAATACAAATTTTCTTGATATCTAGTGATATACTTTGTAACAGCATGAATTTACTCTCCAGGAGAAGATAAAATGAAGAAAAAGGATATTGATCAGGTTTTTAAGGGCTTGGTAAACTTTTTTATTGTAATAAGGTTAATTTAATTGTGGTGGGTTTTTTTGGCTTAGAAAAACAGAATCTCTTTCTTATCACAAATACCTTTTGAGTAGAGGAGGGTGGTACTTAGGAATTTGTGATAGTCAAAATTTATTTCATTCTTATAACTTTAGGAATTTATTTAAGATACTTAAATATGATTCATAATAGCTTAGTTCTGATATATTGAAAGATTTGTTTTTGTTTTAAAGTTGAATATGATGGAGGTAATCTATAAACTTAGAGGTTTCCAACCAATTTACTTCATAAAACTTTTTGTGATTATATTTTTGACATCAGGATAAATTTTAGGCTGAATTTAATAAATGAATATGTTTAGGTTAATTGGAGAAACACAAATTAAAACAATTCTAAGGTACCACCTCATGCCTAATGAATTGGCTAATAGGACAGAAAATGAAATTGACAAATGGAGGAAAACTGAGGCATTAATGCATTGTTGGTGGAGTTATGAACTGATTCAACCATTCTGTAGAGTAATTTGGAACTATGCCCAAAAGGCCATAAAATCATGCATATCTTTTTACCTAGCAATACCATTGTATCCCAAAAGAGATATTTTAAAAGGAAAAGGACCTTTACGTACAAAAACATTTATTTCAGCTTTTTGTAGGGGTGAAGAATTGGCAATTGGGGAATGGCTGAACAAATTGTAATGTGATTATAATGGAATACTATTGTGCTATAAGGAATGATAAACAAGACTGTCTCCAAAAAACCTGGAAAGACTTGCATGGGCTGATGCAAAGTGAAATATACTGTGTATAAAGTAACAGCAATATTGTAAGATGGTCAATTGTGAATAACAGTTATTCTCAGTAGTATGATGAGATAAACTTTGAACGACTTATGATGAAAAATGCTATCCATCCTCAGAGAAAGAACTGATGGTGTCTGGATACAGATGGAATCATACTTTTTTTTTTTAACTTTATTTTTCTTGAGGTATTCTTATTGTTTGTCTATGTTGTCTTCCATATTATGAGTAATACTGAAATGTTTTGCATGACTCTAAATGTATAACCTATATATAATTTCTTGTCTTCTCAATCTGGGGTTGGTGGGTGGAGAGGAAGGAAGGGAGCAAATTTGGAACTCAGAGTATTAAAAATAATGTTAAAAATTGTTTTTATATGTAACTGGAGAAAATAA
>CM053587.1:193641403-193660312 GCA_028646515.1 Pseudochirops corinnae
TAATGATTGAGTTGCCCCATGAGTGGAAGTTTGAGTATTCTATTGTTCCTTGTTCTGAATACTGTGGCCACTGTAGTGAAAACCATGTGGCCATTTTCTGTGATAAGCCTTGTTCTAAATATTGTGGCCACCGTAGTGAAAACTGTGTGGCCATTTTCTGTGATAAGATGTAATGTTGTGAATATTATAATGTTTTGAATGTTTGTCTTCATTTGTAATGGAATAAACAGAGTGTTCACTATATTTTGTAATCTGAACTCTAAAAGCTGTTCACAGTAGCATTCCTTTGGGAATCTGCTGGTGCATGGCATTACACAATGTTATAAGGACAAACTTTAAAAGCAGAAGGAACCATAATCAATATATTCACCATTCATAATCACAAAGGAGCCATGATGGAACAAACTATCTGCTTCCTGACAGAGAAGTAATTGATTTAAGGTACAAAATTAGATAGGTAGATAGATAGATAGATAGATAGATACAGATATAGATATAGATATAGATATAGATAGATAAATATAAGTATGCATATATATACATGTATGCATGTATACATATGTGTATGCACACATGTATAGTATAAAATTGCATATAGGCATTTGTATTTACATGCACATATATAAACAAACACATATATGCACATGTACATATAAACAAATACATATATGCACATGTACATATGAACAAATGCATATATGTAGACATAATATACACATACTCATATGATTTGGTATAATGCAATGCAATATATTAAATGTGTATATATTTCCATAAATCCATACATAGGCAAATAGATATATTTGTGTACAGCAAAGAGAGAAATAATTTTTCTTCAATATATTCATTATAAGAAATTTATTTTACTTTATTTAAATGGGTGGGAAAATATATTTCTTTTAATTAAAATTTTAAAAAGCAATTAAAATAGTTGAGTTTTCTATAAATTTGAAATGTTTATATTTTCAGATGAGGTCAATGCATTATTAATTTTACTTAACTGTTTTACTTTATCATAGTATACCTCTCATGGGGGTAGATGTAATCTGTAAATGTTTGAAATGCTTTCATCTCTCTCTTTTCCATGGCAGGTAAGGTTTGAGGATGCATCATCATTAAAGAAACCATGGCCTGAGTTTCAGAGTAGGCACTCTTACAGAAACTATTTTCTTCTTCACCATTTACATGTATTATTTTCCTTACACTTTCAATCTTCTCAACAGCCTGAGGGCAACATTCCTACCATAGGGATGTCCCACAAAATTTCCTGGAAGTAGTACTCTTTCATGACATTATTAATCACTCAGATACAATCTCCCACTAAGCTGTATCTTATTCTCTGAGAGCACACACTTCTTGATGTTAGCACAGATGTCTCAACTCTATTCAAGGAGATAAGGATATTTGTAGGTGCAGCACCTAGTATAATTAAATAACCCTCACGCTAAGGCTAGGCTTCTGTATAAGGTATTTTAAATTTAAACCCTCTCTATAAATGACAAAGAAAACAGCATATTCCCTAGAGGACTGAGTTGAATAATGCTTGGGAATACTCTCTTAATATCTTCTTATACTAGCTCTGCTCCCTTGCTGGCTAAATTACTAATGATCAAGAAGCAGTAGTTAGTCAATCAACTGCTTCCTCGTGTCCTGTGGTGCTTTTCTCTGGGGTTTACATAATTAGGGCACTTTTTACTTTTCAATATCCCCTTCTCTTGACTCATACTCAGACTTTTAAATTTTCTAGATTTCCTTCAAAGCTCCATAATATACATGTGTGTGTATGTATGTATGCATGTATACACACACACACACACACATCTTGTGCCACCCTACTTGTTTACATGCTGTCTCCTTTTCAATTTGATAATAAGCTTATTTGAAGGTATAGATGGTGGCTTTGCCTTTCTTTGTATCCCAACACTCAGCACTTGTCAGGCACATAGTAGGCATTTGATAAATTCTTGTTGACTTGAGTTTACAAATTTAGACCCTCACCACCTCTTACTGTTCCTATTCACATAACCTCCTGATTATCTACTAGTTTCTCCCATTTCAAAATCATTGTTCACACAGCTGTCAAATTGCCATTTCCAAATCACAGCTGATAAATTGAATGACCGCAAGAAACATTTGTGGCTCCCTATTTTCCCTAGGATAAAATACACAGTCCTCTATCTTTAAAAGTAATTTACAAGCTGCCTCCAGGCTACCTTTACAGAATATCTGTACATTATTATCCCCTACAAAGTCAAGCCAAACAAGGCTGATTACTACTCCCTATAAATGTCATTCTATGCCTTATTCCTAAATTCCCATAGAGGCTGATATGCATACTTAGAATTCATTCCCTCCACACATCTCTCACTTAAAATCTTCAGGTTCCTTCATAACTCAACTCCAATGCCAACTTCAACAAGAAGCCTGTCATCCCCACAGTTGCTTTTATGCTCTATCTGGAAATTACATGTATTTGTATTTAATTTCCTAGATACATGTATCTTTCCTAGAAAGTAAGCACCTAGAAGATTGGGAATATTTCATTCATTTTGTTCTTCCAGCAACTATTACAGAACCTGACAAATAATAGGTGTTTAATACATGTTGAATTGAGGTGAAGATCATATAAGTAGATATTAAGGGTATAGAGTAGAACCTGGGTCTTTTAAACTTGCTGATATTGGTACTTTTAGACGTTACTCAGTAGGGAGGAGATAAAAGGAATAAACATTCATCAAGTACCTACTTTGTGTCTGGCATGGTGCTAAGCATTTATAAATTTATCTTGGTTGATGCTCACAAAAACCTTGGGAGGTAGGGGCTAATATTATTATGATTTACAGTTGGGGATATTTGAAATAAACAGACTTTTCCTGAGTGAAGGTCTTAGAAAAAATGGAGTTTCAAAGTGTCATTACTTTTTTTTTTTTTTTTTTGCTCAGGACCTGAAATTTCAATCATTTGGGGAAGGTCCTTCCACAAATACAAAAGAAAATGCATCTGTAATTGTCTTTTAGAGGCTAAATAAACTCCCTATGTAAGTTGGCTAGTATATGATAGAGGAAGTACTTGATCCCATGTCTTTCTAACTCCAAGGCTGGCCCTCTCTCAACTAATATTTTGTATCTCATTTCATTGTATTAAATTTTTTTGTTACAGGTAGGCCAAAAATCTTGTCCAAATTAACCTTAAACCTAACAACTCAATATGAAATATGAGCAGAAAATTAAATCACACCTTAATTCTAGAAAGAATTCAAAAGGAAGAGTTTTCTTTAACTGCAGATCACAGAATATGGAAGAAACTTTGGTATAAAAAAATCATCCCTAAGTCAGAATCAGACTGGTTTTATTCCCAACTTCTTGTTTTCTCAATCATTCCTGTGGAAAATTTGCAATTTTGGACTTGTGGTTTTCCTATCCTAATAATTTTTATACTACTAAAAATAAATACTACTTTCAAAGTTCTAATTTATCTCTTGAATCTTTCTGGAGCAATCTGTTTTTTTTTTCTTTCTTGGGAATAATTTCATTAAATGATGGTTCAACTTTATTTGTCTTACAATATTTACTTAGAGATGTTTGCAATCCTTTAGATCTCTTATTACTCACCTTCCCTTCATGCTTTAATAATAGGCTATTAATTCATCTTGTTCAATTCTCAGTTTGTAAATGAATTTTTTTTCTTCAGTTATTTTTGTTGGTTTCAGTAAGATTTTTCCTGATATTCTTGTCTCTCATTTTTTAACTCCTGTTAGGTTTATCCTCAGGTCTGTACTTCAATGTTATCTCAGCCTCCTTCCAAATAAAAAAAAAAATCTTTTCACCGGCCTCGGTCTTTGACCCATTAGGATATTGTCTTGTCTGAGGGGACAAAATTGGTCATAAAAATAGAACACATTCTCCCCAGCTTCCAGACCTGTGGTAGCCCTAATTCCCTCCATTCTTTAGGTCTCTAGCTGGACTGAATTAGTGTCTACTGATTAGAGGAGGGTTGAGGGAATGACCTGGACAGAGTTATTGCTGCCTTTGGATTGTCTAACATAGAATCTGTCTTGGCCAAAGGTGATTCCCCACCCTTATTAAACCCCTCCTCCACTTCTTTGTATACAATTGGGCAGAGTTGAGATCTTTCTTGCTTCTTGGTAAAGACTGTGCAGATAAGGGCAATCATATGGGCTGGTAGAATCTGCCTCAGCAGGGAAATCTCTGAGAATATAGTAGAACACAAATCTTTCCAACAGTTTTTGAGCTATTCCAGAGTGTGGTGATTTCTATGGAAAATGTGTTTTGTGAAAACATCAAGGATTAACATTTTCTACTCTTGGTTCATAAAGTTAACTACTTAACTTCTTTTTTTCATACTGGGGTGACAGATGCAATTGTTCTACCACTCACTCATATTTCTTCTTTTGTTTAATTTTTATTTTTTTAAGTTAATGGAGGCTAGGTAAAAACATCTTGTCCACAATTTAGTTGTCTACATGACATAACTGGACATTCTGATGTCTCTTCAGGCATCCTTGCTTACCAGGTCATAGACCTCATATTTATGGTATGAACCTTTAGTTCATTTCATAATAAACAAGGATGGCCTTGTCTTTGATTTCATTTCCAACCTTGTATATACCTATATCACAAATCTCTGTCCTGACTGTACAGCTATGAGTTACCCATAGTAAGCACTTAATAAATGCTTGCCATATTGTTTTTCCCCTCATTGTTGCATTCTCTTTGTAATTAAGCCTTTGGAGAACTTCTCTAAGGCACAAAAGTCCAAGGAAAATTCATTACATTATTATATTGCCTTTTAATTTATTTTAGTATAGAATTTTATTAAACATATTCTGTGTGCTCAGAAAAAAAAAGTACACAAAGCATGTGAAATTGTTTTAATCCCATGAGAAATTATTTTACTATTAACCCTGATAACATAATCTGGTTATGTATATAAAGGTGACACTTTTTAACTCAGGGATTCATGGAAAACCTTGATTTCCCTTTGATAGAGAAAGCTGCTTATACTTCCTAATGAGAGTTTCATAGTGACTAAATAACTATTTTAAATTTTCTCCAGTATCATAGCTCCTGCCCCTTATCCATATCATTACTAGAATAACATGATATGATATGACAATATGGTAACAAGTAACCCCATAGCCCAATTTGTTTGGGGGGGTGGATAATCCTCATGTCCCCTAACATAATCACAGAGATATTTGCTTAAAATTCATTGCATTCTAAATCAGATAAAATTTAAAGTGGAACAAATTGATTAAAATGTGTTCAACACTCACAAAATATATAACAGTAGAGAAAATAGAGATTAGCTAGCTATTTCCCCCTGACATTTCTTGTGATTGGCAAACCAAAGTGATTTTCATTCATTGTAAAATTTTATCTTCTTACATTGCATCAGATTTAATTCAGCAAATATGACTATAAGCTTCTGGTTGATGATATTAGTAACACACCAACACTCACACATTGAGTTATTAGTGGGTACACATTAATGCTGGCAACTTTATTTTCTACAAAGTGATGTCCATTGCAAGGTCTAAAATTCCCAGGGGAATACCTAGATTTCAGTACATATAGATACATACTGAATATGTATTGCATGGGTGTGTATCATTTAATTGTGACACCATGCAAACTGAGAAATATTCACAAACATGGTTGACACATTCCCTTAGACTGTTGTTTTCCAAATCACCAAGATCAAACTGAAGAGTATTGTTATTCTGATTGATTTATGCAACGACCAAATAATGGAATTATATCACATAGAGCAAACTGTAGGGAAATTTATGCAGTTAAGATTAGTTTAATTTGTTTTAGTATTTTTTTTTGCCTCCCTGTCCATAGTGTTCCTCCCAGATGCTAGCATTTTCTTATCTTAGAATTAAAAAATACAGCTCAACAAAATTGATTAAAAGTACAACAGGTAGACACATGCAATGTTAACTACATTATTATAAATAATATAATGTTATTTATTAAAATGTTAAAGTATATATGTATATGTATGTTATACATGCCTATTGTGTGTATATGTGTGTGTATTGCTTTGTTTTTAGAAAATGGCAATACAATGATAAATCTTAATAAAGTTCTGGTCCTTTAAGGGGATTATAGGTCACTTGGTGATGCAATTTCCAAAATTAGTCAGATGTGTGTGTGTATGAGTGTATGTGTATACAAGTTAATTTGAGAAAGGGTAGAGCAATAATAATTCAGGGTTACTATATTTTGTTCATGACTCGAATAGGCCTGAAGAAAAGAGGACTGACTACTACCTGTGGTCAGCTCTCTTCTTCCTCCAAAAATGTTCTTTAGGGCAGAAACTAAGATTGATGAAATATGAATTGGCAAGCATGGGAAGAGATTGAGACAGCTTTGTATTATAGCCCTTGATGAAACATCTATGGAAGGAAAAGAAATAAAGGGGGAAGAAGAAGAAAATTTCCAAAAGTTTCTGACAAAAGAAAAAGCAAGTTAAAACCAGGAGACAACAAGATGAAAACGAAAATGCTTATGATAGCAAAACTCAACTTAAATGTATTTTTAATTCTGAGAAAACAATCTCAATATCTGCACATTTTATGGTGTTCTCCACAGCAAATGAGCAAAGTTGTCATTTCAGAAGTTTCTCGGCTCTGTGACATGTCATAAGACTTACATTTAAAGGAAAATAAATACAACAGGTAGCTTTGCTGCTAGTAATGACTGTCAACAGCAGGGTATCCAGTTTCATAAAACTGATTTTCAAGGGTTATTTATTTTGATTAAATTCCTTTTTATGGCCTCTTAATAGGAAAATATTGTGTGTGTGTAGGAATATATGTCTATGTGGGTATGTCTATAGGTATTTGAGTGTGTGTATGTGTGTGCGTGTGTGTGTGTTATCTCTCAGCAAGTCAGGCTCAATGCCAAATGAGATAGATGGGAAAACCCTGTCAAAACTAATAATCCTCTAGTGGCAGACCTTAAAATGAGAATGACAGAGCTCTTTCCATGACAGCTCAGCCCTTAGGAAGAACATTGTTCCACCTGTTTTTGGCAAAAACATACACACATATAAATGTGTATATGTACATATATATACATACACACACATATATGGTATGTGTATGCATTTGTGTATGTGTGTGAATATATACGTACATAGTGTGTATACATATATATGTGAATGTGTCTGCGTATGGGGGTATTTATATATCTCTATATATAGGTACTATAGTTATATATATATATATATAGATATAGATATATAAATATGGATATAGATATCCCCACACCCACACCCACACTATATAGATACTATATCTATATAGATAGGTATGCCCACACCCACACCCACAAAATCTTTTCCATACAAATACTTTTGAATTTTATGCTTTAAGTCAGCAACATTTTTATTTGATTTTATTTTCAGAATGCTGTTCAAAACTATATAATGGGATGTTTCCCTTTAGAATATAGAAATGGAATTGCAACATATTTCTTCTAATTGGAAATGAGAAGTGATGCTCATGTCTTTGGATTTTTGGTAGCCTGAAAGGAAATTTATATCACTATAGTCTTCATACATGCTGATTTTCATTTGTATTTGCATTATGAGTACACCTAAAATAGGATAAGAACTTATTCCATTGTTATCACATCTGTCCCAGTTCAGGGCAAAATAAAGTTATTTTCTTGTGGGTCAAAAAATAAACAAACATTGAGGATTTATATAACTCACTTTTTCATCCACCCTATTAGGTGTCAATTACAGCAGTCATAATACGTTACTGAAAGTTCTAGGCCCCCTTATTCTCTCCAAAATAGCATATAAATACATTCTAAGAGTTTATTTAAACATATTTGAAAATAAATTTGTTTCCTTCAACAATTAAATTGTCTGTCAATTTGACTTTTTTTTTAAATGAAAAATATTTTTGGCAAAGCCATAATGACATCATGAAAAACAAAATGTAGGATTCATGCATGAAAGAATGCTCCTGTTTTATGTTTATTGGCTCCAAATGAGATATAATGAATTTAAGTTGAATTGAGTACTCTGCTGGCATTTTAGTGAGTGCAGACAGGTTGATTAATTCTCCAAGAGACTTTTTCAGGTTTTGTAATACATAGCATTAATCAATTTACTGAGGATATAAACGTCTTCAAATTTAAATCCTGTGAATGAGCATTAGGGATAAAGCAAGACAATGAATTTGAAAATTAAAAAGTAAAGATTAGATCACCATACATGATTTACATTGACTTCCCTAGTCTGCTGTTCTTGGGAAATATTTTATGACTGCAAGATGTACTATAATCTCTGAGGAACTAATAATGAGTCTCACCCAGAAGACAATGAGAGGTACATATGAGTATGACGTAACATACAATAAACAATGATTTTTTTAAGTGGATTAAGAGATTTAAGAAAGATCTATGTAAGTAAAAAAAGAAAATAATCTGTCTATTTGGCAAAATTGACAAAAAACAAATGTCCAGTCCTTATTTAACACTGTACCATTCATTATAAGAAGAATAAATGAGGAACGACCTTAGTATGTTGAGAGGACTCTTGAGAATGTATTTATGAAAGTCCAATCATCAGGGCTCCCCCAAGATAGGCAAGAATTGATGGATTGTCAGGACTGTCTTTCACTTTTATTTTTATCCCTTATGTTTGGCAGAATTTCTGGAACATAATGGATACATAAAGAATGTTTGACTGAGTGAATGGAAGTATAGTAACATCAATAACATCACTAATGTATTTGCATTTGAATTTTTGAAATTTTGGACTGCAATGAATAAACAAATTATAAATGCAATAAGACCAAGCATCCCCTTAGAAACTATTCGATATTACCAGTGATCCCCAATAGAAAGAAAAACTTTGCTCTTCTCACAGAGGAATAGAGGATGTGATAGTTTTTAAATCAATAATAAATTTAAGTTTCAAAAGAAAAAAGTAGGTAACACAGGTAGTATAACAAACAAAGGCAGGGTTTAAAATCTGGTACTTTTGTCGCGAGTCCATGCTTTTCCCACTCTATCAAATTGACTCATACATAATATTTTAAGTAAGATGACCAATCTAGAAATGGTTTTGCTTTAGAGGAAGTCCTATATGAGCTCCCCTGCTCCATTCATATTCAGATACCAGACTGCAAAATCTCCCCCAAGAAGCTTAGAAGTGATTACTCAGAATCTACAGGATGTAAGAATACTCACAGCTAGATTATATTATTGCTTTGTGGCAGGACAGAAGAATGATTTATGGTCTTTCTCCAGCTGTGAAGGATGAGTAAGTACTTACTACATTCTACAGATGTGTCCTGTAGCCCTTGGGTCTCTCAGCAGCAGAGCTCTGGACAGCCTACATTTGTGATGGCTCCATGCCACTGAACAGAAGGTGCAAAATAGACAATATAAGGAACACTCTTTGATTCTATTTGAATAAGTATATTTGTAGGCTAATATGACATTTTGTAGTGTTCTTAAATCTTGTAGGTTTTCTATAAAATTGAAAGAGCTAAACCTAAATATGGGCTCCTTTTCAATACAAAGAGCTAGCTATTCTTATAGCCCCACATGTAAAATACTCAGTGAATCATAACTTCTAATTTTGGTTGATTTTTCACTATTTTTTTTTAATAGAAATGACATATTGGTTGCAAATAAGCACTCTTAATCCATGGGTTTCATTTTTCCTTTTGTATATTTTATTTTCAGAGGAATGACAATCTTCAGGAGGCAGATGCCAGTTTTAATATAATGTTCACTTACTTGGGGGACTTCATTAACTTCACAAACTACTCAGATGATGCCACAGAGACATTTTAACAAACAGAAATAGTTCTTTCTGCACATAGGAAAGCAAAGACATAATAAATTAATTATATTAATTTTTATTATATAATATGTAATTATAAGTTACATAATAATTTATATATTACATAATATATTATAATATAATAAACAAAATAATAATATAATATATAATATAATTTACATATTATAAGTTGCAGTTAGATCATAAGCGAAATAGTGTAATTAACTTTCTTCCTCAATTGATATGTTTCCTCAGTCCTAAAGTACTTTAGAATAACTCAGTCCAAAGAAGTGTTGAATATAAGCAAACAAACTGTCAATCCAAATATATTTCAAATAACTTGAAAGTAGCCTTTACTTTTACATACTTTTTTTTATCACATTTTCTTTCCAGATAATTCACATTTAAATTTTTCACAGTCAATTATATTTTATTTTTCACACGTCATAGGCTCCTATAAACTAAAATTACTTCTAAATACTCACTTTAGATCTTATGTATTCTTGTTCTGAATGGGAAAACTAATGAGAAAGCAATGTTTCATAGAATTCTTGGATAGAGCAAATACAGAAAAATATCACTAACATATTATTTTATTGTATTGCTACATTAAAGGTAAGCTATTATCAATGTAATTTCTATTTATGAATTGGAATTCTTAAAATCAAATTTAATTTAAACTGTTTCTCTTAATTTTCTTCCAAATATATGTAAACATATGTATTTTGAGTGGAAATCAAGACAAGGTAGCAGCATTCAAGATTTTTTTCAGTCCTCTTATTATGTAGATTATGAATTTCTACAACTCTTCTATGATCTAATGTCAGAAAACTCAGGTCAATGACTATTCAAAGTTCTTACTTAAAATGGAGTGCATTATGTGGCATTATCCCTGGTTGTATTGTAGAGATATTAGAAAAGTAACAATCTAATAACACTAAATCTTCTAATTTAACGTGAATTTTCTTAGAATATCTAATAGGATATATCTGTTGAGTTCTTGTTAGGGCTTTCCTTGAGATGAGAAGCTGAAGCTCTGGATTTCTTGTTTTGTTTTTCCATTTTTTACATTTAATTCATATTTAATTTTTTCTCAATTATATACAAGCAAAATATTTAACTTTTTTTAGATTTTGAATTTTATATTTTCTCTCTCTCTACATTCCCTCTGACCTCCTTCAGAAAGCAATCAATTTGATTATACATGTGCTTCCAAGCAAAATATTTCCATATTTGCCATGTTGCAAAAGAAAATAAAGACGCAAAAAAGAATAATAAATAAAGTAAAAATAGAAAAAAATGCTTCAATCTGCATTCATATTCCATTGGTTCTTTCTCTGGAGGTAGGCATATTTTTTTCATTATAAATCATTTGGAATTGTTTAGGATCACATTATATAGCAGAAAAATATCTAAATTAGTCATAGTTGATCATCATAGAATATTGTTATTAATGTTTAATATATTCTCCTGGTTCTACTCAGTTCACTTTGCATCAGTTCAGATAAGTCATCCCAGTTTTTTCTAAAAACATGATTTCTTAACTCTTGACAAATTAATCACCTCATAAAAGAATTTGTTCTCAATTTCTTGATTTTGATCACATCCTCCAATACTTTTCTCTTTTTAATGTCAGAACATATTTGCTCTTTTTTTTTCTCCTGATAGTTTTCAATGGACCACATGTAGGTTAAAAACATCAGTATTTGTTTCCGTTGTTTATCTAATGTAGTTCAAAACACAATAAGGACATGAAGATAGGCTAGCACTTCTGCTTATTCTATTAGCCACTGAAAATTGATGGATACCATGAAACTTCTATTTGGTCAATGCTCAGATTAAGAAAATCTTATTGAGAAATCCTAACACTCTTCTTCCTTGACCATGATAATTTGGAAGTGATAATAATTTACTACTAAATAGGAAACCCAAGCATCCAGTATCTGAATTATAATATACTGATGCACTCTGATTCACTGATTCATACTATAATTATCTCAGCAGATAAGCTAAACAAGGTTGAGTGTAACCGACAGACATGAAACATATTGGTGAGTGAGGGGGATGTCTGCACCAAGGATATGAAGATCCCCTCCCCCCACCTCCACCCCAGTAGAACGGGTGAATGAGAACAATTTGTTCCAACAAACATGAAGGAAGCTAAGACAGTATAGAGTGTTTAGAGCTTTGTCAGATGTTGAAAACACAGAAGTCATCCACTGTGTCTGGTGCCAGTTCTAGTCATTTAGATTTTTTGTCGTGCCACTGGACTTTGATGACTCAGGAAAAAAGAGTAAGGTCGATTATTGTGCACAGTTCTGTGTCACTTAAATCTAGTTCATGGGCAAGAGAAGCCATCCCCCATGATGGCATTGGTCCTCTTTGAAAGACAATGACTAACAACATTACAACATACTGGTAAATCTTATTCTAGTTTAACCATCCAGGATTTTGATAAATGACAGTAGAGAATTAACTCCAAAATATGGGATAGCTTTAGAAATATTTTTAGGTCATTTGGCAAAGGGGAGAGCCAGAAAATGATGCAGACCCCTGCCAAACTCTTTGTGAGGTTACATTATGTAGAGTTCAGATAAATGTATAGGACATTTGTCTGATTGGCCACTGGTAGGCAATAGAGCAGATGGAGATGTATATCAACAAGTAAATATAAATTTTCAAATATGAGGAATCCAAAATAAAACAACAGTGTGATCTATGCATTCCTTGAAGCTACATAATTTTCCTGGACTGTCTCTGAAGTCAACCTGACCTCTACCCTCAGCTTTGGGTTAGATAATTTTGTAGTGAAATAAAGCTAAGTTCAAATGAATATTATTTTCCCACAATACACATTAACATTTTCCCATTCTTCCATGCTTTACTAAGGGCAATATATACAGTTTACAGGGATTAGTATATATGCCATTGTCAATGTATCAGGTATTTTCTTTGGTAATCTGTTTCATATTGTAATAGTAATTAATTTAAATTTGAAGACTCCTTTTTGTTATGTCAAGTAAGCAGGTACTTAGCCCATAGTAATTAATGAAACCTTTGTGGCTAAGAAGCAGAGGGTGTGAACTCTGTCTCCTGTTGCTGTGATAACAGGAGGGATTTGGCTAAAACAATAAGTTAATGTTTTGTGTGTATATAAGAGACCTAGAGAGAAACAGTCAGAATAAGAATTTTTCTCCTGGCAGGCTTCTGGTGGAAGAGAGAGAGAGTTTCAGTGAGCCTCTGTAAACTGATTGAGAACTGAGAGAGGATCTCCTTGAGACCAGAATCTGGTGAAGGCTGAAGTTGCTGCTGAGAAAGCTGCCTGGAAGGCTGAGATTTCTTCTGGGTCCTCGGGCCAGCTGAACTGGCAGAGGACTGAAGAAGCATGACTGGGATAATATTGTGTTTTTTTTGTGGTTTGGTTGATCCTTGAGTTCCCAGGAGCAGAAGTTATGCAGATTTTGAGATGTGCTGGACCCTGTGAACTTCAGTGTGTAGTAGGAACTGCCTGGATGACTGGACAAGAACCTGGGAGCTGTCTGCCTCTGAATCCAGGTGACTGGTGGATTCAGGTACAAGCTGGGACCATGGAAGGGGATCCAGGGAATCTGAGAGACTAGCCCAAGTGAAGATGAAGAAAAGGTCTCTCCTTGGGTATTGGATTCAGTAATGAAATTGAAGTTTACTAGAGACCAAGGGATGGAGGGTTTGTGTAATTTTCTAATGATTGTATATCATGATTAATGATACTTAGTGACTGAGTGACTGCTAGATTGTGACTTTAGATTTGTTAGATAGGTGATAAGTGACTAGATTAGGTGACTGATTAAATTAACCTATGATTGCCCCATGAATAGAAGACTGACTATTGCATTTATGACTGAGTAAGGAGGCAAACCTCCTTAGGGATACCAGATGATCGTTCTTTTGTTCTTTGTTCTAAATACTGTGACTATTTTGGTGAAAACTATGTGGCCATCTTAATGATAAGCTGTTGTGAACAATATATTGTGGTTTTCTATGATAAGATGTAATGTTGTGAATATTATACGGTGATTTGTTGTGAATGTTTGTCTTGATTTGTTATGGAATAAATGGAGTGTTCACTATACTGGTAATCAGAACCTTAAAAGCTGTTCATAGTAGCATTCTTTTGGGAAGCTGCTCGTGCATGGTGTTGCACATATACAATGCTCTATAAATAATGTCTTATCATAGGTGGGGATCATAGAATTCAGCTAATCTCTGTAAATACTTTATATTCAGTCAGCACACATTCATTTAACATATACTATTATTCAATATATGAGAATCTCTTAATTATCTTTTATGTTTCCAGCACCATGATAGGCTCTAGAAACAAAAACACAAAATATGCCAGTCTTTGACCTCATGGGACTTACATTTGAATGGGAGAATGGAGCTAAAGCAGAGGAACATGATCAAGGAGAAGGAATCTTGACTTTAAGTACTCACAGGGACTGTGATTGCAAACATATCACAAAAGATGGGCAGACTTTTAAAATAATTTTTATCTGATCACTCTTCCCAGAACAAAAGAGAAAAACAAAAGCACTTACCGAGTAGAAGAGGAGGAGAGTCCAAATGGTGATGGGGGATATGTAAATATTCTCATGATATGTAGTCTGTGTGTGACTAAGAGGTGAGAGATAGTCTTTGGCAATCAAAATACTGTAGGCTAAGGTTAATTTTTGATCATTTATCCAACAATTTGCTTAGAGGTCCCTGGCAAATTTCCGTTACTAAATAGATTAAGGCAATGAGGATACAAAGATAAATTATAAAATAGTTCCTAATTTCAGGGTCCTTACAATGAACTTAGAAGGATAGGGAGGATGTGAATATATTATTTCAACATATTTTGCCCACAATCTGAAAAATTCCAGACTAAGCACTAAATTCCTTTTTCAAGTTACCTTTCCACTACTCAAGTATCATAGAGTAGTTAAAAATCAAATCTTTCAAAATCAGCTGATGATACTGATGTGCTCATGGCTCAGAAGTTCACGCTTTCTCTCTCTCTCTCTCTCTCTCATCTACAATATTGTTTTTGTGCTGTTATCATTTTATTGCCTACAGTAATAAATCCATACTGAAAATTTTACAGTCAAATTTGTGGCAGGCAAAAAGTTATAGTTATGGCATCTAGGTGGTGCAGTTGATATAGCATTGGCCTTGGAGTCAGGAGGATCTGAATTTAAATCCAGCCTCAGACACTTGACACTTACTAGCTATATGAGCCTGGGCAAGTCACTTAACCCTGATTGCCTTGAAAAAAAAAAAGTTACAAAGAGTATGTTGTAATGGAAGAAAAAATTGCAAGAAATGTCATTGCAGCATGGACATAATATGGTACTTGTTTCTATTTAATAATAACAATGATCATTAGAAAAGAATGATAATAATAATAACACAATGATGACAATAGTAATCACTAGGTTTTCAAGCCATTTAAATAACGTTATCACTCATACTCTTAAACTTCCCCCACAGCCTTTCTTGGAATTTTTAAAACTGCTGCGATATCCCCCTGATATGGGTAGTTGTTTTCAGTAATCAATAAATAAAAAAAAAAATTATTTATCTCATACTATGTGTCAGGTAACCCTTTCACTTTAAGGGTGAGTCACCAGGAAAAAAGCTTGAACATAAGAATCATTTCCCCTAGATTAACAACATTTAGGAGTGACTCATATGATTCTAGCCCAGGGCTTCTTTTCAGAATTACCAATTCTTTCATCTTCTTCTTTTGACTCTGCTTCAGGATAAGTGTTTATTGGAGGTGGGTGGAAGGATTCTAAAGGTATATATTTATGCCTCCCTGGGAATTGGTATTAGAGAAATATATCTGTAAATATACATAACCAGAATGGGTAAAAATATACCTTACATGTTGCAAAAATACTAAAATAAGACTTGGTTGATAACCCACAAATAGGAAACAGAATCCCAAGCTTAAATTCAAAGGCTTGTCTCCCTTCTTAACAAATGCTAATCATATAAAAACCACAAAAGATAAGAAAGAGTGAGCAAAAATCAAAGAATTTATAAAGTTTAGAATATATCAGATAATACGCAGATCGAATAAACTCTCCTATTGGGGTTGAAATATCAGAGACAAGGAAAAGGAAGAAGCAAAGGGTGATAAAGATGAAGGAGAAAAGGGAAAGAGAGACAGAGACAGGGAGAGACAGGGAGACAGAGAGACAGAGAGAGACAGAGAGGGAGAAGGGGGGGGCGGAAATTATGCTTAAGGGAAAATTCTTCAAAGGTCCTAGGAAGGCAAACTGGAAATCAGACATGTTGGAGAAGGAGAGTGCTTTTGCTCTACACATCTGCTTTTTCAAAGTCTGGAACCACGATGGTCCTCTATCAAACCAGGAAGGAAATAGTGAGTCTGACTTACTGCAAATTTTTGCACCAAGACTACTCCTCATTCAGTAGCATTCTTGGGTAATCATTCTTTCTATCAATGGGGAGAGCCTCATGTAAGAACATCTTACAGAACTCTGCAGAGTTTTGAAACCTGAGTTACATAAGTCTAAAATATATAAATATTCTGTAAAAAAATCAATACAAGAATTCAAGGTAGTTAATGCTGAGGGAAGACAAGAGGAGCCTAATCTTCGCAATGATTATAAAGTGATATGCCTCACATTTTACTTGTAAAATGACAAAAATATAATGATTAATTGAGAAAACTTATTAAATATAATTGAATTTCATACTGCCTTATTTTTAAAGTCACTTCAACTTTAACTCCACCAGTTCTATCAGCCTGGAATAATGAATCCAGAAAAGCATCCTCAGGGCTCCCTCCTGTCCCTATGGTCCCTCTCTTCATCTTATTGGAGAGGTTAGAAGGTGGAAATTAGAGAATTTCTCTTAAATTATCCATTTAAGGAGGTTGTATACAACAATGACATCATCATTTCCTATCTGGATGAATGAATTCATCATATTCCCCGTGACACACACACACATTTTTCAGCTTCTTTTTTGTGTTGCCTCCCCAGTTACATTGTGAGTTCTTTAAGAGCAGGGTTTTTTTTTCTTCTTTCGCAACATTTGCTTAACACAGAACCAATCTTACAGTAGATATTCAATAAATGACAAAAATATGATGATCACTTGAGAAGAATTATAAAATATAATGGAACTCTATATTGCCTAATCTTTAAAGTCATTTCAATTCATGGTCCTATCAACCTATAGGACAAATCCTCAGTACTGTTCCCCACCCTCTGCTCCTGACTGACTGACACAAAGATTGCTTTGCTCAAGTACCTGTACTTAAAAAAAAAAAATCAGTTCCTGGCATCTGTTTTTTTGGACTATAATTTCTGGATTACCAAGGTCTGTTTTCTTCTTGGATGTGTACACCATGTAGGTACACATCATGACAACAGTGATGAAGATACTTAGTGTTCACTGCCAGTGGGTTCTTTTGGCAAAATTCCAGTGAGCTCACTTCTTTTGACCACTGAGTCTGATTTTAGTCCCAATACAAATGGAGACTAGAACACGATACCACAGTACAAACTTCTTTGCCTAGGCTTTTTTTGCATGTTCTCTCTCAATGGTCACAAATGCCTAGCCTGACTGCATGTGCATCCATTCAGTTAATTTTCATTTCTCTCAAACATTTTCTTCAATGTTTTCACATCTCTGATTAGTGGAAGCAACTGGGAGGCTGACTTTGATTTTTAGGTTGCCATAGTCACCAAAATAACAAATTATTATCTAGGGTCCCTCTGATCACTTGGAAAAATCTTACAAAATCCTTGCATTCTGAAACATTAGCTAAAACTTTAATCATCATTTTCTGTGACCTCTTTTTTTAAGCTCTGTATTTAACAGGTAATTTTTTCACCCTCTTCTTTAGCGACAGTTAGGAATTTTATGTTCAATTCCTTAGGACTTTTCGTAACACCAAGCTAGAAACATTTTATAGTTACTATTTCCATTTCTGCTGTAACATTTGCGATGTGAATCAGGGAAAGTAAATCAGCATTGCTGGATCTCAGTTTTATCTGCCAAATAAGGCTAATGATACTTGAGCAATTCGTATGTTGGTGAGGAAAATTATTTATAAAATTTAAGACACTAAATAAGAAAACCTATGTGCATTGATACATTTAGTGAACACCTACCCAGCAAAACTGAGCATATTGTTTCAAGGGAAAATATGGTCATTCAACGACGTGGAGGACTTTCAAGTATTCTTGACGAAAAAAACAGAACTGAATAGAAAATTTGACATATAAATACAAGAAGCAAGAGAAGCATGAGAAGATAAAAAGCGAAAAGAAATCATAAGGAACTTATCAAAGCTGAACTATTTACATACCTACATGGAAAACAATAATTGTAACTTATAAAACTTCTCTCTGTATTAGCATAATTAAAAGGAATACAAATGTGTGTATGTATATATATATGGATGTATGTGTATATGTATGTATGTATGCATACATAGATGTCTATAAATGACGGTATTTATGCATATGAATACATATGTGAGTGTGTGTATATATGTGTACAAGTATACATAGAGAGCACAAGATTAATTGAATAAGAAGGGACTATATTAAAAAGGTGAAATTGAGAGGTGAGAGGAATATAATTAGAGAAGATGGGGAGAGACAGAATGGGGTAAATTATCTCATATAGAAGGGGCAAGTGTAATAGTAATCAGTTTATCAGGATACTTAGCACTTAGTACTAAGTGCTAAGTGTGGAAGGTACAAACTCTGTCCCACTGTTCAGAAGGCATGAACTCCCCTGTTGATGTGGAAGAAGGGGATTGGCTGAGCCCCTGTTGATGTGGAAGAAGGGGATTGGCTGAACCCCTGTTGATGTGAAAGAAGGGGATTGGCTCAGGTGTGTACATAAGCAAAAATTCCAGAGACAGACAGACAGAATTGGAATTTTGCTCCCCTTGAAGGAAGAATCCTGGAGACTGAAGCCAGCTGAGGCAGAGAACATCTGAGAGACAGAATTTGAATGCTGCTCCTGCTGAAGGGACAGAGAGAGAGAAAGTTTCTCTCC
>CM053587.1:193660812-193685069 GCA_028646515.1 Pseudochirops corinnae
TCATAGAAGAGGCAAAGGATAATTGTTACAATGGAGGGGAAGAACAGGAAGGCACAAGGTAAAGGGTCAACCTGACTCTCATTGAACTTGGCTTAGGGAAGGAACAACATAAACTCTAAACTGGGTATCTTGCCACACAGGAGAGTAGGGGGGATGGGGATGAAAGATGGGATGATAGAGGGGAGGGCAAGGTGGGGGGGAGGGTTGATGGAAGTACACACTTCTATAAAGGGACAGGGACAGGGTCAGGGTAGAGAATAGAACCGGGGAGGAGGCGGGATAGGAAGGAGGGACATATAATCTGTCTCTCACAATATGCCCACTGTGGAGAGTTTCTGCATAATTACACATGTACAGCCTGTATTTAATTGCTTATCCTTCCAGTGGGGGTGGGTGACGAGAGAGGAAAGGTAAGAATCTAGAATTTAAAGTTCTATAATCAAATGTTAAAAATATATATGTGTATTTATATATATATATATACATATATATAATAATAATAATTATTATTATTATTAACTACATCCAACTGGGAATTCAGATACACAGGCACTGTGGTAGGGAGACCTATCCTGCCCTACCAGAAAGTCAGAGGGGTGAGGGGGAGGACATAGGAGAGAGCAGATTTGGGGAGGGGTTATACAGTGGGATGGCTGTTTTGAGGTATTGGGTAGGGGAAAGATGGGGAGAAAATTTGTAACTCAAAATCTTGTGGAAAGGAATGATGTAAACAAGAAAATAAATAAATTTTTAAAATGAAAACAAAAAATAGAATCCTTTTGAGTAATTAAAGAAATATACCCACACTTTTTTTTTCCTTGTAAATTTTCAATGTTCACTGTCTTAAGGCAGCTCCCTCCTTTTGAAGCAAATATATGTTTGTGACATGCTGATAAGTCATGACAGTTAATAAATGTTGATATTATTCTTAGCATTCTTTCTTTTTTGATATTTTGATAAATGCTTGATCTTGTTGGTGAGGATATTCATTACACAAACACAGACCATAACATCTCTATGCTTTCTCATCCTCTTTAACTCTTTCAACTAATTCCATTTGAATAGCCGCTTAATAATTGACTGTTCAATTAAGTAACAAAAGGAAAGTATTCATTAAAAACCTACTGTGTTCAAGATAAAATGCCAAATGATGGACATATAGAGGCAAAGAAATTGTCTTGACCTCTAAGTAGCTTCCATTCTGCTGAGGGTAAGTTAGGAATACAACATGTACACAGCTATGTCAGTGCCAAACATAATCCTAAAAAACAATAGGCATTCAATGAAGATTTCTAAGTGAAAGAATTGCAGAGCATCAATAGGATTATTTTTGTAGCTTTGTGGAGGATATCTGAGAGGTTAAGCATACTGGTAACAGGGAGACCAATTAGGAGACTGCTGTAGTAATCCAGGCAAGACATGACAATGTATGACCTAATGTAATGTCACTAAGAAAGGAAATGCAAGCATGAATGTGAAAGATAGTATACAGGTAGATATCCCAACTTGAATGTGTGAGGTGAGTAAGAGAGAAAACAGAGTATTACTCTAAAATTATGAACCTGAAGTATGATGAAAAGACAATAAAAGGCACAGAGCTACAGTTCCTGTTCCAGGCACATGCAAATGATTAATGAGCACTTATTTGCTGACTGACTAATATACTCAAAAACTGTCACTAAATCAGTATACAAAGACTGCTAGATAACTATCTCTGTATTGTTTATTTATTTGCTGCTGCTGTTGCTGCTACTACTACTAGTACTACTACTTCTGCTGCTACTACTACTGTAATAAATAATAGCTAATGTTATATAGCACTTTAAGGTTTGGAAAACATATTACAAAATTATGTCATTTTATCTTCAAAACAATCTTGGATATTGAGTATTATTACCCCCATTTTATAGATGAGAAAACTGAGGATAATTGACTTGTTCAGGATCACACAACTACTGTCTGAGAACAGGTTTTGAACTCAATTCTCCCTAACTGAAGGTCCAGGCTCAGAACTAATCGTATCATTTTTGAGTCACATATTTTCTGATTCTTAATCTCCAAAACTAATCTTATATATACTGGCTAATGTCTGATATATCATTCTGTGCACCAATTCCATCCTACTGCCTTTTCATTCCCACCTTGCATCATCATATTGAACATCAGTTACTTGTAATTTTAACTTTTCTGTAATTGCACTGTTCCATGATTGATTTGCAGATATATAACATCAGCAGGAAAAGGTTGTGTGAGACTTTGTGACAGCAAACAGGTAAGAACCACTGAAAGCACAGAAAAATCTGGTACTTTCATTCAAATTTGGGCCCAGTCCAATCATCTTTTGGGTTAACTCAATGAAATAACAGTTTTCAGCTCTATCTTGCATATATCCCCTCAATTTTCCCACTCAGGATAAGGATACCATTTATAAAGTAATTTTGTCTTGCTGAAAACTCGAAGATGCTGTTATTAAAATTAAACTAATTGAATAAAAAATGTAATATAGTTGTGCAGTTATCCCTAAATAGCCTAACAATTAATTGTCAGTCTGGCACTTCATGTGTAAATAAGTTAATAATGTTTATATACAAATCAAGATAACCATATCACATTATTATGATCTTAGCATACATAATTAACATTGATATCATCCATAGTACACTTATACTTATTTAATTTTCTGTGACCTATTTCCTTAAATGTTTATCCTATTTTACTTAAGTACATTCTATTAGTATAAATGTCATTATATATTTTATGATTGTGAGTTAATTACATGCCACATTTCTAGATATGTTTGTATTTTTAAATCCCTCTTAATCAAATGATACTGAATTTTTTTGATCCATTTAACACAGGCAAAAATAGGTATATGAGTTATACTCCCTTTCCTTACATGTATGTGGTACCAGTTAAATGACTTGAACACTTTAAATATAACTTATTATTTCCATCTGCAAGCACAGAAAATAACCATAAAAGTACAGCCCTTCAGAGTTCAAAAAGGTCTTAGTTAAAAAAGTATGTAGTATTAGAAAAAGTACTACATTTGAAGTCAGAAAAACCTGGCTCAAATTCCAGCTCTGCTACTTAATGAATGTATGGCCTTAGACAGACTGCTTGATCTCTCCTAATCTATAAAATCAAGGCCCAAACTTCCGATTTTATAACCTGCCCTAAACTTGTTGTCTGATACCATGTAGATTTTTAGAATATAAATTAATTCTTTTAGTTGATCTCCAAAACTTCATTTCTAAATCAAGGTAAAACCTCATGTAAGAAGTTATGTACCATCTGATATCTCTTATGTTTATTAAAGTTCATCATACACAACTAAAATTTGTAGCGAAAAAAAATAGTTTATAGACATTTTAGAGAGACCTTAATAAAGTTCACTAGTTTTCTTCATTTAATCAATATATAAGAAGTTAGTGTCATTCACCAAATGAATCTCTGCTTTATTTAGGTATAGCCATAACTAATGGGGAGTAATGTTGAAGGTCAGTAAGTGTATTGGGCATTGGAAAGAGCCATAATGAAGAACCCAGGGAGGAAGAAAGAAGAGTTTCTTATGAATTCAGCATAAGTGAGGCAAGGTGAATCTGATAACTAAAACTCTTCCTTAGCAGGAGAGAGAACAGAGACAAGGTCTGTGGGCCTCTGAGTAAAGAACCAACATCTGAGGAGGGAAGTCAAGGTCAATTAGTCATTACACTGCAGATCTGAGAAGGTCAGGGAAACAATGAAGTACAACATACAACTAAGAGCTAGAAGATATTTCAGCAATCCCAGAATCAGAGAGAACTGGAATGAACCCTCCCTGAAAAGATGATTAAACTGTGACTCTAAGACACAGAGAAATATACCTAGTATCATACTTTTTGTCGATGACAGAGTTCAAGAATGGAACCCAAGTGTCCTTGATTCCAATGCAATGGTCTATTATTAATAGCATTAGAAAGACTCTTATGTGAATGAAACCTTTAGAAATTGTTAAAACAATGTGGTGTAGTGGAAAAGACCATCAACAAATATTAAGTTCATATCCCACCAAAGACACTTGTTAGTTGTTGTAACTCAGGCAAATTATTTAATTTTTCTGTGCCTCAGTTTCTTCATCTGTATAATGAGGACATTTGATTCACTATCTTCTGAAGTCTTGTCCAAATTTATGGTTTTTTGATTATGGTGGATGCCGACTTATTTTCCTTCAATGAAATCATTCCTTAAGTATTAATTCAAAGTGCTTAGACAAAGAAATGCTGTTTGAGTTAACCAAATAAGTCATCTACCTAGGAAGAGTATAAACTCAATTCTTTTTGAACAACAAGTCCAAGTACAAAAAGCATGGGACAGTCACAATATATTATCATATAGTACTAATTGCAAGAATGACTGCTTACCTGTTTTCCAGAAGTGAGATATTAATATGAGGTTCATAAAGAAAAACTAAACTGAATACAACCGAACATGACTGCATTACAATGAGAATGAAGGTACTGCCCTAAGAAGACTCAACATGCTCACATTTCATATATAAAAATGACCACATTGCCTTGCCATTACTACAATAATTTTACAAAAAATTAACAAACAATTTAAATTAAGAATTTAAACAAGCATTTATTAAGTGGTCTATGTGTGAAAAAAATATGCTAAGCACCAGTGATACAAATAATAAGAATGAAACTCCCTGTTCTCAAGTACCCTTCATTCAAGTGGGCAGAGAATATTTATGTCCAGAAATAAAACAGAGAGAGAGAGAGAGAGAGACAGAGAGAGAGAGAGAGAGAGAGAGAGAGAGAGAGAGAGAGAGAGAGAGTAGAATAGATATAAAAGGGAAAATTCAACTAAATGCAAAGTAATTAAAAGAAAGGTAGTTGAAGGGTAAGATTTCAGGTAAAAGTGGTCCCTTAAATTCTTCTTTAAGGATGGGAGAAATTCTAGGTATCAACAGAGGTGAGGACAGAGAAAATTCTAAGCATGGGAAATCCAGTGTGGAGGTACAAAGGGATGGAGTGCCATGCGTAGGAGGAAGGGGAAGGGAATTTCCTTTTATATGCTGTCTAATATATCATAGGCACTGTTCTAAATGTTTTAAAACTATCTGTTAATATGCAAAAAAAAAAAAAAAACCTGGTAGAAGACTGGTGTCTATGAGGTTTTGTGGAGCATAGAAGTGAGAGTAATATATAAATTTAGATCTAGATTAGTGAGTTGTTTTTTTTTTTTTAGTAAATAAAGAGGAGATTATATTTAATCGAAGAAGCAATTGTGAGTCATAGATTTCAGATAGACTGATAATGATAAGTATTTTTTTTTCTTATGATCTGTTTTCCAGGTCAGTTTTTTATTATGAATTCACTATATATTCTTCTATTTTTTTCAGTCTTTTGATTTTGATTTCTTATTTCTTCTTGACTCAAGTAGTACTTGGTTTCTATCTAATCTATTCTAGTTTTCAGGGAGTTTCATTTGTTGTTTATGTAAGGTTTTGTACATCTTCTGCCAGCCTTTGTACTTTTCTTGCCAAGCTGATTCTATCTCCAATACTTTTTCTTTCATAGAACATTTATTTTTCACTTTTTCCTCAAATTCTCTCATTTCATTTATAAAACATTCTAAAATTAAAAAAAAAATCTCTCTTTATCTTTTCCAGGCATTCTCATTCAGTTTGTTTGTTTGTTTGTTTTTCCTCTGAGACTTTGCTTTTAGATATTTTGGAGTCATGTCCTACTTAGATGTGTATCTTTAGCTTCCTTGCCACCATATTAGCTCTTAATGGTGTGGTTCATTTTGTTTTCTTTGCTCATCCTTCTAGTTTTCTTTTTTTAAATTTTTTTCCAACTTATTTATTCATTTTTAGTTTGCAACATTCATTTCCACAAGATTTTGAGTTACAAATTCTGCTCCCAAGATATTTTTTTCCACAAAATAATGAGTCTACTGAATACCCTTTACCTCAATCTGTTCTCTCTTATATCCTCCCCCACCCACCCCCCAACTGTCTAGGAGGCCAAGATGGATTTTTATGCTCCAGTGCCTGTATATCTTATTTCTCAGTTGCATGTAAAACAAAAACAAAAACAAAAAACAGAAAAACAAAAAACAAAAACAATTTTTTTTTAACGTTTGTTTTTAAAATGTTGAGTTCCAGATTCTTTCTCTTCTTTCCTCCTCACCGACCCCCACTGGGAAGATATGCAATTCAACATAGGTTGTATATGAGTAGTTATGTAAAACATTTCATAGCAGATATATTGTGAAATACTAACTATATTTCCCTCAATCCTATCCTGCACCCACTTAATCTATTTTCTACTTTGACTCTGATGCTTTTCAAAAGTGTTGGCTTCTAACTACCCTGTCCCCAAAACTGCCCTTCCTTTGGTCATCCTCCTTCTTAATCTCTCCCCCCCCCCCAACTTTCCTTTAGGGTTAGATCCCCATTTGAATGTTGTAATTACTTTGAATTTGAAGACTGCTTTTTTATTGGCAAGTAAGCAGGTCCTTAGCACCTTGTTTCAAATTAAGCAAAGGTAGCAGGTACTTAGCACTTCATAACTGATGAAGCTACTGTTGGGGAAACAGAAGATATGAACTCTTATCTCCTCTTACTGACATAATTTGAAGGGATTGACTGAAACAAGAAGCTAAGGCTGTGTGTATATAAGAAAAGCCCCAGAAAGGCACAGTCAGAATTTTTTATGACTAGCATCTGGTGGCAGAACAGCTACAGAAGAGAATTGAGAGTTGAGAACTGAGTCAGATCTTGGAGCAAGCCTCAGGAGGCTGAAGAGGAGCCCAGGAGTCCCCACCCCCCTGGTTGGACAAGGTGATTCTTATTTTTTGAACAAGCTGCAGAAGACTGAGAAAGCATGACCAGGATGCTAAGACTTTGTTTGTGGCTTGGTTAAGCCTTGAATTCCTGAGAACAGAAATTGTGAAGGATTTGAGATGGACTGAACCCTGTGAACTTCAGTGTGGAGCAGGAACTGCCTGGAGAACTAGACAAAGACCTGGAAGCTGTCTGCCTCTGAATTTAGGTGACTGTGTGGTGGATTCAGGTAGGAGCTGGGATTGTGGAAAGGGAACCAGGGAATCTGAGAGATCACCCCAAGTCAACCTGAAAGAAGACTTTACTTGGATACTGTTTATTGACTGAAGAATTATAAATTTACTGGTGACCTAGGGGTGGAGGGTCTATGTATTTTCTAATGATCGTACTTAGTGATTAATGATATTTAGTAATTGATTGCTGATTAAGTGACTGAATGACTTAACTTAGTGTGCCCCATGAGTGTAAGAGTTTCACTATTGTACTTTGAGATGACTGAATGACTGAGTAAGGAGGGAAACCTCCTTAGAGATACCAGATGATTGCTCTTTGTTCAAAACTTTGTGGCCACTCTGGTGGAAATTATGTGGCCATTTTAATGATAAGCTGTTGTGAGTACAATATTGTGATTTTCTGTGATAAGTTGTAACATTGTGAATGTTGTACATTGATTTTCTGTAAATGTTTTCCTTTGAATTGTTATGAAATAAATAGAGTGTTCACTATGCTGTGTAATAAGAACCTAAAAAGCTGTTCACAGCAGCATTCTTCTGGAAAGCTACTTGTTCATGGCATTGAAAATGTGTATGTTATTCTCTCCTTAAGCCAAATTCAATAAGAGTAAGTTTGACCCATTCCCTTACACCTTCCTGCTCTTCCTCACCATTGTAACAGTTTTCTATTGCCTCTTTAATATGAAATAATTTACCTTAATCTGTCTCTCCCTTTCTTGTTCTCCCAATATATCCCTCTCTCAAACCTTTATATTATTTTTCAGATATCATCCCTTCATATTCAACTCATCCTGTGCCCTCTGTCTATGTATACATGTACACACATATGCACACACTCTCATATATATTTATACACACATACACTCTCCTATACATACATATTTATGTATACATATACATATATACATATATGTGTACATATATGTGTGTATTTATATATATATATATACATATATATATATATACATACACACACCTATGTTCCCTTCAACTGTGCTCATACTGATGACAGTCTCATGAGTTACAATTATTGTTCTTCCATGCAGTAATATAAATAGTTCAACTTTAGTAAGTTTCTTATGATTTCTTTTTCCTGTTTATCTTCTCATGCTTCTCTTGCTTCTTGTATTTGAAAGTCAAATTTTCTGTTCAGCTCTGGTGTTTTCATCAATAATGATGGAAAGTCCTCTATTTCACTGAATAACTATATTTTCCCTGAAGCATTATACTCAGTTTTGCTGGGTGATTCTTGGTTTTAATCCTAACTCCTTTGACCTTTGGAATATCGTGTCCCAAGCCCTTTGATTCCTTAATGTAGAAGCTGCTGGATCTTGTATTATTCTGATTGTTTCCACAATACTCAAGTTGTTTATTCGTGACCGCTTAAAGTATTTTCTCCTTGACCTAGAGACTCTGGAATTTGGCTGTAATCCTCCTAGAAGTTTTCTTTTTGGGATCTTTTTAAAGAAATGATTGGTGAATTCTTCCAATTTCTATTTTGCCCTCTGGTGCTAGAATATCAGAGAAATTTTGCTTGATAACTTCTTGGAAGATTGTGTTTAGGCTGTTTTTCAGAACAATAATTGAGGTAGTGATTTAGATCAATAATTTTGATAAATTATTTTTAAATCATTTAAATGATCTCTCTTGGATCTACTTTCCAGTTCAGTGTTTTTTCCAATGAAATATTTCACAATGCCTTCTACTTTTTAATTTATTTGGATCTGTTTTATAGTATCTTGATTTCTCATGAAGTCATTAGCTTCCCATTGCTCCAATCTAATTTTGGAGGAATTACTCTCTTCAGTGAGTTTTTGAAATTCCTATTCCATCTGGCAAATTTGGCTTTCTAAGGCGTTCTTCTCTTCATTGGCTTTTTGGGCCTCTTTTACTATTTGAGTTAATCTATTTTTTAAGGTGTTATTTTCTTCAGCATTTTTTTGGGTCTCCTTTAGCAGTCTGTTGACTTGTTTTTTTTTTTTAATCTTGTGTTTTTTTTTTAATTAAACTAGTTTATTTACTTTAAGTTTACAACATTCAATTCCACAGTCCTTTGAATTTCAGATTTTCTCCCCCTTCCTCTCCACCCCCCCCCATCATGATGGCATGCACACAGATACAAGATTTACAAATATCTTCCCATTAATCATTAGTCAGGTTGTAAAGAGGATTGTAGCTGATGGAATGATCAGTGGGAAAGAGGAAACAAAACAAAACAAGAAAAGGAAGCAGAGTAAGTAATTCGTTTTAGTCTGCACTCAGACTCCACATCTCCTTCTCTGCATGTGGATATCTCCTTCAGTCATGAGTCTTTTGGAGTTGTCCTATAACCTTATATTGCTGAGAAGAGCTCAGTTGAAGTTAGTCATCACACATAAATTGTGTCTGTGATTGTGTACACATTTTATAAATAAATTTATGTGTATATATATATATGTATATGTGTCTGCATTTAAAATGTCATATGAGGCTAACTATATTTCTTTTTTTTTGAGCTACCAACTGTTAAAAAAGGAAAATATGTTCTGCATGTATATACATTCATGTATTTCTGTAAAGACATAATATATGCATACACACATACATATTTTAGATTTTAGAGGGAAATTCTCAAAAAATCATATTTTATTGTGGAAGAGCTGGAGAGATAGAGGATATATGTGTGTGACATTTACGTATGTGTGTGTACACACATTTATGTAGAAGTGTCCTATCTCTCCATCTCTTCCACAGTTTGAGCTACTTTATTGAGATTTTTTTCCCAAAATCTAGAATAAATAATACATATGTATATACAAATATAGAGGATTTCCCTTATTTAATAGTTGTATAATTTTTGAAAGGAAAATAGGGTTATCCTTATTTAACATTTTAAATTAAGCCCCCTAAATTTGTGATCACTTTATCTTTTTCTAGATATGTACTAATAACCTTTAAATATATGTATTCATTTTTTCCTAAACATTAAAGACAAACTTATTGGCCTATAATAAGAATTTTTAACATGGATTCAGCAGGTCCACAAGGCTTCTGTTGACAGATTTCATGGGGTATATAATCTTGGATGAGGAAAAATCAATCATCCTCATTTTCATTAAAATCATATAGAAATTTAAATCTTCTGTGATTATTTCAGAATAATTACCAGTTGGCTATATGGTATATAAAAATGATACATAACATTAAAAAAAGTCAAGAGATTCTGGCATATAGTTTACTTACTCTGTAATCTTTACCTTTTACTTAAATTATAATAGCATTTGTCCACTTGCAGAAGTGTGATACCTGTCCCATTCTACATTATTTTTCAAATGTCATTAATTTCATCTTATGGTTCTTCCAGGACTTAATGATATAAATTATCTGGGCCTAGTGACTGGAATTCATGAAGGGTTACTAGAAAACTCTCTTAATATCTCTATAATATCTCAAGATGAGTAATCTTGAATACCAGTGTCTTCCTAGTAATTTTTGTTCTTTATTTTCTGGTTTAAAAAAAAAGTTTATTTTACTTGTTAGAGAAAATAGAACTGAACAGTCTCTGTTGTGAGATAACGTTGTCCCATCACTTCTAGTAGCAGCTAACTTATTTCTTCAATCCTCTTCTTATCACTTAAGTTAGCTATTAAAAAGCTATTAAAAAGACGATTTATTAATCGTCTTCAGATTTCCATGAGAGACTCAGTTCAATTTCAATTTGAGTCCTCTTAACATTTTTAATGTATCATATAACAATTCTGTATCCATTCTTTTACCTGTCATTTTTTCCTATTTTCTGTAAATACTTTAAAAAAAGAGTTAATCCCTGTATTCTGTGCATCCACATAAGTTTCTTCTGATATCATTTCTTATCTCCACCCCAACCACTTTCTCCTCATCAGAATTATTCTGATTTTGTCTTTAGAATTTAATTCTTGAATATTTCTTGTGATTATTGTGTTAATTTCCCTTACAGAATTTTATCCCCAGAATCCAATGTATTTTTTTTCTATGAACTCTTTGAAATCTCTTCTGTCCAAATCTATAATATATGTCAAACTATCTGGCATTCCTTTTTCTTTCTGTGATAAAATCTGAGAGACTGCTCATCCCTTTCTCCTCATTCTTCTTTAAAATGCCCATTTACTTGCTACTCCAGAAACCATTCTCTCTGTCTGTAAAAATCATATCAAGAATAAATATGTTAGATAGCCTAGAACAATTTTTCCCAAAAGGCTTGTCCAAAGTATGGCATCTAGTAAGTGTCAGTATTAAAACAAGAATTCTTTATATAGTCCTCTACTGTTTGTTACCTAATAGTATCCGCATGATAAAAATTTAGAAACTTAGTCAAGAGGTATAAAACCCAAGGGAATTTTAAAATTATTTGCATCCAGTGAGAAGTTAGTACATAACAGTCATATTCCTATAGTTCCCCTAATTCATCTTGTTGAATTATTCCCAAGGCCAACATTGACTAACCTGGCATTTTAGTTATGGGTCTAAAGGTGACAGTGTTTGCATTGGAACACTTCTACATGTCTAAGCATATTGGCATAGTTTATTAAATTCTGGTTCTTATTAAGTCTGTATTTTTAGGACACTGCTAAACATTGTTTTACTTTCTGTTTTTAAAGCTGAAAATAGTGTTCAAAGCTGCTATTTCAGTTAAAGCAGTTGTATAGTTGTGATTGATCTGATACTTTTCCCATTACCAATGGAGCTTTGAATTATAGGTTTCAAAACTGATTTTCATTTCCTATTTCAAATCTGCTCATTGCAATTTCTACAAAAATAGTTACTATACCTTTTTGAAATCTTGCACAATTTTCATTAATTAGACAAAAATCTATCTGCTATTTATCAGTCTATCATCTATCTAGCTGTCTATTTATCCATCAATGTAATTTATTATCTAACTGAATAAAAACAGTTCCAAGATTCCAAGACATATTGAATATACAGTGTTTAATGGTTAATCATGCTAATAGCATTAGACGTCATCAAAAAGAAAGAAAGAAGGAAGGAAGGAAGGACGGAAGGAAGGAAGGAAGAAACTTCCAGAGAGACTTCTGGGAAGATGATAGAGTAGATCAGAAAATTCCAAGCTCTCAAGAATTTCCCCCACAGTGATGAGGGAGGAAGGGAAAGAATCTAGAATTTAAAGTTCTATAATCAAATGTTAAATATATATGTGTATACATTATTATTATTATTAACTACATGCAACTGGGAATTAAGATATACAGGCACTGGGGTAGGGAGTTCCACCCTGCCCTATGGGAAAGTCAGAGGGGCAAGGGGGAAGACATAGGAGAGAGCAGATTGGAGGAGGAGGTATATAGTGGAATAGCTGTTTTGAGGTGGTGAGTAGGGGAAAAATGGGGAGAAAATTTGGAACTCAAAATCTGTGGTAATGAATGATGTAAACAAGAAAATAAATAAATTATTTTATTAAAAAAAAAAGCATGGTTTTAGGTCGCCACTATTCTCCAGTATAAGAGCTCCCAGTAAAAATTTGGTAGGCCAGGGATTGTAGAACAATAAGGGAAGGTATAGAAAAACTCAGAAGGACCTGACTGAAACACCTTATTATTCACATGCTGCTGTCTCCCCTTTTGTATGTCAGTTCCTGGAAGGATAGGATTGTTGTTCATGGTGTTTGTTTGTTTTCTGTTTTTGCTCTTTTTGTATCCTCATCACTTAGTATAGTGCCTGGCAATGCTAGTAAGAACTTCATAAAAGCTTATTGACTGATGACTAATCAACAATCTTTAACAGCTTAATAATGGGATTGTTTAGGAGCTGAGTCCAGCCATTTTTTTTTACTATTTTATTTTTCCCCAATTACATGTAAAAAACAATTTTAACAGTTTTAAAAACTTTGAGTTCTGAATTCTCTCCCTTCCTCCCTCTCCACCCCCCCATTGAAAGGGAAAACAATTCAACATGGTATACAATATATAGTCAGGCAAAACATATTTCCATATAAGTTATTTTATAAAAGAAAACACATGCAAAAAAAAACCTCAAGAAAAATAAAGGTTAAAAATATGTTTCAAAAAAAAAAAAAGAATTTCCCCACAAAAGAGTTAAAATAGCATCTTGAGGCTAACAAAGTGTGAATAAAGATAAATAAATATAGGGGCACAATATGGGTCTTCCCGGGACAATTTGAGTAGATCAGAAGAAAAATCCCAGGAGGAGATTTTTTCTCTGTGAAGACTAAACACCTCCAGGCTATGGTCCACATTAACAAGTGGCAAGCCCTGGGGTTAGTTGGCTCAGGAGGCTGCCACAACGAAAACCACAGAAACTCTTTCCCCTAGGATAGTGAGGGGAATTGGGCATTTGTGCACAGGAAGATCAAGGGAAGCTCTGCCAACAAGAAATGCCAGATACAGATGTACTGCAAAGAGCAGAAAGGGGAGAAGGACCAGCATGCAACCAGTGAATGCAGATGCAGTGGGACAGAATGCCCCTGACTGTGTGTACTTAAAGGAGGCTGGAGGTTTCACTTTGATTTCAAGCCAGAGGGGAGAACTGAAGAGCTGAGGCAAAAAACACCATCCCCCATATCCCAGAGTTATAGGTGAATTCAAATATTAAATGCATAGGCAAAGGAATAAGAATCCAACCACAGAAAGTAATTGTGGGATTAGAGAAGACTACAATTCATCTTCAGAGGAGGATATTGAAGCCTCTTCTATCCCAAAGAGTAAGATAAAATGGTCACCTGCCCAACAAGAATTCATAGAAGAAATTTTTTTTTAAAGACTTTAAAAATCAAATGAGAGAAATGGAGAAAAAAATAAAGAAAAAGTAAGAAAAAAACACAAGAAGATTTTGAAAAAAATAAAACAATTAGGAAAGGATATCTAGAATCTTAAGAAAGAAAATGACACCTTGAAAATCAGAATTGGGCAAAGTGAAATCAGCAAAGTTATAAGAGATCAAGAAATAATTACACAAAATATGAACAATTAAAAATAAAAAAGATATACAGTAAAAAAATCTTATCAAAAAACAATCTTCTTGGATTCTTGGAGAAATTGTAAAACAATTCTTCTTGGATATGGAGAACAGATCAAGAAGGGGAAACATAAGAATAATTGACTATCTGAAAGATATGATGAAAAATATTGTTATAATAATACAAGAAATAATTAAACCTTGAAGAGAGAGAGAGAGAAAGAGAGAGGGAGAGAGAACTTTCTGAAGTCCCTCTCACTACAATATTCTTCTTTATAATTTTCCTCAAAGTCTCTTCTTAAACATTTCTTATGGTGAGGATTTACTACGTTATTCTTTTCCTTTCTAACTGGTAGAAAGTTCTTCCTTGTAGGGAAGAAAATATTGCCCCACTGTAAGTTCTACCTATTAGTCCTTGCTGTGCATCCTATATCCATAAAAAAATAAATCTATTCTCTCTTCAACAACTCTTCCCTATCTACTTAAATATTCCCTTCTTCAAAGAAAGCATTCCCAGGCATCTAAACAATTATTCATGTTACATTGTTTCTAGACCCTTCAACATATTGATTTCCCTCCTATGATCTTTTAAACTGATATCTTTAAGTTTATAGTTTTGTGTGTGTGTGTGTGTGTGTGTGTGTGTGTGTGTGTGTGTGGTGAACTTTTTGAAAATCTGGTGAGCCTTCCTTAGAATAATGCATTTCAATGCATAAAATAATATACATGAGATTCTAAAGGAAATCAATTATATTGAAATTCAGTTATCAGAATACTAATTGAAAGAACAAGTTCATGGGTCAGAAGTTATGAACTTTTGTTCTAAATTGTCATATTCAGAAAAAGAATAAGCAAGCCTTAACAGTCAGTAATCAATATAACTCTGGCAAAATCCTTCTTTTCAAATTAAAACACATTTCTTAGCCATAGTGGTGCAGATTATAGACAATGTCAGGTTTATTGACATTGTCAGTCCAACTCTCCATATTATTCTGTCTATGGAGACATAATTACCATCTTGGAAAATGAATTCTCTTTGGCATCTTTTTTTCTGTCTGAAAAAAAGTCTTATTTTGGGTTCTTTTTTATGGCTACTACAGAATTATGCCCTCTGATATACAGTAAAAAAAAAAATTTGAAAGCCTCCAATTGAACAGAATCTTTATTTTGGTCATTTCTTTTCTCATCAAGGTCTGAGAAAGATGTTCTAGCTGTCATATCAGAATTCTGGCGAGTTGGAAAAAGTAGGCCACTGAATGTATTTACCTTTTTTGTAAAGCAGACAGTCCTCAAATACATGAGTTAATTTTAACTTGGAATTCTATGAGCTATTGATGCACAAAGTAGCTGATGTGGTTATCAAATCAAGTGGCATTTCTGCAAAATGGTATTTCTCAGGATGAACTATTTTCAATCACCTCAACAGCCAAAACCAAGCAACGGTATTTAAAGTGACTGTGAGTTATGAGAATTTGTAGGGACTCATACTCTAGCTCAATAATCTATTTAACTAGTTGGGCGATTAATTAGAGCTTAACTCAAGAAGCTATTTAGGTAGCATTTAAGTCACCTAAAAGAAATTTTAAAAAAATATTGATGTCATATATATATATATATATATATATATGCATATATATATATATATATATATATATGATTTTATACTTTATAATGTAAAAGTCATTGTTATGTTTTAGGACTGTGTACATAGAGATATCATTGATGAAAATTTTTTATTTAGATCATTTAAAAATAATTTAGAGAGGAAAAGGTACCAGGTATATCATTTTACCACAGCTTGCAGAACACACATAAAATAAATTGTGAAACCAATGTGCTCTATCAGGTGAAGCAATAAATGTCCATGGAAGTTCAGTTTAAATGAACCCCTATGATTGAAATTGCCTGAAAGCCTCAGTCTCTCATAGTAACTATTAAAACTTCATTGGCATACAACTGACACTAGGGAAAATGCACCCCGATTTCCACTGAGCTTGGTTAAATATGTAACTTAGATTGAATGTGTTTTAATAAATTCTACCAGGAAATATCTGATAGGAGCTCAGACTAGCAATATTAGAAAAATAAAGGGTGTTTGAAGAGTCTGATAGAAGGTAAGTGACTAAACTATTTAAAAATAACAATAATACATTTTTTCCTTTTCTTTAATCCCTTTGCAATAATATCTGATAGAAAAGATCTCCAGAGATGCTGCACATAGAAAGGAATAGAATTTAGCTTCATGAATATATGTACCTCTATGGTTCTTATTACCAAATGACTCTATAGCACTCATTTAATTTTTTTAACCATACTCTAAAACTACTTACATTAAAACGCATGATTACAGCAGTTAAACAAGAACATTCCATATTCAAAGAGACAAATGGGAGCTTAATCAGAATTAAATCAAGAGTGCTCTCCAACTCAGTGTAACCATAACACTTAACATTTTTCTTTTGTATGTGTTGAGATAAATTTGAGTCTATTGTTGATTCTGCGGCAAATGGTTATTGAATCTATTTTAATGTTTTGAAGCATGGGTTTCTTAAAGATAGAAAATGTAATTCATCAGTATATTGTGTATTATATCAGTTAAGAGTCAACAAGGGAGGATTCTTCACTAGCAAGTTACCTTCTTTCCCCCCAAATACTTTCTTACTCCTTTATGCATCACTAGCACTTTCATCCCTCTAATCTCCAAGACTGTATATAATTTGAAAATCCTTTATTCTAAGGGGCCAAAATTCCAACCTTATCCTTCCTGAACTTTCCTCAGAGCATTAACTTAAAGTCTTTACTTTGTTGCCTACCCTCTATTTATCTATCTATTGATCTATCTGTAACACACACACACACACACACACACACACACACTCAACAATCAAATTATATGTTTTTTTCAGTGAAGGGGCAGTATTTACACAAATTATATTTTAGATACATATACTTACCATATATGCATACACACAAGTGTGTGCACATACACACGTATAGGACTAGCATTGGAGTCAGGAAGGTCTGAGATCAAATCTTGCTTCTCATACATATTAACTCTGTTTCCATGTAACTGTCTATAATTATAAGTTGTGCATCAGTTTCTGATAAGCATCAATGGAGGGATTTAAACCAAAGAGGGAAGATATCTGCAAAAATGAAATCACAAGTCCAGACCAGACGCAAATCAACAGCAGAAGAACTTATATTCCCACTGCACTATAGTGCCCAGAATAGCATTTTGTTCTTGATGTTCTCTGTGACTATGTCTACCTGATGCCAAGTCAATGAAGAAAAAGAGAAATGCTCATCTGATAGCCAGAACTAATTTAGCCTGCCCCTTGATATTTCTAAGTTTATAGCAGGTACTCTGTTAACATTTATTGAAATGATCGTGTTTGGAGGACTGGCTGATTGTTTCGTTGTGGATTAGATGCTTGGCATAAGCCAAGCTCTGCTAACACACATTATGCATTGAGTGGTGTTTATGATAGTTATTGGCTCACCGCAGACTTCTGTTGAATAAATAATCCCAATGCTTTTCATGTATTTTTCCATCAGAATTGGCTGGTTTCCTAAATTTCCAATTCCATATCTTTGTTTTCATTCCTACAGTCACCCCTCTAATTCTTGTCCTCTCTTTCTCATATACACCACTGTAGCAGTTCCTAACTAGTCTGTCTCTCTTTATGTGTGTCTCTTTTCTCAAGTCCATCCTACCCAAAATTACCAAAATAAGCTTGCTAAATAAATAGGCATATTTATCACCTTCTCTGGGTAAAAACACCTTAAATGTCTTCTGATATTTTTTTTTACACTGTCATTTGTTATGTAAGGTCTTCCATAATCAACCCTAACACACCTTTCCAGTCTTACCTCACATTACTCTTTTATGTACCTTATAGTCTAGCCCTGGGTGAGGAATCTGTGACCTTCTAGGTCTTCAAGTGTGACTTTTTCACTGAGTGCAAGTTTTACAGAACAAATCTTTTTAAGTGAATTTGTTCTGTGAAGTTTGGATTCAGTCAAAGGGCTGCACTTGAGGATTTAGAAGGTCACATGCAGCCTTTTGGCTACAAGTTCCCCCTCCCTGGGGTCATACGAGATTACTTTCTGTTTGCTGATCTGGTTCTGCCATGACCTATATTTCAAAATTTTCATAAATTGCATGCAAAAAATGTGCTCTCTTACTTAAATTACATTTTTAATGTTTTATATTCATTTAAAATTCTTATTTAGCATAAGTTATGAAGCTTTCCAAGGAGTTTCCAGCAAAACCTTTTGAATTTTTTCCTCCTTTAACTTTCCTGGAATTTGTCTTGATCCCTGTTTTACTATCATTGTTCTTTAATTCATTACTCTCTCTACACCCTCCCACACACTCTCCAAACACAGAGAATAAAATATAAGCTTTCTCAAGCAAAAACTATGCTTTATCATTCTTCAATATTGTTGTGACCCCAGTACAAAGCATAGTACATTGTCCATAGAAGCATTGAAATGTTTTCTAAATAGGATTGAAATTCATCTTTATGTTTCTATTATGAGCTTTCCTAATGATCTTTGAGTTCCTTCTAAAAGACAATGAGGTCCAGGATTTGGTACATTTGTCTTAGATAAGATCTAACCAGATCTGAGTATAGCCCAGACTGATGATGACTTGAATTCAGTTTATAATTACTAGGATTCTTAGAACTGTTTTGGCTTACCCTATATTTTCTTTGTATTATATTGACCTTTTTTCCTCAGTACAAAAAAAGGGAATAGTTCATTTTCATGTTATGGTGGCAAACAAATTGGCATAACCAGGATGACTGCTAGGACAAGTTCTTAAATCTGCTTTACTAGGGAAGATAGCTATTTAACGGATCAACAATCTTTTTAATTACATTCATTATTTCAGGAGAAAAGCAGCACCTTGAACTCCAGAGAAAATCCAAACAAAGAAAATAGAGAAAATGTAAGCAGAGAAATAAACACTAACAGACAGGATTTCTAACTGTTTGAGAAATTGGCACAGATCAATAGACAGATCCAACTGTCTGACCAAGGCAATACATACATAATTACCAGAGAGAGAAGCACTGTCATATGGGTTTTTCAAAGCCAGGGGGCTCTTTAACAGGTACCTAGAGTCTTATCTGGTCAAATCATAAGAACACTCTTCCAATGAGTGGCCCCCAAAACATAATGCTAAACTCAGAGTATATAACCTTTTTCAGGGTTATCACATATCTCATGACCCATTGCCTAATTACAAAGTAACGAAAAGTGTGGGCCTTCCTGGAAAAACAAGCTCCCCCTAATCAAGCTTCCCTTAAAGGGCTCCACTTGAGGCCTATTAATGGGTGGGGAAGATTTTTTATCCCATTAACATTACACATGCACACAATGAGTACTTGTAGGTGGCAATGACTTTAAATAAATTTTGGAACTACTAAGACTCTTTTCTAGTTATCTCTATTTACAAAAGTTATTTTAATAACCTTTATTATTGTTGCTGTTATTGGCTTTTAAAAACTTATGCTTATTACATTATCATAGTTCTCGATAAAGTCCATCCTATAATAAGCAACCTCTTGTAACAAAAGAAAAACAAACAGCCAAAACTCATTCATCAAAGTTACAGCCACAATAACAGTTTTTGTCAGTCTCCGTACTCATAATTAGGGTCCCGCCTATGAAATGAAATGAGGGAGGTACATTTCTTTAGGTTATCAACCAGATAAGAGAGGTCATCAGAACTGCCAAGCATTATATTTTATATATATAATTGTTTTTTTTTCTTTCCCTTAACATTACTATCTTCATGATGAATACTGATTTTGTGGTTCTATTAACCTCAATTTGGATTACTTCATAATGTCTTCCCATATTTTCACAAAGTTCTCATATTTGGTGCTTCTTCATAATATTTAGTTGTAATTATATACAACTTTAATAACATCTCCAACATTTACTCTGTTTTATTTTTTTTACATTTTCCCCAAAATTTCTAGGTGAAAACTCAGGTTTGTTTTTATTTTCATTCATTTTATTATAAGCATTTTGGATCATGTTTATCTATGATAGATGATAGTTTCCATTTCTTCTGATGAAAACTGTTCTAATCATTTGACTATTTAGTTATTTGAGAATGATTCTTCATCTTTTATACTTGTATTGTGTACCTATGCATTGTTTCCCAATACTTGTATGGCAGAATTATTTTAATGATTTCAGAAGTATAAATGTGAGAAACTTAAGTAAGGTTAATTATTTACATTTTAAAATAATTGTTTCATATCAAAATTTGATACAAATTTTGTTTTATGCTTTATATTGCTCTAGCTGATTTTAGAACATTGTAAAACTTACATCTGCTAAGGACTGAATAGGATTGTTTGTATTCCTACTTTTAAGATCTTTCAAAGAGTGAAGGTTTTATTCATATATAACCAATTTAATGTGACTCCATCAGAAAATGTGTAAGAGTGCTGGATCAGGTTACTAAGGTAGCTAAGTAAGAAGACCTCCTCTACCAATCCACCAGTCTGAGAAAGTCTCATTCAGAAATCATCATATAAGCAATGAATAATGCCCAAAAATTTGCTCTTATTAAAATTAAAAATCTATTATTTAATACTCATAAAACTAAGTATATGTCATTTAAATAATTTATATTTCAATTATTATTTTTAAGTTTATAGCATTTATACATGTGAAACTATCAATGCTTAAAACTGGACTGAGAATTTTGGGAAATCCTGTATGTTTTATGTAACAAATTCATCACATAATAAATATAAGGCTATTTCTTCAAAAATGAATAGTCTTTTTTTTTTATCCTACCTACATTGATAGCATTCAAACTTTTTACAAATTTTATGGAATCAAATTTCACATATTTATATTTTGCACCCACCTCTATCCTTTTTTGTTAAACATTCCCCCCCAATAGTAAGAAATGTATCTCCTTCCATTTTTTCTAAATTTAAAAAAAATCATAAATTTCTACATTTAGTTCATGAACTGATTTAGAAATGAATGTTTTCTGTGATACTGACCTAACTTTATTTTCTGTCAAAGTGCTTTCCAATTTTCTCAAAAGTTTCTGTGGAATACTGAATTCTTCCCATAGCAATAATTCTTCTGCAAATCAAACACTGAGCTACTGATTTTTTATGTTTCTGATTCCTGCTTATAAAGTTTATTTAAAAAATATATATATATATATATATATATGCCATAGTTTTGATGATTACTTCATCATACTACAGTTTGAAATCTGATATTGCTATGGTTCTTTTATTTTTTAACTTTTTCCCCCCACTATTTCCCTTTAGATTTTAAACTGTTTCCCCTCCAGGTGAATTTTGTTATTATTTTGCTTTGCATAAAATAAACTTTATATATTTATAAAATAATTTTATAGATCATCATATACTTTATAAAATAGTTTTATATTCTGTAAAGTACTTTCATAAAGGAATTCTTAGGTAGTTTGATTTGTACAACTCTATTAATTGAAGAAATATTATTTTATTGCATTGACGTAGCCCATACAACCTTAATTTGTAAAGAGAAGACCCACTTCTTTCAGGTTGTTGTTTTTTTTTTTAATTTTAAATTCCTTAATTCTTTGTGTGAGAGAGGTGAAAACTTATCAGAGTACCCCATAAAATGAAGACAGTGCTCTAAACTCAAGTTTGAATTGGCTGCAGCTAAGCCTAAATTACATTTTTGCAAATTTACCTCTGCCCTGCTTTCACCCACTACCAAATAAGGTATCAAATGCTTTCATCGATTTTTATTGGCTGAAGATTTTTTCCTTGCTCCTTGTATCTGGGTAGATTCCCAAGCTTGATTGTGAGGCCTAGCTCTGAACCAATGAGGGCAAGGTCAGTGGGAGGGGTTGTTTGTGTTAGGCTATACAACCATATTTTTGCTTTCTGTAAATGGGCCTCACTCCACTGGTTTTTCCTGGTGAAGGTGATGCTCCCTTTCTTGCAAGAATTGAATAAATCCTTTTTGCTCCTACCTAGAGAATCCTCTGAGTTTTTTGTTAAATTTTTTTCTTCCCACACAATTCCATTATTTTGGTTACTAGTGAATATTTTCACTTAGGTTCTTCCTTCTAAGTCTCCTTCCATATTTTGTCTCTGAAATATTCATTAATGAGATGTATTCAATGAACTTTTGTGTCCTTGAGGCAATATCTTCCTAGATTTATAATATGTGTCCAAAAGGACAGAATCTATAACTTTTCTTAAGGCAAGATATACTACTCATAATTCTTCCTCAAATATCTATTCTTACAATTGAAGCATTTTTCTTCCTCTATGTCTTTCCACGTATAATTTAATGAATTCTTCTGGTATTTTCCAACTGTAAGAGCTCAGAAGATAGATCTACAATTTGTAAACCATATCTTTCTCTCTGTAGATGAGAACTGTTTCTCTTTTCTAGGCTCAGACAATATGCATAGCATGTATACCAGTAAACTAAGGAATAAAGTGGCTATTGAAGTTCTATCCTCAAGCTCAAAATCATATTTTTGTTTGTTCTATTGATTCATTTTTATATGAAAAATATTTCCTGTGATACCCCACTAGCATCATTCAACAAAGAAAGTTAAGAAAGTGCAAAAGACAAAGAAGATGATAATGCATGCCAAAATTAGCATTTATACTGTTCTATAAAATAATAAGAGAACTTGTCCCCCATGAGAGAGGTGTGCTCCATCATCTATTTCCAGTCACTACAATGGATTGTAGTTGTTATTCAGGCATACATTTATCCCTGAATCTTTGTGATGTCATGGACATCAGCGCACTAAGCCTGTCTATCCTCCTCCATATCTCAAAGTCTGTCAAAGTTCACATTCATTGTTTCCATGACACTTACCTATACATCTCATCTTCTGTTGTCCTCTTTTTTTTGCCTCCAATCTTTCCAATCTGGTTCCTTTCCAATGAGTCCTGTCTTATAATTATGTGACCAGAGTATTGATGCTTCACCTTCAGTATTTGACCTTTCAGTGCTTCCCCTAAATTAATTTCTTTAATTATTTACCAACTTGACCTCTTTGTTTTCCAACAGACTCTCAAAAAATCATCTATAGCATGACTGTTTGAAAGTATCAATTCTAGCAGGCTCAACTTTTTTTTTTATAGTCCTTCTAGTTCAACTGTTATAGCCAAAGATTCCAACTGTAAAGACCATACCTTTAACAACATAGAACTTTGTCAGCAAGATGATCTCTGCTTTTGAGTATGTTTTATTATGCTTTCCAGATTTGTAGTTTTCCTTCCAAGGATCAAGTATCTTTTGATTTCATGGTTTCAGCTGCCATCTGCAGTCACCTTTGAGTCCAAGCATATAAAATCTGATGGAGCTTTCAGGTCTTTTCACTCCATTTGCCAGGAGTTGATGGGACTGGTTGCCAAGATTTTAAGGTGTTTGTTTTTTTGTTTTTTTTTTTATGTTAAGCTTGAAGACAACTTTTACACTGTCATGTTCACCCTCCTCAAGAGTCTTATTAATTACTCTTCACTGAAATTGGTCATTCCAATTAATCACAATTCAGTAATTTTCCAGTGTTGTTTTCACTCATATTTGTGTAGTCACTGTATATATGGTTCTCATTCTGGGGTAAGAGAGATCTGCATTCATATTCATATTCAGACACTTACTAGTGAAATAACCCTGGGGAAGTTACTTAACCTCTATCTGACTTATTTTCCTCAAATGTAGAATCAAAATAATACTAGTTTCTATTTCTCAAAACTATTGTGAGAATAAAATGAGATATTTGAGCATTGCTTATCATAGCACCTGGGCCATTGTAGATGAGTAATTCATATTCACTTTTTCTTCCATGTGGTAATATTCTTTTGCTTCATATAACATAGTTAATGCCTTCTACTTTTATCAAGAAGATTTAGGAATGAGTTACCTCATCTTTCTTCCTTGATACCTCAAACCTTATCTGTTGTCTCTCCTGTACCAAGGGAAAGCTTTTTCTTCCTTTTTACCAAAGTTAGCCTTTAGTAAATTTGGGTAGGTAGCATACCTCCTTATATCTTTTTATGATCCCTTCTCTCATATTCTGTGATCTTGAACTATCAATCACCACCTCTGTTCCATGGAATTTCAGTCTTTCCTTCTCCACTGACTAATTTCCTTCTGTTTACAAGTATACTCAGGTATCCCCTTTTGTAAAACAGACAAGCACAAACAAAATTAAACAAAATCTC
>CM053587.1:193685569-193704104 GCA_028646515.1 Pseudochirops corinnae
GGGACTCAGTCTTCTGGTATTTAAATGAATGCACTATCTATATTTCTTATGTAGAGAGCCTGTTCCATTTTGTGATTAATAACTATATCAGCATATTTATAGTTACTGTAGGCATTGTGAATACTGCATTGCTGATACAGTCTATTAAGGGGCAAGGGAGATCTTCCGTTTCCCTTACCATTACACAGGGGCTGCAGGCCCTGGATATTTCCCTGGCGCTGCACTGATGTTGCGATTAAGGTCACAGCAGTCCCTCATGTCTGGAGATGTACTGAGGCTATGGGATGGGGGATTACTGATGGTGGTGGAGACTATAGGGGTCTGGCAGCTTGCCTGGATCTGAGCCAGGGTCTTAGTGCTGGTGTCAGTGTGTGCTGAGGCCAGTGGGATATTTCTACATTACTTTAGGTTACACTGAAATACATGGCAGTTCTTGGACTTGGAATCTCCTCATTACCCTGGCTACACTGAGGCACATGGAGTTCTTGGTGTTGACAATTGTCTGGTCCACCACACTGGGGCCCTGGCTCTCCAACTATTTTGCTGAAGTGGGCCTTGTTAACTTGCTGTGATGGTTCCTGTCCTGGACTGTGCTCTTCTTTTACTAGAGTGAGAGATTTTTTCTGTTGACCTTCCAAGGTTTTTGTGCTAAAAGATTGTGTCACCTCAATTTTTTTGCTGGTTCTGTTGTTCTATGATTTGTTTTGGAGTTCTATTTTATGAAGTTTTTTGGAGATGAATATTAGAGAGTTATGGTGATTTACTGCTTACTCAACCATCTTGGTTCTGAGAAGTCTAGTTTGTGTGTTTTGAGGGAGCAGGTATATATAGAACTGGATAGATTGAAAGACTGACAGAGTTTGTCATTTGTTCTAAAATGTTCTGCACATTTTTTTTTTCTGAATAAAGCACCATAGTCTAGAGGTCTGTAAAGGTTTAGATACCAAGAAGACTCTCCATCATTCTGAAGTTGTTTATCTATTCATGTTCTTATTTAATAGCTTTACTTCCATGTTTACCTCTCAACAACAGAAGCCTATGAAGCTGGTGTAACTTGTTTCTTAAAAAAAACAACAAAAAACCAAAATATTCCTAAGGTGAAAGTGAGAAACAGTTATTCTGTCTGAAGCCAAAAGACTGCCCTTAGTTTTACAAATGATTTCCCTGGGGAAAGTTTGGAATTTCCTTCCCCATTTTTGTTTGTGACAGCCAAGGCTAAAGAAACTAATGCCCCAAAATCAAAGATTTTTGTTTTTCATTGTCTGATTTCAAAGTGTCCCAGTGAGGGAAGAATTTTCTGCCATAAGATTCTATGCATTTCAAAACCTTTGTGTTTGGAGTTCCCATGAGAGAGTAGACATTCCTTTCAGATCATTTTCCAATATCCTTAGACAAGTACCACAGTGAAAGTAGTATAAAAGAAAAGAAAAAAAAATTGACATTCTAAAGATTTATCCAGTGTTTTTTGCTTTCTCTCCTTTGATACATTTATTTAAAATATATACATTTTGCTGTAAAACTCCATAATCCTTTGATATTCTGATACTAACAACATTAAACAAAAGTAAAACTTTATCTAATGTAGTGAATGGTAATAAAAAATGTATCCTGAAATGAAAATTCTACAGATGGAAAGAACAAAACCATATTTCTTTCTGTGAAATATCTTGGGGACCTTCTGAACTGAAGAGGACATTTTACAAATCCAAAAGTATTCAACTGCAGTCCTTAGATTCTTTCACATGTATTCCAATTTATTCCACTTTCAATCACTGCTTACATTTGGCTATACTATATTTATACATATCTCAAGCAATTATGATTTTAATTAAAGAGTAAAAGAGAGGACAAATGGTATAGATTCTCTTTTCAGTGATATCACTTTACGTTCTACCCTCTCTGCCTAACAGTACAACTTGGTACCAGCAGGGATCTCAGAGCATGATAATAATTTTAAACTTTTCAGGTTTAGAATATGATATTCCAGAGATCAAGGAGCTAGAATTAAAACCAAAAATCACATACCCAGCAAATTGAGTGTAATACTTCAGGGGAAAAATGGATATTCAATGAAATAGAAGACTTTCAAGCATTACTGATGAAAAGGCCAGAGCTGAATAGAAAATCTGACTTTCAAATACAAAAATCAAGAGAAACATGAAATGGTAAACAGTGAGAGAAATCATAAAGGACATATTAAAGTTGAACTGTTTACATTCCTACATGGAAAGATGATATTTGTAACTCATGAGACTTTTCTCAGTAATAGGTATTAGGGTAGTTGGAGGGAATACACACACACACACACACACAGACACGTTCAGAGGGCACAGGGTGAGTTGAATATGAAGAGATGATATCTAAAAAGTAAAACTGAGGGATGAGAAAGGGATATATTGGGAGAAGGAAAAAGAGAGTAAATAAAGTGAGTTAAAATATCTCATGTAAAAGAGGCAAGAGAAAGATTTTACAATGGAGGGAAAAAGGGGGAGGTAAGAGGGAATGATTGAACCTTACTCTCATTGGATTTGGCTTAATGGGGGAATAACATACACACTCAATTAGATGTCTCACTGTACAGGAAAGTAGAGGGAAGGGGATAAGAAATGGGGAGTAATAGAAGAGAGTGCAGATTGGGGGAGAGGTTAGTCAGAAGGAAACACTTTTGAAAAGGCTTAGGGTCAAAGGAGAGAATAAAATAAATGGGGTTGGGATAGGATGGAGGGAAATATAGTTAGTCTTTCAGAATGGACTATTATGGAAGAGTTTTGCATAACTATACATATATAACCTCTATTGAATTGATTGCCATCCCAATGAGGGTGGGTAGGGAGGGAAGAAGGGAGAGAATTTGGAACTCAATATTTTAAAAAACAAATGTTAAAAATTGCTTTTACATGCAACTGAGAAGTAAGATGTGCAGGCAATGGAGTATAGAAATCTTTCTTGCCCTACAAGAAAGTGAGGGGGAAGGGAATAGAAAGCAGGGCTGACAGAAGTGACCTCATATTGGGGAAGGGGTAATCAGAATGATTGCCATCTTGAGGTGAGAGGAGGAGAGAGACAGGGAGACAATTTGGAACTCAAAATCTTGTGGGAATAAATGTGGAAGACTAAAATAAATAAATTAATAAAAAAGAAAGAAAATAATTTTAAACTTTTCTCTTTACTTAATTCCAATAGTAGTAGGAAGTTAAAGTACCCTAAAATTTCTTTGCTTAAGTTTTCTCTGTCTGATATTTCCTGAGCCCACTTTTGGTCCCTATATATTTGGAGACCTCTACACTATGGTGTTTTGTTCAGAAAAAAATAAACCTGCAGAGCAGTTTTAGAACAAAGGATAAACTCTGTCAAGTGCCAGTAATTTTTGCTACTTCCAAAATATTTCCAGAGACATGGCCTCACCTTGTAGAAATCTATATGAAAATGAATGATTAGACAACGTTTTGTAAATTTGAATTAGGTAACATTATCTATCCCTTGATATTTGAACAGTTAATAAATTTGGCCTTCTCTTAGTACACAAGAAAATAGCAAACTGTTGGCTCCACTCCCGAGGCTCCCTATACTCTCTACCATGCCCAGAAGTCTCTGTTTTCTCTGGAAGTTCATTCCACATCTGAATTTACCACGTTGGAAGTACATTGACATCTTGCTCTGATTGACTGATTCCTCATAGAACCTACATATTAAGAGGAATTCCTAGGTCAGCCATGCTTTCAAATTTTTTTCTTGGTTCTAATTTTAACCTTCTAGATTTTTTTTTTTAATCACTCACTCCTGAACTCTTTTTAGTTTACTTGTATGTGTTCTCTTTCATTATTAGAAAGGTAAGCTCCCTGAGGAAAGGACATGGAACTGACCATAGTACCTGAAACAAAGTAAAAATTTAATAAATTCTTATTGACTTTACTTGTCAATTTATTCCACTATTGTAATCGCAGAAAATAATAGGCTTTTTTTGTGATTATTTTGCAATGACACTTTAGATATTTATTATTAATGTTAAAATATTTCTGGTATTTTAGTACTTGTGGGGATATTGATGTTGTCATTTTTCTCCCAAAAATCATATTTTTAATGACTATGTCTATACCATCAGCAGTCACAGAGAAATGAAAATCCAGTTATTCAGATTTATGTTTGAATTTCACAAACTGATTTTCCCGTCACAAATGAATACTCGTAGATACACACATATGAGAATATAATTAACAGAAATAATCCACATTACATAAATAAGCTATCTTTGGTCTGTGTTATAATATGACTATTGCTAATTACAACATAAGGAGGAAAGGAATGGGGTTTTTTTTTCCCCCCAGGAAAAGCTTATTCTAAAGTGTATAAAGTGTTAATATAATAGGATATTTTAAAATCAATTTAAAGTTTAGTAAGTCACTTTTCTTAATTATCCCAAATAAATGGTACACATATTAGTGCAACAACTTTACATAAAAAACCTGAAAATGTAAAGAAAATGAAAGTTACTTGCCTATAGTCACAAATTAGAAGAAGTAGGTACCTGATTTGAACCTAGGTCTTATGATTCATAATAGGGTACTTTTCATATAACACTACTGACAGATTATTTATGTCCAAAAATAAGCAAAAACAAATGAATTTTCCCAGAATTTTTTGCCTTGATTTATTCATGTTTAAGTATTTGTTTAGGTAGAAGGAACTACTGAATTTCTTGACATTAAATTAAATTACATATTCTATCAGTATCTGGGTTCTCCACATCAAGAAGTCTTTAGAAATGATACTTATAAATGCTTATTATTATGTTTTAACTGCTTCCAGTTCCAAAATTAAGATTTATTACTCATTCATAATGGTCCCATAAGCCATGCTCTCTCTGAGTGAAATGAAGTGTTGAAGCTTTTATTTGGGTAATTTAGGAAATATTGCTTTGTATTAATTTCTAGAATAGTCCTACATATGAAAAAACCCTTCATGATTTTCATCTAGCCAGCAACAGAAGCATTTAGTAGTTGATATTTTTCTTCTTCATTTAGTAGTTGATATATCCTTCAATATCACTGCACGTTTTGAAGCATATTTCAGGAAAAAAACATGGGTTTCCTTGGCAATTTGAAATAGTGAAGTGCACAAATCCTGCTTCTTAAAGGAACATAGAGTCAAAGGAATGAAGATAAGAGAGGATACATTCTAACTTTTCTTGTGGAATGTCTATTGCAAAGGCACAGAATCTGGAGATGGAGTGTGATATATGAGGACAACGCAGAATTCCAAAATTCAGACTGACTAGATCCCAGAGTGTAGGAAGGAAAGCAATGCTCACAGAAACGGGAAATACAGGTTGGGACCATGTCTTAGGGCTTTAAAAGCAAACAGGAATTAATGTATATCTTAAAGATTATAAAGAGTCACTAGGGAAATCATTTGGACATATCTGTACTTAAGAAAAAAAGTCTTTGGCTCCAATGTAGTTGTTAGACTGGAGTGGGAAAATACTTGAGTCAAGGAAACTAGAAGAAGTGATGAGGGTCTGAAGTAAGGTGGTACATACATAACTGAAGAGGGTTGAATATAAGAGATATAATGGAGATTGAAAAAAAAAGGTATGACAAACGATTAAATACGTGGGGTAAGGTAAAGCAAATAGTCAAGATAACACCACACCAAAGTTGAATCTGGGAGACTGACAGGTTGGTGGTACATTTGAAATAGTGAAATTTGGAAGAGGAGAAAGTTGTTTTTGTATATTTCTTTGTTTTGTGAGAAGGAAGAAAATGAGTTCCATTTTGGTATTGTTTTTGGAGAGGGAAAGACAGGGCAATCGGCGTTAAGTGACTTGTCCAAGACCACACAGCTGGTAAGTGTTAAGTGTCTGAGGGGGGATTTGAACCCAGGTCTTCCTGACTCTAAGAACAGTGCTCTATTCACTGTGCCACCTAACTGCCCCATGGTTTATTAGTTTTAAGATGTCCTCTGGACATTTATTCTATTAGATAACTAGAAATTTAGTATTGATGCAAAATAGAGAAACTAATTGTATAGACTTGTGTGTCAACTAGGTAGCAATGATAGGCCCATGAGACCTAACACATTCACCATGTGATGATGCAGTAAGAGAAGAGAAAATTATCTAGGAGAGAGCCTTGGGCAATATGTACTATTGGAGGTAGTGATATCCTAATGATCCAGCAAACAGAGACTGAGAAACAATGATTGGACACATAGGAGAGAAATCAGGAGAAAGTATGATTACAAAAATCTGGAGAGGCAGATATCTAGTAGAGAAGTGTGATAAACAGTATTAAAGTTGACACAAGGGTCAATAAGGAAAGAGATTGAAAAAAAGGCCATGCAAGTTGGAAACTAAGAGACTGATGATTTTAGAGAAGAAAATTTTCAGTTGAATAGTGAGGTCAGAAGCCATATTGCAAAAGGTTGAGGAGTAGGTGAAAAGAGAGGGAGTGAAGGCATGTGGTATGATTACATTTCTTAAAATATTTAACTGTGATGGGGAGGTGGAGAGAAGCATATAAAAATTTTTTGTTTTGTTTTGTTTTTAAAGAGATAGACACAGGCATATTTATAGGCAGAAGAGAAGGTTCTAGTCAATTGTCAACTGATATGGAGAAGTTGATGATTAATAAGAGAGAGATTAAAAGATAGACAGAGATAGACAGAGACAGATAGACATAGGACAAAGAGATCGAGAGACAGAGACAAATGACAGAGACGAAAAGAAAGAAAAAATGTTGATTATAGTGGGATATTTGTTAGAAAAAAAAACAGAAACAGGAGAGCATGCGATCAAATGCACATATGCATAGGTTGATCTTGGCAAGCAGAAGGACCACATCTTTTTCAGAGACTCAGAGAAAGGAGGAGAAAGTGGGAAATTATGTCAAAGAAATTAGAGGTTAAGAAAATATGAGAATATAATTCCACAGGATCTCAATTCCTTGAACAAAATTAGAGGAAAGATCCCCATTAAAGAAAGAGGGGAAGTTCTGGGTGGGTTTTAGAAGGAAGAGAAAGTTTGAAGTATTTTCTGGGGGGAGTGAGAGAGTGAATCAATTAGGGAAGAATAAAGAAATTGCTTTATTTATTAAAAGCCTAGTTGAGATTAAAAAAAATACAAGAATCTGTAAGGCATCTTGTAAATATGGTTGTGAGACTTCCTCTAGAGGACTTCCATTGCTTAAGGTAGGAAAAGAGGAAGCAGATACTAAGAATATGGCAGTTTAGCAACAGAAGTGTAGTGACAGGCAATAAAGGCAAGAGATTCAAGATCAAAAGATGACTTAGAGTTTAAATGTTTAACTGGGGTTGACATTGAAAAAAAAAAGTGAAGTCAGAGTAGGTAGCAATTGTGGTCTAAAGAAAATACTGAGTATATGAATTGGGAAGGACACAGTATCCTCTGCAATATGGCTTCTGACTTAAACATTCCACTTTAATCATTCAGCTTAAACCTCTGTCTCCAAAGTTAGCAGTGCTACTTTAACTACTAAATCTAATTGTATTTTCATAATCTTTCTTCATGTTTTTGTAGAATTTGAAACTACCAGTTACCAATTCTTCTAGATCAGTTATTCTCAACCTTCCTAATGCCGCAACCCTTTAATACTTGTATGTGGGCATATTTGCATGTGGGCGGACCCGCCTGGAGAGGGATACAGGAGCAGTGTCTTGGTTCCTAGGACCATCAGAAATATGTGTTTTCTGCTGGTCTTAGGTGACCCCTGTGAAATGACAGGTGACCCCTGTCATTCGACCCCCAACCCACAAGTTGAGAACTGCTGTTCTAGATACTCTTTTCTCTCCAGGTTTTTAAAACATTACACTCTCCTCATTCTTTCTCTACTTCTTGAACTTCTCCTTTGCTGGATCTTCATCCAGTCTAATAAATCCTGTGCTCAAACCACCCTTCCCCCCCAAGTCTTGGTCCTGGAATCTCTTCTATTTTCCCTGGATTCAATTATTATTTCTATGAAGATGGTAATAAATGTTTATTGATTGACTGATTTGAGTATTTAGTTGCATATTGCCTCTTCTGGTATAATGTAAGATTCTTAATGGGAGGAAACTTGGTTTTTTTTTTGTTGTTGTTTATCTTTGCATTGCTAGTACTTAGCTCATTTCCAGGAAAATAAGTGCTTAATCAACATTTGTTGATGGAGTGATTGAGAGGTGATGTTTTTATTACTGCTGTCAGATGAAAGTAGATACTTTAGAAGACAATTGCATTTGTGGGGAGTACAAGGCTATCTAAGGAGATCTTACTTTCAAATTGATTTATTTCTAATTTATTTCTAATGTATGTCTATACCTCTACTTAAAAAAAAAGGACCATATGTTCTTTTCCACAATAGAGTACATAAAACAAAAGTTAGTAACAATGTACATTCCTGGAATCTTTAGACTTTGATTAAGAAGACTTTGAAAAGAAAACAAATTTGATATTTTAGAGACAAGCAAGTAAACCCAGAAAGAAGAATTAGAGGGAATCATACACTTATGTGGAACAGCATATAAGAAGAAAGCAAAGCAAGCAATTCATGACTTCAGATGTGTACAAAACATTCCAACCATAGACAATATGCAAAAGGAATTCTAGTTACTAATGCAAGGAGGAAGATTTAAACTGATAAGTACAATGACAGGGGGTAACACTATAATAAAAATTTCTATTCTTCATTCAAAAGGAACAGAATAAGTTGTACTGAGTGGAAATGTTTATTGAGGTTATATGATGTTATGAGAAAATTCATGAATTAAAGTAGAGTGTAGTTTTGAGTATGTAAATGAAGAATAACAGTAGTATCAAATATTCTACAGATAAGTCAGTCATGAGAAGACATTAAACAGTCCAGAAAATAAATGGTAAATAACCCAAGTGATATAGCAATGATAAGTGACTTCAATTATTCAAAACTTTCTTAGAGCTCTGTCATGTAACAGCTGATAAAATAAGTATTTATTTTCAAAATATTGAAGATGTAATCAGTGAAATAACCCTTGTGAATTCTATTGTGACCAATATAAAGAGATAAATTTGAAACAGAAACAATGGGAACTTTGGAGGAAAGAAACCAATCTATCTTATAATTTCTGATATGTTTGGAAAACTGCATGTGGTGACATATATCAAAGGTTTCAGAGAAAAGATAGAATAGTAATTATAATAAACATTCACAGTTTGATAGCACTTAAACATGTAAAATATATTTTTTGTAAAATCTAGTAAAATGTGTAGTGTAATCTTATTCTTCTAATTTTAAAGATGAGAACATTGAGGCAAGGGATATTAAATAAGTTGAAGATGTTCATATCTCATTGACAGGATTAATGCTATTCTGGACCTTAAACTCATTTTCTTTGTCCATATTTATCTGTATTACCTAATGGACCAGCAATAAGTAAAAAGTTGTTTTATTAATGCATAATTTATTATAGCTGGTTTGTTTCTTTGGTAACTCCTCTTAGTCCCCGTGTAACATGGGAAAGAAAGGAAGAGGCACGCATTCACAAAAATAATAAAAAGTAAATCCCTGGCAAATTTTATCATTTCAATAAGAATCTTGACTAAGTTAGAAGTTGGTGGTTTTTATTTATTCATCTATCTATCTATCTATCTATCTATCTATCTATCTATCTGTCTGTCTATAGTTTTCAACATTCAGTTCCACAGTCCCTTGAGTTCCAAACCTTCTCCCCCCTTCCTCTCCTCCCCTCTCCTTCACCATGGAGGCATGCTATCCTATATTAATTCTATAAATACCATCACATTAAACATTAGTCAAGTTTTAAAGAAGAGTTACAACCAATGGAATGAACAACAAGAAAGAAGGAATGAAACAAAACAAAACCAAAAAGGGAGAGGGCACTCATGGTTTGCTTCAATCTACATTCAGATTCTGTAGTTCTTTCTCTGGATATGCATAGCCCCCCCTTTTTTTTATAGCCCTTTGGATCAATTCATAACTCCACCAACAATGCATTCGTGTTCCAATTTTTCCACATCCTCTTTAGCATTTATCATTTTCCTGTATTGCCATCTTTGCCAATCTGACCAGTGAGATTTGTATGAGGCAGAAGTCTTCCCAGATTTCTCTGAAACCATTTGTTTCATCATTTATTTCAGCACAACAATATTTCATCACATTTATGTGCCATAACTTGTTCAGTTATTCCTCAAGTTATTGGGACTTTCTCACTTTGTTATTTTGTTCTCTCAGAAAGAGTTCTTGATATTTTTGTACATCCTTATGGTTTGTTTTCCTTAATATTAATTCTTTCTTTAATCCACTCTTCCTCTAATTCCCCTTTCTCTTTCTCCCCTTTCCTACATCCCATTTCCTTTAATTATTTCTCTATTAAGTGAAATTTATTTTTTGTACCCAATTCTGTGTGCATTTTCTTTCTCTTTGAACATTTCAGAAGAGATTGAGATTGTATTATCAATTGTTGCCTCTATTCCCTTTTCCTTGTACATATAAATTTCTTGTATACCCTCATTATGTGAGATCATTTCCCCTAACCTTCCTTTCCCTTCTCTTAATATTCCCTTCTTCTTCCATTTTTTTGTTTTCCAGATCACTGAGATGCAGTAAAACTACTCCCAGGCATTTTGACTAATTAGGATGCCTTTGTAGTTTGACCTCTAATGATGATAGGGCTTATAGGGAACCATGAATCATCTCCCCATATTTTAATGTAAGCATTTTTTCCATTGCTTTGTCCTGTATCATTCATTTATGTTCATATATTCATTTTCTTTACTTGACTATACATAACTAATGCTTGCTCTATATTCTTTTCATTCTCAGTTTTATGGGGATCAATGAGGAAAAAGAGAAGGCATGTCTTTGCTGATTGAAATATATAATTCTTTAAGGTACTATACAATTAGAAAAAGATCACTGTACTTTGGGTGTAGTTCTGGGTCAAGCTTATTGCTACTTCATACTATCTCAAAAAGAAAAAAAGTGTGATGAGGGAATAACTCTGTGGATGCCCATACAACTGCCTATCACAAGATGGACAATAATAATTTCCTATCATGTAAAATTATTCTGAAATTCTGTCCTCAATCTGTTTTCTAGGTCAGCCATTTTTACTGAGATACTTTACATTTTTCTTCTATTTCTTTAGCCTGTTGCTTGGCTTTCTTTAAATCTTCCTTAATTTTATGGCATTATTTTTTTTATTTGGCTCATTTTAATTTTCAGAGAGATTTTTGCTTAGGCAAATTTTTTACCTCTTCCTCTAAGGCAGTGGTTCTCAACCTTCCTAATGCTACAACCCTTTAATACTCATATGTGGGCATATCTGCATGTGGGCAGACCCACCTAGAGACGGATAGAGGAGCAGTGTCTCATTTCCTAAGACCATCAGAAATATGTGTTTTCCAGTGGTCTTATGTGACCCCCAAAGGAGTCATGACCCGCAGGTTGAGAATTGCTGCTCTAAGGCTTGAGCTAAGTCCTAAGAGGAACCAGCAACTTTAGAAAAAGCAAGATGGATTTTTGTAGGGTAAAGATGTAGTTACATAAGAGAACTTTACATAGAATAGAGGAATATCATTAACATAAAAAGGGCAGGAAGGGTTTATAAAGGGATTAGGTAATGGAGGAGGGGTCCCATCAATAGTTTGATGGTTAAATATTCTGGTCGTTCTATCCTCCAATTGGCTAGCTATTGTGGTCCTATCTGGTTAAGACAGATAATTAGGTATTGTGTTCCTGTCTTGGGCTAGATGGATGATGTGAATGTGATTGAATACAAGAACACACCTGTTTCTGTGGGAATGGGTCTAGGGGCAGTGACTAGGCAGAGACAGTAGCTGGGTTCCCATCACATGGGCACACCTGCTGCTTCTGTGGGAACCAAGAGTTCAGGGACACATCTGTTGTTCCAGTGAGCAGTGAGGCACATGTGAAAAAGTTAGGGCATTTGGGGGTGAGGGGGAAGGGTTAGGTACAGTAGGCCTGCTGTTCATTGGGGTCAGGTCTATAATGAATTAGGATATTGGGTCTGGGGGCAGCTTTATTAGGATGCCATCAATATTACAGTCCAGAAAGAATTATAATTCCCCAGAATACCAAAATCTCCTACAGAGAAAATATCCTACAGCTTCAACTGCTTTATTTCTGTAATCTTTCCATCCACACTTAGTCTAGGAATAATCAATACTTGTTAGAAAGTCAGAAAGATTTTCATTACCTATATTTTACTTTTATTCTTCTGAATAAGTGTGTAGCCTCTACAAAAGACAACAGAGATTTAGACAAATCCAAGTCTTTTTTTGCTGCTATTCCTGCCTGGTCGCTCCCTTTAGAACTGGTTCCAGGTCTTCTGGCTTACAATCTTTCTGTCCTGTCCACTCCATATTAGTCCTTCATGTGTCTCCTCCTCCTGAACATGGGCTAACATGAGTGGCATGATCTGATAATGAACCCCCCATTCTATGCAGAGTGTCAGTCAATATCCATGAGGCTAGTAAAGCATTGATTTTATTAAAAAGTTGGTGAGCACCCCTTGACTTTAGCTAGTTGTAATAGTAATTAATTTAAATTTGAAGACCCCTCTTTTGTTATGTCAAGTGAGCAGGTACTTAGCCCTTAGTAACTAAGGCCTAAGTACCTCTGTGAAAGAAACAGAAGATGTGAACTCTCTTTCCTGTTGATTACATAGCAGGAAGGGGTTGGCTGAGACAGAAAGCCAAAGTGTAGGTGTGTATATAAGAAGAGGCCCAGAAAGAGACAGTCAGAATCAGTATTTTTTTCTTCTGGCAGGCTCCTGGTGGAGGAAGCAGAATTTTCCCAGCATCTGGAAGCTGGGCTGCTACTTGCTGGACTGAGAATGGAGTTGGAGTTTTCCTTGGAACCAGAATCTAGTGAAGGCTGAAGTTGCTGCCAAGAAAGCCTCCTAGAAGGCTGAAATTTCTTCTGGGTCCTAGTGCCAGCCAAACTGCTGGAGGACTGAAGAAGCACAAGCAGGATAAGACTTTGTTTGTTTGTGGCTTGCTTGATCCTTGAGTTCCTGGCAATAGAAGCAGTGAAGGGTTTGAGATGTGCTGGACCCTATGAACTTCAGTGTGTAGCAAGAACTGCCCAGAGGACTGGACAAGAACCTGGAAGCTGTGAATCCAAGTGACTGGTGGATTCAGGTAGGATCTGGGAACATGGAAAGGGATTCAGGGAATCTAAGAGACCACCCCAAGTCAAGATGAAGAAAAGGCCTCTCCTTGGATATTGAATGCATGATGAAATTGAAGTTTGCTAGAGACTGAGGGGTGGGGAGTTTGTGTAATTTTCTAATGATTATATTTAGTGAGTAATGATACTTAGTGACTCATTGCTTGATAAGTGACTAATTAAGTTAAGCTATGATTGCCCCATGAGTGGAAGAAAGACTATTGTATTGTGAGATGACTGAATGACTGAGTGAGGAGACAAACCTCCTTAGGGATATCAGATGATTATTCTTTTGTTCTTTGTTCTTAATACTGTGACCACTTTAGTGAAAACTATATGGCCATTCTAATGTAATGTTGTGAATATTATATTGTGATCTCTTGTGAATGTTTGCCTTGATTTGTTATGGAATAAATGGAGTGTTTACTGTACTGTGTAATCAGAACTTAAAAAGCTGTTCACAGTGGCATTCTTTTGGGAAGCTGCTCATGCATGGTGTTACACCAGTTTAAACCAGTTTATCCTAGGCCTTTTCCAAGAAGAAACTTATAGATTTCTTCCTGCTATATAATTGGATTGGGTCCTTGTAATGCCAAGCACTGGCAGCTATTCAGAAGACTGCTACTATAAATAGCTCTAAGCTTCTGATCACATAGTATAGTGAACTCTCTATTTATTCAGCAGTAAAGCAAAACATTCAGAGAAACCAAAGTATAGTATTCACAATGATTTAACATAACAACTTATCACTATGGTGACCACATAGTTTAAAACAAAAGATATCATTCAGTAAATCCCTAACTCAATCATCCTTAAGGGGTACAAGGTACAAAGTACAAAGTTCTCCCATCCATAGACCACAGGAAATCATGATCTTCTCAGTTAGCACTAAATACCCAAGGAGAGGTCTTCTCATCTTGCCTCAAGGCTGGCTTCCATATTCCATGGATCCTTTTCATGGGTCCAGCTCTTGCCTGAATCTACACAACCATCATCTGGATTCACAGGCAGGCAGCTCTTAGCTCCTCATCCAGTTCCTCTCAGGCTCCTCATCCAGCTTGTCATCTAGTTTCTTGTCCAGTTCCTTATCCAAGTCCCATTCCATACTGAAGCTCACAATGTCCAGTCCACCTCAAGTCCTTCACAGTTTCTGTTTCTGGGAAGACAAAGCTTAACGGAGCCAAAACAACATTCACACCCATCAATTCACTATCTGCATCTGAAATAAACACAGACCCACAAACAATGTCCAAGAAGTCAACACAAATCATCAGCATAATCCCAGGACCTCTAAAACCATCCTTCAGGACTTCTATAAATAGACAACAAGAAAAATGCTCTTTCTGGGCTTCCGGTAAGGTCCCAGAAACTCTGTACAAAATATCACAAACACAAATCAACACAGACTGAGTGCCAGCCACCACAAGTGTTCTCCTCTCAGTTTTGCCCGATCCAGTTGGGCTCAGCTTTTTATCTGTCATTAGCTCCTCCATGTTTTGCCCATCTCTTATTTCCTTTCTTTTCCTGTCTTTGGCAAGTCCCTCCCACTGTGGTATTCACAGGTTCTGTTTCTTAATTAAGACTTGATATAATAAAGGCAAGGCTCAAAGACTATTAAACTGAAACAAGATGCTAACCAAATAACTGAAACAAGGTGGTCAGTATGTCTTTGCTTGCTATTGCAGTCACATTATCTTTCCTTTCCTCATCTTGCTTTACACCTTCCTGCACGTCCTGTGTAACATCTGTTTTTGCAATATTCATTGTTCCTATAGAATCTGTGGAAATCAAAGTGTTAGCATTTCTCACACCATCTCTCTTTTTTTTTCATTACCAAAATAGTTCAGCCTTTTCCTCTTAAATCACCATTTAAACTTGTCTGGTTAAAAAGCAGATAAATTACTTACCTGTACTCAAGATTTTAGCATTTGTGTATGAGTGGATTTTCCACTAATTTCAGAAATCCTACTTTTACTTCCTAGGGGCATGGAGATAAGTGGATCCTTCAGGGTTATGCCAATGGGTTTTGAGATCTTGCAGATTCTTCTTAGTTAAGGCTTAAGACATAGTTTAGCATATGTTCTCTATGTTCAAGTATGACCTAGATTTGGTTTAGATCCACTCTTCACCTGTTTCTCTTCAGAATGAAGATTTTTTTTTTTTAGCACAGTCACACTAAAAGATGTTCCAGTAAGTTATACAAGGGTTGTGATTTATACCAGTGGAAGGATTATCCATAACAAAGTAACTTAAACCCTTGGAATATTGCAACAATGCAATATTATAATTATTGTAGAATTTGTCACTCATGCAATTATTTTTAAAAATGTGTTTTCAGTTATTTTGTTTAATATTTACTAATTACACATAAACACTTCTAGCACTTTTTAAGTGTGCTTTAATCTGCATTCAAAATTCATCTGTTCTCTGGAATTGTATAGCATTTTTCATTATGAAATCTTTGGGATAGTTTTGAATCATCGTCTTGATCAGAATAGCTACTTCTTTTACAATTGATCATCCTACTATTTTGCTGTTACTGTGTATAATGTTCTCCTGTTTATATTCATTTTACTTTGCTTGAGCTCAAATAAGTATTGCCATTTTTTCCCTGAAACCATCCTGCTTATCATTTCTGATAGCACAATAGTATTTAATCACAATCCTATATCACAACATGTTGAGCCAATCTCTAATTGATGGACATCCCCTCCATTTCCAATTTTTGTCATCACAGAAAGGCAACTATAAATATTTCTGTGTAAATAAGTCCTTTTCCCTTTAATCTCTTTGGGATAGAGACATAGTAGTGATATTGCTGAACTAAAGGATATGCATAGTTTTATCGATATTTGGACACAGTTTCAAATTGTCCTCCAGAATGCTTGGACTAGTTCACACCTTTACCAATAGTGCAGTAGGTCTCACTTTTCCTATATTCCTTCCAACATTTTTCATTTTTCTTTTCTGTAACATTAGCTAATCTGATATGTGAGGTGGTATCTCAGAGTTGTTTTGATGTACATTTCTCTAATAAGTAGGGAGAGTATTTTTTCATGTGACTATGAATAGCTTTGATTTCTTCTTCTGAAAACTTCCTGTTCATAGCTTTTGAACATTCATCAGTGGGAAATGAATCTTCTTTTTATAAGTTTGACTCAGTTCCCCATATATTTGAGAACCGAGGCCTTTATCAGAGAAACATTCTGCAAAATATTTCAGTTTTTGGTTTTTTTTTCCTAATCTTGACTATATTCATTTTGTTTTGGCAAAAGTTGTCTTTTTCCCCCCTCTTTTCATGTAATCAAAATTATTTATTTTAGTTCCTGTGATTTTCTTTATCTCATTTTTGATCATAAACTGTTCCCTTATGTGACAGGTACATTTTTCCACACCCCTCTAATTTATCTACGCTATCACTCTTTATGAATAAACTGTTTACCCATTTGTCTTTATCTTGGTATTTAATGTGATATCTTGATCTATGTCTAATTTCTGTTAAATTGCTTTCCAGTTTCCCCAGCAATTTTTTGTCAAATGATAAGTTATTGCTCCAAAATTTGTATCTTTGGGTTTATGGAGCATAAGATTGCCATGGTCACTTACTATTGTGTGCTGTATCTAATCCAGTTTACTGATACGCCACTCTCTTTATTGGCTAGTACCAGATTGTTCTGATGATTATTTGATGATTACTGCTTTGAAATATAGTTTGAATGGATAAAGAGAATTTTGCATAGACAATTTTACACATATGCACATATACACTCTTATTTGTGTCTAACAGTAGCCATCTCTAGAACTGGAGAGAGAGAAGAAAATAAGGGAAAAACTATATGAAAACTTTATCATATATTTAAAAGGCATAGCAAGTTATATATGATTTGCAGTTTCATGTGCATATTGCTGTGGATAGCATACTATGCTATGGAAATGCTTGTTTTATTATATAAATTAAAATATTCAAAAAAAGAAATATAGTTTTAAATCTGGAATTGCTGGGCCACATTCTTTTATATATGTACATATATACATATTTTTTTCAAAGATTCCCTTGTTATTCTTTGGTATTTTATTCTTCCATATGAATTTTGTTACTATTTTTTTCCAGATCTTGAAAATAATTCTTTTGTCATTTGATTTGTTTGGCATCGAATAAGTAAATTGACAAGTAGAACTGTAATTTTTAGCATATTTTCTTAACCTATCCTTGAGCAATTGATATCTCTTTGATTGTTTAGATCTGACATTATTTGTGGCAAAATTGTTTTTCAACTTTACTCATATAATCGTGGGTATTGTTTGGTAGGCAGACTCCCAAGTTTCTTATACTGTCTGCATTTATTTTAAAAGGAATTTCTCTTTCTATCCCTCCCTGCTGTGCTTTTTGATAGTATATGGAAATAGTGATGATTTACTGGGTTTATTTTCTATCATACATTTTTTTGAAATTAATTTTTTCAACTAGTTTTTATTTGATTCCCTAGAATTCTCAAAGTATGTTATATAATTTCAGAAGATTCATAGTTTTATTTTCTTATTGCTCATTTTTCCCTTTAATTTCTTTATCTTATTGCTATAGCTAGTGTTGATAATACATTATTGAATAATACTATTGATAATTGACATCCTTACTTCCTTTCTGATCTTACTGGAAATGCTTCAAATGTATCCCCATGACAGACAATACTTGTTGATGGTTTTATAAAGATTCCATTTATTGTTTTAAGAAAGGCTCCAAAAATTCCTACACATTCTAGTATTTTTTAATAGGAATGGGTGATAGACTTTTCAAATGTTTTATCCCCCTGCATTTATTAACCTAATCACATATTTTTGTTATTATTACTGATATGGTCTATTCTGTTGAATAGTTTTCCTAATATTGAACCAGCCCTGCATTCCTGTCATACTTCCTATTTGGTCATGGCATATTTTTTTTCTGATATTTTGTTTCATTCTCTTTGCTAGTATTTTACACAAAATCAGTCTATTATTTTCTTTCTATTTTTTTTTGTTCACTCTAGTTTAGGTATCAAAACCATATTCATTTCACAAAAGGAATTGGACAAGACTCCTCCTTTACATATTTTTTTCTAGATACTTGATATATTTTTAGAATTCATTGTTTCTTAAATGTTTAGTAGAAATTAAGTTTTAAACACATCTGGTCCTAATGATTTTGTTAGGGAAATCATTGGTGGTATATTAAATTTATTTTTTTTATTTGAAACATATTTCTTTGTTTAAGTGTTTATGCATGCACTTTTTTTCTCCTAAATAAATGACCATATTTTAACTTTGTTCTGCATGGCATTTCTTAAAAAAAACTTTTTAAAAATGACTTTAAGGTA
>CM053587.1:193711363-193749841 GCA_028646515.1 Pseudochirops corinnae
TAAAACAATGATGAGGAGGAGAGAATTCCAGGCATGGAAGAGAGACAGTGAAAATGCATAGAGTCTTTTGAAGTTGTTTGCCTTTGTGACATAATTACACAAATTGTACTTCTGTACATTTCATTCTTCATTGTTTTATAGAAATTTTCAAAATTGTTCCTTTTCTTTTAGTACTGATGTTTTAATATAAATTGTCCCTGTGGTTCTGTTCATTTTACATTAGTTCCTACACATCTTTCGAAGTCTATTCAAAATCATATATTTCCTAATTTTTTTATAGTACAATGGTACTCCATCATACTGATATATGATAACATATTCATCATTCCTAATTTGTTGGACATCACCTTAGTTTTCAGTTTATTGACATCCAAAAGAGTTGTGTCAAATATTATTGTACACAAAAGACCTTTCCTTTTAAAATCACTTGGTTGTGTGTCTAGCGGTGATATATCTGAGTGAAAAGGGATTAACTCTTTAGTAATTTTTAGGGCATAATTCTAGAGGATTTTATATTTGACACATTAGGTGACAGAAAACTACTTGGACAATATTAAGTAGGGATTTGGCATTATCAGGCCTCTGCTTAAGGAAGATCATTTTGAAGGCTGAATAGAAGATAGTCTGGAGTGAGGAGTGACTTGAGACAGGAAGACCAAAACAAGCTATTACAATAGTTCAAACAGAAGAAGACAAATCCCCTCACTGAAGTAGCAATAATGTCAGAAAAGAGAAGGAAACATAAAAAAAAATGCTTTGAAGGTAGAATCTATAGGACCTGACAACATATTCCACTTTGGAATGACAGTGTGACAGAGAATGAGAACAGTTATAACACATAGGCTATAAACATGGGCAACTAGGAGGATGGTGGTACTTTTAACAGTAAGTAATGGGGAAATTTGGAAGAGTGGAAAGTTGGGATGGAAAGATCCTGAGTTCATTTTTAGGAATGGTGAATTTAAGATGTTTACTCAGAAGAGAATGAATGACTGTTAAAGCCTTCAGAGAGGTCAAGGATTTGGATTAAGGCACTTCATTTGGCAAACAAGAGATCAGTTTTAACTTTAGTGAAGGCAATTTCAGTTGAATAATGAGGTGAAATAACTAGTGAAAGTATTTATTATTACGTGAATTTTACAAATTAGTTATGAAAAATCAGCATATATCAAGCAAATTGTCAAGTCCCCATAATTAGCATAATTAATAGCCTCTGAATTTCCCCATAATTTTCATCAAATTACTACTGATGTTTGTGAATGTTCTGGACCAGATGAATAAATGTGATGTTGTTAACCAACTCTGAAAACTGCTCACTCCTTTTCTGCTCCACTCTTACTAACAGTGTGTTGGCTCTGCTTTTCTTCCAAGTCAGGAAAAAGAAAACCAAAAACTATTTATATACATACACAAAGACTAAGTCATTGGCCTTGAGTCTTCTGATAGTCATCATGCATGAGACCACTGCTTTTCTTGAATGGGAATGTTTAGCTTGGGAAGGATGTCTATGATCTGTCCAGTACTCTGTGCCTCTTCATCATTCTCACATTCTGTCTGTTTTTTCTCCTTATGATCATATAATATATAAAAGGTCAGTGTTTGCAGTAAAGTTATATCCATGATGTTTTGTTGCATTTAAGTAAATGGAAGAGAGTTTGGTAATTAGAAGGTCATTAGATGAACAAGTCTTCAACAGCTAGTGTCCCTTGGTGTTGCTGTTTCCACCTCCGTTTCTCTCAAGGATTCGCTGCCATATCTTATAATCTGTGCATTCTTTGAAATTAAAGTCATCCAGAATTACAAGCTCCTTTGCCACATTGAAAATGAAGGTCTCTAGGTCTTCACAAAATTTTTCTTTGAGCTCAGCAGGGTTCATCATGGTGGGAGCATGTACACTCATGATAATGCTGTGGCAGTTTCCTGCAAGTGGCTGTATAGTATTGCCATGAGCCTATCTTTAACTTCTTTTGGGAGGCATACAAGCTGGTTGGTAGGAATATGTTTGATTGCAAAACCTACACCAGCTTCATAGCACTCCACTTCAATATGGATACTTCAGAAAAAAAAAACAAAACATGTACCCAGATCATACTTCTGTAAGCTTACCTTCATTTGCCAACCTTGTTTTATTCAGGGCTACTATTTGAATGTGATACCTGCTGAATTCTCTCACAGCAAGACCTGTTCATCTTTGAGGTTTATTAGATTTCTTTTTGTCATACATTCCATGTATTAATAGTGAATGGGGTCATCTTTTCAAGTGTTTTTGTATGTGCATGTGTGTGTGTGTGTTTTGAGTAGAGGATGGGTTCCCTGCCTACTGTAGTAAGCAGGCCAGGTTTAGGTGAAGGAGACAATTTTTAGGTCACCTTTTCTATTCCCTTCCTCACACTAGGAGGTAAGCAATGTGGTCCTTAAAAATACTGCTCATTCAGAAAAGCATAAAGAGATCTTCACATCCCCCTATTTTATCTGGGAAGTCTTTGTATACATGGCATATATGCCTCCATAACTTACTGAAGGAGTTGAAGCCTGTTTAGCCCTTCTGCCAAGACAGTTTACTTCAGTGTAACCACTGCATATGCCACAGCTTTTTGTAGTCACAAATGAAAGCTTTAGGACAAGTGGACATCAAAGGTGGATGAGAAGCCCTGAAAAGGGCTAGACAACTTTTCTACCAGAGACTTGAATCTTCTTCTCCCATACACCCGTCTTCCCTACTGAGCATTCACATATTTTCCCCACCCCTAATCCATGGCAGTGGAGCATGCCTCTTTACTGAAAAAGACTGAGACCTTTAAATGTATATTCTTTCTTCTCCCATTCTTTTCATCTCAAAACTCCTTAACCTCATTTCCTATTCTATTCTCCTATTCCTGTCTCTAAAATTTTTGATCCTTCTCTTTACCAAGATCAAATACTCCCCCAATGCACTCAATGTATCTTTTCCTTTCTTGTCCATCACATTTTATCCTCAATAATGTCTCCTATCCCTTTAATCTTCAACCTCTCTTTCCTTAATCTGAGTGCCTTCCCTTTGAGATTACCCCTAATTTACTCCAAATATATCTTGTTAGTAAACAGTTATTTGAATGCTGTCTCTTCATTAAACAGTGACCCTGATCTCAGAGGTTGTTTTTTTTTCTTTCCTTATATTTCTATGACTTAGAACAGTACCTGACACATAGTAGGCATATAATAAATGCTATATGAGTAATTATCAATTGCTTCCATATCTACTACCTTCAAATATGCCTCTCTTCTAGCTTTGAAGTAAAAAATTTAAAACATCACTCTAGATTCTACCATATCCTTAATCTACTATCCCATGTCCCCTCCCTTTCTCAGACAATTTATCTTGAATTACTATCTACACTTCTCTCACTCACTTCTGAAACCTTTGCAGTCTACTTTTCAATCGAAGAACTCTAATTTCCAAAATTATCACTCCTCCTAACTAACAAATCTGACAGTCTTTTCTCAATTCTAATCCTTTTCAATTATCTACTGCATTTGGCATTGTTGAGTATCATCTCTTACTGGATATTCTTTCATCTCTGGGTTTTCTTTATGACTCTCTTTTGATTTACCACTTAGCCTGTCTGAATTATCTTTTTTAATCTTGTTTTTCTGACCTACCATACATATCATGTCCCCTAAATGGTAGTATACTTGTAAATTTTAGCAATCAACAAGAAAAAAGTGTACATATACATATACATGCATGCAAATTTATTATAAATTTCATTGATATAAATATGTAGTATGTAACTTAAAATACTTACTATTTTTTTTACTATATAATATTCTTAATTATAAATTCCATATAGACAGTTGCTCTCACAAAATGTTTTCATTGATTTTGCTGAATTTGTGTATCCTTAGCTAACCTAATATTGTAATTTTGTCGTGATTTGACCAAATAGTTATATTTCAACCTATTACCTCTTTTGTCAATAAATTTCTTATCTTGAACAGAATTGTAATCTTTTAAACTATTATCTTCATAAAATTATATTCATTAAACTGAAACTTCTTTCAGTTTTGGTATACCTGATTTCAATAGTGATACAAATACATGCATACATGGATACACGCATATATACATACACATATATTTGAATATACATACATATATATGTGCACACATATGTGTGTGTATGTGTGTGTGCGTGTGTTAAGCTTTTTATATAGTTGAAAGCATATTAGATCAGGGCAGCTAGTTAACACTGTGGATAGAATGTTGGACCTGAGGTCAGGAAAATTTATTTGTCTCAGTTTAAATCTGTGCTCAGATTTTTTTTAACTGTGACTCTTGGGCAAGTCACTTATATAAGGGCATGGAAATGATTCCAAAGAATGAAAATAATTTTTAGAAATGCTTTCATTTTTGTTTCCACCAGAAAAAATATGCCAATTTGTTGAATTATGTTGTCTAATAACATGCTACTAGTCATTAAATGAAATGTTTTTAAACTCATCTAATTTAATCAAATATTCAATTTAGTATCCAGATTCTTAAGACTTATTTATTAAGATTTCTAGTACCAATGTTTAAATTTGCCAAAACTCTCATGGTATCATTCATTAATTTTTGTGCTTTCAGAATGTTAGTTCACTTTGATTGTCCTGAAGTTGAAAATAATGTAAATTCTTCAAGTATGGCAATAGGTAAAACAAGATCTAACAAGAAATTAATATTCACTAATGTCTTTATCATCCCTAAATAGGAAGAATTTAAAAATGGATATAAAATGCAACATATGTGTACCACAAAGCAGAAGCAACTGGTAAACTATGTCGCCTTAATCAGTTCCAGTACCCAATAAAATTTAATCCTTTTAGTTTCAAATTCCTTGTCTATCATTTTAAATCTGTTTTGATCTTTCATGAATTGACAATAAGATGATAAATTGCATCCAGAAATTTTAAAAAAATGATTCATTTATTTTTATATTAAATTATCAAGTGATATTTACAATAGATTATCTAATGATAATAAATATTTTAGGACACTTTTCTGAGAAATTTTTAGATATTTCATACTTTGTTTTTAGCATTTACATTGTATTAGCCCTCTCAGAACAAAAAGCAATTGTTTACTTTGAGATATTCATTATTAAAGTCATAAATACAATCATATAAAATAAACAATAATGTATTAAAATATTCTCTGCTTGACTTCTGGGTCATATGACTAACTAGGTGAAAGAATAGACATTTTTTCTGACCATCTTGACTTCTAAATCTCCCCAAAATAGAAATTATGTGCCAAAGATAAAGTAATTTTAGCCATGTACCATTGTTTAACATGCCAAGAACTCAAAAGTGAAAATTCCATGAACTGATGCCTAACTTGCATTAGGCATTGCAATAATGTCTCACTTAGCTCTGACTCCCACACTGCCTAATATGACCTCAAAAGCATGGATATATTAGCCTATCTGACTGAAGGGCTTACAATAAGAAGTTCAATACTCTGACTCTCTCCCTACTGTCAGCCTTTTCAGTGCCATGGAGATAGTCTACATTATACTTCAGAAATTTACTTAGGCCACAATAGATTGTACTGCAAAAAAGCTCTGCATTAGAGAGGATAAATACAATGGAAAGGACACAAATCTGTTCTTGAGAAAACGCTGAACTCCATGACCCCTACCTCCTTCTAGTGCCACAAAGATCCAAACTCTAAACTGCAGAAATCTATATGGGCAGAGTTAGCAGCAACCTGCAGGCATTCTGTACAGCTGGCAGCAACAGAGGAAGAGAGGACATTTGACCAGGCATTGTGTGTGGAGGGCTCTATGATAAGGGAAGCCTGAAGGGAAGAGTCCAGCATCTAGTTGGGGTCAGTTTTCTCCCCCAAATGTCACCTGAAACAGAGATTTAGGCTAGTCAAACATGAATTTCCCAGTATGAAAAAAGAGTGAGACATTTGAAATCCAACTTCCAGAGAAACCTCCATCACAGGGGATAGAGTCAGAATGTGAGAATTAGGAAAAATTGGGGGAGGGGGGAGACTGAATATACCAAAGGTATCAGGAAGAAGAAAACACAAAGATGTTGAAAATAAACAGATAAAACAATTGGGGACAAATTAAGAGCAGACAGAAATATGGCCTCCAGATATAGTATATGAGTCCAGGCATTTATTAATATATTGCAACGTAAAGGAAAATAATTCATCATCTGGATACTGTCACTTTAAGAAGGATTGTAAAATGATAAGTACATTAGTATTTTGTTGGCAGAGATGAAAGTTGGTATAATCCTTTTGGAATGTAATTAGGAAATATGAAATAAAGTGACCAGAATGTTACTTTTTTGACATAGTGATTCCATTATTAGTATTGTATCAAAAAGATATCTTTAATAAGAAGAAAAAGTCCTTCTATGTAAGAACATATTTGTAAGAATACTTTTGGGGATAGCAAAAATTTCAGGAGAAAAGTAAATGCTCATTAACTGGGGAATGGCTAACTAAATTGTGGTACATTAATGTAGTGGATAGTATTGTGTTGCAAAAATGCTGATTAACGTAAGTACAGAAAAAATAAGTAAAAGTATATGAAATGATGCAGAATGAAGTATGTAGAGTCAAAGGAATAATAGAAACAATGGAAATGGAAATAATAACCACAATCAAAATAACCTAAACTGAAAACAGCAAAATTTTAAAAATCAAGCGTGATTAAAAAAATTATATGAGGCAAAACTTCCAAGAAACTTATGCTCCTGCTGCACAGGATCTGGTAGCCATCTAATTGTTCCAGCTGCCAGCTAGGACTGATACATCAGGCATTACTTCAAGGCACTCCAGTGTGCTGAGGCCATTAGAAGCCACCTTCCCTCAGGCCTTCACTAAATCTATTCAGAGAACTAAACAAGCCTGGATTAAACCTGACAGTTTGGGGCTATTTCCAAGATTTCTGCAGCAGATGTACTAGACCCAAGTGGCACAGCCTATTTTCTGACACACATGCAGGGTGATGAGAATCTTCTATGCTTCTCCTCTCCACATGTGCCACAGCTAGTTTATTCCCTCAATAAGATGCTCTCAGAACATGGGGTGGGGTAGAGGCAACCCACCCACTCTCATACATTTGGCTGAGGCTCTAAAGATAACTCCCTTTCTCCTACCAGGGCTCTTTTATAGCCTGCTGTGTGGTCCTTCAGCCATAATCTCTTCCCACACTCTGGCAATCTCTCTCCCCTTCCAGAGGTTCACTACTGGATGGAATGGAATAGCTGAGCTTGGCTGTGCTGTGGACTGACTTGGACCACGGTGGTTTGACTAGTATTGAAACATGAATTAAAATTGATCAGAATGCCTCTAGCCAAGTTGATTGCTAGGATCTTGTCCTGGGAAGAAAGTAGTTTGATATCTTAGTCAGTAGTTTACCTAGAGCCCCTAAATTAGCTACTAAATCAAAATCAATAGTTGCCTTGTGTCTCTGACTTTCTTAAGCCCCACCTGCCTTCCTCTTGGAAATAAAGTACCCATGATACTAGGAACTACATGAATTTATTTCATGTTATCCCCTTTCTACCACAACTCAATAACACTTTCTGTCTCTCTCTCTCTCTCTGTCTCTGTTTTCTCTGTTTTTGTCTCTCTCTCTGTCTCTCTGTCTCTGTCTCTCTGTCTCTGTCTCTCCTTCCCTCTCTCTCTCCCAACCACCCACTCTTTAGTTTTAAAGCCTTATTTAACTTAACTCCAATGTGCCTTTGTTTCATGGGTCATTTGCCCCTTCCTACAAACCATCAAAATTAGTTTTCTTTCTTTTCCTCATACAAGATGCTCAACATCCAGTGTCCAAGTTTTTGAACTGGTTGTTCTGCACACCCCAGATGCACTCCTATTTTGTATCTTCCTCTTACAGTTACTCCCTTACTTTATGACATAAAATGTTTCCTTACTCCTCCTGCTAACTGCTAGTCCTTCCCTCCAAAACAATCTTGTATTTAACTTCATTTTGTACAATTATATTTATGATCTTTATATTTAAGCCGTATGTGTTTTATATATTTTGTCTACCCTATTAGAATATAAGTTAAATGAGAGTTGGGATTGTTTCAGTCTTCATATTTGTATACATATTGGCACATTATGCATACTTAAAAATGTTTATTAATCAATTTCTTGATTTAATTGTCTATTCAACTAAAGTTCCTAATTCTGATTAACAGAACTTTAGTGCAAATGTCGAATTTCTTATTTTTTTCAATATTTGTATCTATTTTTTAAAATTCCTGAGTAAAAGGAATTAAATACCTCACCGATCAACAATAAATAAAACCACAATTCTTTATTATTTCTTACTTGACATTATGGTATCTTGATTGTTAAGAGAATAACAAAGATTGTCAAGATGATTAGCAGAATTAACATGCCCTGACATGTGGAGCAGAATACTTGAAGTGGATTTGTAGGCAGACATGGACAAAGTCATATAGGAGGGAAAACAAACAAATATGGATTAGAAATGATCTGCATCACTGATAAAAGGCATAGATTGCTGAAATCAATATTCCATTTGAGTAACAGAAGGTCCTAATTTGTTTTTTTTTCCCTAATATGCCTCAATAGTTATGGCCTAATTTCAACTCCCATTTTTTTCTTTTAAAACCACATTTAATGAATAATTTGACAATTGCTATATTGGGGTCAGGGGAAGAATTTTTCCAAATTTTCATCCACATATCCAATAAAAAGAAAAAATAGCAGCAGGATTCGAATAAATACAGAAAATGTATAATGATTTAAAATCATTTTGTTTGATAGTTTGCCCAAAGATTTGAAAAAAAAAATTAATTGTACAGCAGATGCAGGGCATCCACAGGGAATCTTCTGTTGATCTTTATGAATATTTGAAAGACTTTCTGAATCCTTGGCTCCACAGGCAATCAATTGTTATGAATTTTTGTCTTTCACACCCCCCACAAGATCTACATGATAGCTATAGATTAATGGCAAGAATGACAAAAATTTTATACAAGAGAAATATGGGAATTGCAAAGAAAGATAAGTAACTTCATTTGAATTGAAAGTTATGTGACAGATTATCAAATTATTGTAAGTATGGCTAAATTGCTCGGCTTTGCTGACTCTCAAATATGCAACAATCCTCCCTCAAGTTTTGCTAACATGGTTTACAAATCTTGGAAACAACTTCATATACACCAAGAGAAATGAATAATAAAAAATCCATTTACATTTTTATAAAGGTGAAATACATAAAACCAAACTAAAAACAAAAAATAGGATCTGGAAATAATATTCCTTCTTTTCACAAGTCTTTCTTGTTCCTATAAAAATGCTTTTGTTTTTCAATTTCTTCATTTTTTACTTTCTTAGGTCACATTTTTTAAGTCCTTTACCTTGACCTAAAATTTTCCAAACTTTACCTGAGTTCCTGCATTGATGAAAAGGATAATTTAAATGAAGAGAAACAAAGACATTGGATCCTATGAAATTCTGGGAAACATCAATTACATAGGACATAGCATTTGACAATATAATGTGAAAATTTCATTGAAATTTTCATTAACTTAAGAAAAATAAACTGTTTTTTTTAAAAGAGAAATGCAAATAAAGTTAAAGTACTTTGCCTAAATCAATAATGTTAAAATAAAACTAAAATTTTCTCTAACATAATTTTTGGAAAGAAAATGGCTTGCTTTGGTTATAGACCTAGCAATGATACATCTATTTCAATGAACATGGACAACTTAATAACATGATGAGTATAATTTCTAATTGTTTTCTAGAATGGTGGTATTCATTCATAGGTCCGTTGACAGTGAATCCTTGTAATTGTTTTCACATTACACTTACAATGTTTGTTTTCTTTTTTTTCTCATCTTTGCCATTATGTTGGCATGAGGTATAATCCCAGAATTGCTTTAATTTTCTCTTCTCTACTTATTAGGGATCTAGGTACTATTTTCATGACTGATACTTTTCTCATTTAGAACATAATCATATGAAAAGATCAACTATAGATTTTAAAGCTTTCTCAATCATCTGTTCTGCTTTCTGGTCTTCCTTTTCTCTCCATTTAAAACAAAAAAAAAGGAAGAAGAAAAGATTCCTCAATGACCTATTATTTCTTTTAATTAGAATTATTATTTTTTTCTTTATATTGTACCAAAATTATCCTCAGTACTCTCTGTGCTAATTTCTTTAACAGCATAAAATAAATTTACTCCCTCCTCAATGTTAGATGTTTCCAAATAAACAGACAATTATTATTCGTGTGCTATATATCACCTTCATTAGTCTCAGTATTCTCAATTTGTTTAATTTTTTCCTTATGTGAAATGATTTCCTTTGACTTCTTTGAATATTACTCTTTTCTTCAAATGTTCCTGTTAAAACATTGTGACCAGATGTTAACACCATGTGGCAAATATCATTTGTAAAGAATACAAAAGGACACATTACTACCCTTGACTGTTAGGAATATTCATCAGTTAACCAAAGAATGTGTTAACATTTTCAGGAGGCATTTCACACTGTTATTTAATATTATGCTTGTAGACATACAAGCTAGACAGGAAAACCTTCCTGAAATTTTGTCAAGTTAGGCCTCATTCATACATTATTATCTTGCTAATTTTTTTTAAAGTGAAAGGTTTTACATTTGATAGTTCAAGATTATATCTACTTAGTTTTACCTCATTTTTTCAACTATGCATTTCAATTTCAATATAATTGTTGTCCATTATATTAAATATGATTCTTAGCTGTAGTGTATCTGAAAAATTAATAAATATTCCTCTGACCCTGGTATGAATGAATAAATTATTGAAGGAAAAATAATTTAACTCTTACTGTGTGGAAATAGTCTATATGCATTGCTTTTTAATTAATTAATAAAGCATCTGTTAATTACTACATATGCCAGGCAATATAGTATTCCTTTATGATACACAGACAAAAACAATATAATTCTTCTTCTATTCTTTAAATAACTGAACCACTTACATGTAGCCTTCCCCAAGCCACATTTCTTCAGCTCTTAGAATATTGAAATATACCATTAAGTGCATTTGTGAATCCAACATTCATAATTTTATGAATATTGATTATCTAGTTATCTAATAACACTCTTAAGTATTAAAATTGGTCTTATTTCACATTATTTATGCTTAGGGAGTCTGTGGCAGGTCCCAGTATTGGCAGGTTTTTTTTTATTATTGTTTACAAACAAATCCATTATGCATTTTACAAGTTGTTCTCCAACTTTTCTGGACATTGACAGTAAGGTTACTCATTCAATGCTTTATTTTGGGGTTTTTTGCATTTCTTTTCCCTTTTGGAAATTTTGAAAATTTTCCATTCCCTTATATTTTTGTATTCTCTTGTTCTTTGTGATTCCTCCAGGGTTACTGACAATAATTTTTCCATCCCTATTTAAAAAACAAACAACCAAAAACAAAACCAAAAAACTTTCATAGGGATACGTTTCACTGGGACCTAACTATTTGAAATTATTTAAATTGGCTAGATTAGTAATAGTACTCACACATACTTACAATACATCTTTTTTTCCATTTTTTTCCCTTTTTTCTTATGCATTGGTGATAAATCTGCAAGATACTGAAATATTTTATAGCTTTGCATATATATCTTTCTCTCTGTTTTTGGAACCTATTAGCCCTCCCCGCAACCCCCAGGTCTCTACTACCCATTGACTACCTTTCAAGAATGTGAACAGTTCATGTTTCTGTATGGGCTCCCAAAAATACTTTCATCCACTTTATGCTGTTACTACTATAATACAAATAATAATTTAAAATTAATGCATTCTTTCTCTTTGAATTTAAACTAACTCTTCAAAGAAAAAAAATTTTCCTGTGGGTCTTTCATCTCTACGATATGATTTCTTTTGAATGATACAGACCCCCAAATGTTTCTAGCATTGTTTTTAAAAGGTAAGAGGGAAAATGAATCTCTGTATGCCTTTGAACTAATTTTCATGCCATAAGATTATAAAGCTTGAGCACTTTAAATTGACAAAACATTTCTGACATATAGTGCTATACAAAGTCAAGCAGTGATAGAATTTTAAAAAAAATAGCAAGGTTAGTATATTTTCTTCCCCTCCCTCCCACATAAGTAGAGAGAATCAGAACTGGTTGTGTGACCTGACTATAATTATCATAATTAATTCTACAGTGCCAACATAGCAAGAATTCTCCAGTGGAATACCCTAGGAATTTATGCATGGATCTCTGATATTTAACATTTGTATCAAGGACTTGAATAAAGACACATGTGGTAACCTCATCATGTTCTCAGAAGACACACAAGTGGGAGGGATAGCTAACATGTTGGATAATAAAATCAAGATTTAGGAAGAACTTGAAAAGCCACATCATTGCATTGGTTCTAATAACATGTAATCACATAGGGTTAAGTATTAAGTCTTAGTGATGGGTAGAAGCAAGTAACTTTAATAAGTACCAGATGAGGCAGGCAGTCTTAGATAGTCATTTTTTTCTGAAAAAGATCTGGGGTTTTTTAGTGCACTTCCATAAAGTCCAATGTGAGTGAATGTGGAATGTGGCAGCCAAAAAATTCAGTCCTCAGTGCATAGCAACATAGTATGATGCCTTTGTTTAGTCCAAAAGTGAAATGGGCTTCCTCAAGATTTGATGAGTTCCCCCCACCTTGGAAGTCTTAAATCAGAGCTTAGCTGACTACTTCTCAGGCATGTTACAATTAGGGTTTCTTTTGCATGTTGTTTGGACTATATAAGCACAGAGGTCCTTTCTAACTCTCGAAAGCTGTTGTTCTGTGAATCATCTACTGCAATTCATACCTAAAAAATAATTCCCTTCCTGAAAAATGGTCAACTCATCTTTGCCACACAAACTCTACAAACACTGTAATTATATCCTACCCTCTTGTGTTTTATGAGGTAACACTTATAATGTTCTCCTACTGTCCAATATGGTTTAAAATAGATTTACAGTTTAAACTGATATGGCTTCTGACTCCATTACTCCTTTCTCAGAAAGTAAGTCTGATAGTTGCTAACTAAAATATTTTTAGTCTGTTTTAGTGGTCTTATTGATTTATATTGGTAAAACTCTGAAATTATATAGATCTGTGTTTTCTTTGCCTCTTCATGCATCTTTATCAATGTTATTTTAATTGGATGGCATTATGTTTTTTCAATTACATATTATATCTATTTTGATGATGATGGTATAGTTCCACTTCTCACAAAAGAGAAATCTGTCAATAACAACAACAAAAAATAAGAATTTTTTACAAAATCTGAATTGGTTGCAATGATTTCCTTTACTTTCTCTCTCTCTCTCTCTCTCTCTCTCTCTCTCTCTCTCTCTCTCTCTCTCTCTTTGTTTAATGCAGTTATTCTTGTGTATTCTAGTGCTACAATGAATTATTGGTATAGACATCTAGATTATATGAATGATAAGATGAAGACAATACATTTAATGCATTCTCCACTATCATAAAGAAAAGTGTAATCATATGCCAGTTGAAGAACAATTACTGCTCTGTTATTATTGTTCAGTCATGTCCTACTCTTTATAACCCCATTTGTGGCAAAGATACTAGAGATATTTGCCATTTTCTTCTCCAGCTCATTTTATGGGTGAGATAACTGAGACAAACAGGGTGAAGTGATTTGATTTGCCCAAGGTCACACCGCTAGTAAGTGTCTGAGAACTCAGGTCTTCCTGACTCCAAGAACAGCCCTGTGTCCATTGTTCCACTACCCAATTACTGCTATATCCATAGGATATGAAAGCAAAAAGCCCGATAGTTTAATAGCTTGATGAATTAACAGTGGAGAATCCTAATCCCTAGTGCTATCTCGATACTCCTCACCTACCCACCAGTCTCTGTCTCCTATAGGTGTTCAGAGATAATATAAATAGAGGAAGGGCGGTACTTCATTCTTTCTATTGTTGCCCCTAAACCAAGGAACATAAGTCAGTACTAACTCTACAATGAACATGTACTCCACTCTCCTCTAAAAGTAGAAAAAAAAAACTCCACAAGAGCAGACTCTTCAGAGAATTGAAAATAAAATGAATTAGCATGGGAGTTATATTTAGAGAGACACTAGGTCTGAAGAAAAAGGGACTGGCATCCAGTTGTAGTCAGTCCTAGCCTCACAGAAATATGAGAGTCCATGACACATGAAAAATGAATTGCCCAAAATTGGAAGAGCCTAAGGTTGAGATATTTTTGAGATCCAGTACCAAATATAAACCCACCATCAGAGGAGAAGGAATCAGAAAGTGACAGGGGGAAACTATATGTTTATATGTCTATGTCACATGAATGATAAATATTGGCATAGGTAGACATATACATAATTTTTTACACACACATAGACAAACATACATATAAATATGCACATATTCATATATCGAAGAACATAACAAGGTTGGCCAACTTTTATTAGTCATGACTAATAAATTCATATATCAATTGCTTTTGAAACATTTTCCCTTAAGATTGATAAATAATGGTCAATAACATCTAAATAAAATGTTATTATCTTAAATCTTGACTTTGTAAGGTAATACTTATCCAACAAACATTTATAAAACAACTACTATGTATCAGACACATTGCTAAATACTAAGTGCACAAAGAAAGACAGAAAAACCAGTCACAGCTCTCAAAGAGCTCATGGTCTGTTGTGGGAGACAACAGCCAAACTACTTATACAAATAAGATGGGCATATTATAAATTGAAGATCATCTCAGAGGAAAGGCCCTAAGGTGGGACTTTAGCTGAGACATTAAAGAAACTTTTCTAGGCTAGTTTTCAGAATATACACTGCTTATTTGACTATATTTCCTATCAAGAATTTGAATACCTTTTATGTAGCATGTAATAGATTGCATTTAATTGAGAATAAAAATTATAAAATTCATTAAGGGATTGGACCCATTCATCTACTTCAGGAAATGTAAAAAAAGATATGCAAGAAAGAAAAGATAGTAAAAGTAAAAAAAAAAAAGTATTAGAAAAGCAGAGAGCAGGTGGCATTTAAATTAAACACCAAACAGAAAGTAGCCAAATTTGAGTCCCTGGAGGACAAAGAGATTTACTTATCATATGGGAATTTCTAGATTTAAGATATAAAAAAATAAAATTCTTTATAGACAAAAATCTAAGGAGGCAATTCTTGCATTTGAATTTAGTTCTATTTTCTTTTCCTGTATTCCTTCCCCTTAGCATATAACAAAAATAAGCACAGCTGGAAAATCTGCAAGAAAAAAATCCTATTCTCATCTCTCTAATGAGCAAAAACATCCCAAATATTGGGTAGATATCAAAGAAGGGATTTATGTGGAGCAGTTTTCATATGCATTTCTTCCTCATGACTAAGAAATGGGTGGTCAAGAGGTGAAGGTATTAAAAAAAAAAAACTTTACTATTGAAAATACTCATCACCAACCACAGCTACATTAGTAACACCTCTATCAAACGTATATTAATATGTCAAATTATGATTGGTTAATGAAAAACAATAAAGATTGTAATTTGCATTTTAAATATGTGTTATTAAGGAAAGTATCAGGGAAAGTTTCCTTTTGGAATGGATTCTGATGCATCATAAATGAGAAACATGGTATTACAATTTAAAGATTTAAAGTCTAATTATAGACAAATTGACTTGTATGGTCTATAATTTAAATGACAAACAAATCAAATGAGTATTTTTAACATTAAGATGTTTCCAAGAGAAATTCTTTTACATTCTTGTTGTTCTCAATGTGTTTATTTTTAACCTTACTTGGGACTACTTAAGAAAAGCAGTTATCTTCAAGCTGTTTGATAATAACAGATGCTTAAGTATTGGAAACCCCCCAGAAAAAAAGTACCAGATGAAATAATTCCCCAATAAAGTGCACAAATTATTGAAGTTCCACAGCTGAGAAATTATTCAGAAGGTAATACAAATGATTATTTTATGGCTTTAAGTTGCAGATAGAAGATTACTTTGAATCAAGAAAATTAAAAAAAAAGAAAGTTCTGTTAAATTTAATGCTGAATAAGTTCTGTCATTTTTTACTTAGGTTACAGAGGGTGAAAAGGATGGAAGAGCAAGAAGAGATGAGGAACCTTTCTTCTAAACATGAGAGATGGTATACTCTGTGAACAAGGATTGTTCAGTCTTCTCTGAATATTCTTGATACTGTGGACCACTGACAAAGATCCTGGAGTTCTTTGTCATTTCTTTCTCCAGTGGATTAAGGCAAAGTAAGGTTAAGTGACTTGCCCAGGTTCACAGAGCTAATGAGTAAAGTATCTGAGGTTAAATTTGAATTCAGGTCTTCCTGACTTCAGGTCCAGAGCTCTATCCATTGATCCACTGAGTTGCCCTTATGCTCAAGGAATGCAGTTTGGTTCCAGAATAAAGTGGAAAAAGAAAAAAAAAAGCACACTATTTTTTTTTTCCTGTCTATCAGCAAACCTGGCTCAAGTAGATAAGACCTGTCTTCCATCACAACAAATGCACATCAAAAACATTGGTGACTGAATATTTTTATATGTTTCATTCCAGGTGTAGCATCAGAAACCCTGAGGGAATAACTGAGAATCTCCTCCCAATTGAAAAATTTCCTTTTTCAAATGAATAACTAAAGCCTTAGTAGAATGTGTATATCCTGGGTTTTTAAACAAACAATTCATTGGGAAAGAAAGAGACCTTTGAGTAAAGTCAGTATCTTTGATGCCTTGTGACACAGTGAATAGAGTGAAAGCCCTGAAGTCAGGAGGACCTGAGTTCTACTTTGGCCTCAGAAACTTACTGGCTTTGTGTCCCTGGTCAAGTCACTTAACCTTGTTTGCCTCAATTTCCTCATGTGTAAAATGAGCTGGGAAAGGAAATGGTGAACCACTCCTGCATCTTTGCCAAGAAAATTTCCAAATGAGGTCACAAAAAGTTAGACACAGTGGCAGAGCCAAAATAGCATAGTGAAAGCAGGAACTCATCTGAACTCCCCTATGAACTCCTTCAGCGACCTCTAAAAGGTGAATCTGAACAGTTTTTAGAGTGGCAGAATCCACTGGAAAACAGAATGTGGCAAATTTCCACCCAGTGAAAATGCAGAAGGTTAGGATATGTTTACACTGGATCACAGAAATTGGAGTGTGGAGCCCAGAGGCTGCACTAGCACAGACCAGACCATAGTGAAGCCAGAGTGAGGCTGGAGGAACTGACTCAGTGATTCCCAGACCTTTCATCTTAGGACAGGGGTCTGCCAGAGTTAGGTAAGATACAAGCACAGGGCCTGTGATAATGGCAGCAGCTACTTCTGGGGCTATTAGTCCACAGCCTGGAAGTTTAAAAATTACCTACCTAACCTTCTAGGAGCCAAGATGGTGGAGTAAACCCTAGCTGCTCTCATCCTTCTCCCACTCTGACCCTGAAAACTCAGAGAATATCACCCCACTGCAAAATCCTGAAACAGTGGAAACAGAAGGAAATATGGGAGTCCTAGAGGAAAGGCGTGACTGTAGTTATACTGAGGCTAAAGTGCATGATGGGAGGTAATCCAAAAAGTCCCATCACAATCAACCAGCAGGAGATTCTGAACCCCAGGGAGTTGGAGCCAGTAAGCACTGAAAGCAGAATCCCATGTGGGCTTTTGAACAATCAGCATGACGCAGGATGCCAGTGGCAGAGCTGACCTGAACTTTAGCCCAGGAGCAGAGAGGCAGAATCCTGAATCAACCAGACTACCCCACTACCACACCTCATACTGTGAGCTTCAGCATAACCCCAGGGAAATGCCAAAAGTCTTGGCCTTGGCCTCAATCTAGGCATTCAGCATGCAAAACCAATAACCCAGCATAAGAAGTGTGGATCAGAGCCCTCTGTATATCAGAAGCAGAGATCAGCTTTAAAAGCCAGGAAATAGGCAATCACAATGGATGAAAAGCACATTGGAAAAACAAAGACTTTAGAATTCTATTATGGTGAGTGAGAATAACCAAATTCAGAAGAGGACAGCATTGACCCTATACTCACATCTGAAACCTCAAAAGGGAATAAGAAATGGTCTCAAGCCCAAAAAGCATTCTTAGAAAAGCTCAAGAAATATTTTAAAAGTCAAATTAGAGAAGTAAAAGATAAATTGATCAAATATCTTTAAAAAATATAATTGACAAAATGGGGGAAAAAATTCCCTGCATTAAACAGCTCCTTAAAAAGTAAAATTTTGCAAATGGGAAAGGAAGTTCACAATCTAACTAGAAAAAATAACTCCAAAAAATTAAAAAATGAACAAATGGAAAAGGGAGATTCAAAAACTACCTGAAGAAACAAATTCACTAAAAATTAGAATATGACAAGTTGAAGCTAATGACTCTATGAGATAGCAAGAATCAGTCAAACACAATCTAAAGGATGAAAAAACAAAAGAAAATTTATAATATCTCATTGGAAAAAAAACTAACCTGGAAAACAGATCCAGTAAAGTTAATTTAAGAATTTTTGGTTTACTGGAAAGCAATGATTAGAAACTAAAAGAGCCTGGACAAAATCTTCCAAGAAATCATCAAGGAAAACTTCCCTGAGGTCCTAGAACCAAAGGGTAAAATAGTAATTGAATGAATCCAATGAACACCTCCTGAAAGAGATCCCAAATTGAAAACTTCAAGGAATATTGTAGCCAAATTCCAGAATTATCAGGTCAAGGAGAAAGTACTGCAAACAGGCAGAAATAAATAATTCAAATATCATGGAACTACATTCAGAGTCACACAGGACCTAGCAACTTCTACATTAAAGGATTGGAGGGATTGGAAAATGGTATTTCATAAGGTAAAAGAATTTGAACTACAAACAAGGATCAGTTACCCAGAGAGAATGAGCCTCATCCTTTAGGCAAACAGAGAGTCATTCAATGAAATAAGGGACTTCTAGACATTCATGATGAAAAGGCCAGAGGTTAAAGGAAAATTTGACCTCCAAATGAAGATTCAAAAGAGATATAACAAAGTAGACAGGAAAAACACACACACATACACACAACTTGTTATTAAATAAAAAGCTTATTAAGGGGTCCAAAGAGATTGTAATGGGAGAAGAGGAATGGAGGAGGTAATAAAGTGTAAATTATGCCACATGAAGAGGCATAAAAACATATTATAGTAGAAGGAAATAAGGGAGGGAGATAAACATCATAAGAGCTTTACTCTCATTCATTTTGGTTTAAGGAGGTAATAACATCTGCAGTTAAGCATAGAAATATAATGTGAAAAGACACAAAAACTTAATGTATTAGAGGGGGAAAAAGAGAGGGAGAGGGTCATTGTATCATATGTACTCTCATCAGATTTGGTTCAAGGAAGGAATAACATACTTTTTTTTAAGTATAAAAATCTAATGTGCCTTAGAAACTGTAGGAGAGGAAAGGGGAAAGAAGAGGGGGGATGGTTAGAAGGGAGGGAAGAAGTAGTAAGTAGAAAGGGTAGGAAAAGGGATGGAGTCTAATAGGGAGGGAATATTGAGGGAGTTGGTGGACAAAAGGAAAATTCTTAAGGAGGGGAAGGGAGAAGGGAGAACTAAAAGTATAAACAAGGGAGGGAATAGGATGGAGAGAAACATACAGATATTAATCATAACTGAATGTGAAAAGGATGACTTCTCTCATAAAACAGAAGTGGATAATATAATGGATTAAAAAGCATAATCCTACAATATGCTGTTTACAAAAAACACATTTGAAAAAGGGGGATACACAGGGAAAAGGGAAAAAGCTGGAGCAGAATATATTATGCTTCAGCTATAGTAAACAACAACAACAACAACAGGGGTAGCAATCCTTTTCTCAGATAAAGCAAGAGCAAAAATAGATCTAATTAAACAAGGTAAGGAAGGGAACTATTTTCATGCTCAAAAACATTGACAATGAAGCAATGCCATTACTAAACATATATGCACCAAACAGGATAGCATCCAGATTCTTAGAGGAGAAGTTAAAGGAGTTAGAGGAAGAAATAGATAACAAAACTATATCAGTGGTGGACCTCAGCCTCTGCTTCTCTGAACTTGATAAATCTATCCTCAAAATAAACAAGAAAGAAATTAAGAAAGTGAATAGAATTTTAGAGAAGTTAGATATGATGGATCTCTGGAGAAAAACTAATGGAGATAAAAAGAAATATACCTTCTTCTGAGTGGTACATTGCAATACACAAAAATTTACCAAATACTGGGGCATAAAAACCTTACAATCCGGTGCAGAAAGGCAGAAATATTAAATGCATCCCTTTCAGATCATGAAGCAACAAAAATTATATGTAATAAAAAGTCATGGAAGGATAGACTATAAAATAATTGGAAACGAATTTATCTAATCCTAAAGAATGAGTGGGTCAAACAACAAATTGTAAAAATAGTCAGCAACTTCATTCAAGAGAATGACAATAATGTGTCAACATACCAAAACTTGTGGGATGAAGTGAAAGTAGTTTTTTGGAGAAGTTTTATATCTCTGAATACTTACATAAATAAAATAGAGAGAAAAGAGATTAATGAATTGGGCATGTAGCTAAAAAAAGTTAGAAAAAGAACAAACCGAACATCCCCGGTTAAGTATCTAATTAGAAATACTGAAAACCAAAGGAAAGACGAAATTAAGAAAACTATTGAACTAATTTAAAAAAACTTATGAGCTGGTTTTATGAAAAAAGGTAATAAAATTGATAAACCTTCAGTTATTTTGATTTAAAAAAAGAAAAGAAGTAAAGCAAATTACTAGTATCAAAATGGAAAAGGGTGAATTTACCTCCAGTGAAGAAGAAATTAAAACAATAATTATGCATTATTTTGCCTAATTTTATGCCCATAAATTTGACAATCAGTGAAATAAATGTATATTTACAAAAATATAAGTTGCCTCAGTTACATGAAGAGAAAATAAAATACTTAAACAACCCCATCTCAAGAAAAGGAAATGAATAAGGCATCAATGAACTCCCTAGGAAAAAAATCCACAGGGACAGATGGATTTTTAAGCAAATTCTATCAAATATTTAAAGCACAATTAATTACAATACTTTATAGAATATTTGCGAAAATTAGAGGAGAAGGAGTCCTACCAATTTCTTTTTATGATACAAATATGATAGTGATGCCTAAATCAGAAAGAGCCAAAACAGAGAAAGAAAATTATAGACCAATTTCCTTCATGAATATACACACAAAAAAATTTAAATAAAACATTAGCAAAAAGACTATAGCAACTTATCAAGAGAATAATACACTTTGATCAGGTAGGATTTATTCCAGGAATGCAAAGCAGGTTCAATATTAGGAAAACTATAAGTATAATTGATCATGCCAACAACAAAACTAATAGAAACTATATGATTAAGTAAAAAGATGTAGAAAATCTTTTGAGAAAATACAACAGCCATTGCTATGAAAAATACTAGAAAGTATAGGAATAAATGGAGTCTTCCTTATAATAATAAGTTGCATCTATCTAAGACCTTCAGCTAATATTATTTGTAAGAGGTATTATATGTAATAAGTATTATATAAAATAATTTTAGATACACGTAATACATGTGTGTAATGTGTGTATTATATGTAACACATATAATATGTATTATATGTAATACAAACATTTCCAATAAGTTTGGGGGTGAAACAAGGATGTCCACTGTCATCTCTGTTATTCAATTTGGTACTTGAAATGTTAGTTGTAGCCATAACAGAAGAAAAAGAAATTAAAGAAATCTGATTAAGCAAAAAAGAGACTAAACTATCACTCTTTGAAGATGATATGATGATATACTTAGAGGATGCTAGAGAATCAAGTAAAAAACTACTTGGGATAATAAATAAATTCAGCATAGTAGCAGGATATAAAATAAACCTGTATAAATCCTCAGCATTCCTCTATATTTTTAACAAACCTCAAAAGCAAGAAATAGAAAAAAGAAATGCCATTTAACATTACTGAAGACATTATAAAATATTTGGGAGACTCCCTGTCAAAACAAACCCATGAATGATACAATACAATTACAAAACATTTTTTTCACACAAGTTAAGGAAAATTTAAATAATTGGAAAAAAACATCAGTTGGTTATTGGTAGGTTGAGCTAATGTAATAAAAATAACAATTTTACCTTATTGCCTAATTAGTGCCATTCCAATAAATCTATCAAAAAATTATGTTATAAAACTAGAAAAATAGTAACAAAATCCATCTGGAAGAACAAAAGTTCCAGAATATCAAGGGAAATATTTAAAAGAAATGCTAGGGAAGGTGGCCTAGTCATACCAGATTTTTAATTGCAGTCATCAAAACTACTTCATGCTGGTTGAGGAATAGAGTAGTGGATCAGTGGAAGAGATTAGGTACACAAAACAGTACTCAATGACTATAGTAGTTGATGGTTTGATGCACCCAAAGACTCAGCTTCTGACATAAGAAATAATTATTTGATAAAAACTGCTTGGAAAACTGGAAAATGGTACGGCAGAAAATGGGCAGAGACATTTATACTAAAATAAAGTCTAAATGGGTTCATGATTGAGATATAAAATCTCATACTTGTAACACCATGCATGAGCAGCTTCCCAAAAGAATGCTACTGTGAACAGCTTTTAAGGTTATGATTATACAGTATAGTGAACACTCCATTTATTCCATTATAAATCAAAGCAAACATTCACAATGAATCACAATATAATATTAACGACATTACATCTTATCACAGAAAATCACAGTATAGTATTCACAACAGCTTAACATTACAATGGCCACATAGTTCTCACCAAAGTGGCACAATATTTAGAACAAAGAACAAAAGAATAATCATCTGGTTTCTCTAAGGGGTTTTGCCTCTTCACTCAGTCATTCAGTCATTTCACAATACAATAATCAATCTTCCACTCATGGGGCAATTATAGATTAACTTAATCAGTCACTTATCTAGCAATCAGTTACTAAGTATCATTAATCACTAAATACAATCATTAGAAAATACACAAACCCCCCACCAGTTGACTCAATCAGTACCTTATTCAGATTCACAATTACTAGGTATCATTAATCACTAAATACAATCATTAGAAAATTACACAACCCCTCCACCCCTAGATGTCTAGTAAACTTCAATTACATCAGGCATACAATGTCCAAGAGGAGGCCTTTTCTTCATCTTGACTCAGGATGGTCTCTCAGATTCCCTGGATCCCCTTCCATGGTCCCAGCTCCTACCTGAATCCACCAAACAGTCACCTGGATTCAGAGGCAGACAACTCCCAAGTTCTTGTCCAGTCCTCCGGGCAGTTCCTGGTACACATTGAAGTTCATAGGGTCTAGCACATCTCAAAACTTTCACAACTTCTGTTACCAAGAACTTAAGGATCAACCAAGCCACAAACAAACAAAGCCTTATCCTGGTCATGCTTTTTTAGTCCTCCAGCAGTTCAGCTGGCTCTAGGACCCAGAAGAAATCTTAGCTTTCCAGGAGGCAACAGCCACTTTGGCCTTCATCAGATTCTGGTGTCATAGAAAACTCCAACTCAGTTTTCAGTCCAGTAGCAGGCCACCTCCCAGATTCTGGGACAATTCTGCTTCCTCCACAAGGAGAAAAATTCTTGATTCTGTCTGTCTCTCCTCTGGAGCTCTTCTTAAATACACACACACACACACACACACACACACACACACACACACACACACACACACACTGGCTTCCTGTCCCAGCCAACCCCTTCCTGTTATGTCAGCAACAGGAGCCAGAGTTCAAACCTTCTGTTTCTTTCACAGAAGTACTTAGCCATTAGTTACTAATGGCTAAGTACCTGCTAAATTTCTTACCATTATGATATTGTAAGCAATCTGAGAGAGCAAGGAATACTTTACCGGTCACATTTATGGAAAGAAAAAAAAATATCAACAAACAAGAGGTAGAGAGCGTTATTAAATGCAAAATGGATCATTTTGATTACATTAAATTGAAAAGTTTTTGTACAAACAAATCAAAATAATCAAGATTAGGAGGGAAGCAGAAAAATGGGAAAAAAATTATTACAACCAGTGTGTGTGTCTGATAAAGGCCTCATTTTAAAAATATACAGACGACTGATTCAAATATATAAGAATACAAGTCATTCCACAATTGATATATGGTCAAAATATATGAATAGGAAGTTTTCTCAGGAAATATCAAAGATATCTGTAATTATAAAAAATGCTTTAATTTACTATTGATTAGAGAAATGCAAATCAAAACAACTGAGAGGTACCACATCTCACCAATCACATTGGCTAAAATGACAAAACAGAATAATAAAAAATGCTGGAGAAAATGTGGGCAATTAGAACACTAACACATTGTTGGTGGAGTTGTGAACTGATTCAATCATTTTGGAGAGCAATTTGGAACTATGCCCAAAGGTCTATAAAAATGAGCATACCCTTTGACCTACAAATACCACTTTAAAGGCTATATCCCAAAGAGATCATATAAGTGGAAAAAGGGCTCACGTATACAAAAATATTTATAGAAGTTGTTTTTGTGGTAGCAAAGAATTGGAAATCAAGGGGATGTCCATCTATTGGGAAATGGCTAAACACGTTGTGGTATGTGAATGTAATGGATTACTATTGTGCTATAAGAAATGAGGAGAAGACAGATTTCATAATAATTTGGAGAGATCTATATAAACTGATGCTGAGTGAGATGAGCAGAAGCAGGAGAACATTGTACACAATTACAGACACATCATATCTGTGATGACTTACTTTGATAAACTGGGCTCTCCCCAGCAATGTTAGGTTATAAGATAACTCCAAAGGACTCATGATGCAATAGGCTATCCACATTCAGAGAAAGTTTTATTGAGTCTGAATGCAAATTGAAGCAAACTATTTGCTCTCTCTCTCTGTTTTGTTTTTTCTTTCACATTGTCCATTACATTGATTATAATCCTCCTTTACAACTTGACTAATGTTTAATGTGAAGGTATTTGTAGAGCCTATATCAGATTACATGCCATCATAGGGGTGAAGGGAGGAGGAGAGGGACCAGGAGAAAATTTGGAACTCAAAAACTTGTGGAACTGAATTTTGTAAATTAAAAGTAAACAAATTAATTAAATTTATTAAAAGTCGCAAAACTGAAATCACTCAACAATGAAAAATGAAAATTGTCCTGTGGTTAAATGTGGCTACAACTGTGTAAACTCAAAATAAAGTTAGATTGTGCTAGCAAATGAAATCCACATAAAAAGCCAAACTGTTTTAAATCCATGAAATTCCTCATAACTACTGAATTTTAGAGTTTTACTCTTGCATTAAACAGATTGATCCAACTATTCCTCTACTTCATCTTGCACATCTCAATGTCCTACTGCTTTTATTGTTAGTGTAAGCAAGGAAGACTGTTTACTACAGAAACATTCCTTCCGTATCTGCAAAGGCTTGTGAAAAAGAAAAAAAGCTGTCTTGCTTAATTAGCTTGTTTAGTATTTATACTCCACCTGCTTCTAAAGAGGATTTGAGATAGCTTACAAAATTAAATTAAACATTAAACAGTCTCAGACAAGAAAATGTTTCTTTTCTAAGAGCCAGAATATCTAAATACAGAAAGACATATTGCTAGTATACTGACAGTCAGTTGACCTTTTGGCCACATATAAATGAAAGAAACAAAATCAACGAATAGTTTTCAATTATAAACAGTTCCCATTCAACATCATGGTAGCACAGCAGTAGAAAGGAGAGTATAGGGGGCAAAACACCCTTCAATTTTAGAATGTCTTAGTCATTGAGTTAAATATTGATCATTTCAATATGAGATCATCTACCTATCACTACTAGAGAAACAAATTCATGTGTTTCTTAAAATACTTTCTATAAATACAACCAGAAAAAAGAGCTGACCACAGGTTTTCCTTGGAGATATTAAAGTTTGTTTAATTCAGCATCTGATATTGATGATAAAAATCATTTCATGGGATATAAGAATCTCATATTGCTTTGAGAAACATTTACAAAAAGTGCAGTGATGATAACTGACATGTATATGTGAGCATTTGTTAAAGAGAATAAGGAATGTAAAAAGTTTATAATAATCTCTAAGTATCTACAATGTAAAGACAGACACTTTTGAAGTCAGAAGACCAGTGTCTGAGTTTGGGCTCTGCCACCTGTGGACTATGTCAGCTTGTGCAAATTCTTCTTATTCTTTGAGCCTTTGTTTACTCACTTGTAAAGTTAAGGGGTTGGATTGGATCATCTCTAAATCTATAATCATAAAAAGATAATTTAATTTGTCCAAAAACTATGCTGGAGTATATGACTCAGGATTAAAAAATAAAAGGCCAAAAGTTGCATCCCTATATATTACTAATACTTTTTAAAAATCTCATTGAATGTGCCTCAAAAATACTTGTAATTATTTCATATTTTCAGTTTTATAATTTTATAGTTTTCATAATTATAATATTCAACTTTATATTTTATAATGTATTTTTTTTTGTTTTCCAGTCATTTTTCATTGTGGCTGACTCTTTGTGACTTCATTTGGCATTTTCTTGGCAAAGATCCTGAAATAATTTGCCATTTCCTTCTTCAGCACATTTTACAGCTGAATAAACTGAGGTAAGCCAGACTGTAATTTTCCAGTGTCATACAGCTAGGAAATGTTTGAGACCAGATTTGAACTCAGGAAGATTAGCTTTCCTGATTCCAGGCCTAGCACTCTATTCACTGTACTACCTAGGTGCTCATAATTTATATTTGGGGGTATAGGGTGTGTTCAGGGAAGACTAGCACCTCAGTTATGATAGTTTTTGAGTCCTTTTCATGACTTCTTTGCATCATTAGTGTACACCTGTTCTACCTAGCTCTCACCTGTGACTCCAAGAAGTTATATCATAGACTGTGGCCATGCCCTAGTAAACCATTTTGGTAGATGGGCTAAACCGGGTTGAGGATAACTGAGGAGTCTCAAACACATTGGTGAATTGGGGGTGTCTACCCCAGGCATGTGAAGACTTCCCCTGGTGAAATGTATGAATGAGAACAATTTATTCCTACAACCATGAAAGCAGCTGAAGCAGGTAATGTGAGTGACCAGAACTTGGTTAGACATCAAAGACACCAAGATATAAATCAATGATATAGAGGCCATATTAGAAATTAATAAACAGTTTGGGAATGACAGAAGAGAAAGTTTTGAATAAAATAGCCAAGAAAATATCTCAAGGAAGACATACTCGTATAGATGGAGAGGGGGAAAAGTATAACTAGTAAAAGAGATAAAGATAGGTAGAAAACCAAGGGGAAGCATCTATATTTAAAGGAGGTGATGGAGTTGGTGGGCAATGTTTCCAGATATTGCAGATAGGGAAATAAGAATGTAGACTGAACTAAAACTCAGATATTTGGAGAGGCAACTATGTGACAGATGGAGAAGCAGACTCATACTGAAGAAGATATGTTTTGAGGCCTATCTCTGGCACATACTGGAGGGGTAAGTCACTTGACCTTTCAATGAGCTAGATAATCCTCAGAAAAATAATTTATAAATGCTGATCTTCTCTGATGAAATCACAGGGTAACATTCAAAAAGTAGTTTCTATTGAATGAGCAAGGTAGCTGTTAAATAAAATGATGATTATTGATTATATCCTTAGAAGTGGAGGCGCATGGTAAAGATGACTTTCAGCATATTAAGCAATGAAGATGGTATGTCAAGGGATAAATAGTGTAGATGATCAAGAGAAAGAATTGAAAAAATGGGAGAAATTTAATCATGTTTGTCAGAAGATGGGAAGAAGTCAGTAGAGAGTAGAAGTTATAAGGAAGTCATTGCTGTTGGAGCATATTTTGAGAAAATGATGAGATCAAAGGTAAAAGTAGAGAGATTAGGCTAGGTCTCAGACAATGGGAAATGATGTTGAGAAAATTTTACAACTGGAAAGGGAAAATTAAGAACTCCAATGAGGGAACAGAGGAAGAAAGAAATGAAGGAAAGAAGGAAGCAAGCAAGGAAGGAAAGATAGGAAGGACAGGAAGGAAGGAAGGGAGGAAGGAAGAAAGGAAGGAAGGAAGGAAGGAAAGAATAGAGGAAGAGAAAGAAAAAAGAAGGAAAGTAAGATGGGAGGAAGGGATAAAGGATTAAGGAATGAAGCATTCATTAAGCATCTACTATATTCCAAAAAGTGTGTTAAGTAAGCAATTTACATTTCATTCTCAAAACAATCTTGGGAAGCAAGGTGCTATTATTATCCCTCTTTTACAGTTGTTAATACTGAGGCAGAAAAAGGTTAAGTGAATTTGCACAGGACCACACAGATATGAGTCCAGAGTTGAAATCATGTCTTCCTGACTCCAGGACCAGACATCTATTCCATACTATATACTTATAATAAAGTGGGTAAAGAACTGGGATTTTGGAACACTTGTTGAGAGTTTGGTTAGAGTGAAGTTTTAGATCAGAGGGAATGGAAGTAAGAGCACCTCCAAATAAAACATATTTCTGAAGAGAATATGATAATATCAGGATGATTTATCACATTGCAGTCCTTAGTAAGAAAGAAAAGATTTTGAGTAGAATCCATTTTTTCTAGAAATGCTCTTTATTTATTTATTTATTTGTTTGTTTGTTTTTTGGTGTGGACTAGATAAAAAAATAATAATTCCTATCACCATTCTCAAAATGTCTATATGTATACACTGAGTACATTTGGCAGCTTACGCAGTCATACAATTTTTAAAACAAACAAAGAAAACAGAAACAGCAAATCTTTAAAGAATTCTATCTCTACTGGGCTGGAGGGTGAGTATCTTTATTTGAAATTCAAACCTATACTTAATTTGTAGTGTTTTTATCACTTACTTCCACCCACCTCGCTTAGATTCCTCCTGTCTTCTTTCCCTTGTGCATTTAGATTGTCTCATAAATGGAATCTCACTGAAAAAAAAGTGTTCCAACTGGTGTAATTAGCATCCAGTATAATGCAATAAAATGTTGCTCTCAATTAGTCACTAGGGTCCCACATTGTCCTCTTGAGCATAGAGGATAAAAATTCCACACTCTAAGTTCTTTATTAAAAGATTCTCTGGGGTTAGGGAAGCAGGTGTAAAAATGTGCTATTAAAAAGGTTTTTAGCTTGCCAGAAATGCTCTCTAACTCAAAGAGGTTGGAAATATTTTATGAAACAGAAAAGGAAAATAAGGATAATAAGTGACATATATGAGCATCATTGCAAATTGAAATTATTGTCACTTCAACTTTAAAAAAAACTGTGTATTTTTAACTGCTATCTAGTGCTTTTTCTAAAGTTTCTACTAGAGTCCCTTTTTATATTGGAGATAGTCCCTAAAGTCAAAAGTCATTAAGTAGGTATTTTGAGAAGAAATGAAGGGATAAATACAGAAATATTTGCTATCTAAGACATGCATACTTGTAATAATATTAAAATATTCCTCATCAGGGAAACATTTTCTGGATTCAAAAGAAGATGCCAGAAAGACTGTGTTTACTAGCAAAACATAGTAAAAAGTGTAGCATGTTTATTTACTAAATCTCAGATTTGGAACATACCTCAGTAACCACCTAATTCAACTGGAACTTGAATACCAACCATGGCAAGTTGTCATACTACCCTAATTTAAAGAACCGCTGAAACAGGGAAGTTACTATCTCTAAAGATGGACATTTAACTTTTGAACAGCTATATTTCAAAGGAACTTAATCCTTACCTGAGTCTATGCAACTGACAACCATTCTCCTAGTTCTGCCTCCTGAAGTCAAGGAGAAAAAAATTCTATTTCCTTCTTTATGTGTTAGAACTTTAAATGTTTGAAGACAGCTACCAGCCCCCAATCTCCATCCCCTTTGGTGTCTCTTCTACAGCTTAAGTATTTTCTTACCCCCCACCCCCACCTCATCCATAATTATAATGGTGTATAACAGTAGTGTTAAATACAGATTTAAAAAAAGGGAGACACTGAAGCAAACATAAAGATAATTGCAGATCACGTATTGAAATAGAAAACAACTTATTTACATTGATTTTTATTTTATTTTTAATTATTTTGTTACACATTTCCTAATTATGTTTTATCACATTGTGATAAAATATCTAAAATATACTTAAACTTTTGGTGATCTAAAATATACTTAAACTTTTGGTTAACTTCTTATGAATATGTTCTACTTTGTCAAAATCCTTGCAAAATTTGCTTTTTAATGTGCTTTTATTTTTGAAGAAAAGGGACAAGTAAAAGTATATTTTCCCATATGTGTTTTCATTATACCTGACCAAACTATGTAGTTCTTTACTACTGTAAAGCCAAGCACAAGCAGCTTTCCAGAGGACTGCTGCTTTGAACACCTTCAAGGTTCTAATTACACAGTATAATGAACTCTCTATGTATTCAGCAGTAAATTAAGGCAAAACATTTACTGAAATCAAAGTACAGCATTCAAAATTTTATACCTTAACAACTTATCACTAAGATAGACACATAGTTTTCACCAAAGTGGTCACATAGTTTTAAGCAAAAGATAACATTCATTTAGTAATGCAATCATTTAGTAAATCCTTAATTCAATCATGTTTAAGGAGGAAAGCCTCCTTAATTGACAGAAAGTACAAAGGTCAAAGGCCTCCACCCCTAGATCACATTGTCTTTATCGCTTCAATCAAAAAGTCCTCTTTCTTCTTAATTGGAGAAGTCCTTAACTCAATCATCTAAATATAAAGGTCAGAGTCCTCCACTCCTAGGCCACAGTAAGTTATAATTTTTTCAGTTTTCATTAAATACCCAAGGAGAGATCTTTTCATATTGACTCCAGGCAGGCTCTCAGCTTCCATAGTTCCTCTTTCATGGTCCAAGCTCCTGCCTGAACCTATCCAACTGCCACCTGGGTTCAAAGGCAGACAGTTCTCAATTCTTTGTCCAGCTTCTTGTGCAATTTCTGTTCTATATTGAAGCTCACAGTGGCTAGTCCACCTCAAGTCCTTCACAGTTTCTGTTCCTGGGAAGACAAAGCTTAACAAAGCCACAATACACTCACACACATTGCTGCCATCCTCATCAATTCACTTTTTGCCTGAGAAATCAACATGGACCCAACATCAAGGTCTGAAGAATCAATGCAAATCATCAGTATATTCCCAGGACCTCTGAAATCATCAGCAAGATCCTCCTCCAGGATTTCTTTAAACATATAACAAGAAAATCCTCTTTCAGGGCTTGTGAACCAACAGCAAAGTTCCAGGGATTCTGTAACAACAGTACCATCCTTTATCAGCAGAATAATCTGACAAAGTGACATCAAAACAGACAAAGTACCAACACTGCAGCCATGCTTACTCGCAGTTCTCCTCTCTTCTTGTTTTGAAGTTCTTCTCAATTCTCAGTTCAGTCCTCAGTTCTCATTTCTTTTTTCAGTTGTTCTCAGTTCTCAGTTCAATTCTCAGTTCTCTTCTCTCTCTCCAGAAGTAGCAGCCCAGCCTCCTAATGCCTGCTCCTAGAAGTGCTGGCCTCTCTCAGCTTGGCCTTTTCCTTTTATATAGTATCAACTCTTCCCTGTTCTACCCCTTTCTGTTATGTCAACAAGTCCATCCCACTGTGATATTCACAAGTTCTGGGTCTTAATACTTGATACAGTCATGAACTTGAAGCAAGGTGCTAAGTACCTGTTTGATTGCAAATACAAGGGGCATGGAAGATCTTCAAATTCAATTACTATTACAACTAGTGTCAATGGAAGGGTTCATAGAGAGATACTGCAACCAGCTCATTTGATATAGGAATGAAGAGACATTTTTCAGATTATAGAACCATAAATGACATAGTTAAACTTAGATTTAGTGAATCTCAATAATAAGAGCTCTTTTCAAGATGAAAATGATAGTACATTGGAATTTTGCACACTCCATCCTAGAATTTGTGATAGAAAAAAAGGAAAGCAAAATATAGAACTAAATGGCCAAAAAAATGATTGATTTTTATTTTTTAGAAAGTATCATATTGTCATGACATTAGAGATGGAAAGGTCCTTGGGGAACATCAAATCCATTCCCTTCATTTTAAAGTTGAGGAAACTGAGGCACAAAAACGTTAAGTGACTTGCACAGCATTGCACAGAAAATAAGTGTCAGAGGTGGTGTGTTATGAAGATGGAAGCAAATGAATAGGGTGAAAACCATATGATATATCCATGTGATAAGATTCCGAAGAGTCTGTATACTGAGTCTACATAACAACAAAGTGGTTTTCAAGAATTCAGACATTTATGTCAAATATTTACTGTTTTCTCTTTGGCACTATTACTATCCTTAATATTTTTAGAAATTAATGTTAGAAAGCACTTTCATGTAATACAATAAAACTGAAATATATTGTTCAAGATGATTCTTTATGATTAGATTGTAGTAATATTTGTATATGTGGAAATAACTTTTACAACTGACCAGATTTTTACATTTTTATCAATGTATTTTGTTATCAAGTAGTACAGGCCATTGTGATATATTAAGATTTCTTTCTCCTTTTATCTTTGATGATGAATTTATTCATAGCTATGTGATCCATTGGATTTATAGGGAAGTGGTATTTTTTTTCTCCTGTATTCTCCTTGAACGCAGAATGATCATAAATCTTCATTTAGGAGATTAAGTTGCTTGTATAAAAAAGCAAAGGCTTGATTTAATTTGATTTTTACCAGTTCATCCTATTTTATTCTGCCTCAGTTCTCATCTTCTATTATCCATTTGGATTCAATTTTTACTTAATTGATTCTCTCATTGTTTATAGATGTCATTTACTCTTTATTTCCAAACTTCCCAGTAGTGGATGATAAACCATATTTAGGTTCGAAAAAATAACCCAACACTTGAAAATCACCTTTGTATTCTAATAGTCACTAAGAATATGACCTCTATTTTAGAGAGAAATGGTTGTGTGTTTAAATGAGGTATAGGAATCAAGAGTTAACAGAACTGTATCCATGGTTTGAACCAGTGGCAGTTGCTGAACAACTGGCTAAAGCTATAGATGTTGGAAGATGGGTGAAGTTTCTCTAAGGAGTTTGACTGGATTGAGTTGAGAAAAATTGTTTGGTTCAAGATACTATAGGTTGGGTGCCAGACCTTTATAAATGAAGTCTAATGGCAAAGCCAGACCCTAAACTTTTATGTATATGCATGTGTGTATGCATTTGTGCATGTATGTGTGTACATGCATACACATATACATAAACATATACATATACGCATAAATAAATATATACATGCACACATAATACACACAGACACACACAAATCACAAATACACAAATCAAATTCAGTCTTGGGTTTGTTCACCAAGATTTATTTATTTAACTTGTTTTACATCCGTGAAGAGTTAGCTCTCTCTGGAATATCTTATCAATAGTATACCTAGGTCTTCATAGATGTGGGTAAAATTTACTCCATGTCCTGCTCAATCCCTTCCAATTCCCTTCCCAGGTGACAATGTAAAACAATTTCACAACAACCTAGACTTCACCAAAAGATAAATGCAGGAAAAAGACCATAAAATGTTTATTAAATGATTAAGAAAATTAGACTTTTCCTAGTGAGTCTCATTACTTCCCTCTACCACATCTATATTCTGTGCTAAAGTGTCCCTGAGAAGCTTAGCTTCTTCAAGAAAATCCATTCTTCTTTATCCAGTAATCTTAGTAATTCCTGCTTCTACTAATTGATTACCTTCTTCTGGAGCAACATGCTTAACTACATGAGGTACTATTAAAACCTACCTCTTCTACTGAATCTCTGACCTCAAAAATCTTGTTACTCTGTTCTGGCCCTAGCTGTTGTCCTCTGTGGGACTGAGGTAGGGAATGTTAATGGTTTCCTATAGGTTTGTATAAATACACGGGTAGGTTTTAGAGATAAAAATCTGCTGTCAGAACTTTTATTTCTAAACTGTGTCCAACTGTCTCTGTATTTCTCCAAGTTGGAAATGGAGACTAAGTAACTGAATCTTAATTTGAAAATGTATTACCAAGGATTATTATATTTTATTTGTTAAATATTTCCCAAATACATTTTGATTTGGTTAGGCTACATTTAGGAGTGTTATGGGCTAGGTTTTTGATACCTCTGGTATATCATTTTGAGATTAAGTGATTTTCCCAGGTTGCCAGTATGTGTCAGAAATGGGTCATGAACTCAATTCTTCCTGTCTTTGTGGGTGGTTCCCTATCCACTAAGTTATTCTATATCTCAACTGCATAAATTTGAAGTATGATTAAATTTATTCCTTATTTGATACCATTGCTTAGAATGGTGGTTCTCAACCTTCCTAATGCCCCAACCCTTTAATACTCATATGTGGGCGTATCTGCATGTGGGTGGACCTGCCTGGAGATGGATAGAGGAGCAGTGTCTGGGTTCCTAAGACCATCAGATATATGTATTTTCTGATGGTCTTAGGCAACCCCTGTGACCCCTGTGAAAGGGTTGTTGGACCCCGAAATGGGTCACGACCCACAGGTTGAGAACTGCTGGCTTAGAAGTTATTGATCTATAGTTATAATATTGCTGCTGTATACAGTTGTCATTTTTTAAGGTCTTCTGAGAGTACACAAACTTCCAATCACAGCTCACTCTTTTTTTTCTCTTTTTTATTATTGTTAGATTGACTTATTTCTCCTATTTTTGTACTATCATGTTTTTATTTTTTCACTTGATCAATAAATATTTGATGAATGAGTGAATTTAATAAACTGTTCCTGAATTGATATTTCCTTTTATCTTGTCTTCAAATGTGTGATATAGAAATAACTTAACATTTATATTTTTTTACTTGAATTCTGTTTATATATTTTTATGTACATATGTGTATATGGACATATGTGTGTCCATATACACATTATCTTGAGGTAGATAGTATGTGAATACAGTTAGAAAGATGATAGAGATATCATGAAAATAATATCTCTATCTCAATATATAGCACAAAATGCTTTTTTTTCTAGAGGAATGTGCTGGTTATAGATTTTATCTGCTGAACAAAAAAGTGTAATTTAAATATATTAATAAATATGATTTATAACTACTATATTTTAATATATAATTCACTAACATTAAACAAATTATTAGGTAACATCATTTAGTAGATAAAAACTTCTTGAAGTCAAGAATACTGGGGTTGGAGTCTTGCCACAGACAAATATTAGCTATGTGACCATAGACAAATCAATTAACCTTTCATTTTCCCAAATAACTCCTAATGATTGTAAGTCAGAGTAAAGTTGTTGAGCTAAATGTATAGAGTCATTCCCTCACCCCATGAGTTCCATTCAGAACTTATAGAATAGACCAAGGGTCACAGTTCCAGGATTTAGCCCACCCCACTTCCAGAAAACACCATAAATCAATTGTACAAAATGTATTTGTAAAAACAAAACAAAACAGAATTAAAAAACAACCATATGGAGTGATTCATTATGATAATTTTACATGTAGATATTCCAAAAGTCCATTACTCCAGTTAAATGTAACTATTCACAATTAAATAGTCCCATTAAAATTGTTTTTTTTTTTTTCTGATAAGTAATTGTTCTAGAATCCTGCTATCCTGCTTTTTGTCCTACAGGGTCATATACTTCAATACAAACAGGATGCTATTGCTGTGACTGAGAATGATTTTGAAACATAGAAGTCAAGAGATTTCATTGAATGGCATTTTCCTCTGTTTGTAATTCTGAATAGCTATGGAAAATCGTAGCAAAATATTACTCCCTGCCATCTTAAGAATCTTCATATCTATATTATGTATCAGTCAGGTAGATTAGTTGTAGTCAATCTGTTATTACTATCACTCACTCTTAGAAAAGAAAATGTAGGTCATGAATGCTTGGCTTATCTGAATATAATACATCTTAAATGTATGATCTATCAAGTGTGGATACAATAAAGAATTCAATTAATTTAAAAGCACTGGGCCATTGTTATGCACTCCCAGCTGAGAACAATATAAACAGACTTTCTTAGTCCCTTTACCATGAGATCCTACTCCATGTATTTGAGATCATCCTCAGAAATTTTTTTCAGAGACTCATGAAGAAGATGCTTATGAATATTAAAAATCTTATACATACTATGGAATAAATGTCTTTTTACTTAATAGTTTTTTTTTCCAATTACATGTAAAAATATGAAAACTATTCATTTTTGTAAGATTTTGAATTACAGATTTTTTTCCCTCCTCCATCTCTTCCTCCCTCCCCAAGACAGTAAGAAATGTAACATAGGTATTGCATGTACACTCATTTTAAACATATTTCTACATTAGTCATGTCGTGAATGAAAAATCAGGTCAAAAGGGAAAAAGCATGAGAAAGAAAAAAAAAATTAAAAAGTGTAAATGGTATGCTTCAATCTGTATTCAGACTCCATACTTATTTCTCTGGGTATGATTAGCATTTTCCATCATGAGTCTTTTGGAATTGTTTTGGATCAGCATATTGCTGAAAAGTGTTAAGTCTTTCATAGCTGATCATCACATAATGTTGCTGTCATTATGTACAATATTCTCCTGGTTCTGCTCACTTCATTTAGAATCAGTTCATGTAAGTCTCTCCAGGCTTCTCTGAAATATGCCTACTCATCTTTTCTGAAATAAGTGTTTTCATTATTTTTTCTGAATAAAATTCTAAATATGACAAAAGGTATAATTATTATTTTAATTGAAAGAGGCAATTCCTCATTTAAGTAGTTGGGGCAAATTAATATGCAGTGATAATATTAACTCAGTGGGTTTCATTTTCTCCTCTTTGAGGCATTTTCCAATGGTGGGGGAAATAGAAATTTGCACTATATGTTTTAAACCCTCTGATACTTTTCAGCAACCTTATTATGGTACACTAAATTAACTTTAATTTATTAATTTAAAATCCCATCACTAAGTGTCAGGATGCAGTCTCTTAATTCATGTAACATCAAAGAAAGACTTAATGGGCTCAATTTGAAATGAAATTCATGCTAATCACCAGTAATGAGACAACCAGTCTATCCTGGGTGTCTTGATTGGATGAAGATTGAATCACTTTGTTAAAATATAACTGTTTTTAAAAAGTTGTTATTTGCTTTCAACAACACTAAGAAGCATAAATTTATTTTTTTTAATGAATAAATCATTTCAGGAAATAGCAAGTTTCCTGATACTGGAAGTCTTGGTGTAGAACTTAGTAAGTCCCTTGTTGGGGTTATTAAAGAGATTTCTAGTTAGGTAAGGACTGAACTAGTCATCTTCTAAAATAATTAAAAATAAAATATTCTACAATTTTATTCTTATTTTTTGTTGTTTTTGTTTGTTTTGTTTGTGTGTGTAATTCAGAAGGAAGGCATTTGCCTCTTAATATTCTTTTTGTTCTCTGGAATATCAGAAATATGGTTTATGCTATGGTTCTTGATGGGATGTTTTACATTCCTTTGCTGTGCCTGACATTCATATCCAATACTTACACTTTAATACCAATGATTTTTTGATACTCAATGGAAACAAAATGCTTCTAAGGATCATGACTAATAATGATGTCAAATTGTGTCTTCAGGACAGATCTAAGACATATAAATATCATTGTTCCCATTTTATAGATGAGGAAACTGATGTTGAAAGTGTTCCCCAAGGATCCACAGCAAAGTAGTAGAAAATCTAGGTCCTCAAATTTCTCATATGTCAGTCCTTCCAAAACACCACTCTTATGACTTCAACAGAATTCAATGAACACATTTAAAAATAGGAATAGCTTTTGAAAATTGCATTTTAACATAGCATACAAAATAATGGCACAGGAATAAAGAGTAGAATATACATATATGTATTTATACACACATACACAAACATATATATGCATATATACTGTTGTTTGATATTATAGGATTTTTCTTGAGACTAAAATACATTTACATAATATTTTGAAAATATTGCAAAATCATCTCAAGGTGTCATTTTTCACATTAAAATTCTATCTCAATATATTTTTAAATAGGTAAGCATAGTTCTCAGTAGAATATGATTATGATGGAAAGATGATTCTGTAGTCACACTGTAAAACAAATATTTAGCAAATACATTGAGTGAGTAGAGGGACCAAGGATTTATATAGTAATTACTATGTGATCAGTTCTGTGATTAATGTTTTTTTTTTTTTTACAAATATTATCTTAGTTAATTCTCACAACAATCGTACAAGAAGATCTTATTGTTTTGTACATTTTATAGTTTGGGAAATTGAGGAAAACAGAACTTAGGTGACTTGCCCTGGGTAAAAGTCATGTGTGTGTGTGTGTGTGTGTGTGTGTGTGTGTGTGTGTGTGTGTGTTTTGGGGTTGAGGAATACTATCATTGACTACATTTAATATTATCACTCAAGTTAACAGATAATCTATCAACTAACCCATTAGTATATGTTTCTTTTGTC
>CM053587.1:193750341-193774011 GCA_028646515.1 Pseudochirops corinnae
CCCATAAGTTGGGGAATGGCTGAACAAGCTATGGTATATGAATTTAATGGAATACTATTGTGCTATAAGAAATGGGAAGGAGACAGACTTCATAATTACCTGGAGAGGCTTATACAGACTGATGCTAAGTGAGAAGAGCAGAACCAGGCAAAACCTGTACACAATCACAGACACATCGTACATATGATGACCAACCTTGATAAACTGAACTGTCCTCCACAACATACAGCTAAAGACAGCTCTACAACTCTCAGGATGGAAGGAGATATCTAAACTCAGAGAAAGATATAGAAAGACCATAGTTTAAATGGAGACTGAAACAAAACACGCTATCGTTCTCTTTCATGTCTGGTTTTGCTTTTTTTTCCCAGTGATCACTCATTGGTTACAACCCTTCTATATAACCAAACTATTGTACAGTGTGAAGGTATTTGCAGATCCTATACATGATTGCATGCCACCATGGCAGGGGGGGAAGGGAGGGGAGAAAATCTGAAACTCAAGTGAATGTGGAACTGAATCTTGTAAATTAAAAGTAAATAAACAAGTCATTTAAAAAAAGAGAGGTCAGAAAAAGCTTTTGCGGTGGAGGGAAAGAGTAGAGAGGTGAGGGGGAGTAAGTAAACCTTATTCTCATCAGTCTCTAATGGACTGACCATGCTGCTTGAATGCCAAAAGTACATTTGTCTCAAAGATTATTTTATGGAGAACTCACATAAGGCAAGCTCTTAGAAGACTTGATACAGGGACTCTCTCAAGATCTCTCTGAAAAAGTTTAATTTTGATTGTGAAATATGGAATTGGCACAAGACCACCCCTCATAGTGCACCAGCATCAAAATAGGTGCTATACTCTGTGAGCAAAGCAGTATTGCAGTAGCTCAAAAGAAACATGAGATGTTCAAATTTAAAAACATCTCTATTCTAAATGTTCATATGGACTATTTGTGCCCAATGTTTGGTAGAACCTCTGGAACTCCTATGGATCTGATCATCTACAGTTCGATGTAGTCCAACTGTTCCTTGACCCTAACATAGTGATGTCATTTTGGTCCTTTGCAAGAATAAAGGACAACAATCCAACCATCATGACCTGAGAAAAATCACTAAACCCTTTTGTGCCTAAGCATCCCTATTTGTAAAATTAAAGGTTTGAACTAGATAGTCTCTGTGGTCCCTTGCACCTTAAAGGTATATGATCCCATTGAATTAAAACATCCTTTAAAAATTAGAGTCAATGCCTAAAAGGGATCAAATGCTATACTTTATATGATAATGCTTTGGAAACAATAAAGTACTTTTAAAATGAAAGATATTATATAATCAGGAAGAAGATGTTGTTTAGAAGCAGGCATTAGCCCAATATTAGCCTGGAAGACTGTCTAATTTTCAATTGGTGCAGTTAGGTAGTTTAGTGGATTAAACAACTGGACCTGTATAAGGACAAGCAAAGAAGCATTTTTTAGTGCCTTGTTTCACTTACTTCAGTATTTAGCACCTTCTCTGAATACCACTTTGTGATTTGAAAGTGGAAGGAAATTGATGACAATAGGAAGGGTGGGAGAGGAAGGAGAACCACCCTGTAAAAGGAAAAAAGCTGAGAAAGAAAAAACTTGTGGTGTCTGGCACTCTGTTTATCTTTTCTGTCTGTGTTGATTTGCATTTGTGATACTTTGTACAGATGCCCTGGGACCTTACTGAAAGCCCTGAAAGAGGATTTTATTGTTGTCTGTTTACAGAAGTCCTGGAGGAGGGTTTCAGAGGTCCTAGGACTATACTGATGATTTTTTATTGATTTCTCAGACCTTGTTTGTAGGTCTGTGTTGATTTCACAGGCAGATATTGAATTGATAATGGTGCTGGCAATGTGTATGCATGTTGTTTTGGCTCTATTAAACTTTGTCTTCCAAGAAACAGAAACTATGAAGGACTTGAGGTAGACTGGACACTGTTAGCTTCAATATGAAGCAGGAACTGGATGAGAAGCTGGACGAGGAGCTGGACAAGGAGTTGAGAGCTACAGGTCTATTAATCTAGGTGACAGGTGAATTCAAGCAAAAGCTGGGACCATGGGGAAGGAACCATAGAATCTGGGAGCCAGCCTTAATCCAAGATGAAAAGACCTCTTTTTGGGTACTTAGTGGTGACTGACAAGATCAGGATTTACTGTGACCTGGGGTGGGAGAACTTTGTATTTTGTATCCTGAATGTTATCTTTTGTTTAAGACAATGTGGCCATTTAGTGATAAGTTGTTATGTTATATCATTGTGAATGCTGTACTTTGGTTTCTGTGAATGTTTTGCCTTAGTTTGTGGCTGAATAAATAGAGAGTTCACTATACCTTGTGATCAGAACCTTAAAGCTATTCACAACAGCAGTCCTTTGGAGAGCTGCTTGTGTTTGGCTTAACATTTATGTGAATACCACATTGGCATTATAACCTGGGAGTCAGAAAGACCTGAGATCAAATCTAGCTTTAGATACACTCACTGACTGTGTGAATCTGAGCAAGTCACTTGGCTTTTGTTTCAACTTCCTTGATAGTGAGTTGGGGATGGTGGTAGCAGCTCCCAGGGTTGTTGTGAGGATCAAATGAAATATTTGTAAAACACTTTATAAAAATTGAAGCAGCACATAAATGCTAGTTATCATTATTCAAACAAACATTAAAATAATTTTTAAAATTCATGTCAATGGTATTTTAACTCAGTTTAAGAAATGAATTCCAGATATAGTTGACCTGATATAGAGTTAACTGTCTTGTGAAACTGAAGAGTTCCCTCATCCTGGAAGCATTTAAGAAGAAAAGCAGATGACCACTTCTCAAGGTTTTTGGATAGGTTTATTTATCAGACAAGTAGCCTATGTTGGAGGATCCCTTAAGGCCTTTCCAGATTATGACTGAATAACCTATTTTAGCCTTTGAGCAGTATGGTTTCTTTCTTACATATCCTGTATTTTTCCTCAGGTCTCTGAAACTTGTCTTGTGATGCTCCCCAGTTACCAAGACAACCTAGAGTATCTAGTGATTCATGACTTTCTGTATGACTTGCATATGTATGAGAGTGTAAAACATGGTGCCTTCTATGGGACACTCTGAGCCATGTATTTGGATTTGCAACGGCATTTATCTTTTAACCCTGGGGGAATGAAAAGTCTATGTCTTTATTCTGTGCACTCTGATGTATCATTTGTCTTTGACTACAAAAGTGTAATTATTTGGGAGCTAAAACCTGATTTAAAATCTAAGTACTTAGAAGCCTCTGGTGGTGAGACTTATAATTAATAGCACTTTCTCTATTAATGGAGGAAAAAATTCTGTTTTCAGTTTTATTTAAATATTCTTTTCTTGTTTATGCCCTGGTTCCTTCTTGTCAGATAGCCATAATTAAAATAATTGATTCTGTGAAAAGATCCAGCAGTGTAATGCTTAACAGCCTATACTAAAAAGGTCAGACACCAATTACTGTAATTTTGCATGAAATGAAATAAGAAAAGCTGCCCCTTTTCACTCCAAGTGAAAAATGTTAGGATAATGAGAATTCTCACGAGGCTTTTTCAATCAATATGTGCTTCTTTGAATGATTGCAGCGCCAAAATGGAAAGAACATTCTTCTCAGCCCTACAATTATGGTCACACAGAATACAAGTCTTTAGGAAAGAACTTTTTTCTTCCTTCTTCTTGAAATGATTGATTTTTGTTGTCTATAATGTCCATGTTTTCTCTGACATTGTACTATGAATATTTCCTGTTTTCTGTTCCCTTTGAAAATGTTTGCATTCACTGGAGCAACTCTTTCTGAAATACCTTTGACACTATTAGATGAAAATAGCTTTCTAAGTCACATATCTTGGACTATAAAAATCATAACTAAGCATATTATCAGACTATCATATTTTGGATCTTGTAGTTATCTTAAAATTCGGTTTCTGATGAGATACTTACACAAAGGATCAAAGTGAAGCAATTGACATTTTGTGATTGCATCTCCCTTTCCTTCCCAGTTTAGAAACAATCTGTTCATAACTCAAAAAAGACTGTGGTACAGAGGACATTGGACAGGATTGGAGAAGTCATTACTCAGTTGACATAATTCTTACTGGTGATAAAATGTAAATTTTTTGAAAGAGGATCTTTTCAATTATTGGTTCTCTTATTCTGTTAAGGATATATTCCTGTTCTCTGAGTCTCAAAAATATTAATTATGCACCTACTTTGTGCAAAGCACCCTAGGGAAAACAAAATTGTGAAGGTAATACTCTATATACTCTAGGAAATTCCCAAGTATGGAGCTAAAATATGAGCAACAATAATTAAAATAAGAAATTACATGATGTGTAAATATTATAGAGCAGAGAAATAAATAGGTATTTTTAGCCCCTGTCATTCAGGAAATACATTATTTATGGTGCTCTTAAGCCTGACCTAACACTGAATAATGTTTAAGATTTAGATATTAGAAGGGAAGAGAACTAGGAATTTCTCATTGGAGGAATTTCTCTCTCCCCACCTCCCAGTTGCAGGGTTGGAAAGGGATCTCAAATTGCATTTAGACCATATTGTATCCTATTAAAGATTCACTCCATAACACCCTCAACAAATGTCCTTAAATTTAGTTTGAAGATGTCTACTCAGAATAAAAGTTAGAATGTTAGAGTGAGAGTCAGGAAGACCTGAGTTTGAATATTTTATCAGCTATCTTATCTGTTATTTTAGCTTAGGCAAATCACTTTAATATTGAGTCTCAGTTTCCTCAGCTGTGAAATAATATTCTTGTTCTAGATTATTTCAAAATCATTTCCAGCTGCATGACTATGATACTTGATCCTTTCAACAGAGGATTGCAATCAACTAAGTTTCAATCAACCAAAGCAGCCCTGTTCCACTAATTGAAGATCACTAATTATTAGGAAATGTTTCTGTATTTCAAGCCTAAATCCTCTTTGCTTCAGTTTCTCCCTGTTGTCATTAATTCAACTTTCTGGTCCAGTCAGAATGAAGGAAAAGTCCTATTCTAAAAGATGTACCTTTAAATACATATGATATGGTATACAGTACTATCACTTTTCTGTTCACTATGGGATACCTCAGTCAGAGAAAGATGTGCTTATAGAGACAACACAGCAAAATTAAAGAAGACAAAAGAATATTATGATATCTTTGTAGGGAAGGAATAGAAAGATAAAGAAAAAATAAAAATATTAGTAGATGTTTGTAGTGGAGTAAGCAAGTAATTTGACTAGAAATAGGATTCTGGTTTGAGAATATTGAGAGTTATAGAAATAATTTTATGGATCTGTGATTTTATGGCTGTGAGTCCAATAATTTAATTCTTGGACTTTCAATCAATTATTCCTTTTATTTCTCCATCAATAACATGATCAATTCTCTTTCTTTAATGGAGTGTACACACCCAAGATTGGACTGTAGATTTGCTTTATTTCTTTCCCCTTGGGACTATTTATTCTTCGCCTGCTTCAGTCTTTGCCCTATGTAGTTCCTGGAAGAGAAGACCACACCTAGCTGTCTGGAACTCTTCTCCATTTCTACACTTTTTCTGGTTAAGTTCATTTCACTCCTCCAATTTAGGCAGGATTGGGTAAGACTTGAAGGATTCTCTCATTAAAGATTTTTGCTATAGACATTCCTATTACATCTTACTCCAAGTAGAAGGCAAGCTGATTTCCTTCTTCATTTGAATGGGCAGAATGAATGTCTGCTGATGCTTGCAAAAGCCTTTGGGATAAAAGAGGTCTGGGGTGCGTTATCAAAATCTCTATAGCAGGAGGGAAGTTTCTGTTTGAGTCCTAGGCACAGTAATGAGTCCTTGCTCAAGTTGAGAGGCTAGTAGGGAAGGAGTACTTAGTGAGAACCTCACTCCTTTAGTGTTGATGCATATTACATTTTCCATGACAAGGTTTTCACATTCTTGTCCTGTGTATCTAGTTATACTTGCACACACACACACACACACACACACACACACACACAGAGTGTAATTCCTCTTTTTGTTTTTTGTTTTGTGAGATATAGTTGGCACTGTGGAAAATGCATAATTTTCCACTTGGTGGCAGGGTGCCACTTCAATTCAATTTAATTTATCAAACATTTATTAAGCACTTGCTATGTTCATAGCACTATATTTGTCACTGTACATACAAAGGCAAAAAAGGAAATAATTCTTTCACTTAAAGATTGCATTCTACTAGGGGTAATATAATATGTACATAAAGAAATATAGATTATGTACAATGTAAAACAAAGTAATTTCAGGAAAATGCCATTTGGGAGGTAGCACTTCACTGTGCTTTGGAGGAAGCTGGGATTTCTACAAGACAGGGGTGAGGAGAGAATAGAGGGGAGAATACTTGTGAATATTATTAAAGTGTGAAATGGAAAATTGTATATGGAGAACAGATAACTGGTCAGTGTGACTGGAATTGACACTATTTAAAATCAGGGAGTAATATGAAATAAAATTAAGAAGTTAAGTGGATACATCATTGTGAATGGTTTTAAAGGTCAGGTTGAGAATTGTGTGTTCTGTTCTAAATGGCAATAGGGAGTTATAGAAATTTTTGAGTAGAAGACTGAAATGAACTGATACCTTTTTTAATACTATTAACTTCACTTCTTTGTGGAAGATAGATTGGAGTGGGAAGATAGAGGAACTAGGGAGAACAATTACATAGGCATAGTAATGGTTTAGGTGAAAGGTGATGAGGCCCTGGGGTAAAGAAGGTACAAATACAAAGGAGGGGGCAGGTTGGTGAATATACAATGAACAAGATTTACTAACTCATTGGAAATAACATCTGTAAAACATTTCACATACCTTAAAGCTTTATGTAAATGCTATTATTAATAACCATTATTATGTTTAACAATTATAGCAATATAATAATAACTATAATTATGATAATTATAGTTGGTAGTAATGAGAATAGAGAAGGAATGCCAGACTGACCCAAGGTTTTGATCCATATACCAGGAAATTTTACATAATCTTAATATGTGCATAGGAATAAATTTTATTGGTGGGCAGTCTTTGAGACTATGTTTTATTTTATTATAGTCAACAAGTAGTAAGCACAGTGAAATGTTGACCTTGTGTCACACTAGCACGAACTTTGTGTATACTTGGTTAGTCCCTAGTGGAGATGGCCCTGGATGCAGTGGGAGACCAAATTTGGCCTTTTTAATTATGGTCTTTAACAGCTTTGAGTTTGACAGAGGCAACATCTATTCAGTGATTACCTCAGGGTGCATTGCCAAAAGGAATGTAAATTTTGATCCTGAAACATCACCAGTCATCTTGGGATTTATGGGCTAGATTTTTTTTTTTCTCTTAAGTATTAGTTTAAGTCCAAATCACTCTGGCTATCATTGATCGGCCAACAATGGGTTGTAACATTCCCACTGATGAGGTTTAGAGTTGGGACAGCTGGTTCAGGTGTGAAAGAATTCACATGGACAATTTTTCCTAACGAAGGGGAGCTTTATTGTCACAAAAGCAGCATGGGTCTCCTAGCAAGAAAGTTAAGTGAGACCCTGATATTTGGGGGAGTTATGCTTATATAGAAGTTTCAGAATGTTGATGTATTTTTAGAGGTTTTTATGGGGATTAAAGATTAAAGACAAGACAGGATTGAAGGAGGCAAAGATAATTCTTTATGTTTTAAGGATTTAAGGATAGGGCAGAAAGGTACATTAAAAAAAATAAAGAACCTAGGAAACAAAGGATAAGGGAGACAAAAAAGCAATTCTTTTGGTACAGGTTCAAGATAAAGGGGAAAGGACTTTAGGGTGCTTTCAGGTTATAGAATAAACTAGGGGCTTAACAAAGTACTGGAAAAGCAATTCCTAACTGTTAGGGTTCTGATTGTATTCACATCACCACTTTGTCATTGTTTGGGCCCAGACTGGCTCAGAATGAATATAAATAGCAATTGTTTCTGTTTTGTCCAGAAACTCTGAGGTTTCCTCCTCTCCCAGATTGATTTTTTTTCACTAGGTAAAAGAGGGCTTTCTCTGCCTGATTTCCTACCTATGCTTAATCATTGAATGAGGTGTTACCTCAGTCAAATTGAGAACTGTTAAACACCTTAGCTTAAAAAGACCAAGGTCTCCCACTGCATCAGTGGCTATCTCCTGCAGTCCTAATGTGTATCTTGACACTGCACCCAGATGGCTCTGGAGGAGAAAGTGAAGCTGGTGACTTTGCACAGCCTTCCCTCACTTAAACCCAATTCCCTTGCATGTCATGGTCTTTTTCTAGAATGAGGACAAAAAACAAGGCCCTATTACTCTTTCCCACTTTATTTTTTTTTCATGCAATTTTAATGTGATAGATTAAATCTTGGAAAGGATCTTGAGGGTCATCTATTTGTAGCATCATAACTTTAAGGTGGGAAGGCAACATAGAGGACTTCTAATCTATTCCCTCCCATTTTGCAAATGGAAATACTGAGACACTAAGAGGTTAAATACATTAACCCATGAAACAAAAGTAACAATTGTTTGAGGTAGAATTTGAATCTATTTTCTCCTAATTTTAAGTCTGTACCTATCTACTGTGCAAACCCCAGCATTAAATATGAGGAAACTGAGTTTTAGAAAGTTTGTCACAAATGAAAGTAGTACAGTATATCATATGTGCAAGTTAATGAAAATACCTTTGTTTAATAGAACAACTATTCTATTGAAGTTGTTTAGGGGTGCTTGAGACCCCAAAATACCAACACACCAGGTCCACTGAAAGAACTCAATTAAAGCCTTCTATTAGCCAAAGTAAAACAAAGTTTACTAAAGATTTGTCTTAATGGGTAGACTCTTAAGGAGTCTAAGTATTTGTGATGCTTGTATTGGACAAGTGGGACTGAGTAAGCTGACACAGAGTGAATCTGTGCAAGATTAATCTCAGCACCTTCATGAAGGCAAGATGGATCTTATATACAGGAAGATTGTAGGAAGGATCTAGGAGTGGTCTAGAGGAGCGGTTTGGGGAGGGTCTTGAGGGGGAGTCTAAAGGGGATCTTGAGTCAGACTCCAGGAATGGGATTAAGAATGGGAAATAGTTGGAGGCTACCTGGAGATGACAGACAATGGAGGGCTAGTCTAGTTTAAGCATAACAAGTTTGGTATAGATATTTTAATAGGATCAAGGGTGGGAAGTAGCTGAATAATGGAGGGTTAGGCTAGGTTAAGAGTAACAGATTGGGGCCTAGCAATAATGAAAGGTTTATGGCCTCAGGAAAATGCCTCATCAAGTGGGAAGATTCAATCAGAGTTCAAAGGGTTTCCCAGAGCCTGTACCCCATCAGTTTCATTTTCAGATATTTTTGGTCTTTCCAACAGTTTCATCATTAAAAATTCTTAGGATGATCTATATTAACTTGGTTCCATGACAAGCATTCTATTGGGATTAGAGGGGGTGATGGGACCTGAACCCTGAATTTTCCCATACATTTCATTAGCCCAGATCACTGGTGACTTTGCCTAAGGCATCTGACCCTCCCTAGCCAAAGAGATTACTTAATTAGTGTTCCTTAATCCAGTCTAGATCTTTTCACTTTTGTACCTAGCCCACCTCAGGCTATTTACCACTCCTTAATCCCATCAAGATCTTTTCACAGGCACTTTTCCCCTTTTTTGTATATAAATACCAGTCCCATTCTCATTAAATTTGTGGATTTACTAGGAATCTTGCCTGACATACTGCTGTTATAATAAACCTTATGACTTTAACTGAAAGAAGGCTTGAGTGGTTGAATTCTTTTGAGATAGATTCCCTGTAACTTTGCATTTCAGAGTTCCTAGAACCCCAAACTGCATTATTTCTACAGGCTTAGTATTTTTTTTAAGCACCACTTTCTACCTCTTATAGAACAAAACTCCTTATAACTTTTGATAAGCTTTTGTAAAGAAGTTTACATTTTAAGCTGGCAGTGCCCTTGACTGAAAAAAGACATCAGGTAGTGCTAGTTTAAGTGTTTTCTAGTTTCTTCTGACTCCCTTGCTCTTGCAATTTCTTTATGAAATAATACCAGAAGGTAGGTAGTAACCAGGACTGATGGCCTCAAATGGAAATATATGGATTTTAGAGTCAAACAATAAAGAATGATGTAAGTAATCTTGGAAACACTTTTGTGTAGAATAATTGCAAAATATATTAGATGGAAAATAGACTGACAACAAGACCAATTAGAAAAATATTTGAAGATTAATTTTCTTAAAACATGGAAAACATTCTGTTGCTGCTCTCTCTGTTGAGAAAGTAATTTAAAAAAACTAAATATGATTGTGTGAGGGAGGAAACTAAGATCTTTAAAAAATACCAATATTTGTTCATATTCTCAGCTAAAATTTTATCTTACAATATCCAGAAACTCATTATTTTAAAATAAGAAGTGTTAAAGGATCTTGTTGAGAGTTCATTACATATAGACTTGTTTTAATATCTCTGATATTAAAATTAATTTTTAGCTGGATCACATTTCAGGAATAAATTTATTTCCCTACTTTTAAGGCTTTCTCATCTTATGTATTTGCATAACCGTTTTCACTCCTTCCTGTACTCTCTTAAAGCAGTAATATGGCACAAAATATGGCAATTCTACCATATATTTATGTAAATGACCACACACATAAACCTATTTCTGAATTATTATTAATTTTTCTTTTTGTTCAAGTGTAGAATTTGTTTTACTTTCAAACATAATTAATCATAGTTTCCTATTTTGTTATTATAGCACATATAATGTGACATATATTATATATACACAATAATATCATTGTTAATTATATGTATACCAACATTAAAAAATGGGTAGACATTGGTAAAACAAAAAAAATTAACCAATAACCCAGTACCAAGCCAGTAAATGTAATAAATAGGATATAATTCCATTCCATTGATAAGAAATCTGTGTCATTATTGGATATATATTATAGAATTAAATTTTGTGTTGAATAGATTATTATTTGGAGATAAAGTGAATTCTATGCTTGAGAAGCAAGAAAAATTAACAATTTAGAAATAGATAGGATTATGCTTCTGCTAATTTGCATAAATACATGGTAGAGCATCAATATTTCACATATGAGAGAACAAGAGGGAGGGGAGACTATACATATTCTTATACACATATGTGTGTATATGTATATATATTCTGATATATATGTATATACTAATGTATACACATGTATTTCATAGGCATGCAGTATAATATAAACAATTTTATAGTTAAAAATGTTCTATAAACATTTATCTGACAGTATGAGTTTTAAGGATTTCTTGGGGAGGAGAGAAGTGGTCTCACCCACACATGGAGGTACAGTGTAATCTCAGCCAATGGTAGCAATATCCATAGTTGTCTTCCTCAAAGCCAAGTCTTGAAGAGAGAATAAAAGAGTTCAAATCTGAAAGGACAAGCTGTAAGTTATGAGTGTTTAATTTTGCTGGTTTGTTTCTTTGTTTTTTATTGTGATAGTTCACTCAAGTGGATGGAAAACTGAGACAGCAGAAAAAAAAATAGACATGGAAGATCTGGTGGTCATTATTCTCTATATTCCTTGAGGTAAGTGAGAATGAAACCAGTTACTTTTATTCTCTTAAAAAAAGACATCTGTCTGATTTAATCTTATTTCTCATAAGTACCTGTAGTTGACTCTGTCCTTTACTTTTCCTTGGATTCTTTTCTTGGTGGCATCATGACAAGGACAGCTTGAAAAGCTACATAGGGAAGAAAAGAGAGGGAAAAGAGAATAAGTATTCATGTCCTGTCTACTATGTATCGGCATGATGTGAAATTTTTAAAAAATAAATATTAGCTCATTTGATCATCATAACAACCTTATGAGGCAGGTGCTATCATTATTTGACTTTAAAGGTTCAGGAAAATGAGTCAGTGAGAGGTAAAGTGACTTGCCCAGAATCACCCAGCTAGTAATTATTTGAGGCTGATTCTAGGCTCGGCATGCTATTCACTGAGGTATAAACTACCTTAGGGGGAAAATGTGATTTTTCCTGGTGCAGGGTTGAGATCTCAACCCCTCACCTCATCATTAAAGAATCTTTATTCTCTAAAGAGTGGTATAATCCTGATTTATTTTCCTTACTACTCGAAATATTTAAATCTGCCTCAATGGATCAGGAGCCTTGGTGTGGCTAGGTGGCACAACGAATAGAGCACCAGCCCTGGAGTCAGGAGGACCTGAGTTCAAATTTGGGTTCAGACACTTGACACACTTACTAGCCCGGGTGACTTTGGGTAAGTCACTTAACTCTAATTGCCCTCCAAAAAAAAAAGAAAAGCAAACCTGGATCACGAGCCTGAAGTAGCAATCCTTAGAGTTATGCATATACTTCCTAGGCATGTATGCAGGAAGTTATATGTTTCTGTGTGTATATGTATATGTGTATATGCATATTTTCACATGTACATTTGTTTATATTTTCTGAATACATTATGTTTGCATATACATATATATGTGTGTGTACATAGATTTTCATACATATATATTCATATACATATGAGGAAATTGTGGGCAGCTTAGGTGGTGTAGCATATAGAGTGCAGGGCCTAGAGTCAGGAAAACTCATTTTTCTAAGTTCAAATCTGACCTTAGACACTTACCAGCTATGTAACCTTGGGCAAGTCACTTAACCCTGTTTGCCTCAGTTCCTCATCTATAAAATTAACTGAAGAAGGAAATGGAAAAACACCCCTGTATCTTTGCCAAAGAAACCCCAAATGGGGTCAAAAAGAGTCAGACATGACTGAAAAACAACAACATGTGGAGTTTATATAGTAATAAAAGGAGTTTTATTTTCATTCTCCCAGGCACCCTTTCCTCCATTGTCTGTTTTCTACTCTGCCTTAGTCATAGAACAAAAGCTGGATCTGCTAAAACTGTTCAGATTACTAAGATCAATGGTGGTGATTCCTCAGACTTTTTGTTCATGTTCCTTTGCCTCTCCTTTTTCAGGAAAAGTGTGCCATTCATTCTCTAAATCAATTTATTAAGAAGGTTTCTGCTTCCTCTTTTCTTTGCTGTTTTTATTTTTTTCTGAGTCAAATATGTTTAATTATTACATTAGTAACTATTTCATTACTCAAATGTAGTCAAAGAAAAGGGACTGAGGGGTGTCTAGGAGAAAGAAAATGACCTTTTTTCCCGACTGTAATGTTTGCTCACCAGGGCAATTTTCCTGGCTTTAGTCTCAAGCTAAACAAAAGAGGATTATTGATCCTTCAAAAAAAATTCGCAGAGTAAAGAAATTAAACATGTAGCTTTATCTTTCTAAGAAAAAAAAAGTTAGCAGCTTTGGTATTGAGGGGAAGCTGTAACAAGCCAGGACTAGAATAAGAAGTGGCACCTCAGCAGTTTTTCCCTTTCCATTGTCTTTCTTCATCTCCTTTAAAAGGACAGCTAAGGGAATGAGTAGAAAAAAATCCATACAGAAAGGAACTGGAAAGTATGAGTTTCACCCAAGATGGTGAGAATAGTCCTCCTCTTACCAGCTATGAACAAACAAGCAATTGTGTATATGTATATGTATGTTTTGTTAAATGCAACAAAGAGCTGACCTTGCCTATTCCCAGAGCTATGAATTGCCTGTGGGGGACAGAAGCAAATTGAAAGAGGAGCTAGCTATTCTGATCAGATACTATCACTCTGGAGCCTTCCTGCCCTTCTCTATGGCCTTTGGATTTTTATACAAAAAACCTTGTATAACCACTTTAGGATACTGTGAATTCCATGAAACTCTATATCCCTGTTGAAATGTATTTAATGCCCCTTGTAGGCATTCCTGTACCTAGGTGTTATGTGGTGATCCAAGTTGCATTCCCCTTGCCTCGATTAAAAAAATTTCACTGTTTTTACTGTATTTCATCACACAATCGTCCACTCCATAATCATTGCATCCTGTTTTTTTATGCCAAAAATTGGAGCTTAGCCTTTCATTGCATAATTGTCCCTTGGTAGAATTATGTTCATCACACCACTTAAAAGGTGAACAAATCAGCAATATATTCAATGGTGGCATATAGATATGCATTTATCCCTTGTGAATTGTGAGTTGGAAGCCTAGACTTCTCAGTGCATGGCCATTGTCTGTAAATTTCTGAAAGTGGACTTGCCTGGTTTATTTAGAACTCTGTAGTACTAACTGTATTGTCATTCAAGCCAAAGTAGAGCTGTAGGTGCAAGGGTGAACCTGCCATGTAGTAAGTCACATGATATGGTAAGACTTGCATCTTCTTGAGCTAGCTAAACTGTACAGTTTATCTGCCAGTAATATATTAAAGTGCAAAGCATTTCTTTCTAATTATGGGTAAATATTCTGTGGGGTTCAAATTGAAAGTGATTGTGCTGCTGAACAGCATGGAAACTGCTATGGAAAGACAGTTTTCAGTGAGTGAGAAGTTGGTTCAAGACTGGCAGAAACTAAAAGACAAGAAATACCAGCACAATAAAAAAAAAAAAAAGCCTCACGTAGCACACCCCACTTTTTTGCAAAGAATTTGCCATGAAATCTGTGATGATTATATGGGAAAATGTGGTACTTTGGTATTCTTCTTGAATTCAAGTTGACAGATATTTATTACTAGATATATACACACATCTGTGTATATGTATGTATATATGATATGCACATGCATACATATACACATACATATACATCTATACAGACATATATACACATATGTATTACATACATTATTTATTGTTCTGAATGCATACAATTATACTGTTATTCTACATAAAAGTCAATGATGGCCTATGTTGGTTGATAAATTATAATATTTTAGAAAGAAAGATTTTCTTTTGATAGCCATTTAATTTCAAATAATTTAAATCACTTTTCTTCCTCCTCATCTTCCTTCTCCTGCTCCTTTTCCTCCCCCTCCTTTACTTCCTCTTCCAGTCAATAGCATTCCATCCTATACCACTGTGTTTACTTATGAGGTAGGACTGAGGGTAACCAAAGATAAAGAGGTTCAGAGCAAGTACCTAGTCCCAGTGTGGAAGTCAGTTAAATATGGATATTCCTACACTTTGGGACACAGAGTTCTCATCCCCAGACTTTGCACTCTACATTTCCTAAGAAATTAGAAGTGACAGAAAATTGTCAATATAATTGTGAATATAATGACAGATGTTGCTTGTCTCTCTCTTAACGATCCTAGTAATATACTTATATTCCTAGTCTTAAAATATTTACTTGCCATTAGGTTGAGCTGAATCATATACTAAGTCTTCCCACCCTAGTAAAGGAACACAGCTTGAGCTGTTCAATTTCCAATAACGGACTTGCTCCCTCCAATGGAATTTGTGACATGAAGGGCAACACAGATAGAATGAAGTAGTTTTCCTTGTCCAGGTTGCCAAGGGCTACCAGGGTCTCATGACCAGGCCTTGCTACCTAATACTACCTCTTTCCTCTCTCATTCTAAAAGTATAAAGAAATTTTCATAGATCTCTTGGTTGAGATATCCATTGTGCTCTGCACTCAATGGGACATCCCCCAGTGTGGCAGCAGTGCCATCCTGTTCTTTCAATTAAAGACTATTCCTCAACTCATGGTTGTGATTTATTTCAGCACTTGACATATAGTAAGTGGAGCTTCAGAGCAATTAAATCTAGATCTAGACTAAAGCATTACCTGTGAACATGGGCTCTGTAATTCTTGTACTAACCAATTAAATATGCTAGAGCTTCCCTTTTCACAAGGTGATCAGATAATGGAATAGCACAACAAGTAGTCAATCAGGAGAACTTCTGAAGCCCAAGGCTTGTAGTGAAACCTAGCTAAAAGCTCATACCAGCTTTGAAGCAGACCCAGGTCTTTTATTGGTTTATGGACCTTCAAGAGACATCCCTATCTTTTTTTTTTCTTTTTGGAGGGCAATTGGGATTAAGTGACTTGTCCAAGGTCACACAGCTAGTTATTTTGTGTTAAGTGTCTGAGGCCAGATTTGAACTCAGGTCCTCCTGACTCCAGGGCTAGTGCTCTATTTATTGTGCCACCTAGCCACCCTGAGACATCCCTATCTTTAAAGACTTTCCTGTCTATAGGTTATGAGACTAAAGATACAACCTGTTTATGTTGTTGTTGTTGTTGTTGTTTTTGAGAAATCCTTATCTCCACAGACTCCCCTAAGTTGGGTTATGGGGTTCTTAGAATATCCTGTTTTGGGAGATGTTTCTTTATCAAGCTTTGAACTATGGACTCTTTATCACCAAGAATACCTTGTGATTGTGTACCAAAGGGACTCAAGTCTAAGTCTTGGAATTCCTAATTTGTCTTGTTTCCTTGAACTTTTCCCCTAACATTTTCCCCAATTTCCATCTTTTCTTCTTTCTTTGTTCAAAAATTATATAAACATCTCATTCTTCCCAACTGGGCTATGAATATATCAGAACAGACATTGTTGTACCTTGCAAACTTTTCCTTCTCAGGCAATAAAAAGCATCTATAATCTGTGTAAACTACAATCAGATCCTGGTTCATTCCAGGCACCCCCTCCCCACTTTTGGGTCTATGGTTTCTTGCATTTGACAGTTCACATGGGTATTCCTTCATATACTGTAATAGCAATGAAATTTGATGTTCCTTTTATGTTGCTGAGAGGTACTTAGCACCTAGTTTCAAATTAAGCCTCTGTTAAAGAAACAGAAGATATGATCCCCTGCTGCTGACCTAACAGGAAGGGGCTGAATAGAGAAGAGCAATAAGGAAAGATCCTGGCTGGGAAAGTCAGAATTTCTTGGGATAAGCTTTGTGGAGACAGAGCAGCAGCTGGAGAGAATTGAGAGTTGAGAACTGAGACAGAATTTCTTAGAGCAAGCCATGTAGAGGCAGAAGCCAGAGATGCCAGAGGTGGCATGACTGTGGTGTCAGTACTTTGTCTGTCTGTGGCTTTGTTAAGCCTTGACTTCCCTAGAACAGAGACTTCGAAGGATTTAAGGTGGACTGGAACAGCATGGAACAGGAAGTGCATGGAGAACTGGACAAGGACCTGGGAACTGTCTGCCTTTGAACTCAGGTAACAGTTTGGTGAATCCAAGTAGAATCTGGGACCATGGAAGGGAATTCAGGGAATCTGAGAACTTACACTGAGTCAAAACAAAAAGACCTCTCCACAAATACTGAGTAGTGACTAATGCTGATGGGAGGTTTTGCTTTGAGACTCACTTTGGGAAGAATTATGTGATTTGACCAGATGAGACTCTAGGCAGCCATTGAGTCCCCCCTACTTTGAAAACCCAGATGTTGGTGCTTCCTTTGACTGACTAAATGATTGTACTACACAGGGGTGGAGTATTTTGACTTTTGTATTGTGTATCCCTTAAGAAGGCAAGCTTCCTTAAGGATGATTGAATGATTGAGTTACTAAATGATTGTTCTTTGTTGAAAACTACGTGACCACTGTGGTGAAAACTATGTGGCCATATTAGTGATGTTGTTGTGAATGCTGTATTTTGATTTTCTGTGATAAGTTGTAATATTGTGAATGTTGTACCTTGATTTTCTGTGAATGTTTTGCTCTGATTTGTTATTGAATAAATAGAGAGTTTGCTGTGCTATGTAATCAGAACCTTTAAAGCTGTTTACAGCAGCCATCCTCTGGAAAGCTTCTTGTATGTGGCATTACATATACCAGAGGTTTTGTGTTGTTTCATAGGCTTTCCTCTAGAGCTTTGCTTATGAGTAAGGAGTAAGCAAGAAGCCAAGTGTGTTTGTCAGAAGAGAAGGATATCTTTTCCACTTTGGTAAAAAACACTGTCCTGCCCCTTGAATTCATGGAGTTTGGTTCCATCTTAGTCAATGACTTATGGTTTAGAGTATTCTCTGACATAGAAGAGGCTGGCTTAGGAGCTAAGGGAATTCCTTACTGGGGAGTCAACTTTGGGAACAAGGCAAGGAATATGAAGGTAGGCTCTAGTTAGAACAAGCTACTAGATTTATTCAGCACATATTCTTGGTCATGAGGTGTTTGTAGAAAAAGGGATTCTAGTCAACTGGGGCAGTTACCCTTCGGCAGAAAATGGTGCCACCACATCTCAGGTTTAGGGGAGTTTATGTTAAATTTTGTTGGCTATTTGTTAATTAGCCATCCCAGAAAAAGGAGTAGGAGGGTTTCACAAGCCAGTCAAGAAGCCATTAGAATCCCATGGCTGATTGATAAGACTGAGTCACTGAATGTTAATTAGGCAATCCTAAAGGGTCACAGATAGATTCTGAGGGCCACCTAGCTAGGCCATTATGGCCAAGTAACAGTTTGCCTCAGGCTAAATGGTCTAGAAGTAACTACATATTTCTTATGCTAACATATTTATTCAGCACTTTAACTTAAAATTGCAGTTAAAAGCATTTTCTCCTGCATAATATAATTCAATCCCTATCAGAAATGTAGGAGGACTTTTGAAAATGCATGAATGCTTATGGCAGGACAAAGGGGAAAGGAGGCATTGGATTTTATTCCAAGCAGCAGTTTTAGCAAAGGGTAGCCAATAGTTGTTGGGTTTTAGAGCAGGTTGTGGTATGAGAATGTCAAGAAAACAAAGCCAGAATCCAGAAGACAGAGGAGTGAGCATTGAGAATGAGATAGGGGTCTAGCAAAGCTTTCATTATCTAAAAGACTGTTCACTTTCCTTTCTATAGCATGCTTTTTTCTTTTCTTTTTTTGTTTTTTTGGAGGGCAATTGGGGTTAAGTGACTTGCCCAAGGTCTGAGGCCAGATTTGAACTTAGGTCCTCCTGACTTCTGGGCTGGTGCTCTATTCACTGCACCACCTAGCCGCCTCCTATAGCATGTTTTAAAGCAAACTTTATCAGTGAGGTCATGTAAAATAAGACTTGCAATGGCAGCCAATAACTGCACAAGGCAGGAAAGAGGAACAGAATAGCATTTATACTAAATGCTTTATGAAATAGGATCTCAGTTGGTCCTCATGATAAACCTGGGAGGTAGGTGCTTATAATATCCCCATTCTAAGGATGAAGAAACTGAGACAATCAAAGGTTAAGTGACATGCATGGGGTCAAAAGCTAGTAAGTGCCTGAAGTCAGAACTCAGATTTTTCTGACTCCAGGTTTTGGCTTTATCACTCTACCACCAGTTGCATAGGTAATACTAATAATATTATGCTTCTTTCACAGATCCAGACCTTGTGGCTCTAATAATTTTCACTAATTGTCTCCAATGTTTACAATGCACTCTCTCCTCAACTTTGCCTACTGGCTTTCCTGGCTTCTGTCAAGTCTTAGCTAAAATCAAATGTTCTGCAATAATCCTTCCCAGCTTTTCTTAATCTTAACGCCTTTCCTCTGAGACTATCACCAGTTCATCCTATATATAACTTGTTTGTACACATGATGAGGTACTGGCTCTGGGAACCCCCTTGAACTCTGATTGAATCTTCCCACTTGAGTAGGCATTTTCAGGAGGCCATAAACTTTTCACTGTGGCTCTGCCCAGACCTCTGTTACTAGACTAACCCACCATTTTCTCTTGGCTCCAGGTAGCCTCCAGCAACTTCCCATCCTTAATCATTCCTTGACCTCATTAACTCCTCCTGAATACCCTCCCCAAACTCATTACTGGAGTCAGACCTCACTGACTTCTCCTGAAGACCCTCTCCAAACTCCTCCTCCAGACCACTCCTAGATTCCTCCCACAACCTTTCTGTGTATAAGACCTCTTCTTGCCCTCATGTTTGTGAGAGTGCCATAGAATTTTCTAGCACAGACTTGCTCTGTGTCCAATACAGGCAAACTTTTAATAAACTTTGCTTTTCTTTGGTTGAGAGAAGACTTGAGTCAAATTTATTTGGCAGGACCCAGTGTGTTGGTATTTTGGGGTGTCGAGCACCCCTAACCCTACCCTATACCACTTTACACAGTTATTTGCACATTCTCTTTCTCATCAGAATGAGATCCTTTAGGGTAGGTTCTGTACTGTTTTGTTTTGCGTTTCTTTATATTTCAAGAACTAAGCACAATATCTGACACAGAGTAGGTACTTGCTAGCATTTGCTAGTTGGCTAATTGAGTAATTTTACCAACAGTTAGAGGACTAATAAGTGATCCAACCAGAATTTGAACCCTGGTCTTCTGATTTCAGGCTGGTTCTTCTTTCCACTGAAGCATACACAAACTTAAACTATGCTGTGGGAATAAGCCCTATTCTATCAAAACCAAATTAAAGATTTTTAAATTTTATTTTGTTAAGTATTTCCTAATTAAATGTAAAAAAAAAATTAATGATCTTTAAAAAAGAAAAATGAACTCCAGATTCTCTCCTTCTTTCCCAATCCTTGAGAAGGCAAGCAGATGTGTGTGTGTGTGTGTGTGTATACACACACATATATATAGTCATATGAAACACATTTTCGTATTAGCCACATTGCAAAAGAAACCACACACACACACACACACACACACACACCCTAGGAAAAAACAAAGTAAAAAAAAAGCATTCTTCCCTCTGCACTCAGATTTCATCAGTTCTGTCTCTGTAGATGGATAGAATTTTTCATCATTGGTCCTTTGGAATGGTCTTAGATCATTGTCTTGATTGGGGTAGGTAAGTATTTTATATGTGATCATCATTACAATATTTCTGTTACTGTATACAATATTATTCTGGTTCTGCTTGCTTCACTTTGCATCAGTTTATAAAAGTATTCCAAGATTTTTCTAAAGCTTTCTTGTTGATCAGTATAATTTACAGCATAGTAGTTTTTCTCATAGCATAATAGTATTCTATCACAATCATATACCTCAAATGTTTCATCCTTTTCTCAATTATTCTGCATCCCCTGAGGAATGTTTGAAACTATCTCAGTCATGTACTGTAGTGTCTACATATAAAGACTGATTCTATGAAGAAGACTGATGATGTGCCCACAATAAGATTAAAGAAATTAAAGTTTAGGGGTGATTCAAGGATGAAATATTTTGCAAGGATTTAGATTTACTTGGCAAAGATAAAAAGGAAACCTTGTTTTGTTCCAGTTATCCAGGAGGTTTTTAAATCTTTGGAGCTTACCTAGAGCCTATAACAGTCTCTAAATTTAATTCAGAGAGAAAACAACAGCACATGCAGACATCTCAGGAGCTAAAGGAAGAAAGGGCATAGGAATGGGGCGTGACTTATACCTCACAATGTTTACAACACTCTTTCATCATTTGCTAATTAGCTATGGAATATCTGGTCATAAATAGTGGTTTATCTCCAGCTACTATGCACTAGAAAAGAGATTTTCTGCAAGTTATGTTAAGCACATATCCATATTTAGAAAGTGCCATTATAGCAAGCACTGTGCAATATGTTATAATGAGATTTTACTTGAACTTAACATCTTGAATGAAGAGGTTCTTTGTTGAAGACAAAGTAGGATTCTCCATTGAGCCCATTTTTACTTAATCAAAAAAAAAAAAAAGGAAACTTCTGGAGCATCATGCATCACAATATGCTTTTCAGTACAAAGTGCTGTGACAGTAATAATTGAGGCTGCCTACAAGTAAAGTACCAGTAATGAGCTCCTGCCACAGTCTTCATCTAGTCACTTATTAAGTATGAGTAGCTGATTGCTGCCATGTATAACAGTCAGCATTCTCCTAGATCATTTCCTCAAGGTCCAAGTTAGCCAAATACTTTGTAAAAAAACTCTCATTAATGTGATTTGATTAACATCATTTATTGGTTCCCTTCATCTTTTCAATGCTAATATTACCCAAAATGTGTTTTTCTTAAAGAAACTCTACTTTTATTCTATGTCCTCCTATCTCCCTTCCTGGAGAATAATGCCATTTTCCCTCATTTAAATGTAATTTAAAAGATATTTTATCTTTTGATTTTCTAATTCTCCTTTTTTTCATTCATCTCTTCCTTAATTGCCTCCCTATTTTGTTGGGTTTATTAGTTAAGAGATGCAGACAAAGTACATTTGAAACTTCTTGGTTTGTAGTTGAACATATTTTGTAAATTATATGAACCTACAAATGCTGGCAACTATAAATCACCCTTATAAGAACAAAAGTCTTTCTAAGAATTGTTTAGTTGTTTTCTTTGTGCGTAATGGAATCTATATAAGGACACTAGGAATAGGTTGGGACAATGACCTGGAGCTAATCATGTGAAAAGAAAACTGCTCAAAGAGTCTGAGGGGTGTCATGAGGCAATGGTGAGGAAAAGGGAGTTGTGGGTTAAGTGGTTATTACGGAAATATCATATCACCCCATAGATAATATATAATCCAAATCATTATAGGTTAAATGATTTGGGAGTTGTTTATATAGAAATTAATGAATAAAAAATATATCAAGGTGTTAAGAGTGGTAAATTGATCATTAAAGAGATTTTATAAGTTTATATTTTTCCAGTAAATAATTTCATGGGAGATTTTTTAATTAAACATAATGTTCTTTGGCTAATATTTAGGAATAGTTTTCTCCTTATCATAATTCATCCATTAATTAATTAATTTAGTAGTCAGTTGTTGAATACCTACTATGCATAATGCAGTGTGCTAAGTACTGAGGTAGATACAAAGATAATTAAGACTTGCCCCTGTTCTTAGGACACTATAGCCCTATTGAGGTGTATGAGGCATGTAAAAATAAATGTTATTATATAACAAATCTACAATAACTATAGTGTAGAACAGAATATAATAAAACTATGGAATACACTCAATATGCTACTAAAGGGTAGAGGGATGGCAGGTCATTTTCAGTGAAGGTAAGAAAATCAGTTTAGATTGAATGAAAGTTATATTATTTGATCTTGAATCAAATGATTTAGGAATGCAAAGATTTGTGAAATGAGGAAAAATTACCCTGGCTAATTTAGCATTTTTGTCCATGACAGAATTTAAGAGATCAGTTTCAAAGAAATAAAACAACTTCTAAACTCATAAATTATATGCTTATCTTATATTATTCTATCTAATTAAAGATGTTGCCTATTTTATAAATATTTGCACACTATATTAGAAAATGCCCTTGATTTGTACTCAAAAAAACTTAGGTTGTAATTCCAGTTCTGCTATGACCTGGGATGGTCACTTCACTTTTCTGATCAGCAGTTTCCTTATATATAAAATAAAAGGGTTGAACTAGAGAATCTTTTGGGTTCCTACAATGATTATAAGTTGTCAGTTATTGAGTAAACATTTATCAAACACCTACTATGTACTAAGTGCCTCCCCCAACCTCCAAGCACTTAGGATACAGTGAAAAAGCAAAACATACTACCTTCTAGGAAGGAACTCACAGTTGCATGGAAGACACAACATAAATATAACTATGTACAAAAAAAGATATATTAAGGATAAACTGGAGATAATCAACAGTGGAAAGACACTAGAATTAAGGGGCATCGGGAAAGCTTCCTATATAGACAGTGGCATTTAGGTGCAACTTGAAAAAAAAACAGGGAGGTAAGGATGCACAATAAGAAAGGGGGAAAAAAATCTAGGAATGAGTGTAATGGTAATTAATTTAGCAAATACTTGGTCCTTAGTAACTAAGGGCTAAGTACTTCTGTGAAAGAGGCAGAAGGTGTGAACTCTGTCTCCTGTATGAAAGAGACAGAGAGCATGAACTCTGTCTCCTGTTGCTGATGTGGCAGGAGGGGGTTGGCTGAGACA
>CM053587.1:193774511-193790430 GCA_028646515.1 Pseudochirops corinnae
ATTCCCTGAAGTTCAGGGGGCTGACTTTTCCCCCTGAACTAGGTAAATGATATGTTTGATTAAAGTAAGCTTGTTAACCCATTTTGAGTTGCTTTCCTTTAGAAAAGCAGATCTAAGAACCTGTGCTAGCAGCCGCCCTGAGTATACTAGGGTGCTTGCTGATACACTCAGTTTCCTCAATTGTAAAATGGGAGTAATAAGAGCACCTTCCTCCCAGGATTGTTGTGAGGATAAAATAAAGGCCTTAGGACAGTGTCTTACATATAGTAGGTGCTATATAAATACTACCTATTATATAAGACATATTTATTCTATTTTGACCTTGTACGATCACATGATTAATGACCAAAATGTATCACCTTTGTATCTTAAAAGAATACATCTATCATTGCTTGCTACCCCTCATGCATTGTTTTAAGTACCACCTGCAAGTTCACTGCTTCTCAACCATTCTTCATGATAGTTATTCTTGAATCAAAAGAAACCTGCTATGTGCATACAGTGAAAAAGAAATGTAATTTCAGAAGTTTGAGACAGTTGAATGCATTCATAAATTCTGTATGATCTAGTCATACAGTTCTAACATGATTTTATAACTCAACTCAAAAAATATTTGTTTCACATCTAGTATAAGGAGATCATATATTATCCTGTGAAGTGCTGAGAAGAATACAGAATTTTCATACAACACAGTTCCTGTCTTCAAAGAACTAATAGGGCAAGTCTATTTAAGGAATATGACACTAACACATAAAAATAAAATCCAAAGCAACACATGAAAAGTACATCCATGACACTGAGGGCGATGTGAGGCATGTGATTTAAAGATGAAGGGGCAGTGTGGTAGCAGGAGTGGGTTTCATCAAAAAGTCATTAGAAAAGTTGATATTTAAGTTGAGGAACTCAACAGAAAGGGAAGAAAAGAGAAAACAGTGAATGGGCATTCCTGGAAAATAGAACATTATGAAAAAGGGCCTGAAAATTAGAAAATGAGGGGTATATAAGAGAATGCCAGTTTTATGTTGACCCTTTTTGAATATGGACAATAAAAATACCTAAATGTGTGAAATTTTATAAACTAAAAATATGTGTTTATAGGCCACTTAATAGGGCCTAAATGATCTCAATTACATTTGTTTAGATACTCATTAAAATGCCCACTTGTGTGATTTTCCTTTCTCTTTGTCCTTAATGTGAATTAGAGAGATTCTACTGTATTTCAAATCATTCCTTTTTGCTATGACCCATTTCAGGTCTTTTTCTTTTTTTAACCATCCCTCATTAGGAGTAAAATTAACTGTAAATGAGGTGATTTAAAGTCTGATTGCCGGCAGCTATGTTTAAATGAGAGCAATATTTATATAAAATGTTTGTTAGAGAGTAGATCCTTCCTCTCTATGATTGCTATATATAATACATGTCTTTAAAAAAATCATATATAAATAATGAGATGGATAGTTTGATACTGTTTTCAGAAGTAACTTTGCAAAGCTTTCTGAGAACAAAACTTACACCAACACTATCTAGATTCTACACAAATATATTGTTTCTATTGATTTTTTTTCGATGTTAAAACATTTATAGTATCATAGAAGGTTAGAGCCCCAAGGAATTTTAGAAACAATGTGTTTCAGTGCCTTTTTGTACAGATCAGGAGACTGAGGCATAAAAGTAGTTGATCTGACATCAAACAGCTAATAGGCACCAAAGCAATGGCCTAAATACTTTTAAGTCTAGTGTTTTTAGTAGCGTAATAAAAAATGCTACTACTAATAATAGCAACAATAGCTAACATTTATATAGAACTAACTATGGATCAGATTCTGTGCTAAATGCTGGATGGCACTCATTCTTCACAACAACACTGGCAGGTAAGTGACATTATCACTGTTTTACAGCACAGGAAAATTTAGGCAAACAGAGGCTAAATGAGTGCGCCATACTTCCTATCAATTCATTTTGCTATCCCTCAGGAATTCTCCCATGTCTAGGACCTTCAACTGAATTATGGAATGTTAAACTAGAAAAAGCCTTTTTAGATCACTTGTTTCAATTTCTCATTCCCCAAAGGAAAAGGAGGGTCCTAAAGGAGAAGCGTCTTGTACAACCATTCAGTGAGAATTAATGAGTCGCCCTTTATGAAGCATTATGATAAAAGCTGGAGAAAAAAAGAGAAAAATGAAACAGTCTGAACCCAGATCTTCTTTGAAGCCAAAATAGTTATCTATGCTTGAGTTCTTTTTCCTTTGCTAACTCATTTTTATTTTGTTTTTTATTATTTTTAGCAGTTTGTTATTAATCAAATTTTAATATGAGTTATAATATAAGTAATGTTGTCCTAGGCCTCAGGTCCTCCTTATTGTTGTTTTCTGAATTCTATGAGGGGGCTCAAACTCAGAGACCCCTTTCTTTCCTAAACCACAGTTAGAACTCCAGCCTGAAAATGTTCTTAATCCCTTTGACACCACACTCAACAGGCAAATGCCTGTTCCCCTTTGCCCACAGCAGCAGCCAGGAATTACCTCCAGGTACCACTGCTTGACCTGACTTCCAGAAACAGTGGTAGGTCCTTCAATATTCCCGCTATCAGTCTGATGAAAGTTTGTGAGATAAAAGTTCATGAAGTGAAAGTTCATGAAGTTATGGGGTGAAAGTTCATGAAGCTGTGAAGTGAAAGTTTGTGAAGTGAAATTTCTAGATGTTAAGAGGTAAGTGAGAGTTGAGGTGAAATTTTTTGAGGCCTAGTCTGCTTCCTGTCAGAGCCACTCCAGGGCCTGCTGTTTTTTAGTTCAACAGAGTTGGCTTAGAGGTTTATAGTCTTTATTCAGGCCAGCCTCAGCCCCTGGATGTCCTATTTTTTCGGAGATCCTCTAAAGTTGCTTAGGACAACAACTGTTTTATCTCTTAATTTTTGCTGTTCTACATTCATTTCATAGAGATTTTCTCTGTTCACAGGGAGCCTGGAAATTTCTAACCTCCTCTGCTGTAGTACCAGAATCACTTTGACTGATTTCAATTTACATTTCTCTAATTAATAGTGACATGACATTTTTTATATGATTATAGATAACTTTGATTTCTTCTTCTGAAATGTGCCTGTTTATATCCTTTGACCACTTATAAATTGGGGAATGGTTATTTATTATTTTTTATAAATTCAACACAGCTCTATGTTTAGCATATATTTGAGAAATGAGGCCTTCATTAGAGAAACTTACTATAATTTTTTTATATTCATTGTCTATAGTCCCTTTTAGTGTAATATGGTTTCCCTGATTATCTCTTTTAATTAGATATATTTTTGCTTTTGCTTTCTCTGAAATCATGATTGCTACTCCTGCATCTTCTATAAACAAAATATTGTTGGATTCTGATTTTGAATCCATTCTGCTATTTGCTTCTATTTTCTGGGTAACCTCATCCTATTCATATTCACAGTTATGATGAATAACTGCATCTTTCCCTCCATCATATTTTCTTCTGTTTCTCCTCCTCTCTCATTATCCTATCTTTCATCAAAGGAATATTCTAATCACTGCCTCCCTTAATCTTCCCTCCCTTTTATCATTCCTCTCTTTCTGTTAGCCCCTTCCCTCTTATTTTCCTATTAAGTTATATTTCTATATACAACTAAGCATATATATGTATATAAATGTGTGTGTGTGTGTATATATATATATATATATATATATGTATATATGTATATGTGTGTGTGTTCTTCACTCTTTAAACTAATTCCCATGAGAGTAAAGTTCAAGCATTGCATATTACCACCCTTTAGTTTCCCCTCTTTTGTAAAAATTCTTGCTTATATGCCTCTTTTATGTGAAAAAAAAACTCTATGCTATCTCTCTTTACCCCTTTTCCCAGTGTATTTTTTACTCAATTTTTTTGAGATCATTCCAACATAATTAACTCACTATCTCTATCTATGTAAACTCCTTTTATCTGCCCTAATAATGGTAAAGTTCTTAGGAATTCACGCATAACTCCTATCCCATATAGGAATGAAAATTATAAATTTATTGAGTACTTTATGATCACTCTTTCATGTTTACCTTTTTAATGCTTCTCTTCAGTCTTTATCTGAATGTCAAATTTTCTATTCAGCTCCTATCTTTTCATCAGGAATGCTTGGAAGTCCTCTCAGTAAATATCAATGTTCCCCCTCAAATATTATACTCAGCCTTGCTGGGTAGATTGTTTTTTCTTTTTTTGGTCATAATCTTAGGTTCTTCACCTCCTGCAATATAATCTTCTAAATTTTCCACTTTTTTTTTACAGTGGTAGCTTATAAATTTTGTGTGATCTTGACTGTGGCTTCACAGTTTTTTTTAATGTCTTTTTTCTGGCTGTTTGCAAGATTTTCTTTTTGTTTTGGGAACTCTGGAATTTGGCTATAATATTCCTGGAAGTTTTCATTTTGGGATCTCTTTCAGAAGGTGATTGATGAATTTTTTTAATTTTCATTTTACCTTGTGGATATAAGCTACCTGGGCAGTTTTCCTTGATAATTTCTTGAAATATGATCTTTAGCTTCTTTCTTATATCATGACTTTTAGTAGTCTAATAATTCTAAAATTTTGTCTCCTTGATCTATTTTCCAGGTCAATTGATTTTCCTGATGAGATATGTCACATATTTTTCTTCTTTTTTTTTTTAGTCTTTTGAGTTTGTCTTATTGCTTCTTAATGGCTCTTGGAGTTATTAGCTTCCATTGTCTCAATTCTAATTTTTAAAGAGTTCTTTTCTTCAGTGAATTTTTGTATCTTTTTTTACATTTCACCAATTCTGCTTTTTTAAAGTATTATTTTCTTTAGTATTTTTTGTGCTTCCTTTACTATGCTGTTAATTTTCTTTTCATAATTTTCTTGTATAATTCTCATTTCTTTTCCCAATTTTTTTTTTCTCTGCCACTCCTATCTTCTTCTTTGTCTCTTCTAGGGACTCTCATTAGAGTTTGGATTCAAGTAGCATTTTACTTTGAGGCTTTTTTTGCAGGCATTTTCACAGTATTTCCTTCTTCTGAGTTTTGTCTTGGTTTCCCCTGCCACCATAGTAGCTTTTTTTTTTTTTGCTCATTTTTCTGGCCTTTTTCTTCACTTTGAAAGTTATATTAAAGTTGAGCTTTGCTCACCTGAGGATGAGGCAGTTAGCTGGTATAGTGGATAGAACCATAGGCTTGGAATCAGGAAGGCTCATCTTCATGAGTTTAAATTCAGTCTCAGATACTTACTGAATAGCTGTGTGATCCTGTGTAGTTCACCTGTTTTCCTCACTTTATCTTTTGAATTGGAGAATGAAATGGCAAGCCAATCCAGTTTCTTTGCCACAAAAACCCAAAATGGGGTGACAAAGAATCTCAAATTACTGAACAAAAGCAGTGCTTGGGGCTGAGTAGACAATGTGCCAAGGTTAAGGATTTTTCATGCTGCTGTTTTCAGAGCTAGTTCTACAAGTTTTCAGTCCTTTGGAGGCAGTAAGATCTCGGGATAGATATGGCCCCTGCTTTCCTGATCTTCACTCTGGTCTTTACCAAGGAAGGACCTCTGGATCATGGTACTATGATACTATGACTGGTACCAGTACCAGCATCTGTACTGCTCCCTTGACTGACATCAGCACTTCTCTCTATCCAAAAATATCTGGGTGTGGGTAATAGAGCTGCCAATCAGCACCAACTGTATGCAGTGCCATCAAAAGGTCCCCTGTAATCTCTTTGTGACTTATTGCCAGACTCCCTTACCATCTTTGGGTTAAGAGTTTCTGAAGCTGCTACTGTTACTGTTTCTGAAACTCTTGCTCCCCATAATACATGTAGGCTCTGGATAGCCCTTTATACTTGAGCCACACACTTCTCTTGCCAACCTGTATTCTTATGCCAGGAAAGTGTCTCGTGCAGACCTTTTGTTGACTGTGCTGCTCCAAAATTTGATTTGAGGTGTTATTTTAAACTTTTTTTTGGAGGGCAATGTTGAGATAGTCTAGCTGGGTGACTGCCCATAATCTGCCACTTTAGTTCCTTCTAATAAACATTTCTTAAGAACCTACTGTGTTCCAGGTACTGTGCTAAGTGCTTGCAATCAATCTCTGCCATCATGAAATTTTTATTCTATCAGTGGAGGTGACATGTACACATATGGAATATAAAACATAAAACAAAATAAAAACATAATACAGGAGTTTGAAGCTAAAAATTCAACAAAGTTTTGGCATACATTATATTAGGTCATTGTTGTTGAGAAGGAGAAGCCAGTGGATGTGGAGGAAGTAATTACTGCTTGGAGTATAAATTAAAGTTTCATCTAGATTAGAAGGTGCTTCTTGAGTTATGTTTAAGCAGTGACATTGCAATCAACAAATATAATAGGATCTTTGGCTGCATTAAGAGACATAGTCTCCAGAAAATAAGATGAGCTGGCAGTGTATGCTCTTATGAAACCATATCTGGAATATTATGTTCAATTTTGGAAGGAAATTGGAAAGTTAGAGTGCCTAGGAAGGATAATAATGTTTTGCCTTTAGAAGAGAAAACATGCATTATAATAGCTGTCATGTAGGGAATTTTTTTTGGGGGGGTGAGTTCAATTTGATTCCTGAAGGGAGGGTAAGGAGCTTTGGTTGGAAACTGGAGGAGTAAATTTAATTTCAATTTATTCAATTATGGTTTTAGCCCAGTTTCTATATTTTAGGAACCATAGGATATCTTATAGATGAATTGGATTAAAAATTCAGCAAATGCAGAAAAAGGCAAAACTGAACAGTTAAAATCATTCCTTGAAGCACTGTGAATAAACTAGGACTAAAACTGTAAGAGGGAGAAAACATGCTTACCACTTTAATCTTACATATGGGAATTTAATAAATCCATACTTTTAAAAATAGTTTTTTATCAGATTTTGGAAATTTTCAAGTGTACTTTATTGTTACATCAGAAGAAATGCTTTCTATATTAAATTTTGTCTTCATCAAAAATGTTCCTATTTTTCCATAGTATTGTTGATATGATGTAGCTTCAGAAAACAAAAACAAAGAAAATCAGTGAATTTCTGGACTCAAGGAATGAGATGAATGTGAGGTTATCAATTTTCTTGACTGAGATGAGGATGCAAAAGTAGCTTAAATTAAGTAAGCATATTTGCTAGATCATTTCCAGTCTTAGCTACTAATTATAATCACCAAAAGGCTATTTAGTTATACTTATGACTCCAATTCCACATTGGAGAAGCTAACATTTAGCTCTGTTAAATGTTAGATAGTAGAACAATGCCTGCAAATGGTGCTACAAATGTGATTTGATGCATTAAGAATTTGTCTTTATCATCAAGGAAATGGAGAAAACTGTTAGGGTAATACAGAACTGAATACTCTGATTTCCCTCTCATAATGAAATTCTTCTAAAAGTTGTAAGGCAGCTTTATTAACTATGACAGAATTTAATGCTAAGGATTTTTTGTAAAATAAAATTCTCAAGTTCATGTTTATAGTTAAACTTTAGTTTTTATTTATTATTATTGAACAAAAACAGCAAACCTTGAAACCTGAAGGACTGCAAATCAGAATGAATTACCAATAGGAAAATGCATTTCCTATTAAATGTCAAGACTGATATGACATCCATTTTACATAGAATGCTTGTTTGCTGGGATTTTCAAAATGGAGGTCACTGGGTATTTAACCTAAAGCTTTTAGGTACTTGACAGGTGGTAATTTCAGTGCTAAGGCCACAACTACCTTAAATTATGGTAGATGTTTTCTGAGAGTTTCTATGACCAAAAACAGTAGTAGAAAACTTATTCATATATATTTTAAATTTTAAGTGGCTTTCAATCAATCTCAGAAAATTTCCTAATAATGGATTTGGGTGACGCCTTTTCATCAAATCAGCCTTTTCTTCCCATGAACTTAATGAGCTTATCAGACTCTTAATGAACTGAACACTTTTCAGAAAACACTAACGAAAGGCAAGATTCATCCAATACAATCTGATACTTCAATTTATCTGTAATCTTTTCCATATGCTATTCCCAACCAGACAATCATAACTGCCATCTTATATGACATGTTGATATCTTCACAAAAATCAACCCTAAGACCTTGTTCTAGATCATTTGAATACGTATACCAGATACTATGAAGTATGTGTGTTATCTATCAGGTTGTTTTGTTTCTTTTTTTATTTTGCTCCAAGCCTAATAATTTTTTCTCTATCTCTAGCTTTCCCTGATCATATACTTTAAAGCACTTTTTCCTATACTTTTTGGAATCTACTGAAGTCTATTTATGCCTTCAATGAATCTCTCTATTGTCATTTGGGCTACATTCATTTTTAAATTTTTGGTCTGTGGTATTCTATGACTGAAAAAACATATAAAATTGCTGGAACTACAGTAGTATTATAGAGACAGGCCTTATACCCTAAGGAGAGAAAGGAATGAGAAAAAGGACACTTATGTACTGAAAAAAATGTAGTAGTTCTTTTCAAACAAACAACTAGAAATTCATGGAGTTCCCACCTATTGGGGAATGGTGAGCAAATTGTGACTCAGTGCAGTTAGATAGAGTGAATAGTGTTAGATGGTTGAGAGTACAGTTAGATAGACCTGAATTCAAATCTGGGCTTAGGTACTTACTAGCTGTGTTAACCTGGACACGTCACTAACTTTCCTCAACTATAAAGTGGGAGAAATAACAACATCTAACTATCCATATTAGATGTATTAGATGAGATAATATCTGTAAAATGTTTATCACAGTGCCTGGCATATAGTAGGTGTTGCTACTGCTGTTGTTGTTGTTGAATTGTGCTGAACTCTTTGTGACTCCATTTGGGGTTTTCTTGGAAAAGGTAATGGAGTGGTTTGCCCTTTCTTTTTGTAGCTCATTTTATAGATGAAGAACTGAAATGAAGGAAATCAAATGACTTGTCCAGAGTCACATGGATAGAAAGTGTCTAAGGCTGGGAACTGAACTTATGAAGATGTTAGATGAGTCTTTCTGATTCCAGTCCTAGTGCTCTATTCACTTGTCACCTAGCTGCCCATAGTAAGTGCTATATAAATGCTTATATATTTATTTCTACTCCCACCCATAAATAAAAATGATGAAATTTAATCAAAATAACAAGATAGACATTTTCATTGATAACAAGGAAGACTTTTATGTTCTTATGCAGAAAGAAATGAGTAGATGTAGGAGAACAAGTTATACAATAATAACAACTTTATGGAAAATTTAAAAAAAAATTGAATAATAATTTTACTAATGTAATCATAAAGCATGAGTCCAAAAAACTGAAGATGAATCAACAGAAAAGCAATGATCATAAAATCCAGAAGTAGCCATGCATCCATAGACATAGTCAATGTAGAAATTTTGTTTTGGTGGACACTGTGTGCTTGTTGTGAGCTTATACATACATAGATACATACATCACACAACATATAATTGGAGGTATAGAGAGGAGAAATAAATTACAAGCCTTTGTAAAAATAAATTTTTACAATTAAAAGCTATAGAAACATTAAAAAAATATATATATTCAAGACTTAATTTTAGAGAGTAGCTTATCACAATTAAAAGAATTGTACTACTTCAAAAAAGGCAATTTAGTCTACTCATTGCTTATCCTCAAGGTCTATCTGAAACATATGGCTCATTTTTGTATTGATGAACAAATTTTGTGGATTATGTATTTGACTGCACGTGATGGAGACAATCCAATTAATGCTTCACAACAAACTTTCAATAATGCATGCACTGATTGCTTAATGGATTGACCCATGTTCTTTGGTCTAGATTCACATTACTTCTCAAGAGTCATTTATTTTTAGAAATAAAGAATTACAATCATCCAAAATATTTGGAAATTAAGGAAAATAATGTATAGAGAATAGTACTCTAGTTCTTTGATAGAACTATGATTATCTGGCATAGATACAACTTCCAGTCACACAGATTGAAAGGACTCAGTGTCATAGTCTTCTTTGCTCCTCCTATCCATAGATTACTGGAGGCTTTTATCTGGTTATCTTAACATTTTAGGAGTGCTGATATGCCACTTGGGTATTCCACATATCATTTTCTCTATATATTCAGTTTATCTCTTTTTCCAGTTATGTATGTTATAGAAAACATATTTTATACCACTTGATAGGTACACTGTAACATGCTAGAACCTACCTATCAAAAAATAGGCATCTTTTCTTGGTACTCTGAGTTACTTTTAATTTTTATTCTTCCAAGATCACTAGAAAAAAATATTGGTATTAAACTCTTCGACTTCTTCAGTGGAACACAGTTGGGGAGATTGACAGGACCATGAACTACACATACCATGGTTAATTAAAATGAATTTAGGATCTGAATCAGTCAAAGGATTTTATTTCAAATCCCTAATCTGCCACTTAACAGGTGACTCAGTCAAATAGTTTAACTTTCTAGGGCCTCAGTTTCCATTTCACTTCCAATTCTGAATTCCAATTCCTATGAATTCCCCAACTGACAAAGCTGAACTAATCCATCTTCAGACTAGCTCAAGATATACATATTAATAGATAAATAAATAATTAATGTATAATTTTATTCATAATTCATGAACAAATCTCATGAGCTCTCTATTCAATTATACTTCATAGCAACGGCAATATAAATTTTTATAAATATTATTTTTTCCTCCAAAGAGGAAGTTCCAATAATGCAATTTTTTTGAGGTATTATAGATAGTATTTTGGAATTCAGTGACACTATCATGATATTATCTCTGCATAGAAACATTTGGAAAAATTTGATTGTAAAAAGTGAAGGCTTTGTTTTTCTTTTAAAGAAAGGCACATTTTGGGGTGGCTAGGTGGCACAGTAAATAAATAGTGCACCAACCCAGGAGTCAGGATGACCTGAGTTCAAATCTAGCCTCAGACACTTAACATTTACTACTCATATCACTGTGGTCAAGTCACTTAACCACAATTGTCCTGCCTTCCCCCCTCCAAAAAGCTAAAGAAAGAAAGAAAGAAAGAAAGAAAGAAAGAAAGAAAGAAAGACACACTTTGAAAAAAAATTATTCCAAACAAACAGCACCTGAGAAGGTATATTTCTACATCTGTATTTCAACTTAATTGTATTTGATTGAAATCTTAAAAATTTTACATTAAAAAAATGAACTCAGTGCAGATCGGAGTATACTTTTTTCACTTTTTCTTGTTTTTTTTTTTTTTTGTAACCTAAGATGGAAATGTTTTGAATGACTTCACATATATTATTGATATCATATTGCTTGCCTTCTCCATAGATGAGGGGTGGACTTTTTAAATCTGGATATTATCTTCCACTCAATCAGATAGTAGTGGAAGGGCATTGTACTGTATACTATTACTGTCCTAAATATCTCTACCTTGGCCACCTTCTGAAAACTAAAGGAAAGGTTGCTGGGACTTTAGTCACTGCTGCTGAGACTCATGAGTTCTTGATATCACCTCTGACACTTCATCCTTCATGGTTGTTAGATGGCATCAAGAATCAGGAAGGATATACCATCTCGAAATAATCTGTCAGTGATGTCTGCTTCCTGCACCATTTGAGATCCTTAAGGGTCTTGGAGTATAAGAGCTTAGCAGAAGAGAGTTGACATTTAACACTGAGGCTTCAGTCCATGATGGGATCTGCAACCTTGATGCCTCTAGGCAGCTGGTCAAGTAGGTGGATAACAACTGCAGACATTCCAATAGCAAGTTTATCAAATTATCACCTCCTTTCCTATTTTTTTCAGGTTATAAAAAGAAAACCAAATCTTTAATGAGAATGTACTTGGCATAGAAAGGTCAAAGGAAAGGGTTTGCAGGGAGTAAGAGCACCCCTGTGGCTTGGACAGGATGCCTAGGCTGAGGGCCATCTGTCCACTTAACTCAGTGGTGGCTGCCATTCATATAGTGGAGATGGAGCAGGACTTCTCCATCCTCATTCTTATCATCACTGTTGACAGCTACCATGTGTACCAACTTACATATGGTTACCTCCTCTATAGTGGCACTGAGGAGTGCTGTGTGAAGGTTGTTTCCACAACCTCAAGAACTCTGAGCCTTCCACACCATGTAAGTGGGAGGGCTATGGGTAGCCCCTACCCTTGAGGTCCAGATTGTCACCACTTGCCCAGCCTTGATAGTGAATTTAGGGGGAAAGTGATAACTCAGCAAAGGCTCATCTCCATTCTGGCACTTAATCTACCAGTTGTCCATGGATTGTTCTTAAATTCCTCCTGTATCTTCATCAGTCCTTTGGAGTCTATCCCATTGTTTATACATAGTAGCATCCTATCACTAGGGCCCTGAACTATAGGACATTGGGAGCTGGGCTCTCTAGGTTGTGGGGTCCTTGGGGAAGCACCTATCGCCTCCATTTCTATATAATTCACATTCTAGTCCTTTATATATTAGATATCAAGTAATAATGGAGTTTGAACTTCCTTTGGTGAACAATTGGATATTTTTCCCTTTTAATTTTTTTTTCTACATCAGCACACATTCCAGGACAAAACAAGCATTTCCATAACATAGCACAACAAGAAAAGGTTATTGCACATAAAACTACAAATTTACCTAGCACAACATTCTATTCCTTTCAAACATACAACTAAACCATTATGTACATTTCATGTTACTTTTTTCTTCTACATTCCTTCCCACTGCTGCCCTGCTCCAACATGGTCAAAGCTTTGTGTAACAGGGGTTCTTGACTTGGACTCCATAAAATTTTAAAAATGAATTTTAAAATTACTGTTTTCCTTTGTTATACTATATGCATTTTAACTTATACACTTAAAAATATCCAGAGAAAGGACCCATAGGGTAAAAATCTATTTTAAGCCATAATACAAATGATCAAAAGATTGCTACTTCTTAAAGAAATTGTTTTGCTAAGGGAGATAAATCATAACATTTTAAATTTAAAGATGTAGGAAAACTATGGTAACTAAGTGATTAAGCCAAGTAGGTGTAATGCCATGCATGAGCAGCTTCCCAAAAGAATGCTACTCTGAACAGCTTTTAAAATTATGATTACTCAGTATAGTGAACCCTCCATTTATTCCATAACAAATCAAGGCAAACATTCACAACAAATCACAATATAGTATTCACAACATTACATCTTATCACAGAAAATCACAATATAGTGCTCACAACAGCTTAAAATTAGAATGGCCACATAGTTTTCACCAAAGTAGCCACAGTATTAAGAACAAAAGCAAAAGAATAATCATCTGATATCCCTGAGGCAGTTTGCTTCCTCACTCAGTCCTTCAGTCATCTCACAATACAATAGCCAATCTTCCACTCATGGGGCAATCATAGATTAACTTAATCAGACACTTAACTAGCAATCAGTAACTAAGTATCATTACTCACTAAATACAATCATTAGAAAATTACACAAACCCCCTACCCCTTGATGTCTAGTAAACTTCAATTTCATCATGCATTTAGTATACAAGGAGAGACCTTATTTTCATCTTGACTCAGAGTGGTCTCTCAGATTCCCTGGATGCCCTTCCATGGTCCCAGCTCCTACCTGAATCTATCAGTCACCTAGATTCAAAGGCAGACAGCTCCCAGGTTCTCATCTAGTACTTCGGGCAGTTCTTGTTACCCACTGAAGTTCACAGGGTCCAGCACATAACAAAACCTTCACAACTTCTGTTCCCGGGAACTCAAGGATCAACCAAGCCACAAACAAACAAAGTATTAGCATCCTGGTCATGCTTCTTCAGTTCTCCAACAGTTCAGTTGGCCCTAGCACCCAGAAGAAATCTCTGCCTTTCAGGCAGCCTTTTCAGCCTTCCAGGCAGCCTTCTTGGCAGCAACTTCAGCCTTCACCATATTCTGGTCTTATAGAAAACTCCAACTCAGTTCTTAGTCCAGCAAGTAGCAGCCCAGCTTCCAGATGCTGTGAAAATTCTGTTTCCTCCACCAGGCACCTGCCAGAGGAAAAAAATCTTGATTCTGACTATCTCTTCTCTGGGGCTTTTCTTAAATACACACACACACACACACACACACACACACACACACACACACACACACGCACTGGCTTCCTGTCTCAGCCAAGCCCCTCCTGTTATGTCAGCAACAGAAGACAGAGTTCACAATTTCTGTTTCTTTCAAATAGGTACTTAGCCCTTAGTTACTGAGGGCTAAGTACCTGCTTACTAAAGGGGTCTTCAAATTTAAATTAATTACCATTATGTTAGGGCAATATGTATCATGTCACAGAAGGAAAGTAAAAGTGAAGCAGAAGGGTGTGTCTTTGAGTCCCAGCTCCACCAATAATTATCTATTGGAGTTTATATAAGTCATTGAGCTGAGTCCTAATTTTACTGCTTGTAAAATAAGAGAATTGTTCTAGGTGATTTCTTAATGCCTCCTTCCAAGTCTTGGATTTCTATGTATTAATTTATTGTTTACTCTTGTAAAAATTGAATATTCAAAAGTTAACATTTGAAATGAATACTTAAGACTTTATATCCTGATTTTGCAGAAATAAAATGCCATTTTTCTTATCTTTAAAGTTGTTCAGCAGTCAAGTCTGGTGGCACAGGTCTATAATCCATGCTACTTAAAGATGAATACTGGTGTATTTTTAGAGCTTGGAAGTTCTGGATTGCAATGGGCTAAGCCAACCATGTGCCCACATTAAGTCAAGTTTAATATGGTGAGTACCTGGAAAATGAAATGAATACAGACATATATAATGATTAAATATTTCCCAGTTGCATATAAATAAAAATTAGCATTCATTTAAAAAATTCTGAGTTTGGGAGTGGAGCCAAGATGGCAGAGTAAAAGCAGGAACTTACTTGAACTCATCCCCAATTTCCTCAAAAACCTGTGAAAAATGACTCCAAACAAATTTTAGAGTTACAGAACCCACAAAATGACAGAAGGAAATACATCTCAAGCTGAGGATTGCCTGGAAAATCAACAAGAAGGGTCTATTGCACCTGTTTGGGAGTGGAGCTCAGTCTCAGGTGGGTTGTGCTGGCACAGACAAGCAGCACAGATAGATCTGAGCAGACCTCAGGGGGCTGAATTACTGGCAGCTGTGGTGGTTTCCAGACATCTCAACCCAAAAATGCCAAAAAGAAAGTAAAAGATCAGTGGGAAAACTCTGTTGGACCTGGGTGAAAGAAGAATGCAGTCCATCCCCTTCCCCCAGGGTTGCAGAGGTGGTGGAGGCTGCTTTGCCCTCCTTAGATCTGGGTCACAGTCTTGGGTTGTGATCCTGGGGGTGAGGAGCACTGGTGTGGCAGAGCTTGTTTAGGCTGTGGAGAGGTGATGCTCCTCACAGTTCTGAGGCAGGTGCCTAGAAGAAGCTTTGAGAACAGCTGCAAAAACCCCAGAAATTCGGGACACAGAACTGTCCACTATGGAAGCAGAGTTCTACTGTGGCAACAGGCTCAAAAGTCAAGTATTTGGCTGGTAAGATTAGCAAAAAGAGGAAGAGAAATTAGACTATAGAATCTTTTTCATTTTTTTTGCTGACAAAGAGGATCAAAACATAAAACCAGAAGAAGACAACAAAGTCAAAACCCCTGCATCAAAAGCCGTCAAAAAAAATATGGATTGGGAACTCAGGAAGGATTTTGAAAATCAAGTGAGAGAAGCAGAGGAAAAATTGGGAAGACAAATGAGAGTGTTGCAAGAAATAATGAAAAACAAGTCAACAGCTTGCTAAAGGAGACCCCCAAAATACTGAAGAAAATAACACCTTAAAAATGGACTAACTCAAATGGCAGAAGTGGTCCAAAAAGGCAATGAAGAGAAGAATGTCTTAAAAAGCAGAACTAGCTAGATGAAAAAGAAACTTCAAAGATAATTAAGGAAAATAATTCTTTCAAAATTAGATTGAAGCAAATAGAAGCTAATGA
>CM053587.1:193790930-193841419 GCA_028646515.1 Pseudochirops corinnae
TTCATCTTGACAGGAGGCAAATTCTCAGCAATCTCTGTTCCTGGGGAGACAAAGCTTAACGAAGCCACAATATACATCACCAATGTCCTCATTAATTTACTCTCTGCCTGCAGAACAGTCCCAGAACCCCTGAAAACATCAGCAAGACCATCTTTCAGAATTTCTGTAAACACACAAGAAAATCCTCCTTCAGGGCTTCTGAACCAACGGCAACATTCCAGGACCTCTGCAACAGCAACACTGTCCTTCACCAGCAGACAAATCTGGCAAAACAACATCAAACCAGACAGACAAAACACTGGCATCATAGCCATGCCTCCTCAGTCCTCAGCATCTCTGGGTGGCAGTTCTCAAAAGTCCTGGGCAGCTCCAACTGGCCCTCACCAGTCTTTCTTTCAGCAACTCTGGCCCCTGGCAATTCTTCTCTCTCTCTGTCTCCATGATACTGCTCCCCAAAAGTCCTTCTGACCTCCTTTGCTTGGGCCTTCTCTCTGCTTGGGCTTCTCTCTAAATCCACAGCACCAGCTCCTCCCAGTTCAGCCCTCTCTCTTCACATCAACAAGTCCACCCCACAAGTGGGATTCACAAGCTCTGGGTTTTAACACTCAACCCCAAAACCAAGCCAATACAGAGGGATGTTTAAATTCCATTAACATTACACATGGTAGTTGCTAAATATTGTGTGATTACAGATATCGTTCCATAGTATTTGAGTAGTTTCTTTCTAGTTGCTTAACATATTTTTGCTTTTGAGCAGGGAAGTCTGGAATTTGATTATAATATTCTTGGGACTTTCCTTTTTGGGATTGCTTTCAGGTGGTGATAAGTGGATTCTTTTAATTTCTATTTTACTTTCAGGTACTTGGACATCTGTGAAGTTTTCCTTGATAATTTCTTGATATGTTTTGTTCAGACTATTTTTTTAATCATGATTTTCAGGTAGTACAATAATTCTTAAATTATTTCTCCTTGATCTATTTTTCAGGTTAGTTGTTTTTCCAATATGATATTTCACATTTTCTCCTTTTAAAAATTATTTTAACTTTTTTATAATTTCTTGATATCTAATGGAGTCATTAGCATCCATTTGCTGAATTCAAATTCTAAAGGAATTATTTTCTTCAGTGAGCTCTTTTACCTTAATTTCAATTTGGTCAATTCTTTTTTTTAAGGAGTTAATTTCATTAGTGAAATTTTGCAATTCTTTTTTCCATTTGGCCAATTCCATTTAGGACACTATTTTTTCATTATTTTTGTACCTCTTTTACCAAGCTTTTGTCTTTTTATGCTCCTTATCCTTTGAACACAAAGAAGTTTGTCTTTTCATTTGTTTAGCTATTGGTTGACTTTGACAAAAGATTAAGTGAACCTAGGACAACCCTGGTCAAAACTGTTAAGTCCAGGTGGCCCAACACCTTCCCAACTGCCTAATGGCTTTCGTGACTGTATGTTTTTTTTTTTTTTTTTTTTTAGTAATACCTAGCATTTAGGTGGTGTATTAAGGTTAATAAGTTCGATTTCTTGTGTGGAAGATTTACATTTTTTTATATTTGTTTCAAATTTATTTTTATTTTTATTGATATATTTTTTTTGCTTTTTTTTTTTTGGAGAGGGGAAGGTAAGGCAATTAGGGTTAAGTGACTTGCCCAAGGTCATATGGCTAGTTTTGCATTAAGTGTCTGATGCCAGATTTGAATTCAGGTCCTCCTGACTCCAGGGCTGGTGCTCTATACACTGAGCCACCTAGCTTCCCTGATATCTTCTGTTTCTGTGTCACTTTCATATTCCATTATACTGGTTTCTCTTTTAGCAAGCTAAGGATTCACCATCTGTCCACAGTGTTGTAGGAATCAAAAAAAACTAAGATGATCTTAAATTTCATCAAGAGAGGCACTGATAGTATAGCATTAGGGATTATGTAATGTCACCATATGTCACACAGGTCAGACCACACTTAGACCTTTGTGTTAGGTTCTGCTCACCATATTTTAGGAAGGACTGTTGGAAAGTTGGTGAGCATCTAGATGAAGGGGACCATATTAATGTAGGACCTTGAAATCATGCTCAAAAGTCATTCACTTAAGGAAATTCAGATATTAAATATTTCCAGGAGAAAGGAAGATGGGGAAGGGGGGCGGTTGATAGCTGTCCTTTGAACTTTGAAATGCTCTCATTTAGACAAGAAATTGGATTTGTTCCAATCCCTTAAGCCCATGGGTGGAAACTGTAAAGAGTCAAATTTATTCTGGATGTATGCCAATACTTCCTAAAAAATAAGAGTCGTATCAAGTTGGGATGGGCTTTAGGAGGTGGTGGGTTCTTTCTTACTTGAGGTCTTCAAGCAGATTGGGTAATCACTTCTCACATATATTCAAGTGGAATTTTTGTTTAATGATAAGTTTGATTAGATAAAATGAAAACAAATAAGGCGCTTTGCAAACCTTAAAACATTATACAAATGCAAACTAGAGTCATGATGGATGATGGCCTCTGACATCCCTTCTAAGAGTGAGATCCTATGATTCTTCACACGTTAGAAATTCCAAATAATTAATTTCACTTAATTGTTTGAGAGCTGCTGCAAACACTACATGAATTTTGTTTGGTTTTAAGTAAACTCAGTGGACAAAAATCCATTTTTTTCTTCAAGATACACATAGTTCTTTATATATATGTAGATTCTTAATAAACATTTGCTAAATTGGGTTGAATTAAAGTGCTATTTTTTAAAAATTGCAAATAGGATTTCTTTAAAGAAAAAAACTCTCCAAGGGTATTTAAAGTGACTTAATTGATAATATTGTTTATACACAACTTTTTAGAAAACTACAAGGACAACATATGTTGGTCTAAGAGGGACACAAGTAGAATCTGAGATGACTTAGAACAGAAAATCTATTTAGAAGGTACTAAATTTCTCAATAAATCAGAACCCAGTCCTCTCTATGCATTTTCTTTATTCATGTGAAAACTGAGTTAAATGTATTCTAAATGGCTCAGGGGACAAGAGAAAGACAGGAACAAGAGAGATGAGAGCATCTGGAGACACATCAACTAAAAAAGTAATTAGGGCCACTGTAGTGCCTAGAATTTTTTCAGGAACCAAAGTCAACTTCACTGACCATCAGTTAAAAACTCCATTTTCTTCTGTAATGCCAAGCAAAGGCAACTTCCAAGGTTCGGATTACCAGAATAGTACCCTTTTATTCAGCAAACATTCACAGAACAGAGAAAGTCAAAATACAGTGTAACTTGTTCATTTCTCAATTCAATTGCAAAGTATCAAGGTCCAAGTATCCCACCCCTGGCCAGTATATTAGTCAAAGTATCCCACTCCTGGGCAGTACGTTTAGTCAGTCAACAAAGTCCCTCCTCTCAAATGGAGATTAGGCTCCAATCATAAACAAAGTACATTCATTTTGTCAATCACAGAGTACAAAAAAATTCAAAGGCTTCCCACCCCTGAAGCTCAAAAGGGGCAGGAGTGCACAAAAGGCCATCCACTCTTTAGTTATAACAAGGTTAAGATACCATATCAGCATTGAATACTCAAGGAAAGACCCTTCTTTCATCTTCATTGAAGCAAGCCCTCAGCAATCTCAGTTCCTGGGGAGACAAGGCTCAACAAAGCCATAGTCAGTGTCCTCATCAAGTCACTCTCTGCCTGTAGAATAGTCCCAGAAACCCTGAAAACATCAGCAAGGCACTCTTCCAGGATTTCTGTAAACATACAACAGGAAAATCCTCTTTCAGGGCTTCTGAACCAACAGCAAGGTTCCAGGACCTCTACAATAGCAGCACTGTCCTTCACCAGCAGATCAATCTGGCAAAACAATATCAAAACAGATAGACAAAATATCAGCATCACAGCCATGCCTCCTCAGTTCTTGGCAGCTCCAGGTGGCACTTCTCAAAAGTCCTGGCCAGCTCCAGTGGGCTCTCAGCAGTCTTTCTCTCATTAACTCAGGCTCCACGATATTGGATGCTGCTCTCCCAAAAGTCCTTCTGGCCTTCTCTAGACTTGGTCCTCTCTCCCAATTCATAGCTCCTCCCAGTTCATCCCTCTCTCTTCATGTCAACAAGTCCATCCCACAAGTAGGACTTACAAGCTCTGGGTTTTAACACTCAACCCCAAAACCAAGCCAATACAGGGGCATCTCCAAATTCTATTATCATTACATCTTCTTAAAAGAAAAATCATCCCTTTCTCAGCATCTCTTCCTTAAAAAGTGTTGGCTTGCCTCTCACCAGAGGTGTTAATCTTCTCTGAAGACCCCATACACCTATGAATGTGAAGACTTGTGGAAAAAAATGGGTGAATGACAACAATTTTTTCAACAACCACTAGAGTAGCTGAAGAAGATACTGTGGAGTCCTAGAGCTCAGTCAGACATCAAAGACACCAAGTCATTCATGCATTCCAGGCTTTTGCCAGTCATCTTGATTTTTGTCTTACTGTTGGATTTCAATAAGTCTGGAAGGAAGAGTGAGGCTGATGACTTTTTACAACTCTGCCTCGCTTAAATCCAATTTACATACAAGTCAAGATATCACCCAATCATGATATTTTTGGTCTTCTTTGAAAATGAAAGTGTCTTCCTTTCTTTTCATTTCTTTACCATTTTTTCTCTACTATGCTAATTTTGGACTTCATTTTTTTAGCACTTTTGTTGCAACAGCTTGTGTCCAATAGCTGTTTTTCCTTTTAATCTTTCCTTGTAGCTATTTTGACTTCATTGTCTTCTTCTGAGTTTGTCTTGATCTTTCTTGTAACCATAATATCTTTTTATGATCAGGTTCTTTTGTTGTTGTTTTTTTACCTATTCTATTTCTTGATTTTGAACTTTATGATAAAGTTGGGCTCTTTTCCCAGCATGAGGTGGGTAAGAATACTCTCTCAAGCTTTAGACTTTTTCTTACTGCTTTTTTTTTTCCAGAGCTTTTCTTGTGGGGTTGGGGGTGAGTGCATTTGGAAGCTTTTAGTGCTTCCAAGATGATGTGATCTGAGGAGAGGTAGGTTGCTATTTTCCTGGTCTGTACTCTGGTCCTTAACAGCAAGGGCCCCTGATCCCTTGGGATTACAATCAATACTGCTCTTCAGGATCCTTTCTCCCTTGGAACTAGAAGTGATATTGAACTTAGGGTTTCTGTTCTCTTGGGACTGGAAGTGATACATTTCCTTAGGGTCCCTTATACTTTGTGACCAAAAGTAGTTCTGCTTCTCAGAGTCCTTGCTCCTTCTTGACTATAAGTATTCTTCTCTGTCCTTGAGCTGTGTCTCAGAGTGGGTATAGACATTGGAGTTGCCAAAAAGTGTCTAGTCTTAGCACAGGGATCCCCTTTAATCTCTTTCTGACCAGTATCTAGATCCCTTTACCATGTCTGTCTTGAGAACTCCCAAAGCTGCTGCTACTTCTGCTCTCACTATCATCTAATCTCACCATGGGCATTTCATTTGGGTGGGCTCTGGGTCAGCCTCTGTCTTTGTGTCACAGGTCTCTCTTTCTAAGATCTTACATTATCTTGGCTTGGAAGTATGTATCACCTGGGCCTTTTTAGGCTCTGGCATTCAAGAATTCCATGTGAGATGGTACTTTAAAGTTGTTTGAAGGGAAATGTTGAGAGAAGTTGGCTACATTCTTCTATTCTGCTATGTTGGCTTCATCAGGGATTTTCTTAACAAATATATCCTATGTTGTTACTCATTTTAGAGTCTTCAGGACACTCTAAAAATCATGAAAAGTCATATACCCATCACTTACTCCTAAAAAGTTAAAAGTGTTTGTAGTACCATAGATTTAGATACAAAAAGTGCTTAGAGTATGTCTAGTCCAATCCTCTAAATTTATTGTGAGAGAACTGAGGCTCAAAGTGGATAAATACTTTTTCCAAGGTCACGCAGGTAATAACTGGGCTAGAACCCAGTTCCTATAACTCTCAATCCGGTGCCTTTTCCACCATATCATGAAAACTAGTTTTCTTACCATACATAGACAGAAATAAATCCATTTTACTCTGTGAGGGTTTCATTTTCATGGAAAGAAAACAACTTTAAGTTTCATTTCAAATTTTCTATCAAAGTTGCTGTTAAGGCTGTGACAAAGGGTGATTTTGGTTCTTGCATTTCCCACCCTCTTGGACAAATATAGTACAAAGAAATTTACTGGTGAAATGAAATGGAAAGGAGAAGTGATTCTTTGAATAATTCAGGCAGAAATCAATCTATTAGGAAGAGGCAATTTTCTCAGCCTAACTTTTACACATTACCTATGTATTAGTTTGATGTATCAATTCACCAAATTGTTCAGCTCTCTTACTTGCTTTCTCTCAGTAAAAGAGTCTTACAGTCTTCCCTGTTAACAATTTAATGTTTGGTCAAGTTTAACAAAAAAGAAAGTGTCAGACTGAGGAAAATATCCAAACTGATCAAACCCCCTAAAAATACTCTTAACCTGAAAACACCCAAATAACAACAAAACACAAAGCGATATTTTATTCTATTAACTTTTTCCCTTTGATCTCTTACAGTTTTTTTTTCTTCATTTTGCTATCATGATACATATGTATTGAAAGTATCACTGGTTTTCTCTTTTCATTGAAAATGGAATTTCAAAGTATACACCTGTAATGTTAATGGTAATTTGAAGATCTTCCCCTGCCCCTTGGACTCTTGATAGGCTTAAGTGAATCTGAGAACCTTCCCTGATTTGAAAATATACTCTGCTCCCTAATAGGCTGAATGTGGTCACATGGAGCCTATGGTAGGAGGCTTGTTTTTTCAGGAACTCTCATACCTTGTTACTTTGTGATTGGGCAGTGGGTCAAGAGGGTTGTGACATTCTCTGACCCAGGAGAAGGTTATATATACCTTGATGTGAAGTTTTGCTTTGGGACTCACTTTGGGAAGAATTGTGTGATTTGGGCAGATGAGACTCTGGGAAGCCATTAAGCCCCCAGCTTTGAAAACCCAGATGCTGGTGCTTCCTTCTCTGGAAACTAACTAGGTATGGATGTAATGGTCAGACAGCTGGGAGCTCTGTCTTCTAAATTGTGTTAGTTTCTGTTGTAACCTCTGTTTGTATTCTCTGAAGTTCAGGGTGCTGCCTTTTCCCCCTGAACTAGGTAAATGATATATGTTTGATTGATTAAAGTAAGATTGTTAACCCATTTTGAGTTCCTTTCCTTTAGAAAAGCATATCTAAGAACCTGTGCTAGAAGCAATCCTGGGTATGCTAGTGTGCTTGCTGCTACAACACCACACACACACACACACACACACACACACACACACACACTCACACACTCGGGGGAATGAGAGGAATGCTGAACTAAGTGATTTCTAATGTCTTATCCAAATCAATGGTTATTTTATAATTAGGTTTTATCTAAGGTAATTAAAAAAACTTAAAATGTAACAGAACTATCTTTTAGGATAGTAACTTGGTGTCACATGTCAAAAATAGTTATTTTTGGCATAGTTTCCTTTGGAGATAGCAAGGTGTAATGGTAATAGTATTTAGTTTGGGGTCAGATGAATTAGTTTTAAATTGTGCCTCAATAATTTATTAATACACTTGGCCTCAGTTTTGTCATCTATAAATCTGGGGGTTGGATTAAATAGTCTCTAAGGTCCTTAAAACATATAATCCTATGAATATATATATATATACACACACACACATATATATGTGTATATACATATATGGAGAGAGAGAGAGAGAGAGAGAGAGAGATCGATCTATCCTTGATTTTTGATTACTTCCATTTTTTTCATACTTACTAATAATAGCTAGCACTAATAAAAGACTTTAGGGTTTGCAAATATTATCATATTTTCTCCTCATGATAAGCCTGAAAAGGTAGGTCTTATTATTATACCATTATAAAGAAGAAAAATTTGAGGTTACACAGCTAGTTAAGTGTCTAAGACTAGATTCTAAACTCCTTTCTTTTGGACTATAGGATTTCTGACTCCAAGCTTTAGCCACAGTAAAAACTGCAGACTATGTTTTCTTATCTCAAAAAAAGTTTTGATTAAACTATTCTAGTGTTCTCCAGCTTTGCTTGTGCTTCAAAAACATTTTAAAGATACAATGATGATTTATTGACATCTACAACCACATTTTTAAAAGGAGCAATTTGTAGTGTAATTTATATAATAAACATTTGAGAATCAATAATGTTAAATAATTTCCAGAGTATTCAATTATGGCCTATTGATGTAATAGTTTAAATTAAACATAGAGGCTATGCAGAAGTTAACAAATTGCTTATTTGACGACCTGAGGAGTAAAGAAAATGTATGAAGGTGGAAAAGTGAAATATGAAGGAAGTTTGTGTGTATTTGTGCATATATAAGAAAGTATATTTCTCTGTTTGATATAAAATCTAGATTTCTCTTTCCATTTTACAGTATTGGGCACAAATCTATTACACTTGAAACAAAGGAGAATTGTATGGATAGATTGTAGCAGGATATAAAATAACGTAAACATTAAAAATAAATCATAGTAAAGTAGAAATCATTTTAATTGCTCCTAAAATGAAAATCAGATAAATAGGCAGAATACAGAGAGTCTTCTTCCATAAGGGAAATAAATGAAATTGATAGAACTTTCATATGAATAGAAGGAATGTTAGACATGGATATTGTGTCCCTCTTAAGTATCATTGTATAAAGGATGGCAAAATGTATTAGGATTCAGACTAATTAGATTCTTATTTTTTATTTTCCTGGCTAAGAAACATGAGGCAATTTCCTTAATATCAGCTTCTTAAAGGCTAGATTTTTTTTTTTCCTTTTGCTCCCTTCTGCTTGAGCACAGTGGCTAACCAGATACTGCTATCCTGAGGCCACAGGGGAAGGCCACTTCCTCCATTCCCTGTACTTTACTTGTTTCTATGGCATGTCCTGGATTAATTGCTTTGGAATTACCTGTCTATTATGGGGACAAGATTCTCCAGTGCTCCTATTCCCTCCTAACCTCATATTCTTGAGGAATAATTTTATATTTGGCTCTAGTCTATCACTGTGGTGGGAAGGAAGGAAAGAAGAAATAAAGAAAGGTACCAGGAGAACAAATATGAATCAAACATGGAACAGGTAGATAGTACCTGATGTTAAAGCTTTGCTTGTGTACTTCTGGAAGCTGGTTTTGTTGCTGCTTTTTTAGGGTATTGAGGGTTGTGTTATTTTAGGTTTTGGGGGATTGTTCAATTTGGGGACCTGCAAATTTTCAGTGTTCCAAAGAGGTCTGATTCAAGGTAAAGAATGATTGTCTCCATACTCTGACCCTTCCCCACACATGCCTAGTTTGAGCTCTGTAAGTTCCTGGGCTGGATTTCAGTCCATCAGTGGTAAACTGCTCCTGTACTTAGTCACTATCAGCCAGTTCAGAATCTCTTCTGGTTCCTAGGGATACAACTGAAGTGTCTCCTTTAGCACAAGATTCCTGGACTGGTTATTCATCTGTAGATATCAGACTGAGCTACAAGCTAGAATTAGGAGTCTGCTCTCCTCCCAGGGTCTGATCCTTTGTCCTGTTTCTGGCTTCTGAGCTTGTTCCTTTCTCAGTATGCTACTTAGGACCTGCAAATACCATTCCAAAATGTTGGAAAATCATCCTGGGGCAGGACCCACCTCAGTCTACTTTGGATCTAGTACCTAGAACTGAGTGGTAGGCAACACAACTATTATTTGATACCTCTTCCTTCTGCCTATATATGATGTTTTGTAAAAATCTGGGATCCCTGTTTGCACCTTTGCACAGTTTATCCTTGTACACCAGAATACTCAGCATGTACCAAATGCCTTCTCTAGTGTTCTCCTACTACCCTGTGTGTATCTGTAAACCTGAGATAGAAAAAAATGTCTCACTATCACTTTTTCTTGGATTATCATTTGGTCTGATATATTTTCTAGATTTATTTGGAAGCATTTGAGGGGAAAGGGGTGCTTCCTGCTATTCCATCATCTTGATTTTGCCTCTTCTGTTGTTTTATTTTTGACTGATGATTCATAGGTCCAGACCAAAAAGCAAATAAACCACAGCAAAAACACTTTCCATGAGGAGAGCTACCTTGGATTAACATATTAACATTAATTAATTAATATAACATATTAACATTAACAACATACCCACTTTTCTATACATCAGCCATCAGTCTTTTCCAAACTTGCTTAAATTTTGAGAAACTGTTTAGCAGCTCCAGCATGGAGGGGAAAAAGAAAGGAAAACAAAAACTATTTCCAAGGATTTTTAAAAATAGAGTGTATAGAAGGCAGCCTCTAAATTATATGGTATTGATTCCTTTAACAGGTAGTTTATGAGAATGGAGTTAAAGCTCCAGTGAAACTTTTTACAATTCTCCTACTACAGGATCATTCTTTTTAATCTAATAGAATTATAGATGTTGTCCTCAAATGATTTAAGTACTGAATGTGTGGTGTACTGTCATGAATTAAAAAGAAAAAGAAAAATGTGCTTATGTTATAGTATTTAGATAAGTGAATGTATTATTTTTTCTTTCTTTTCTCTCTCTCTCCTTCTCTTTCTCTCTCTCTCTCTCCCTCTCTCTCTCTCTCTCTGGCAATGCTCCAACATGATGGTATGGCTATTTTTCATGACCAACTTACATTTTTAGGAGCCTTTCTTCCCTAACTATCCACAATACTATTGTAATTTTCTATTGCAAACTCCTTATGTTATAGTTTTTAAACATAGTGAAGTGGCATTAAATGCTAGTCAGAACAATATTTTGAAGGGGTCATTGGGAGAGGTAGCCATAATTCATATGACTGGAATAAGGGAGAAATACTTTCACTAACCGGGTTGGATCTTTTTGCCTTAAAACTCACTTTTTCTGTAAAAGGCAATGCCCTTAATTTTGATCTTAATCCTAACCCAGGCCTTGAAATGTAAAGTATTAACTGTCTCCAAACCTTCAGGAATGAAGAGGATGAGGCAATGTGATCTCTGTCAGGAAGGAACACTATTATTTTCAACTTGCCTGAACTGGAAGGAAAGAAGGATGGCTAGGTCTTTCCTCATCCTTTCCACTCAGCTGAAAGTGCTTTTCACTCACTCCTCTTCTCAACCACAACACGAAAACAAGGAACAAAATGTGAATATGGATCCTTTGCTTTCAATTGTGGTTCTTTTCTCTTTTACAATGCCTGCAAAGAGACCCTAAATTTGACCTTTCACAGTTTTCATATGATAATCAAATCCTATCCTATTTGCAGGAATTTTTGCAAGTTTCTTTCTTAACATTAAAAAACAAACATTTTAATAATGCTTTTCCCACCCATTCACCATTACTTCTAATAACTGCCTTCCTCTGCTTCACCAGTATAAGCGTTCTGCTAACAAAGGACAGTTAAGCAAAATAAACTCTGTATCGCCCATGTCTGACAATATATGCCTACTTTTGCATTATTTGTCACCAAGAGGAGGAAAGGATGCTTCACAATCAGTTAATATTGGTCATTATATTGATCGGGATTATTTAAACTTATTTACATTACTATTATTATGTAAATCCATAAAATCATAAACTTAGAACTGTAAGGGACATTATTGATTATCTAGTTTACATCTTATGTGTGATTAAACTGGGAGGCCCTGGGGGATTACGTGATTTGCCCCCAAATTATGTGTTATGAATCAGAGCTGAGATTTGAATCTAGGTTCCTGACTCAATATACGATATTCTTTCCCACTATGTCCAAGTACTATTTCCACTTCAAGATGCTTGATCCCATTGAGTTCGTTCTTCATCGGTTATTAAAAGTCTTCCAAAATGTCTCTGAATTCTACATATTCATTGTTTCTTATAGCTTAATAATATCCCATTATGAATATACTAGAAATACATTATAATTTGTTGAGACATCTCTGGTTGGTGGATATTCATTTTGTTACAATTTCTAATATGAAATATATTTCTATAAATTTTTATCTTTATGGGACCTTACATTTTGTCACAGAAGTTGTGGGTGTACACAATAGTGATACCACCAAAACTATGTGCAATCTAGTGGATTTTCTGTTTTACTTCCCAGTTGTAGAATGATTGTTTTTCTTTTTTTAATTTTTTGGAGGGGGGAAGGCAGGGCAATTGGCATTAAGTGACTTGCCCAAGGTCACACAGCTAATAAGTGTTAAGTGTATGAGTCCAGATTTGAACTCAGGTCCTCCTGACTCCAGGGCTGGTGCTCTATTCACGGCTCCACCTAGCTAGCTGCCCCTGTAGAATGATTATTAGGGATTTTAGCCTCAAGTTTTTGAAGTCATTTTTATATGATTCAATGCTGATACTGAGCTACAAATTTCCCTGAAAGTCTACATGTTTGAAAGGAGTTATTATATTTTTTCCTACCCCTGTATCTTAAACAAAATTATACTTTTTCAATGAAAGTTCAGCTAGACTAACATTCTATTATTCATTTCCTTTAAAAGATCCTGAAAGCTGCTAACTGGGTATTGGGAATTTACTATCCTAAATACCTCCCTAAAGCAGTATTGTCAAAAACATGTGGAATTCAAGATAAGCAATGAGACCTACAAAACATGGCTGACTCTATTACATTTTGAGCATCCATATCTTTCCTACAGAGGAGTCAGACCTATGGAATTAGAGCAGTTCATCACACACCTTGTCAAATGAACCTATTTTTTTTCTTCTTTTTCCCTATAGCTGATTATTCAAAGTATCAATTCATCCATAGAAAATTTGGAACTGTTGCTAATTACAAGCTGTCATTTCAGGAAAACTATACCTTTCTTTTTCTACTTCATTCCTATTATTTTATCCTTTACTATTAAAAAAAAAAACAACTGACTTGTTATCTATATTAGTAGCTTATTGGTTCCTTGGCATTCACCTTCTATGTGTGACTTAAAGAATAAGCCTGGCAAAAATAATTTAACTTGATGATGCCTTACCTTCTTAGCAAACGTTCACTTAGTTTATGTAACACAGTCTCAGGCATTGTAATGTTTTGTATTTAATAAAAATTAGAAATGTCTATCACTGTAAACATTACTGTTTTCCATGGATGGGTGGAAGGGAAACAACCATAGTTGTACAAAAATGAAGCAAATTCAAAGGAAAAAGAAGGGTAGACTTCTAACATTACAGACCAGGGCTCTTAGATACCAATATGCTAATTGAGCTGACTCAAATCATATCTACACTTTATTGGGCAAGCTCAAACTTGTCCTCTTAATGTCTTAAAATCAAATATATTTCTTATCTCTTGGATTCTGCCTCCACCACTTAGTTTTTTTTTTTTTTTGACATTCAGAAGGCGTTCTCTGAATCTTATGCCATTGGTTATGTTTATGCCACCTAAACATATAGTAACTTGAGTCTTGAAGTTGGAGTGAGGAAGATCTGTGTTTTAATTCTTCCTCAGACATCTAATAGCTATGTGACCCCAGGTAAGTAACTTAACTACTCTCAGCTCCAGTTTCCTCATCGATAAAATGGGGATAATAATAGCTTTAAAGTAAGGCTTAATAGATAATATGCTTAATTATTTACCTTAAATATAATATTTATAATAAATAAATAATACATATAATTATATGCCTTAAAGCACCATACACATACTAGCTATTATTTTCTTGGGCTCTCTATAAATAATTATTTTATTACAAATTATAATTTCTTGCTTTGAATCCCCTATAGTAGTTGCTTCCAAACTTATTTATTTGAGAATCTCATCCATTAACAAATTATCCCACCCTTAAATCATGCAAATTTGATTATTCATGATATATGCATATACATACATGCTAGTATACTAATAGTTATGAGCATTATGAAGTATGCGAAACAAAAATTTAAAAGGATGAGATAATGAGATTATATTTGATCTTAGAGTTAATAGGGAATCACTGGAACTTATGTAGGGAAATGACATGGTCAGACTTGTAGTTTAGGAAAATCACTGATAACTGCATGAAAGATGTGTTAGAGAAAAAAAGATAATTGGAGTCAGGGAGACTAATAAAGATTAATTTTTTGTTGGCTAGGTGAGCAGTGATGAGAAGCTGAACTGGAGCAATGACTGTGAGAATGGAGATAAGGGAAAGGAAGAAAGCTATTGTGAAGGAAGAAATGACAAAATCTAGCAACAGATTTAATGCATGAGGTAAGAGAAAATCAAGAGTCAAGAAAAATGCTAAGGCTGTGAAACTGTGTGATTGGTAGGATTGAGATATCCTTAACACAAACAGGAAAATTTACAAAAAGGATTTCTTTGGGGATAAAGATAAAGTTCTCTATTTCCCATAAACTGGGGGTGGGGAACAAAAACCCAAAACCAAACAACCAAGAATAACACAACAACTAAGTATGTTGAGTATGCTTCCTCACTGAAGACTAGGGTGGACTTAGCCTTGAAATGACAAGGACGCCTGGAGACAATGGAAAGGGCCAGGGATTTACTTTTACAACTGTTGCTGGTATCTTGGTCATTTAAAATTATAATCGTGCTGAAATTCCCATACCAAAGCCCTGAAAGACCAGGAAATGTAAGAGGTATAAAGAGGAATATTTAAAAGGATAAGTGGAGACAAGCTCATACTTGGGTAAGTGGATGGAGGGAAATGTGACCCATATTCTCAACTTCTAATTGACAAGTCTTATATCCCTTTGAGGTCAAGGCTTCACCTTGCATCCCCAGTTCTGATTGACTTTGACTACAGTGACTCCCAGGATCAACTGAAATCTCATCACTATAAGGAATGACTTAGGTTTTGATAGCCTACATCTTCTCAACTCACCTTCAGTTGCTTGCCTATTCTGACTGGAGAGTGGAGAAGTAAACTCTTCCCAAAGTCTGCCTTTAAAGGGCTTACAACCTTCCTGGTGACTCCATTTTTCATCAGTAGCTATAGGTAGTTTTAGACTGCCCCTCTCCACCTTCTTGCTTTTTATCATCCTACACACATACATACATACACACATATGTATATATATATACACACATACATATACACATAAACACATACATACACACATATACACACACATCTCACCTTGTATTGCCTTAAGGACAGGATCTATGGATTTTTTTTTTTCTTATTTGAATTCCTAGGGCTTAGCAGTGTACTTGGCATATTGTAGGAGCTTAAGAAGTGGTTAGTAAAGTGCATTAATGGCATATCCCTGCCTCGGATTATCTCATTCTTCTCAAGAAGATACAATCTTCACTTTAAAGATGACTAATCTAGTTACCTGAGCTACTATTTCTGCTGACCATTCAGTTTAAATATGATGGCTTATCAAAAGGTTTCATTACAGGGAACAACATAGAGCTATAATAATCTACTTCATAGAGAATGTTGCATAATTTACTGATGTAGTGAAATGCTTTGGGTAAAACATTGTTCTGTAATGAAATACTGAGCTATCCTCTTGGATAATGATTGGTGTTTTCAATGACTAAGTGTATTGCTGATTAGTGAAGTAGTAAAGTCTGGTCCTAGTTACTGAGTGGTTGGTTCAAGTGGTAGTGAAATTTTGTATGATGATGAATCAATCCAAGGAGACTTATCTTCAGGGAAAAGTGCAATGTGTGAAGTTTATTTAAAAAATAATACTGGGAAGGAAAATAAAAGTAATGGAACTGGGGACCTGGTGACATAGAGTTAGGTATGGACCGCAATGAAGTGAAAATAACATTGGATTCTAAATCAAAGGATTTATTTTTAAAATTTGACTGCCATTTATTACTTATATAACCTTGGAAATGTTACTAAAATCACTGTGTCTCAGTTTTGTAATCTGTAAGGTAAAGGAAGATAGATATGATGATCTCTAAGGTTCCTTCCAATGCTCAATCTAGGATCCTAAATGAGAAATATCTGGAAACTTTTTGTGAATTATCCCCCTACACATGAGCTAAATTGGTATACCTAAACTTTCAGTTCTTGTGATCGGATAGAAGACACTAACTACCCTCTTCCTTTTAATATGATTGTATGCTGATATATGTGCTAATGATTAGGCCTGGACAATTTTTTTTTGGGAAAAGGCAGATTTCCAATAAAGTACTTGTTCTCTTAATACATATCTTTACAGGAACAGGGAGCTAAACAATATACTTATTTCCAACCTAAGAATTTATACAGATACAGATAGAAGATTTATTTTTCTGGAGGGTTTTTTTTTTGGTCTATGTTTTCTTTCACAGCATGACTAATATGGAAATCTTTTGTATGACTAAATATGAATGGTTTATATAGAATCACTTGCCTTCTCAATGGGGGGATGGAAGAGAATTTGAAACTCAAATTTTAAAAACAAATGTTAAAAATTGTTTTTGTATATAACTGTGGAAAAATAAAAACTAATTAGAATTTTAAAAAGTGGTTATCCAGTTTCCCCTTGAATATCTCCAGTGATGGGAACTTACTACCTACTTAATAAGCCATTTCAGCTTCAGACAATGTTAATTTTTCATTCGTATCTGTATGGAATGCTGCTCTCTAGTTTCTACCCACTGCTTATAGTTCCTCCTTTTAGGACAAGAAAAACAACTCTAATTCATCTTCCAGAAGACAGTTCCTTATAAATTTGAAGTCAACTATCATCTTTTCACCAAGACTTCTGTTTTCTTGACTGAATATCAACAGTTCCTTCAATATTAGCTTGGCTTCTAGTCTTATCATCCTTGTCACTATCTTCAGGATGTAAGTCAGCTACTTATTGTTCTTCCTAAAATGTGTTACCAATTTGCTCTTAATCATTGCAAAATAAATCCCTGGCAACTCTAAAATTAATGAGTCAACAGTCAAATTTGGTAACCAAAAAAGTTGTCTTAGATTGTATTCACAGAATGCACAGTGCCCAGAATGAGATAGGTTATAATCTCAGTATACACTGTTTATGTCTCTTCAATTATGAGTGCTAATTTTGGACTACAGAAGGACAACTGTGATTACATTCCTAGAAGATAAATCAGTATCATAGATAACTAGAGATGGAACCCCCCCAAAATGATTTGAAATAACTATGCTCATGTTGTCATGAGAAGAGGTTTAGAGATGGATAAAATCTTGACAAATATTTGAAGGATTGTTGTATGGAAGAGGGATTAATTTTATTCTGCTTGTTCTTGGAGGTTACAATAAAATAGGAATCAAAGAACCCATTCTTCAGTAAAGTCACACTGACCTACTAGTTGTTATTGGTTTATGATCCTTTATCTCCCATTCCTGTGCCTTTGAATGAACACTCACACCTGGAATGCTTTTCTTCCTCGCATCACTCTCGTAATTACTCTGGCTTTCTTCAAGACTGAGTTCAAATCCCCACTCTGAAGGAGGCCTTTCCACGTACCTTCCATACAAGTTCCTTGCTCGGTGTGATTACCTTTCATGTATCAGTATACACCTTGGATGTAACTAGTTATTTTCATTTTTGTTTCGCTCTTTAGCTACTTAAATTTCAAAAACAATTTTTTTTACTTGCTGTGAACCTCTGAAATTCTATTATTTTATAAACTGAACACAATATTCCAGATATGCTGTATCTGGCACCAGTGCAGAGATCAGTGGGACTATAATTTCCAGAAAATTTTTCTGTTAATATGGCCTAATATCAGATTAGTTATGTTAATATGATACCAATTTTATTAATGTGATACAAGTAAGTTCACTCTGTACTAAGGGTCTCATTTCCTAATAAGGCAAGAGAATATTACTTTTGACACTGACAAAATCCTGTAGGAAATGTTTCTTGATTTTATACCACTTATTTTCAGATGTCTTTGGTTGAATTTCTAGTTTTGTCTTTCCATTTTAAAAATTACAGCATTATGTGTTTAAGGCCTTCCTTAATTCTTTGAGGAGTTTGTATCACTAGTGAAAGCTCATTCACATAGTTGGATATAAAAGGTTGGCAGAAAAGTTAAAATGGAAAATATGTCCTACTTATTGAATTGATTTTTTGGGATTGTCCTCAAACCAGAAAGCTAGTATGACTAGGGAAAAATGATCTTTTTGAATTTCAATTATATATGTATACACACATATATTGACATATGCATATCTGCATCTGTATATAACATTCATTTATATGTCATATCATTTTTCACATAAATGTATGCATATTATCCTTTTCTTTGAACAATTCTTATATTACTATTAATGATAAATACAAGAATTTATTCTCAAAAGGAATATTAGGTACATAATTTAAAAACCTGAATTCTGTCATTATCAATTCTAATACACATTGATATTAGCATTATTGTTGAATATTTAATATCATGGTGATAGTCATATGTCAGAGTTGAAATGTCAAAGTTAAAAAGTATAACAATAGCAGTAATATTCTTGAATTCCTAGTTATACAGGCATAACGGAAGATGGGAATCCTGTACAGACAACCTCTTTTCACCCACAACCAGGGACTATTTGAATAGTAAGCAATTTAGGTTCTACCAGTATCTAGTTCTAATGAATGCTCAAGCAACAAGGACAGTCTATGTCACTTTCACTATCTTCTTTTGTCAATGCCTTGAAGAATCAATCCAGGTTACAGAATAATATGATATAAAAAGAGTGAGAAACTATATAACAATAGTGAGAAACATAATGGATGACTTGAATCAAGAAGAGAGTTCAGATCTGGCCTCATACACTTACTAGCAAAGTGATTCTAGACAAATCAGTTAATCTCTGTTTATCTCTGTTTCCTATTCTCCAAAATGAAGATAATAATAGCATTGACCTCCCAGTGTTTCTGTGTAGAGCAAAAGAAATAATATACATAATGTACTTTGCAAACATAAAGTATATATGTTTGCCTATTATTATACTAATTAACAATTTGGGGAATGATTAGTAACAATGTGATTCCATAAATATTTATTAAATGCTTCCTATATTCTAGGAACAATGCAACAATGCTAACTACTAGGAATATATACATATATATATATGAAAAAGAAAGATAGTCCTTGCCCTCAACCAGCTAACAGTGTAAAGAGGAAGATAGTACACAAATAGAAGCTTAAAAGCAGTGATGGGAGGACCTACTGTTTCCATCCTATCTTAATGACTCATTCATGGATAAATAAAACAATAATAGAAAACTAATATTTAAAAATAAATGAAGACACAAACTGCTAGGCTGAGAGTCCTCCCTGTACCTAAGGTATTGCCTTATTTTTTCCCTTCTTTCTTAGGTATCAGTTCTTTACTACCCTTTTTTCACTACGCTTTTCCCCCTATCCTTTGCCATATGAATTCTTCTTTTCTTCCTCTTCCCTTTCCTCTTCCTTTGTCTTCCTATGTTCCTTCTTCCATTTCTGCTGCTGTTATTATTAATAAAAATATTGATGTTACTAAAAGTGATAATATAAACAGCAGTAATATAAAAGATGCATGATCATTGCTCAGTGTATAAATGATCTAAATCTACCACTGTAAAAAGAGTTAGACTAGATGATCTCTAAAATTCCTTCAAGTTCTAATACTGCATACTTTTATTATTATAATTTTACTTCTTTTCATTCTACGGTATCCATTTATCTAGTGCCAATTACCTTGAATTGCAGGCATAGGTCTCTAACAACATATTCATAGTCTCATAAGTGGGTTTGCCTAGCCAACTCAACCATATATTATTGAGGTAGCTATAATATTTACATGCAGGACTTTATGAATACTATAAATAATCTTTACAAGATGACCTCTGCTAAGGCTTGGTATTGTAACACTTAATCTCTTTATTTTTCCCTTTGGTCCATGGACCTGAAAGATTGTGGGGGTGAGGTAAGCTATGCTTATGTGTCTATGGCATAAGGATATGACTCAATGTGTTGGAAGATTAGGTCACATATATTGTGAATAAGAGCATTTTAATTATTGATCTGTGAATCATTTTGAAAGACTGAATTGGGTAAGCCACAACTACGGTAGGCACAAACCCTTTATTCTGGACTTCTGCTCTTCTTACCTTCTCTAACTCATCTACCCTAGTCATAATGTAGTCATGCCTCAAGTTTTAATTTTCTATTTAAGTTTTTATTTCTTAGCAAATAGCTTCCATCATAATTTGCTTACCCCTTTTTGTGAATTCTTTGACCTTTGGCAAAACTGAGGTAGGAAAGACCTCAAAAACAGTAATGGAAATGCAACAGTGTCTTTAGTTTGACTTTACTGCTCTAAGCTGTGGGTAACTCGGATCAATGGAAAACAAACCAAAACAAAGAAACAAATAAAAATGACAATGTCTGTATTTTTCCATGTGGCACTTGAAGGTGCTACTTTAGGGGAGTAGCTCCCCTAAAGTGGTGGCTTTGAGCAGAGTGAGGAAGGTGGGTAGGAAGGCTTATTTAGCCTTGCAGCAGTGATGCCTAATGTGCAGGCAATTTTCTACTGGAATCAGGAAGCTGGGCCTAGGATAAACTGCACATGGTGGGGTTGCTGGTTCAGGACCTAGAGAACTTGTACTATTGATGAGGCTCCTAATTTGAGGCCCAAACTGATTACCTTGTTGAAGAGGCTCCTAATAGACATCTGCTTCCTGCAAAAGTTTTGTTTCTTTCTTTTTTTTTAAAGCTTTTTGGAGGGGGGGAGGTAGGGCAATTGGGGTTAAGTGACTTGCCCCACCTCACATAGCTAGTTTTGTATTGTGTCTGGATTTGAACTCAGGTCCTCCTGACTCCAGGGCTGGTGCTTTATTTGCTGTACCACCTAGCCACCCTAAAAGTTTTGTTTCTTTAAACACCTTTCTCTTTCAATCCTTTTCTTCACATAGTGATTTGAATCTGAATAATGCCTTGAATTTATCAAACCTGCTAATGCACTTATTGATAATGTCTTCCTAAAAGTCTTATTTTACCATAAAGTTGATGAATGTTCACTTCAAAAATGATTTGTTTATTAAAAGATTCAGGTTAAAGAAAAGGAGAAATGTTAAAGCAAAATGCTCATATGCAGAAAAAAAATGAAACAAAGCACTGTCTTATTTCTTACCTTGGGAATATTTGTACTTTTAGAGTAAATGGCAAGCGTTCAGATTCAATTTCTGCTGAAGAAATTGGTATCCATATCTCTATCCAAGTCTTTTTCTTCTACATCTCTTCATTACAATTAATAATTGTGACACAAATTAGAAAAAAAAGAAAATTGGAAACCAAGATTCTGAAGCCTTCACAGTGTAAATTATAACAAGTTTCAGAGTTTAAAATGTGCTAACCTGATTAAGCCAGTTCTCAGAGAGATTTCTGTGCATTAAGATATATGGAGATATTTGGAGACAAAATGTTAAAGGTTCTATAGTCAATTTGAATTTATGTTTGAATTGCATCTTACTGCCTCTTTTTTATACTATTCTTAAAGGAGACTATCTGATATGCTTTCAAAATAATGAAATTTTTTCTTCTATGTCCCATACATTGAGAATTAAAAATACTCATTGCAAATTATTTAATTTGTTGAATTAGATTCCTAAAATAAGTTAATTATTTTCTTACTGTTTGTAGCTATTGAATTATCGTTGTCACATCATTTAAATGGTTTGGCATAGCTCATGATTGCTCTCTTTTCATTTTTGTACTATTTTGGAGCAATGCTGGCAGTAGCTATGATGAGGCATAGAAAGGCCACAGTCTATTATAATAGAAAACTAAAACACTGCTTGTTTGTTGTTAGAATTAAATGCAATAAAATAAATGGAAATGGTAAATGGTAAATTTGACAATGGATAATCTGAAGCATAATAGAAACATAATGGTTTAACTGGCTGAAAAGTTCTAAATAACGTAAAATATAATTAATGACAATTTAAAGGAGATATGAAGGGGAAGGAAGGTGGAGGCGGAGGTGGCCGCAGGGAACCGTTGGAGCGGCCCCGGGAGTGGGAGTGGGAGTGGGGCCTGGACCACGTTGTGAGAGAGCGGCTGAGCCGAGGTGCCGGCAAGATGGGCGGGGAGCAGGAAGAGGAGCGCTTCGACGGCATGTTGCTGGCCATGGCCCAGCAGCACAAGGGCGGTGTGCAGGAGCTTTGTCAACACCTTCTTCAGCTTCCTGCGACGAAAAACAGACTTCTTCATTGGTGGCGAGGAGGGGATGGCGGAGAAGCTCATCAATGAGACATTCCGCCACCACATCCAGTTGGCCCAAAAGGGGCGTCGAGAGAAGCAGGCAAGGCAGGAAGCTGAGCCGCGAGAAAAGGCTGAGTGCGCAGCTCGACTGGCACAGGAATCTTCTGGGCCCCAGATCAAGGAGCTGACGGATGAGTAGGCCTAGAGGCTCCAACTGGAGATTGACTGGAGGAAGGGCGAGGAAAACCACGAGAAGGGGAATGGACCAGCTCAGTCCTTGAACTCCTCCAGCTCAGCTATAAAACAGGAGGCCGATGATGAGGAGGAGGAGAAGGAAGACAAAAAGGACAAAGGGAAGCTGAAACCTAATGCAGGCAACGGAGCCGACCTCCCCAACTACCGGTGGACACAGACCCTGTCAGAGTTGGATCTGGCCGTACCCTTCCCCGTGAGCTTCCGGCTGAAGGGCAAGGACGTAGTGGTGGACAGTCAGCGGCAGCATCTGCAGGTGGGGCTGAAGGGGCAGTCCCCACTCATTGCTGGTGAGCTCTACAATGAGGTCAAGGTGAAGGAGAGCTCCTGGCTCATTGAAGATGGCAAGGTGGTGACAGTGCACCTGGAAAAGATCAACAAGATGGAGTGGTGGAGCCGCTTGGTGTCCAGTGACCCTGAGATCAACACCAAGAAGATCAACCCAGAGAATTCTAAGCTGTCCGACCTTGACAGTGAGACCCGAAGTATGGTGGAGAAGATGATATATGATCAGCGGCAGAAATCCATGGGCCTGTCAGCCTCAGAGGAACAGAAGAAGCAGGAGATTCTGAAAAAGTTTATGGAACAGCATCCAGAAATGGACTTTTCCAAAGCCAAATTCAACTAGCGCTTCGGCACCCCCAGCCTTTTTTCCTTTGGGATTCTAGGCCCCTTCTCCACCTTGCCTGACCTCTTTGAACACCTCCCCCAGAGGAAGGATTGTAAGGCAGGAATAGACACAGGCCCTCTGGCCCCAGGGTGGGCCTGCAGCCACAAAGGTAGCTCCTAGGACTTCCTGGAGCCTCCAAGGTGGGAGGAGAAAGAAGCTTATAATCCCCACTATGCCTGTTACAGAAGTAAAGGAATGTTTGACCCTGGGAAAAAAAATAAAGGAGATATGAAGGATAAATGCTCACAAATCAAAGACCAAAAGCAAATGAAGTAGGCCTACTCAAAGCAGACTTTAAATGCATAACTTTAACTATTCCTCTTCTATAAATATTTATTTTTCTTTAAGCTACATTTATGGAGACTGGTGGTATTAGTGGAAATATAAGTACACATATACTCACATATACAGAGAGACAGAAAGACAGATGTATAGATGGATATGAGCAGATAGAATTTTGTGCAAGTGCTCTGGAAGTGCTTTGGTTTCTAAAAGTTATGGATTATGTAACCTTAAGCAAATAAAAACCTCCATGAACCTTAGATCCCAAGGACCTATGTATTCATTCATATTTGTAGCTAAAATTGTTTCAGGTAGTTCTCTCACTTAGAATTCCTGACTAGACTACAATCACAGATCTTTCATATATCAATATACACACACATGTCCATTGTGTATGTGTAAGTATATGTATGTACGTATATATATAATATACATATATATGTGTGTATGTATATATGTATATGTGTGTGTATGTATATGCATAAGTTCATAGATGCAGGAAAGAGCACTAGACTTGGAATCCTTGGTTTGAGTCAACTAATTGTGTGATCATGGAAAATAGATACTTTACTCTCCAGGGTCACAGTTTCCTTATTTCTAAAACTCGAATAATAATAACTTTGTAATAATAATTACATCAATTACAAGACTTCTAAGAATCAAAGGGCATCAGCGAGACGGAGCCAGGAGAGCGGAGCTAATGGACCCAACATGGCGGCGCCGAGTCTGACCCGAGACACAGTGGGGATCGTAGCAAGAGAACAGGGGCTGTGGAGAGCAGTGTGTACCTGAGCCCCGAGCATGGCAGGGCTAAAGCTGCCGGCCAGCCCAGTACGGCCTGAGGAGCAGGGTGAGCAGGAGCACGGGCTGTAATGGCCTGCACCGCATGTTTGACATCGTGGACACCCACCTGACGCACCAATATGTGCGTGTCCTCTCCTTCCTTTTTGTTGATGTAATTGAGGACCATGAGCGTGCCCTCATTCAAAGTGGATGAGATTTCTTATTAGCGCTGGAGCGCCAGAGCCGATGTGATGAAAGTAACTTTCAACCGGTGCTGCAGCTGGTATGCATCATCACCCGACATGACCTGCTGCCCTATGTCACAGTCAAGAGGAGGCGGGCTGTGTGCCCAGACCTTGCAAACAAATACTTGGAGGAAACGTCAGTCCGTTACGTGACCCCCAGAGCCGGGACCTTCCCAAACCCCTAAATCAGTGCCTCCCCACTATCCTGTGGTGGGCTGCCCCAATGCTGGCCAAAAGATGTGCATCAAACGGCCAGCTCGAGGGAGAGCGACACTTGTATGCCAGCGGAAGCCCCGGAAGTCAGCGACACCAGACCCCAAAGAGAAACAGACCTGCAACATCAGGCTTCGGGTGAGGGCCGGGTACTGCCAGCATGAGACAGCTCTGCAGGGCAATGTCTTTTCAGATAAGCAGGACCTACTTGAACGCCAATTTGAGCGTTTCAATCGGGCCAGTACCATCCTCGAATCCCAGTACCTGGGTTCCATCTTCTGTGACATCAAGTTCTCTGAGCTCACCCTCCTTGATGCCTTTTGGCGCGACTACATCAACGGCTCCCTCCAGGAGGTGCTCCAAGGAGTCTTCATCACAGACTCGCTTAAACAGGCTGTGGGCCACGAGGATATTAAGCTGCTGGTGAACGTGGATGAGGAGGACTATGATCTGGGCCGACAGAAACTCCTGAGGAACTTGACGTTGCAGGAACTGCCCTGACTCTCCTCTCACCTTTCACAAATCTGAGGCCTCAGCTCGACACCTATCTCTGGAGTTCACACACTGTTTGTAGTTTTCTCCACACCCCTCCTGTCTCCTTTGCTCCCCCTCACCTTCTTTTTTAAAGGAAAAGACAAAAAAGTGAAAGTGGTGTGTCTCGCCATCCTCTCCCCCACCCAGACTTCCCCAAGCCTGGGAATCCAGCCTGGGCAAGGAAAGAAGAAGCAGTCTTGTCTCAGAGTGCTCTGTGGAACCGCTGCTAAAGTTGTTTGGGGAGTCAGTAGGAGGCTCTCTCAATTGCCCTCAGGCTTCCTAAGGGCTAGTTTTGTTTTGTTTTGTCCAAGAAACCAAAGGGCTGTGGTGTGAGCTTGCTGGAGAGAGGTAAGAGTCAGGGCTGTGCCATGGGAATTGACCATCACATTCCCACCACCCTGCCGAGATTGTAATTAACAAGAGGAGCAACACTTGGAAAGGTATGGCCTCTTCCCTTGCTCACTGCTGGCTGCTGGTGCTTCCCTCCCTCTTCCCCCATCTCCCAGGGACAGAGGTTAGGGGCTCTTTTCCTAGTCTGAGTCCCTCATTTACCCTCTGTCAGCTCGTCTTCTAGGAAGCAGTGAGAAGGGAGGACTGGGGCAGCCCAAGAACCCTTTGTCTGTGTGCTTTTGTGCACAAGTGCCAGTGTGTATGCAGGATGGGGGGAAGGGTTGCTGGGAGCCCACACTCCCTGAAAAAGGGGCATGTGGCATTTTTCCTTCTATGTTCAAGTGAAAATAAATGTATCCTGCCAAAAAAAAAAAAAAATCAAAGGGCATATGTGCAAAATTCCTTGTAGGACACAGAATGTTATATAAATTTGAGAATATAGTATGAGTTTATACTGATATCACACAAACAGTCTGGGGCAAAGAGCCAGAACTTAGTTGAACCAATTAAAGAAATTTTGCTGAGTGCTATTCTAGGTGACTGAGAAAAAATAGACAGATTCTGATTTCATGCAATTATACAGTATATCCAGTGTATCTGTGTGTATTTGTGTATACACACATATACTTACACATACACACATATATAATCACACATATACATATATACATACATATACATATATAATTATAAGTTGAAATTATGCATAAATGCATAAGGGAAGAGAAAATAAACTATTATGTCATGTATATAATAGCCAGGATACTAGAGTGAGCACTCGACTCAATCATAAAACCTAACTCTGATACTAGTTTTGCAATTATGGATATATTACTTAATCTTTTTGAGTCTCAGTTTTCTTACCCATAAAATGGGTATAATACTAGTACCATTTATTTCATAGGATCAAAATGAGGGAAATGTTTTGAAAATCTTCAAGAACTATAAAAATGTGAGTTGCCTTCAGTATTGGAAAAGAGAAGCAAGAATTACTTCCTGGAGGAGACTTCCTTTGATTTGGACATTTAAAAGGATCAGTAGAAATTGAATAGGTGAAAGGACTTCACATTTTGGAGGAAAGTTACATTTAAGCACAGGGATGAGTGTGGACAGAGGCACAGAGTGTGAGAGTGAGCAATAAGACAGCATGAAGTAATGGAGGGAGCATTGGACTTCAAGTAATAAAGTCTAAGGATCCTCAGATAAATGTTGGTTATGTAATCTTGACAAAGTTACTTGAAGGGAACAAAATTTTAGTGAGTCTCAGATTCATCATTTGTAACAACAACAAAGCATTTGATTCAATAGCTTCTAGGTGTCTTCAAGTTCCAAGTGACCCAATGATTTGATGATCCTAGGATTCTATATGTATTTGACACATAAAATTATCTGATTCTTTATGAGTATGTAGAGGAGCACAGAAAGAGTTAAGAATGAAAAAGTGAGATGCTCCAGATTAGAGAGATTGAATGCCAGAATAATAAATTTGAATATTAATTTTTATGCAAAAGAGAGCCATTGAATCTCTTAAGCAGACAACTGAGATGGCAGTATCTCAACATAATGAAAAAAGAGATATCAATAATGAGAAGGCTAATTTAGATGAAGGTAAGAATGGACACACATTCTGTTTATCTATTAGAATGCAAAAAAAAATGGTAATCAATCAACAAGCTTTTATCACAGACATATTTCTATCCAGCACTCTGCTAGATTCTGGGCATCTAAAGATTAAATTGAAACAGATCCTGACTTCAAACAGCTGGTATTCTCTCCAGAGAATCAACATGTATATATGTGCATATTTTAAAATATATGTAAGATATATTAAAAAGAAATAAGAAGAAAAAATGGGGGGAGGCCCTGAAAAATTGGGGCATCTGGAAAGACACATTGTAAAACAGAATGAAAGGTATGTCATCTTTATATGTGTGTTTTTAAATATGGTGTTCTGGTTAAATCAATCAATCAAATATTTATGAAATTATTGCACTGTGCTGAGCAGTGTGCTTGTTGACTGACAGACTGGACTGCCTGCTACCATTAGGGGCTGAAGTATGGAACACTTAAGTGAGAAGAAGCCCATAGATGATTATGCTCTATGTTGACTGTTTTTAATGTTGTCAAGTCAAAGAAAATAAATTAAGCAGCTATTATGTACGTGGCATTAAGTGCTGTGCTTATAAAACAAATAGTCTTTACTTTCAAGGAGCTCACATATGTATGGGAGTGGAGATACGTGAGGGAGGTGGTCTTTGGGCCTTTAAAGTAGTAAAATTCAGGGGAGGGGCGATGGAGCCAAGCTGGTGGACTAAGAGCTGGGAGTTATTTGAGCGTTCCCCAAAATCTCTCCAAATACTTGTAAAAAATGACTCTAAACAAATTCTAGAGCTATAGAACACACAAAATGACAGAATGAAACACATCTCCAGTCCAAAATAACCTGTAAGGTTGAAAGGAAGAGTCTATCATGCCAGGCTGGGCTCTGAGCACAGTCTGGCATGGGCTATGCTAGCACAGACAGGGTGGGAGCAGGACTCAAGGGACTGAATCACTAGCACCTGAGGCTGTTTCCAAGAATGTCAGTAGGAAAATTCTGTGGAAACTGGTTGAAAGAGGAGCAGTCTGACTGGAGTCTGACCCTAGCCCCATGGCAGCAGAGGTGACAGTAGCAGCAACAGCAGCAGCAACTACTTCCAGAACTCTGTTTCCACAGATGGTGATGGATTGATCAATCCCACCCTGTCCGTGCTAGCATAGCCCATGCCAGACTGTGCTCAGAGCCCAGCCTGGCAGGATAGACTCTTCCTTTCAACCTTACAGGTTATTTTGGACTGGAGTATAAAACATTCTGTGGAAACTGGGTGAAAGAGGAGCAGTCTGACTGGAGTCTGACCCTAGCCCCATGGCAGCAGAGGTGGCAGTAGCAGCAACAGCAGCAGCAACTACTTCCAGAACTCTGTTTCCATAGATGGTGATGGATTGATCGACTGATACAAAACCCCTGAAACCTGGGATAGTATATCCACACCCACCCTCACCCCTAACCCCACTGGAAGCAGAGTCCTACCTGGGCAAAAAGTTAAAAAGTCAAATATTTGCCTGGGAAGATGAACAGTCATTAAAAAAACAAACAAACAAACAACCTTAGACTATAGAATCTTACTTTGGTGACAAAGAAGATCAGAACATACAACCAGAAGAAGACAACAAAGTCAAAGCTCCTGCATCAAAAGCCTCCAAGAAAATTGCGAATTGGTCATGGATCATGGAAAGGCTCAAAAAGGATTTTGAAAATCAAATAAGAGAAGTAGAAGAAAATTGGGAAGAGAAATGAGAGTGATGCAAGAGAATCATGAAAAATGAGTCAACAGCTTGCTAAAGGAGACCCTCCCCCAAAATACTGAAGAAAATAAAACCTTAAAAATTAGACTAGCCCAAATGGCAAAAGAGGCCCCCAAAACCAATGAAGACAAGGAGGGAAAGAATGCCTTAAAAAGCAGAATTGACCAAATGGAAAAAGAGGTCCAAAAGCTCACTTTAAAAAGTAATACTTTGAAAATTAAAATAGAGCAAATGGAAGCTATTGACTTTATGAGAAATCAAGAAATTATAAAAATGAACCAAAAGAATAAAAAACTGGAAGACAATGTGAAATATCTCATTGGAAAGACTGTTGATCTGGAAAATAGATCCAGGAGAAATAATTTAAAAATTATTGAATGGCCTGAAAGTCATAATCTAAAATAGCCTAGCCACAATCTTTCAAGAAATTATCAAGGAAAACTACCCTGACATTCTAGAATCAGATGGTAAAATAGAAATTGAAAGAATCCATCCAAAGAGATCCCAAAAGGAAAATGCCTAGAAGTATTGTAGCCAAATTCCAGAGTTTTCAGGTCAAGGAGAAAATATTAGAAGGAGCCAGAAAGAAACAATTCAAGTACTGTGGAAATACAATCAGGGTAACACCAGATCTAACATTTCTACGTTAAGGGATTGAAGGGTTTAGAATTTGATATTCTGGAGGTCAGAGGAGCTAGGATTAAAACCAAGAATCACCTACCCAGCAAAACTGAGTATAAAACTGAGGAAAAATTGATATTCAATGAAATAGAGGACTTTTAAGCATTGTTGATGAAAAGATCAGAGGTGAAGAGAAAATTTGACTTAAAAAAAGAATCTTGAGAAGTTGAAAAGATAAACAGGAAAGAAAAATCATAAGGGACTTATTAAAGTTGAGCAGTTTACATTCTTACATGGAAAACTAATATTTGAATCTGTTGAGACCTTTCTCCATATTATGGTGGATGGAGGAAATATACGTACATGCACACACACATACATACATACATGCATGCATGCATTCATGAATGCAGATAGATAGATAGATAGATAGATAGATAGATAGGTAGACAGACAGATAGATAGATGGCACAAGGTAAATTGAATATGAAGGGATATCTAAAAAATAAAATTAAGGAAAGAGAAAGGAATATATTGGGAGAAGGAGAAAGGGAGAGATAGAATGGAGTAAATAATCTCATATAAAAGAGGCAAGAAAATGTTTTCACAATGGAGGAGAAGAGGGGGGAGGTGAGAGGGAATGAGTGACCCTTACTCTCATCAGATTTGGCTTAAGGAGGGAATAACATACACACTCAATTGGATATCTTAGCCTACAGGAAAGTAAGGGAGAGTGGGTTAAAGGGAGGGGAGATGATAGAAGGAACAGCAGATTGGGAGAGGGGTTAGTCAGAAACAAACAATTTTGAAAAGGAGCAGAGTAAAAGGCAAAAATAGAATAAGTGGGGGACTGAATAGGATGGAAGGAAATATAGTTAGTTTTTTATATCATGAGTATTATGAAAGTGTTTCATGTAACTACAGATACATAACCTATATCGAATTTCTTGCCTTCTCAATGAGGTGGGGAGGGAAGAAGAGAGAATTTGGAACTCAAAGTTTTAAAAACAAATGTTAAAAATTGTTTTTACATGCAACTGGGAAATAAGATATGGAGGCAATGGTGTTTAGAAATCTATCTTGCCCTATAAGAAAGTAAGGTGGAAGGAGATAAGAAGGGAGTGTAATAGAAAAGAGGTCAGACTGGAGAAGGGGTAATCAGAATGCATGACATGTTGGCATGAGGGTAGGGGAGAGATGGGGAGAAAATTTGGAATTCAAAATCATGTAGAAATGAATGTTGAAAAATAAAAAATACATATATTAATCAACAAGAATAGAAAGAAAAACAGAAAAATTAAAAATTGTAAAATGCAGTTGCCTAGGTAATATTCATGTTAAGGATCCTGACTTAGGGCATAGCTCTGAATCACCTTGTAAAAAGCTGGATTTAAAATAATTTAGTCCAACTCATAATCGACTAATAACAACAAAAATAGTAATAACACCAGTAAGAAGCAGCAGACAAGACCATTGCCAAAAGTTATTACAGAGAACTATATGTTAAAAAGCCCAAAATTATTGATCAATGAAGACTTTTTAAGGAAGCAGTAGAAACTTTGCAATATATCATTACAGGCTTCAAAAATGGCAGCTACCAAATACCTTGAAAGACATGGTCAAGTAACCAGAATTATAAAGAAGAAAATTCCTATGATTCATAAATTAACAGACAAGCCAAATTAACAGCTATTCATTAAGTACATACTGTGTTCTTGGCAGTGTGAGGTAGACTGGAGTGGGGAGAAACTTGAGAGTATCAGAAGAACCAGAAGACTATTGCAATAGTCTAAGTAAAAGATGATGCAGGTTCCCACCAGGGGAGTTACCATGCCAAAAGGGAGAAAATGTGTATATGAGATATTGCAAAAGATTGGATTTGTTGGGTTTGAGATTAAATGGAAGATGAGAACCTGGTTGACTGGGGAGATACTGGTTTTCTTAACAGTTAAAAGGAAGTTAGGAAAAGGGGAAACGTAGGAAGGGAGGGACATAATGAGTTCAGTTTTGGACATGAATAATTTGAGATGTTTATGTGATATTCAGTTTGAGATGTCTGGCATTTGGATATGTAAGAGTAGAGGTTAGGAGATAGAGTAGGTCTGGATAAATAGATTGGAAAATGATCTACATAAATTAGTAATTGCATCAGAACTGATGGGGTGCATCTCCATGCAGGAACATCATCTGAATGAAAATTTAGCAAAGGAGACTGAGAAAGAACAGTCAGATATGCAGGAGGAGAATCAGCAGAGAATATCATTCAAATTTAGAGTGGAGACACATTGCAAATATGAACCACAAATATCTTTGAGAATTCAACAAATAAAATTGTACTAGACCCAGAGCATTATCGCTCTCTCTCTGTCTCTCTCTGTCTCTGTCTCTCTCACACACACACAATTTGCCCACAATTATCAGGATATAATAATGATGCATAAAATTTATGAACATTCTTAGTAGATATTGGCATATTAAGACATAGGAAGCTTTCAAAATATATAGACCTACTACATCTTAAAGAGATCATAAAAAAGGGGAAACATGAGTATGTGAAAAAACATTTATAGCAGCCCTTTTTCTTGTGACAAAATATTGAAAACTGAGAGGATGTCTATCAATTGAGAAATGACTGAACAAACTGTGGTTTATGAATGCAATGGAATACTGTTATGCAATAAGAAATCATGAGCAGGAAGATTTCAGAAAAAAACCTGGAAAGACTTGTATGAACTGATGCAAAGTGAAATGAGAAAACCAGGACAACATTGTACACAGTGTCAACAATGTTGTGTAATGACCAACTATGAATGACTCGGCTCTTCTCAGCAGTGCAATGATCCTAGACAAAGTACAAAAAACTCATGAAGGAAAATGCTATCCACATCCAGATAAAGAACTAATAAACTCTGAATGAAGATCAAAGCATACTTTTTTTTTACTTTATTCTTTTTTGTTTTTTGTTCTTTTTTTTCTTTCACAACTGTGGCTAATATGGAAATATGTTCTATACAACAGCATATGTATAACCAATATCAAATTGCATTCCATTTTCAAAAGAGAGGATGAGAAGAAGGGAGAGAGAAAAAAATGGAACACAAAATCTTGTAAAAATGTATGTTAAAAATGTCTTGACAAGTATTTAGGAAAAATATTCTTAAAAAAAGAAAAATATACAGATCTAAAAGATATGTGTATGCGTGTGGGACAACTAGGTAGGAATAGGATGAAAAATAAATTCTCTCTGATTGCTGCTGGAGTAGTCCTGAGAATCATCCCAATAAAGCTACAGAACTATTTAAATGTTGTTAATTAAATCATAAATCATTTTTATCAGCTATACTAGAATTCTATAAGAAATTGTCTATAGTGAAAAAAAAAAGTCCATTAGTTATTTCACGTACCAATTTAAGCACTTTCTCATAAGAAACTTGAAATATTTCTTATCCAACCTTAATATCAATTTCTGTTGCATCTTCTCTTTGTCTACTTGAGGAATCAGAGGTATGGAAAAGTTGAAATAGAGAAGTAAATTCCATGTATACTGCCTCAATCCATTCCTTCCCGTGGTACTCTCTCTTTTTTTTTACTCTAGTCAATTATACCTGAAAGAAGATGACAGCAATTTTTGTTCCAAGCTGCTTCCTGGATATTTCAACCAAAATTTCTAACTTAGTATGTCTAAAAATAAATCCACCATCTTCTCCCAATCAGTTATCTTTTCTTTTCTTTTTTTCTTTTTAGAGGGGGGAAGGTAGGGCAATTGGGGTTAAGTGACTTGCCCAAGGTCACATGACTAGCTTTGTGTTAAGTGTCTGAGACTGGATTTGAGCTCAGGTCCTCCAGACTCCAGGGCCAGTGCTCTACTCAGTGCACCAGCTAGCCATCCCTTCCCAAATCAGTTAATCAAATTGAAAGATTTTCAGTGGAGTACTTTAGCATGTGTTCATGGAAATGAGCATGGGGAGGATTTTTACTTTTGAGGATTTCTGCTCTTTTCATTTCCTCTCACTGTAACTTTTTAAACTTCATTTTACTTTTGCATCTTGCTGTTCAAGATGATAAAGTAGTCTTTAACATGGCTTCTCACTTAACCATCTTGCCAAATTCTGTAGTTTTCTTTTTTGATTTCTTGGTATTTAACAGTATTTTAAAATATCTAGTCATCTTTATTAATGTGATAAAGTATATGATAATAGCACAAGTGCCAAATGCAGCAAAGCATGTAGACTTGGGTCCCTTATATCAATGAAATCACAAGACCCAGAAAGAGGGAGGGGAGAGCAAGAGCAAGAGTGGGGGGGGGGAGTGTATATGTGTATTTGTGTATGTGTGTGTGTGTGTGTGTGAGAGAGAGAGAGAGAGAGAGAGAGAGAGAGAGAGAGAGAGAGAAAGAGAGAGAGGGAGAGAGAGAGAGAGACAGAGACAGAGAGACAGAGACAGAGACAGAGACAGAGAGACGGGGGGGAGAGAGGGACAGACAGACAGAGACAGAGAAATAGAGACAGAGACCTAGACAGAAAGAGAGAGAAGGGGTATATGGTGTGCCAATTATTAAGTATTATTAGGTTATTTCATCTGCCATAGGAAGGGGAACAGATACACATTGTTTTGCTTTGCTTCCCTTTATTATGTTCTACTAAATATAAATTGAAATGAGACACATAAACAACTTTCTCCTTCCTTTGCTCTTATTGTCCTGGAGTGCAGAGGTCCTCCATGAGCCACCACCACACCATTCATATGTGGAACTATTGATTACAGCAAATGGAGGAGTTTTGAATGTTATAGATAAGTTCACTTACCTTGGTAATGTTCTTAACAGGGATGTACACATTGATAATGAGATTGACATATGCATTGCCAGGGCTAGCTTGGTGTTTGGGAGGCTCTGAAGGAAAGTATGGGAGAGAAGAGGTATTAGACTGACTACCAAAGTTAAGGTCTATGGAGCGGTGATGCTGACCTCATTGTTGTATGGCTGTGAAACCTGGACAGTATACCAGTACCATTCCAGGAAGCTCAATCATTTCCATTTGAATTGTCAGGAAGATTCTGAGGATCACCTGGCAGGATAAGGTACTAGACAAAGAGGTCTTTACTTGAACTAAACTGCCAAACATTCAAACTCTTCTTCAGAGAGTGCAACTCTGATGGGTTGGCCATATTTGAACACAAAATGAATGATTATCAAAAAGACTGCCTTATGGAGAACTCCCACAGGGCAAGCATTCACATGGTGGTTAGAAAAAGCTATGCAAGGACACTCTCAAGGTCTACGTTAAGAACTTTGAAATTGATTGTTTGATATGGGAGATGCTTGCATAGGACCACTCAGTATGGCAGGCCCACATCAGTGAGGATGCTGTGCTCTATGAGCAAATCAGAATTGAAACCATTCAAAGAAAATACAAGCCACACAAATTTAGAGTATCCACCCTAAATGTTCACATGGCCTTTTTGTGCCTGACGTGTATAGAGCATTCCAACTTCATGTTGGTCTGATCAGCCACAGTTGGACACATTGCAATTTGATCCAGCATAGTGATGTCATTTTGGTCCTCTTTGAGAATGAAGGACAACAACAATATTGTCCTAAGACTGCTATGAACAAAGTTATGGTTATTTAAAAGCTCTGTTTTCTACATCCAGCTTTTTTTTTTCTTACTGAATTTACTAGTTGTGATCAGGATGAAATGTATTCTTTAATTTTTTTCTCTTATGGATGTTCTACAAAAAGAAGTTGCAGAATCTGATCAATGATTGCAAGCTTAAATAATTAGAAAGTTTCAATATTAATGATTTAATGCTTCAGTTCAGTAGAAAATTCTGTTATGTGGCTAAGAGAAGTGCTACATAGGTACTGCACTATTGAATTCACATATTGGTTAAAAGTGTTTATATGGTTGTTACTCTCTTTAGCAATTTGGTAAAAGGAAGCTTAGAGACTGTAAGATATTTTGTGTTTCAAGTCCATCAGGAACTCCCAACTTCTGTAGATGTTATTCTTGCATTTACTATTTAAGGACAGCAACTAAGACTGTGTAACAATCCTATGCTACCACCCAATTCTTTCATCTTGAATCAAGGATACATTGGCCTTAAGAGAAGCAAGCTCTTTTTCCTTTCTATCATGTCACTTGGTAGGCATTGCTTAAATCATTAAAATGTGTTATCAGTGCTTACATGTTTAATTTTAGCTCATTGCCTCCATTATGAATCACACTTAATTTATAGAAATGTAATTTGTGAAGCAGTGATAGCAAGGAATAGTCAGATTTACATTTGTATTTTGAAATACATTTTTGGTATAATTGGACAAATGCTCTACTTCTCCAAATCCAATTTTCTATGTGAACCTCATGAGTGATCCTTAATAGACACTAGAGCATAGATTGGAATTTAATTTTGACCTAAATATGATTTGACATCAAAAGTGTGCTTATGGGCTTAGCTATCTCAATTCTATTTCCACATTCTATTGATTGACTCTGTGTTCTATAAATGCTACAAATTGATTTTTTCCTTTTCCTCTGATTTCTTTTTTCTTCTTTCATTCTTTCTCTTTCTCCCTTTGTTTCTCCTTTTCTGTTTTCTCTCTCCCTCTTTTCCTCTTTCTCATCTCTCTCTTTGTATCTTTGTTTCTTTTTTCTCTCTTTCACTCTTTCACTAATTTGATCATGTAAGGGAAACTGGTTATAGCTATGAACTAACCTACATTTCTGAAAGAATTTATATGGAACCCATCTTCTCACTGTGGTCCAGCTTGTACAAGTCCTAAATTATCTGAACAATTGCACCTTGACAACAATACAAATTACTAAAAATAGTTTGAAGTTTTGAGAAAACTACTTTATTTGGTTGCTTAGAATTATTTTGCATGAAATTTGAGAAAATACTACATGGTGGCTAGTATTAGCTATTTTGGGGTTCATGGATCCAAATGATTTAGCTTTTTTACATTTTTAAGCATAGGTAAGAGTAAATAGTAATAATAATAATAAATAATTAATATGTTTTCTATGAATTAAAAATGAATATCACTTAGAGAACTGAGCATGATGATATGAATACAAGTAAAATACAAATAAATAAAGGAAGGTAATAAGAATGTGTTGAATACCTTACCATCTGTCAGGAACTGAACTAACTTGATCTCATTTGATTTTCACAATAACCTGGGGAAGTAGATGTTATTATGATCTCCATTTTAAAGTTGAAGAAACTGAAGCAGACTAATTAGTAAATTGCCCAGAGTCACACATCTATCACATGAAGCTGGATTTTAATTCATTTCTTCTCAATTTCAGTCTGAGTTCTCTATCCACTGTCCCATGGCTGCCTCTAATAGGAAGTAAAAAGAGTAACAAGATAAAGATGTCATCAAAACATGTATGGTCAACAAAGGAGATAGGCAAGCTGGTGAGAAACAGGGATAACTAGTGAATAGCTTTAACACTTCATGAGGACAGTAGTGAGGTCAGCATAAAAATGAGGAGGGTCCCTAGCCTGTTGGGATTGATTTCCTGTGGCAAAATTATGAGAGGTCATGGACAAAAGTTACAAAGGAAAGTGAACACAGATAAATTGTGATCTGAGTCACTGAAACAATCATCCACACTAGTAAAATCAGAGATTCATTAGAATATTCAGTTATTAAATTAACAGAATAAATATTGATAATATTTAACTTTATATAAAAATGTCATTGTGAATGGAAGATCTGAGCTTAAGACACTGGTTCTTATTCAGATTCCAATGTACTGTGCTGTCTGTTGTCTGCTCCACTTCATTATTGTGTATGTTTTAGCTCTCTCCTCGCCATTACTTTTAAAAAAGTGAGCAGTCCCTATTCTGTCACTTTCTGTTAAAATTTCCTTTATCAATGTCTGTACTTTGCTTGGTATTTTCAGAAATGATCCCCTGTTGAGTTTTTCTTAATTTTTTGTAACTTATAACTCATTTTATTGCTATTTGAAATACCTTATCAACTCTAGTGATTAAAAAATCCATAAGGAACTACAGTATAAGGAGGAGCCAAGATGGCAGTGTGAAGGCAGGGATTCACCTGAACTCTCCCCCAAACAATTCCAAATACCTTTAAAAAATTACTCTAAACAAGTTCTAGAGCATTAGAACCCACAAAAATGACAGACTAAAACAAATTTCCAGCCCAAGACAACTAGAAAGGTTGGCAGGAAAGGTCTGTTGCACCAGGGTGAGAGAGGAGTGCAGTCCAGCTTAGGGCCCAGAGCAGCCTCCAGCAAACCTGGTGCAGGCCTTTAAACCACTGAATCACTGGAAGTTTTGATAATTTCCAGACCTCTCAGTCAATAGGTGCCAAAGACACCTTGAAGGACAGCAGGAAAGGTCTGGTGCACCTAGGTGAGAGTAGAGGGCGGTCCAGTGCAAGTCACAGCATTACAGCTCTGGTTCCAGCAAAATAGGAGCAGGCCTTGAGAATGACTGAATCAGCAGTGGCAACAGCTGCTTCTGAAGCTCTCAGCCCACAGGCAATAAGAGAGTCAAATAGTTGGTCAGAAGGTGATTATAAAGGTCTTTTTGCTAGCACTGGAGCAGGACTCTGTTGCTTCTGCTGTACTCAGATTTGTGTCACAGTCCTGGGTAGCAGCCCCAGGGTAAATAGCAGCATTAGTGTATCAGAGTTTGCAGCAGCAGTGAAGGGGAGACCCTCCTCACAGTTCCAGGGAAGAAAGGAGTGCTTGTGGTCACTCACAGAACAGAGCATAGGCCAGGAGAGGAGTAAACACCTCTCCATAGATCATACCACCTTGGAAGAACTGAAATCTTACAGGTCCTAGAAGTATCTCTGAAAACAGCTGCACAAAACCCATGAAACTTGAGATAATGTGTCCTTTACCCTGGTAGCAGAGCTGTACTATTACAAAGAGTTAAAAGACAAATAATAGGCTGGGAAAATGATGAAAACAATGAAAAAACCTCTATTGAAAGTTACTATGCTGACAAAGAAAATCAAATACATACTCAGAAGAAGATAACAAAGTCAAAGCTCCTTCATCCAAAGGCTTCAAGAAAAATACGAGTTAAATAGCTCAGAAAGCATTTTGAAAATTATGTAAGGGAGGTAGAGGAAAAATTGGGAAGAGAATGGGAATGATGCAAGAAAATAATGAAAAATTATTAAACATCTTGATAAAAGAGACCCCCTGAAATACTGAAGAAAATAGTACTTTATTAAACAGACTAGGTCAAAGGACAGAAGTGATCCAAAAAGTTGATGAAGAGAAGAATGCCTTAAAAAGCAGAATTGGCCAAATGGAATAGGAAGCCCAAAAGCTCATTGAAGAAAATAATTACTTAAAAATTAAAATGAAGCCAATAAAAACTAATGACTTTATGAGAAATCAAGAAACAATCAAACAAAACCAAAAGAAGGAAAAAAAAAGAAGACAATGTAAAAATCTCATTGGAAAGATAACTGACCTGAAAAATAGATTCAGGAGAGAGAATTTAAAAAAAAATATTGAACTACCTGAAAGCCAAGATCAAAAGAAGAGTCTAGAAATGATCTTCCAAGAAATTATCAAGAAACACTTCCCTGATATTCTAGGACCATATGGTAAAATAGAAATTTAAAGAATCTATTGTTCACTTCCTGAAAGAGAGCCCAATGTGACAACTGCCAGGAATATTATAACCAAATTCCAGAACTCCCAGGTTAAGGAGAAAATATTGAAAGTAGTCAGAAAGAAACAGTTCAAGTATTGTGGAACCGCACTCAGGATAGCACAAAATTTAGTAGCTTCTACATTAAAGGACTGGAGGGCTTGGAATATGATATTCCAAAGGACAAAGGAGCTAGGATTACAATCAAGAATCATCTACCCAGAAAAACACAGTACAGTCCTTAAGGGGGAAAAGAAAATGGATATTTAGTGAGATAAAGGACTTTCAAGCATTCTTGAGGAAAAGACCTGAATTGAATAGAAAATATGACTTTCAAATAGAAGACTCAAGAGAATCATAAAAAGTTAAACAGGAAAGGGAAATCATGAGGGACTCAATAAGGTTAAACTGTTTACCTTCCTACCTGGGAAGATAATGTTTATAATTCATAAATCCTTTCTAATTATTAGGCTAGTTAGAAGGAGTATATATAGACAGAGGACACAGGTGTGAGTTCAATATGAAAGGATGATACCCAAAAAGTAAAATTAAAGAGTGAGAGAGGAATGTACTAGAACAGTGGTTCTCAACCTTCCTAATGCCGAAATCCTTTAATACTCATATTTGGGTGTATCTGCATGTGGGTGGACCCACCTGGAGACAGATAGAGGAGTGGTTCCTAAGACCATGGGAAATATGTGTTTTCCCATGGTCTTAGGCGACCCCTGTGAAAGAGTCTTTCAACTCCCAAAGGGGTCATGACCCACAGATTGAGAACAACTGTACTAAAAAAAAGAGAAAGAGAGAAATAGAATGGGGTAAATTATCTGACATAAAAGAGTCAAGAAAAAGCTTTTACAGTGGAAGAGAAGAGCAAGGAAGAGAAAGGAGGTAAGGAGGCATGAGTAAACTTTATTCTCATCAGAATTGGCTCAAAGGGAGTAATAACATGCACACTCAATTGGATATAGAAATATATCTTGCCCCACAAAAAAGTAGGAGGGGAAGAGAATAAGAGAAGGGGGGTTAGTGATAGAATGGAGGACATATTAGGGGAGGAGGCAGTCAGAAGGCAAAAACTTTTGAGGAGGAACAGGGTGAAAGGAAAGAGAAAGAGAATAGGATAAATGGGATGGGATGGTAGGAAATACAGTTAGCAAAAGTAACTGTGAAAAAAGTTAAAACAAGTTTCACTGATAAGTAAAGGCCTCATTTTTCAAGCATTTAGACAACTGAGTCAAATTTATAAAACTAAGAATCTTTCCCCAGCTGATAAATGATCAAAAGATGTAATCAGTTTTCAGATGATATGATCTAAGCTATCTATAGCCATATGAAAATACTCTCATTATTGATTGGAGAAATGCAAATTAAAACAATTCTGAGGTACTACCTTGGATTGGCTAATAGGACTGAAAAGGTAAATGACATATGTTGTAAGGGATGTGGAAAAAATGAAATTTTAATGTACTGTGACCTGGCAATATCACTATTGTGTCTGTATTCCAAAAGCGATTAAAAAAAAAAAAAGCAAGGAAAAGAACATATATATACAAATATACAAAAATATTTGTAGCAGCTCTTTTCTGGGGACAAAAAATAGGAATTGAGGCATGGCTAGGTGGCACAGTGAATAGAACACCAGGCCTAGAGTCAGGAGGACCTGAGTTCAAATCCAGCCTCAGAAACTTGACACACTTACTAGCCATGTGATCTTGGGCAAGTCACTTAACCCCAATTGTCCTACCCTCCCCCCTCCAAAAAGCAAAACAAAAAAAAAAAGGAATTGAGGAGATGCCTATCAATTGGAGAATGACTGAACAATTTGTGATATGTGATTATGATGTGATACTTTCGTACTTCAAGATATGATGAGCAGTACGCTCTCAGAGCAACCTGAAAAGACTTTCATGAACTGACACAAAATGAATTGCATTGTGTACCAAGTAACAGCAGTATTATAAGATTATCAGTAAGTGAATAACTTAGCTATTCTAAGCAATTCAATGATCCAAGACAATTCTGTAGTAATTATGATGAAAAATGCTATCCACCCCCAGAGAAAGAACTGATGGTGTCTGAAAGCAAATTGAAGCATGCTTTCTTTTTTTTTTAACTTTCTTTATCTTTTTTGAGCATTATTTTTTTGGGGGGAGGGGTCTATTTTTCTTTCACAACATGACTATTATGCATATTTTCCATTACTGCACATTTATTACCTTTATTGAATTACTTTCCTTCTCAAAGGGTGTGGGGAGTGGGGAAGGAGAAAGGAAGAGAATTTGGCACTCAAAGTTTTAAAAATGAGTGTTCAAAACTCTTTTTACATGTAAGTGAGGAAAAACACAATACTAAAAAAAATCTACAATATAACTTAGTATATTTGACACATTTCATTTTTATAACACATTTCACAAAGCAAACATTTATGTCAGAATTTTTTCAAAACAGTACCTAGATGTATGAGACAATTTAATCCCAGATCAGATCTTAAAGTAAATGTATGTTGATCCCTTACTTTATATATGCTTCGTGACTTAACTAAATGACTTCCCCAAAGAAGAGTCTCTTATTTCCAGCTCTATATGATTTCCTCTTGACCGTTTCCCACTAAACAAGATTTTCATCAGTGTTATACAAGGTAGTCTCTGAAAATTCTCTGCAAATAATTTCTTGTAGAACTGTCCAAGAATTCCCTTTCTCATCCCACACAAGTATTTTAAGCATTTTCTATAGGTAGCAGACATGGTAATAGATGCTGTTGAAATAAAAAAAAAAAAATGGAAAAATGGAACCATTGTGCCTTGAAAGAAACGGGTTTTATTTTAGGAAGTGGAGGGGGACCAATATGCATACAGATAAATACTAAGTGTATATAAAATAAATATCAATGACCTTTCTGGGGAAAGCCACTACCAAGTGCACACAGGACAATAAGCACAGATTTTATGTAGATGGTGACCCTTCAGTTGAGCTTTGAACGAAACTAAGATTTATAAAAGGTTGATGTAAGAAGAGGTAGAATCTTGCTAATATGAAAAAGGTCTACAAATTTTAGAAAAGAAAATGTTGTGTATGAGGAATGAATTATTTTTTTAAATATGTATTAAATGATGGCTATGTAAAAAAACACTGTGCTAAATGAAAGAGAAAGGCAAAATAATTTTTTATTTTCATGAGAGTAGTCAAGTTCTAATGTAGGGAAAGAATGCATATTGAGGTTTCATTTATCGATGATATGGGAAGTTCTGATCAACATTACATAGCAGTCATATAAAAAGTACTTTAAATAATTACTGATTAGGAAAATGCAAATTAAAAAAAACACTTTGAAATATCTTACACCTGTCTGAATGACTAAAATAACAAAAGGGGAAAATGACAAATGTTGGAGAGGATATGGAAAAAATTGGGACAGATATTATTGGAACTGTGAACTGATCTAACCATTGTGGAAAAAAAAATCAGAATTGTATCCAAAGAGTTATAAAACCACATATACCATCTGACAGCAATAACCTTATTAGGTCAGTTTTCCAAGGTAATCAGGGAAAAGAGGAAAAAAGCTTATAAAAATGCTTATAACAACTCTTTTTGTGGTGGCAAAGAACTGGTAATCAATTGTGGAATAACTAACCAAGCTGTGGCATGTTATTGTGATGTAATACTATTGTGCTGTAAGAAATGATGAACGGGTTGTTTTTAGAAAAAAAAACTTGAAAAAATTTACATGAATTGTTGCAAAGTGAAATGAGCATAACCAGCAGAAGAGTGTACAGAGTAATGACAGTATGGTAAAGATAATCAGCTATGAAAGACTTAGCAGTTCAGTTTAATCCAGTGATCCACACCAATTCCAAAGGACTCATGATGAAAAATTTATCTACCTCTAGATAGAAAACTGATATATTCACAGTGCAGACTGGAACATTTTTTCCTCTTTTTTTTTTTTCACAACATGGTTAATGTGGAAATTTATTCTGCATGACTATATTTGTAATATATGTTTTATATTACTTGCCTTCCTCAGTGGGTGAAGGAGAGGTGGGGAAATAGAGTATTTGGAAGTCAAAATAAAATTGAATATAAAAAATAAATGAAGAAATAAAAAAAAGGATAAAATAATTCTCTCCATGCACTGTACTCTATATTCTAACCACATTTAGCCTCTTGCAATTTGTTACTGGCAGTACTGAATCTCCTGTCTCCCTGAAGTGTGCTACTAACGTATTGCTATACATTACATATGCTAAAGAAAAGCATTGTCATTTCAACAATGTTGTTTCACTAAACTGTGTTCAGAAGTCAAAATTGATTCTGGTACTTTCATTATCATCCAAAGAGGATTGTCAGTTCATCACAATTGCTATATTTTCCCAACTTTGCATTAACTTCACATCCACCTAAAACACCTGCAATTATATTTACATTGTTCATAAAGAACTAAAATATTGATTATTATGAAGTCTTAAAGCAGTTATTAATTTATGGTAAATTCCCCTATCATTAATTCCTTTTAACCTAATAAGTAACACAGCACACATCTAGCTTCTTGTTTGCTGCTTAGGATTTAAAGAATTCCAAGACTTTTGTGAGACTTCAATAAGATTGAAAGTTCCAATCTCATTATACTCTCATTGATCTCAGTGGTTAGTCAATATCAGGATATATTGAACTTCATGGTAAATATTGACCTTAGCATCAGTTTAGTCAATATTAAACTCTAAGACCAATTAATCTTAATAGTGGATCAAAATGCATTTCTGTTCCTCATCATTAAGAAAATTATAAATCATTTTTTGGGGGTTTGGGAGAATGAAATACAGGAGCAAATGTCTTTAACTGTAACATAAAAACTTTTTACTAAATGAAATGTGTTTACAAATGATATGTTTTACTTCTAGTACTATAGTAATTTTATCATAAATACCCTAGCATCTTACTTTGAAGCCTTCATTCAATTCATCATGCCTTTCAATGAGAAAGAATTCCCTTTGGTTTGAATTTAGCTGGTGCTATTTTAACATACTTAAAACAATTAAAATTTCTCAATTTACTGTTATTAGTAAACATACCTCTTTGAGAATTAAAGACCAGTCTGTTGAATTAATCGTTTTTTTGCTTTCAGCTTTCTGTGTTTTCTATGGATGATGGATTTTTTTTTCTACTTTGACTTTTAGTAAACATATCATTTAGATTTAAATCATAAAAGTGCCACAAAACTTCGTTCCACTCTATGAGTAGCAAAGTGAATGGCATTGAAGTTGGAGTCAGAGGTCTTTGGTTTGAAGCACAATTCTTCCTCTTACTACCTGTGTCTCCTTGAGCAGAACATTTAACTTCTTATGGTATTGATTTACTCATGTAAAAAGCAAAGTATATTAACTAAATGATCTCTGAGGAGTTTTTGACAACTAAATCTATCACCCTACACCATGATCTTATGACATCATCTTTCAAGATGGGTAACATATAATAATGAAAATGATAAGGACAGTACAGGAGAAGGGAAGGAAACAGACATTCATTAAGTGTCTGCTGTATGCTAGGTTCTATGGTAAGCTCTTTACAAATATTATTACATTTAAAATATTTTGTTTTTAACAATTCCATGTAAAACATTTTTAACATTTATTATTATAAATTTTGAGTTCCAAATTCTCTCCCTTACTTCCCTCCACAATTGAGAAATCAAACAATTTAATTAGCTTTTACATGTGCAGTCAAACAAAACAAATTTGTCATATTGCAAAAGAAAATATGGACCAAAACCCCAAGAAAAAAAATAACATTTAAAAAAGTTTCCTTTGATCTACATTCAGACACCATCACTTCTTTGTATGGAAGGGGTTAACATTTTTTCATCATAAGTCCTTCTGAATCGCCTTGGATCATTATATTGCTGAGAAAAGCTAAGTCAATCACCGTTTAGCTTTTCTTGTAACTCTTTTCAGGCTAATTCCCATTTTCTTTGAGTATTAGGATATAGCTGTTTTGATTTTGTTGTCTTCTGAGTTTGTGTTTTTGCCTTCCCTGTTATCATAGTAACTTTCTACAGTCAGGTTATTTTTGTTGTTGTTTACTCATTTTCCCAGCCTATTTCTTGGCTTTATATTAAAATTGGGCTCTGCATTTAGGGTAGAGGAGTCACAGTCCCAAGCTTCAGATTTTTGGTACTGCTTTATTTTTTTCACCCCAGACCTTGTTCTGGGGGAGGGGAGGTCCTGTTAAGTTTTCAGTTCTTCCAAGGTGGTGTGATCTAAAGAGAGGTATGTTACTCCTCTGACCTGAGCTCTGCTCTGTGAGTGACCATAAGCACTATTCTCTTCTCTGGAATTGTGACTAGGGTCCCATATCCCTGCAGAACCAAGCTCTGTTGGACTAATGTTCCTCCTTGTTCTAAGACTACTACCTGAATTGTGTATGATCAGTGAACTGAATCCTGCACCCTGTGCCAGTAAAGTGTTCTCTGTAATCTCCTTCTGACCATTTGTCTGATCCTCTTACTATCTGTAGACCAAGAGCTCTGAAGTCACAATTGCTGATTCAGATTCAGTCATCTCTGATGATTCAGTTGCTCTTCTCATTTTAGTTGACCCCAAAGCCAGCTGATGGCTTGCTAGTATGTACCCTGGCTGGTGTAGCCTGTGCTGGATTGAACTCCACTCTCACCCCTGTAAGAAAGACATTTACTGCCAACTTTCTAAGTTGTCTTGGGCTGGAAAATTGTTTCTTCCCATCCTTTTGCTGGTTTGGGCACTCTAGAATATACTTTTTTGAGGTGTTATTTTAAAATTGCTTGGAGGGTCATTTGGGAGAGCTCAGGCAAGTGCCCACATTTATTCCTTTATCTTGGCTTCTGTAAGTATTATCACATTTGAATCCTACAAGAATCCTGTGACACAGGTGCTATTATGATCATTGTGTAGTTGAGGAAACTAAGACATGTAGAGATTAAGTGATGTGTCCAGAATCTAGCAGCTAGTGAGTTTTTGAAATTGCATTTGAAAAAAAATGCTTTTAAACTCAGATTTTCCTGACTCTAAGCCCAGTGCTCATTCTCTACTGAGATATGTGATTTCATTGGTATAGGAAAATTCCCATTGAGGACATTCTCTCTAACAATGTGGGTGAAGTCCTTCTTTGAAAATTATAACCTTATAGTCACAGTTCCCTTACTGTGTATTAGCAGACAAGGGTATCCCAAAGAACTCACAGGGTGCCAAAGAAATTTTAATTTTTCAGGGAAACACAGTGATAGTTGGCATCTGTTAGATACTTTGGGCAAAGCTAATGTACTTTAGTTCATAGTTAAGACAATAAATTTCACTATATTCTTTTAAATAGTATTCTGCAATCTTGGAGGTGTATATTAGTCTACCTGTACTTATGGCTAGGACAATAAGTTCTCAACCTTTGTCATTTTTGATATCAGGATTATATAAGAAAACATAGATTGCCTGGGAATCCATCTAAAATCTAGGCTTTGGGAGGACTTGTTTGTTCTGCACTCCACCATTTCACCCCTCCACTCAGATAAACAGAGTATGAGGGACCTGATGAGGTTTCAGTGCCAAAATTTGTGTATGTATATGTATGTGTATACCCCCAATCTCGTATATACATGCACACATTCCCATACTTAGAAACATAGATCCTACATTAGATATATAACAAACATATTACATGAAATTCCACAATAATATGGCATATGTATCATTTGGAGTATTTATATAACATTTGTAATGCAGACTATATAACAAATTGAAAAATGTATAGTATGCATAATTCAAATGACATGTATAATAGGTGAAATATAACATATGTTTAATATTTGTAAACATATGTTTAATTATTGTATAGGTTAGCACAGATACGTGGGCGATATGTGTAAGCAATATATATGAAGAGATTGCTTGCCTGGGAATTCTTAATATGTAGGCTCTGAGAAGAGTTCTTTACCCTTTACCATGATAGCCTGCCAATCAGATGGGCAGAGTGTAATGAATTTATTGAATAAGTTTGTGTATCAAAACTGATGTAATCTCTCAGGATGATGACTTCCTTTAGATTTTTCTATGATTTTGATTTTTAATTTATGGAATAAAACAAGAATTTCTATAACATGGTATAATAAAAAAGGATGATTGCACATGAAAGTGAAAATCTGTTATGTACAACTTCCTACTTTTAAATATATGACAAATTTATCATGCACATTTTTTTCTTCTCTGCCCACTATCCTAGAGATGGCTACCATTAGACAAACATATGTAAAGTCACTCTAGCCTATACATTCTAATATTTATCAGTTTTTTTTTCTCTTGATGTAAAAAGGGTCTTCCTTCATATGTCCTATGTAGTTAACTTGGTTATTATAATAATCAAAATGTCTTATTTGCTCAAAATGGTTCTTAAAACAATATTACTGTTACTTTATACAATGTTTACTTGGTTCTCCTCATTTGGCTCTTCATTATAAATACAATTTTGTTCATGTTTTTTCTAAAATCATTGCTCTTTTCTTTTTCTTTTTGCTTTTTTGGAGGGCAGTTGGGGTTAAGTGACTTGCCCAGTGCCTAGTTTTATGTGTTAAGTGTCTGAGGCCGAATTTGAACTCAGGTCCTCCTGACTCCAGGGCTGGTGCTCTATTCAATGTGCTACCTAGCTACCCCCAATCTTTTCATTTCTTACAGTATAGTAATAATCCATCAAAATCACATACCACAACTTGCCCAGCCAATCCCTAATTGATGGACATCCCTGCAATTTTCAGCCCTTTGTCACCACAGAGAACTGATACACACACACACACACACATATACACACACATACACACACGCATACACACATAATTAGAAACTATAGGTTCTTTTTTCCTTTTTCCCTAATCATCTTGGGAAATAGATCTAGTATTATTATTACTGGGTCAAAAGGTATAAGTGGTTTAATAACTCTTTGGACATAATTTCAGTTTGCCCTCCAAAATATTTGGATCAGTTCACAATTCCACCAACAATGAATTACTGTCTCAATTTTTCTACATCACCTCCAATGTTTCTTACTTTCCCCTTCAATCATTTTGACCAAACAGGTACGTGTAAAATGATATCTCAAGGTAGTTTTAATTTGAAATTCTCTAATAAATAATGATTTAGAGCATTTTTTTCATGTAGCTATGAATTGTTTTGACTTTTTCCTTCAGAAAATTGCCTGGTCACATCCTTTGACCATTTATCAATTAGGGAATGACTCATAGTCTTGTTGCTTTGAAAAAGTTCTTTATATATTTGAGATATAAGATGTTTTTCTAAGAAACTGTTTAGAAATTTTTTTTCTATAGTTTTCTGCTCTTCTGATATTAGCTACATCTGTTTTATTTTTTTCTTACAAAAAACTCCTTTTTAATTGAATCTAATCAAAATAATAAATTTTACATCTCACTGCTCTATATTCCTTGTTTACTCATAAATTGTTTAACTATCCATAAATCTGATAAATAATGTTCCATGTTCTTCAGATTTTCTTGTAAAATCTCTCTCTGTGTCTAGATAACATATCCATTTTGACCTTATCTTGGTGAATGCTGTAAGATATTCCTCTATGCCCAATTTCTACTCTCCTACTTTCCAGTTTTCCCAATTTTTTAAATCAAATAATGAATTTTTATCCCAAAATATTGTCTTTACACTTGTCAAATACATGGTTGCTAAATTTATTTGCTGCTTTAAATTTTATGTCTACTCTTTCCCATTGATCTACCTTTCTATTTCTTAGCTAGTATCAGATAGTTTTGATAATACTGTTTTATAATATGTTTTAAGATATAGTATTCCTAACCCGTTTTCCTTTGTAGTTTTTTTTATTAGTTTCTTTGATAATTTTGACTTTTTGTTCTTCCAAATTCATTTTAAGATGATGACTTTCTGATGCTGAGTTCAGTTCAAGAAGTATAAGCTTGTGGAAAATAAAGAGATAAATGCAGGTTTGAGAAGAGTGGAGAGGGGAGATGGCTTCACCTTCTAGAATTCCATCAAATTGTTCTGACTCTAGGTCTCATATTTTATCCATTGTGCTACCCAGTTGCAACATATAAGAACTGATTGAAGAAACTAGGTAGAAATAAGCATTATAATCCACAAGATGAATTCCTTTAATTTCTTCCATGGCCCACCGTATAGAAAGGGATTAGGCACTTTCTGCTATTCCTCAAAGGACAGAGCTTGGAACAAAAGGTGCGAGTTACAGGGAAGTAGAATTCAATTTGAACTAAGAAAAACAAAACAAAGAAACAACAATAATATAAAACAAACTCTTAATATATAAACTCTCCCAAAGTATAATGGGCAACCTTAGAAAATAGTGTATTCTCAAAAACGATTTCTCTTCAAGTGAAAGTTGGATTACTACTTCATGGAGGATATATAGTTGAGGTTATTGCTGTTGACCTAATGTAAATACCTAGGTGGATACCTTCCGGCTTTGAAATTCTATAATTCTATTATCTAAGTTCCATTATAGTTAGATCTTATCTTTCCACATGATTTCAAAATTTGGCTTTAAGCATTATTAATATATTGACCATCACACACATGCATAGACAAATGTAATCTTTGGTTGACTTACAGTACATGTATCTTGCCCTTTCTATTTAATATGCCTCTTTGTTGTGATCTTGTTTTCAATCCTTCTGCATATTTGTAGTTAGAAAAATTAATAGGCAATCAGTATTGTTTTTTACCCCATAGCACACAAAATTCTGTCACTATCATTACTATTTCATAGAAACTATCATTACTTATCCCTTTGTGTTTCTTTAACCTTCTTCTTTTTGTTTCATCATTCGAAGAAGGCAGACACTTCTTTTTGATTATTGTTGAGTAAAAGGTTGACCTTCTTTTCCTAAGTTCTACCCCCAGGGAGTCAACAGCTTGATTATGATAGTTGAAGTAAGAAGTAGAAAGAAAAGACATAATTATGAATTCTACAAACTTTCTTACAATGCTCTTACTAATGAAAGAGAGAAAAGCCCACATTTCCACCAGTTGTTGAATCTGTGCTGAGATTCTGGAATAATTAACCTTGTTCTGAAAACAATCCTACAAAGTACAATACTATATTCTAATTGCATGTTTTTCTTTAGAGAAAAGTTTTTAAAGGGAATCTTCAAAATAGCTATTATAGGGGAATCCTTCAGTATATAACAAATATTTCAATTCAGAAAAAAATGTATGCTCATATGATAAAAGTAAAATTATAACAATTATTTTAAACACCCAAGATGCACAATTATTCTTCTAAAGAACACCATGGATTAAACTTAATATCTCTTACACAGTAATTGTGGATTGTCTAAATATGAAAACATGAATTTCCCAAACTCTTCCAGAAGAAGATGTAATGGCAAGCAAAGTAGTACTTTGTTCCTTGTTTC
>CM053587.1:193841919-193858908 GCA_028646515.1 Pseudochirops corinnae
TAGAAGAGGCAAGGAATAATTGTTACAATGGAGGGGAAGAACAGGAAGGCAAAAGGGAAAGGGTCAACCTTACTCTCATTGAATTTGGCTTAGGGAGGAAATGACATAAACTCTAAACTGGGTATCTTGCCACACAGGAGAGTAGGGGAGAAGGGGATGAGAGGTGAGATGATGGAGGGGAGAGCAGGGTGGGGGGGAGGGTTGCTGAAAGCATACACTTCTGTAAAGGGACAGGGCCAGGGTAGATAATAGAACAAGAGGAGGTGCAATAAGAAGGAGTGATACATAATCAGTCTTTTATGATATGTCCACTATGGAGATGTTCTGTGTAATGACACATGTACTGCCTGTATTGAATTGCTTGTCCTTCCAGTAGGGGTGGGTGATGAGGGAGGAAGGGAAAGAATCTAGAATTTAAAGTTCTATAATCAAATGTTCAATTTATATGTATATATATATATGCATATATACATATATATATATATATATATATATATATATATATATATATATAATTATTTTTATCTACATGAGAATTAAGATATACAGGCACTGGAGTAGGGAGATCCATCCTGCCCTACTGGAAAGTCAGATAATGGGGCTATGGGGGAGGACATAGGAGAGAGCAGATTGGGGGAAGGGTTATATAGCAGTATGGCTGTTTTCAGGTGGTGGGTAGGGGAAAGATGTGGAGAAAATTTGTAACTCAAAATCTCATGGAAATGAATGATGTAAAGAAGAAAATAAATAAATTTATTTTAAAAAATAGGGGTGGCTAGGTGGCTCAGTGAATAGAGCAGCAGCCCTGGAGTCAGAAGAACCTGAGTTCAAATGTGACCTCAGACACAACACAAAACTAGCCATGTGACTTTGGCAAGTCACTTAACCCTAATTGCCCTATCTTCCCCTCTCCAAAAAAAGGGGGAAAAAAATCAATTTTCTTTAAAAAAATGTAAATGATAGCATTGAAAATTTAACAATTGGCCTCATGAACCAGTTATATCTGGTTCCAGGATATCCATAAAATGACATTACATGCATACTACCTACTGCTCAACCCAAAACCCCCTTCGGCTTTCCTTAATGTATTGGCTTTTTCATTAGAATGCCAACTCCTTTAGGACAGGGCCTATCTTACTTGATTTTCTCTGTATCTTCAGAGTTTGTGACACAATAAGTACTTAACATGCCATTTCATTCATTCATTCATTCATGACTAATATTCTTTTTTCATTTTTGAGTATACATTTGATAACATCATTCACTATTGTTAAGACAGTCTGCAGTATACTCACATCCACCATGTATTTTTTGCACTCTGAATGATATTAAAGTTCAATTATTCTGATGATGTTTTTTATTCCATAACTTAAAGTCATCAATAAAATAGATACTGATTTTTTTTAAAGGACCATTGTTTTGAGCAAAAGCTTGAGCTCATTACAATAAATTTTTTATTTACCTAAGGCCATCTATTCTGCTTTCTTCCTTCTATTTAATCTTCAGTCTAATTCATTTTCCATTTGCAGCAAATAAGGTATATGGGTTTTTCATCTGATTACCTACTAGTTTACATGGTTATAAACCTTACCCAGGAATCTTTTCAATGTTCTGATTCTTGCTTCATTCAACACAATTTGCAAACAGTAGCACATGGAGGACCTAACCATCTGTCAGGTATCCATATTTACTTGAATTCTGTTCTATATATCACTTCCCTGATTTATATCTTTTATATATATATATATATGTATATATATACATATATATTATATAATAATAAAATGATTGCCAAACAAGGTTATTTCTCTTGCTATACGATATTAATAATGAAGTTTTCATGATTTTTTTAAAGATACAAGTGAGGGAACTTTTCACATAGCATATTTTGATATAGCATTCTCATCTACTTTGTAATGATGAACAAAAATGATACAATGGACAGAAAACCAGTCTCAGAGTCAGAAAGAGCTGCAGTTACATGTACTGCCATTGTGACAAAGAAAATGTCTCTTAACTACTCAATGCCTTAGCCCCCAGATAACTCTAAGACTACAAAATTCAGCAAATATGGTGGTCTACATTATTAGAAATAATTTATTCTTTAGTGTTTTCTTATTTAAGTAGATAAAAAAAGAATCAAAACAAAAAACAGTATGTACAATTCACCCAATATATAGAAATATACTCAGCTTATATTCTCTGCAAATGTATTTATCTGATGGTGTTGACCTCCTTTCTTCCATTAGCATCCCATTTTGTGGCAATAAATAAGTTGCTCAAATAGGCTCAACAGTAATTGTTTTAGTTGCATATTTTAAATATTTAGACTTTTATTAGTTCCTCAAGCTTAGAATTAATTTTGGGTCTTTGCCTTGACAAATATTGGATTGCTACACCTACTATGATTAAATCAGCATTAATGCCCGTATCAGTAATGAATTATTTCCTATGCCAAAATATACCCTATTTCATTTGTCTTTTGACTGTGATATCCAATATACCTGTCCATGTCTGTGTATAGATATACATATATACATAGATGTGTGCAAATCCTTGACTTATGAGGCATGTATGTGCATTTATCACTAAAGATTAAATTGAATGATTTTTTTCATTAGCTTTCTAGTTTAACAGAATTTTTGTTAGGTATGTTACATATGTATTCAAAATTATTGGATAACATTCTACACATATTTTTTTAATCTCAGTAGAGCAAGACAATCCTATCTTCACTGATCATCTTTACCCAGTTGAGATTCTACAGTAATAGACCTCTTACTTTCCTATTCAGTTGTCATGCTGAAGTTCTTAAACTTTACAATTTTTTGTCACTTCTCACATTCATAAACTTATCTTTCAGTTGCTCTTATGGAATAGGGACTAAAAGGCAAGTGAAAAGTGAAGGTGAAAGGGAAAGGTATAAATGGTACACTTAACCATTGTATTGATAAATTTTAATATAAATTTTCAACCCACCCTATTAAATTGTTCACTTAAAATGTAGAATATTTTTGATAATCCCAGGTTTTTGTGGCACTAGAATTTTTTATATTAAAATTACTAAGCCATTTAAATACCAATGGTATTAAGAAAATTGTACAAATTGACTAGCTACAGAGCAAGTAGTTTTAATTGCTTAATAATAGCTTGGCAAATTCCAAACTATAAAGTCTCCTTAATACTTATAGTAGCCCTACGAACATAAAAGGTCTGTAATAAATGTTCATTGAATTGAATTTGAATTTAATCAAATACAGTTGATTAATTTATTGGCATCTATTTTATTTTTCCATGTACTTTTGCAATATTATGTTTCTTTAGAATCCCTTTAGTTTTTAGGGGGCCTATCTGAAAGATCAGGCCTCATCTTTGGCAGTTATAGTTCTTAACTTTTATTTATCTCTTCTATGTATTTTTGGTGACATTTTGATAGTATTTTCTCTGTGTTCATTTCCATAGTAGAGTTTCTTTTCAATATTGACTCCTCTGATGTTACTATTCTGGGTTGTTTGCATTACTTTCTTTCCTTATTGGAACTGAGTGCTGTATTACAATATAGATCTTTGCTCTAATTCAACTTTTTTCATATACTCTGTTCTCATGTAACTTTGCTCTAGGTAGTTCATTCTTATACTGATATTTGTTCTGATATAGCTTTGATTACACTGCCATTTCGTATTTATTTTTAGTGCTCCTGCAATATCTTTCAAGATACTATGTTATGCTTTTTCTTTATCTGTGATCAAGCCAATATCTTTAGAGCTTACTGTTTAATGATTCAAAACAATAAAACAAGCAAAACATCAGGTCAGATTCCAAAGGGTATAATATTTAACATCAAATCTGTTAGAAACCTGACTTTTTAAAAAAGAAAAGAAAGGAAAATGACACATAGCATGTTTATCCTCACTTAAATTCTCATGTTCATGGAAGATTTGCAAAGAGAGAAGCTTAAATGGAATTTTTGCCCTAGTTTTTTTTTTTTAATTGGACAACAAGAATGCATAACCTGGGCTCTCTCTATTACCAGGACTTCTTGCAAATCTTTTTGTCACAAGGAGAACCTCCTATTTCTTAATTGAATGGCAACAGATTATGAAGAAATATAACCACAATTCCAAGCTCCTGAATTACAGTAATGTGAAATTATGTGAACCAATGTCTATTTATTAGTTTGGTTTCATGAATTTTCTTCTAGAGATTATATCACCAAAGAGATCAGTGGTACTGAAATGGCTGAATACTTAGATTTATTCAAATTGTATCCTAAGCAGCACAATTTGCCAAAAGTATGTTGTTATGATAGCTATTTGGGGGAATATTTGCAGATGATTTTCATTAGTTAAGATTTTTTTAAGTTTTATCTTCATGCTTTCTTTATATTTTCTTAAGAAGTTTATGACAAATTTCTCCTTCAGACACATAGAAACATATAACATTTTTATATTTTATATTTCATATCTTATTCCATGTCTACATTTTCCTGTTTTTCTTTTTACCCCATTATTGGGTAAAATCTACAATGTCATAATTTATTTAGTGTGGGGTCTTTTTTTTCTTGTAGCTACGATTAGTTCATAGGCTTACAAAAGAGAAATCTCTGTACAAGTGCAGATGAGCACCTTTTCTGCAATTTATATTATAGAGTTTTCTAGGGCATCCTAAGAGGTTAACTAACATTTAGGGTCATACAGTCAGCTTGCACAAGAAGTGGAGCTTTAATCCATTTCTTCCTGACTACGAGGACAGCTGCCTGTCTCCTAAAGAATATTATCTCACTTTAATACTTTGATAACAATTCCTTAAACATTTCTTATATTTAATCTTTAACAATACTGGAGAACCACATTCAATTATAAAACTAGAGTAAAAGGTTTTGGAGAAGTTCTCACTTATTGTGTGTCTTACTGATAGAATCCAGAGAACAAAAAGAATGTCAGAACTTTGAAAAGAGATTTGTTGTGTGAAATTGTGGCAAACTATGCACAGAATTAACTTAATATGTGTAGGCCTCCTGATCAGGCCTACCTGGTGACAAAGGAAGTCCTCTTTCTATAAAATTTCACAGAATCTTGGGTATTTGTTGGAATCTCAGGGACCATATCACCCAACCTATAATTGAATAGGAATCTTGCCTCCAAAACCCCATCAAATATTCATTACTCCTTTCTTTTACCTGGATAAATCTAGGAAGAAGGAACACACAACCTCTTAAGGTTGTATTTTCCAATTCAGATACCACTATTAGGAAGCTGTGCTCTTATTTGTTTAATGATTTATGCAGGAGATAATTAAAAATTATAGAGACATACAAACAGTACTTCTCCACATAACTGTCTATAGATTGTCCAATAAGATTAGCAAGGAATAATTGAATATGTTGATATTAAACTAAAATTTTAAGGAAGTCTCATCACTACTAAAATATCTACTATGCATTTCACTTATATCAACCTGAGTGAAAATGGAAATGTTTGTCTTGAAGAAGAAAAAAATAGTAGCACAGGATATTATAGACGTTACCAAAAGTTTAAAGGACAACCATCTAGATTGAAGATTTGGCTTACTCTGTGTAGGAATATATAGAAATATCAGGGAAAGTTTAGCTGAAAAAAGGGAAGGAAAGAAAAAAAAAACCTTTCAATTAATTATAACTTTTCAGAAATGGAATTAACTCTTGAAGTAATGTGTTTTCTAATCTTCCAAGTGTTCAAAAACTTGTAGGAAGTAAATAGAGTAGAAAAAGTTTACATAAGGTAATCTTTCGAGTATGTTTTAACTTGTATGATTATTATTTATATGTCATATAAACAGTTATTACAATTTGATATATTTCTTTAAGTGAACCTCATGACTCTGTTTACATGAATGATCTCTTCAAAAAGGTCTTACCTAAAATCTTAAATTGAATATTTGTGCTAAATTAGAAAAAAAATCTTTTTTTGTTTTTAACTTATGGTAAAATATGATGACTCTTCCAGATAAAGTCTTACTAATTTTAGCAACCTGTCAAAACTTTTCTTAAACACGTATTTTTTATTTTCTTACTCATGATCTTTTGTTCTCTGCAGTATACTTTTTACTTTCATCTTTTGTCTCCTTTGTCTCCCCTACCTGTCACCCCAAGGCTACAACTGACCATGGATATATTAATATATTGGTACTGATATACATACACATTCATACATACATACATACATATCTCAATATATACTTTCCCTAAGAGATTATAATCCTATTCTTATTTTTACACTTGTCCATATCACTTTTTTCATATCTCTTCTAACTGCTCTACTTTACTTCTACCTGCTACCTTGCCCTCCTATTACTTAACCTACCCTCACTCTAGCAATCCCTATGTTATCTTCCCATTCCTCTAAATTTAAACACCTTTTTATATACCCCTTTGATCTATTGTGCCCCCTTCCCCTCTAAAGCTCCCTCCCTTATCCTCCCATTTCCCTAAATCTAAAGACCCTTCTATATCTTCCTTTTAACCTATTCCCTCATCCTCCCCTCTAAAAACCCTTCCTTTATCTTCTCCCCCCTCTCCATTCCCTTAGAGTTTTATTTCTTTCTAAATGTCAAAGACTTTTACACTCTTTTAGATGTATATGTATTTCTCCCTCTTAAAGCCATTCCCAATGAAAGTAGGTTTCCAGAACTAACAGCCACCCCTCTTCCCCCCATCTAATTCCTCTCTATTGGTTCTTCCTCTTGCACATCATTTGTATAAGATAATTACTCTTTTAGCTGTTCTTGAGCAATTTTATTTTTGAAGTCATATTATACTAAAGCCTATTTCAATTTTTCTTATAAATTACTTAATTACTAGTAAAAATCTCAGACATAGGCTTTACATTTTCCATAGATAAAGGGTAGACATTTTATCCTTATTTAGTCCCGTGTAATTGGTCATTGATATGTACCTTATATTTTTTTTACTCTTATATATCAAATCTTCTATGGAGTTCAGGGTTGTTGTTGTTGTTTTTTTTTTAAACAGAGTCCAGAAAATCTGGCAGTTGAAATGTCCTTTTTTCTTTTTCACTCAGAATTATGCTTAACTTTGCTTGGTATAACATTTTTTGGTCAGAGGCCCAAGTTTTTTGCATTTTGATATAGAGAGTTCCAAGACCTGTTATCTCTCAGTATTGCAAACACTAGATCTTATGTGATTCTAATTGTGGTACCATCACATATAAATTGATTTTTTCTTGTTGCTCATAATATTTTTTCCTTGATCTGGAGGTTTCCAAATTCAGCTATAATATATTTGTGAGTTTTCCTTGTAGGATCACTTTCAGGTGGTGATTGATAGCTTTTTTTTTTTCCTATTTCTACTTTCCCCTCTTGTTCTAATATTTCAGGACAATTTTCTTCAATTATTTCTGTACTTCTGTATCAAGATTCTTGTTTCAATCAGAACTTTCAGATAGTCTAATTATTCTTGTTTTTTCTTCTTGATCTGTTTAGATCATTTGTTTTTCTTATGAGATATTTCATATTCTCTTCTATTTTTTCATTCTTCATATTTTGTTTTTTTAATTTCTTCATCTTTTTAAACATTGCTAGCTTCCCCTTCCTTGATTCTGATTTTTAAGGAGCCATTTTCTTCCTTAAGGTTCTGGATCTCCTTTTCTAATTGGTTGACTTACTTGTCATAATCTTCTTGTTTTTCTTGTATTATTCTTAATTTTCTTTTAGAATTTTTTCCTCCATCTCTCTCATTTGATTTTTAAAGTCTTTTTATGTTCTTCAATGAATTCTTTTTGAGCAGGTGACCATTTGACATTACTCTTTGGAGTAAAAGAGGGTTTCTTTGCTTCAATATCCTCCTCTGAAGATGAAACCTTCTCTATTCCCATAGTAGCTCTCTATGGTTGTATTCTGTCTCCTTTGCCTGTGCATTTTTTTGGTAATAATCACCTGTTTAAGAACCCCTGTTCTGCCCCTACTCTTATTTGTTTTTACAGCTCTATATATGCCCAGAGGTGCTACTTTATCTCTTTTGTGGAGCAAAATCTTGAGAACTTAAATTTTCTGACCTACTCTGCCATCTTCCCAGAATCCCCTCCTGAAAAGAATTCTTAAAACATTACAGGGAGACGCAGCATGGTGGTGCCACCCACCAGGAATACCCAGAAACCCAGCATGGTGTGACCCACCAGGCAGGCCCAGAGACCCAGTGTGGTGGCATGACCCACCAGGAAGGGCCCAGACACCCAATGCAACAGAGCAACCCACCAGGCAGGCCCTGGACACCCAGTGTGGCAGTGCTACTCACTAGGAAGGCCCCAGAGATGCACAGCGTGCAGAGAGGCCATTGCTGGCCATGTCCTGCTGACCCACCAACCACAAGGGCCACTCCCAGGCCTATAAGCACAGGGCAGGGATGAACTGAGCTGGGTAACAGACAAAGGGAGGGCCACAGCAGGGGCATTAGCTACCCCTGGGACTACCCATCCACAGCCTGGATATTTAAAGAGCCTCTAGCTGAACCTCCAGGGACCAAGATGACAGACTGAACCCTGGCTGCTCCAATCCCCCCCTCTAACTCCAAAACACAGTAATTATTGCCCCAGAGGAAAATTTTAAGCAGTAAAGGCTTAGGAACCCTGGAGGAAGGGTGTGACTAAGGTCTTACCTCAAAATGGGAAGAAAGCAGGCTACAAAGACAAAGACAAAGACTCTAGAATCCTATTATGGTGAGAGGGAGGAATCAAACTCAGGAGAGAGTACTGACTCCACACCCACAGTTGAAGCCTTAACAGGAACTATGACCTGGTCTCAGGCACAGAAAGCATTCCTAGATGAGCTGAAAAAGAAATCTGAAATCTGGCTTATAGAGGTAGAAGATAAAATCAACACCTCCTACCAAAACAAAATTGTAAAATTAGAAAAACATTACAATGAAGAGAACAGCTCCTTAAAAAGTAAAATGTGTGAACTAAAAATGAAATCTGAGCATATGGAAAAGGAGCTTCAAAAACTAACTGAGGAGAATAATTCACTAAAAACTAGAATCAACCAAATTAAAGCCAATGACTCTATGAGGAACCAGGAATCAGTCAAACAAAACTTCAAGACTGAAAAATTAGAAAAAAGAGGTAAAATATCACAAGGGAAAAATAACTGACCTGGAAAACAGATCCAGGAGAGACAATCTGAGAATCATTGGTCGACCAGGAAATCAAGGATGAAAAAATGAGTTTGGACAATATCTTCCAAGAGCTCATCAGGGAAAACTGCTCTAAGATCCTAGAACCTGAGGGTAAAATAGAAATCGAGAGAATCCACTGGACACCTCCTGAAAGAGATCCCAAACTGAAAAGTCCTCGAAACGTTGTGGCCAAACTCCAGAACTATCAGGTAAAGGAGAAAATACTACAAGCAGCCAGAAAGAAACAATTCAGATAATCATGGAACCACAATGAGGATCACACAAGATCTGGCAGCCTCAACATTGAAAGATCAGAGGAACTGGAATATGATTTTTCTCAAAAAGACCTCAGGCTACAACCAAGGATCACTTATCCAGAAAGACTGAGCATAATCTACCAGGCAAGGAGATGGTCATTCAGTGACATAACAGAATTCCAGACATTCCTGATGAAAAAGCAAGAGCTAAATGGAAAATTCAACCTCCAACTATAAGACCCAGGAGAGACATAGAAAGGTAAATAAAGAAAAAAACACACACACATAACTTGTTATTTAACAAGACCAAACTATTTACATACCTATATGGGAAGTTTATACCTGTCAATATTGTGAACTCTATACCTATGGCAACATCTAAAAGGTATATAGACAAACAGAGGGTATGGGTATAAACTATGCAAAATGATGATAAAAATCCTTATTAGGGGACTGTAATGGAAGAAGAGGAGAGAATGAAGCAAAAAAGGGCAAATTATGCTACACAAAGAGGCATAAAAACAGTATAGTAGAGGGAAAGCAGGGAGGAAAATGACAACTATATGAGCTTTTCCCTCACTAGTTCTGGTGCAAGGAAGGAATAACATAACCAGTTAAATATAGGACTCTATCGAGAAGAGACACAAAACTTATCATGATAGAGGGAAAGAGGGGAGGGAGATGAGCACTACAGGAGATCTATTATTGACAGTCTTGGTCCGAGGAAGAAATAGCATACAACATTGAGAATAACAATAGATCATATCCTACAGGCAGTAGGAGGGGGAGGAAGGGCCAGGAAAGGGAGGGAGTTAGAAGGAAGGGAAGAAGTAGTAAGGGAGAAGGGTAGGAAAAGGGAGAGGGGCAGATAAGAAAGGAATACTGAGGGAGGTGGTGGTCAAAAGGAAAACTCTTAAGAAGGGGAAAAACAAAAGCATAAACAGCGGAGGAAATAGGATGGAGGGAAAGACACAGATAGTAATCATAACTGTGAATGTCAATGGGATGAGTTCACCCATAAAACAGAGGCAGATAGCAGAATGGATTAAAAACTATAATCCTACAATATGTTGTTTATAAGAAACACCTCTGAAACAGAAAAATACACACAGGGTAAAGGTAAAAAGCTGGAGTAAAATATATCATGTCGCAGCTAAAGTTAAAAAAAGCAGGGGTAGCAATCCTTATCTCAGATAAAGCAAAGGCAAAATTAGATTTAATTAAAAGAGATAAGGGAGGAAACTATATCCTGCTAAAAGGCATCATCAAAAGTGAGGCAATATCATTACTAAACATTTATGTACTAAGTGGTACAGCATCTACATTCCTAAAGGAGAAATTAAGGATGCTAGAGGAAGAAATAGATAGCGAAATTATACTAGTGGGGGACTTTAATCTCCCCTTCTCTGAGATCGATAAATCTAACCTCAAAATAAACAAGAAAGAAGTTAATGAGGGAAATAGAATCTTAGAAAAGATAGATATAGTAGATCTCTGGAGAAAAATCAATGGGGATAAAAAGAAATATACCTTCTTTTCAGTGGTACATGGCACATACAAAAAAACTGACCATGTACTAGGGCATAAAAACCTTAGAATTCAGTGCAGAAAGGCAGAAATATTAAATGTGTCTTTCTCAGATCATGATGCAATAAAAATTATATATAATAAAAGGCCACGGAAGGATAGATGAAAAACTAGATGGAAACTAAATAATTCAATCCTAAAGAATGAAGGGGTCAAACAAATTATAGCAACAATTAGCAACTTTAATCAAGAGAATGACTATAATGAGACACCATACCAAAACTTGTGGGATGCAGCAAAGGCAGTTCTTAGGGGAAGTTTTGTATCCCTGAATGCATACATGAATAAATTAGAGAAAATAGAGATCAATGAATTTGGCATGCAATTGAAAGAGTTAGAAAAAGAACAAACTGAAAATCCCTAATTAAATATTAAATTAGAAATAATGAGAACCAAAAGAGAGATTAATAAAATTGAATTCAAAAACATTAGCAGTGGGCAAGTGGAAGCTAATGACTCTATGAGACTTCAAGAAACAGTAAAACAAATTTGAAAGAATGAAAAATAATCCAGGAGGTATATGAACATAATTACAAAACACCTTTTTTTTTTTTTGCTTTTTGGAGGGCAATTGGGGTTAAGTGACTTGCCCACAGTCACATGGCTAGTGTTTCAAGTGTCTGAGGCTGGATTTGAACTCAGGTCCTCCTGACTCCAGGGCTGGTGGTCCATTCACTGTGCCACCTAGCTGCCCCTACAAAATACTTTTCACAGAAACAAAGTCATATCTAAGCAATGAAAAATCAGTTGCCCATGCTTAGGTTGAGCTAATATCATAAAGATGATAATTCTACCTAAATTTATTTACTTATTCAATGCCATACCAAACAACCAAAAATTACATTATATAGCTTGAAAAGCATCATAACAAAATCATTTGGAACAAGAAAAAGTCAATGATATCTAGGGAAGTAATAAAAGGAAATGCAAGAGAAGGTGACCTAGCCACACCAGATCTAAAACTGTATTACAAAGCAGTAATCATTAAAACTCTTATGTATTGGCTAAGAAATAGAGTAGTGGATCAGTGAAATATAGTAATCTATTATATGAGAAACCGTGAGACTCCAACTTCTGGAAAGAAAACTCTCTTCTTGACAAAAACTGCTGGGAAAACTGGAGAATAAGATGACAGAAACTAGATGTAGATTGATATCTTACACCATACAAGATAAGGTCAAAATGTATACATGATTTAGACATAAATGATAATACCATAAGCAAATTAGGAGAACAAAGAATGGTTTGCCTGTGAGATCTATGGAGAAAGGAGGAATTTATGACCAAATAAGAGATAGAAAACATTGTGCAATGCACAATTTAAAATTTTGAATACATTAAATTAAAAAAAATTTATACAAATATAACCAATACAAACAAAATTAGAAAAGAAAACAGAAAGCTGAGAAAAAAAAATTATATACAGTGTTACTGACAAAGACCTCATTTCTAAAATATATAGAGAACTGAGCCAACTTTATAAGGATACGTGACATTTCCCAATGGATAACTGGCCCAAGGATATGAACAGGCAGGTGTCAGAGGAAGAAATTAAAGCTAGGTGTAATCATATGAAAAAATGCTCTCAATCACTATCTTTTAGAGAAATGCAAATTAAAACAACTCTGAGGTACCACATCAGATTGAGGTAAGATACGCCTATCAGATTGGCTAATATGACAAAAAAGTGAAATTATAGATTTTGAGAAGATCTGGGAAAATTGCAACACTCATGAATTTTTGGTGGAGTTGTGAACTGATTTAACCATCTGGAGAGCAATTTGGAATATGCCCAAAGAGCCATAAAATCGTGCATACCCTTTGATCTAGCAATACCACTACTAGGTCTGTATCCCAAATAGATCATAAAAAAGGAAAATTATCCACATAAAGAAAAACTTTTATAAAAGTTCTTTTTGTGGTGGCAAAGAATTGGACATTGAGGGAATGTCCAACAATTGGGGAATGGCTGAACAAATTTTGGTATATGAACGTAACTGAATACTCTTGTGCTATGAAAATAATGAGCAGGTGGATTTCAGAAAAACCTGAAAAGACTTATATGAACTGATTTTGAGTGAAGTGAGCAGAACCAGGAGAAGATTATACACAGTAACAGCAACATTGGGCGATGATTAACTGCAATAAACTGACCTATTCTCAGCAATACAATGATCCAAGACAATTACAAAAGAGTTATGGTGAAAAATTCTAACCTCATCCAGAGAAAATACTTTGAAGTCTGAATGCATATAGAAGCTTTCTGTTTTTGCTTTCTTTTGGTTCTTTTTGTTCTGTCTTTCTCATGTTTTTTTTTCTATTCTATTCTGAGCCTTCTTTCACATGAGTCATGTAGAAAAATGTTTGTTGTGATTGTACATGTATGACCTATATCGAATTGCTTGCTATCTGCAGGAGGGGGGAGATTAGGGAAGGAAAGAAAAAAAATGGAACTCAAAATTTTACAAAAATTCTTGTTGAAATCTATCTTTCCATGTAATTAACATAATATAAAAAGAATGAAAAAAGAATAAAAATTTAAACGTCTCATAAAAAGGTGACCTGAAAAATAGGTCAAGGAGAGATAATTGAAGAATTATTGGATTGAATAACAATGATATTTCAAGATATTATGAAGGAAAACTGCACTGAATGCTATTCTAGAACAAGAGAGGGAAATAGGAACTGAAAAAAAATCCACTGATCCCTGCCTGAAAGATATTCCAAAATGAAAATTCCCAGGAACTTTATAGCCAAATAACAGAGTTCCCAAGTCAAAGAGAAAATTTTACAAGGAACCAAAAAGGAACAGTTTCAATATCATAGGGGCACAGTTAAGATCACATATGTTCTACCAGCTTCCATATTAAAAGAGTGGAAGGCTTGAAACATAATATTCCAGAATACAAATTAGTAAGGATTATAACCAAGAATAACCAACTCAGTGAAAGTAAGAATGATCCTTTAAGGTAAAATGAATATTAAATCAAATGGAGAACTTTCATAAAATTCTGATTAAAAAGACCAGAGCTAAAGGGAAAATTTTGCTTTTGAGAGAAATACTAAAACATAGACACAACAGAGTAATCATAATGGACTCAATGGAGTTAAATTATTTATATACCTATATGGGAAGATGATACATGTAACTCCTAAAAAACTTTCATATTATTAGGGCAGTTAGAAGGAGTCTGCATAGACAGAGGTCAAATATGTGAGTTGGTTGTATTGGGATGATCTCTAAAAAAATAAGGAATGTAGGAGTGAGAAAGAAGGATGTATTAAGAGAAGGATAAAGAGAGAGGAAGAATGGGAAAATTTTTCTCACATAAAGGAGGCATGCAAGAAAAAAGCTTTTATACTAGAGAGAAAAAAAAGAGAGGGGCAATGCTTGAACCTTACTTGAACCTGATAGAAGTCATTCAAGGAATAAGAAAGATAGGAGAGGTTGTTAAGAGGGAAGACAGATTCAGGGAGGCAGTGATCGAAAGCAAGACACATTTTGAGGTATAATGATGAAAAGAGAGGAAGAAGGATAGAAAGAGGAAAAATGGATGGAAGGAAATACATAGTTACTGATCACAAATATGAATGTTAATGGGATGATTGACCCTATAGAAGAGAAGTGAATAGCAGAATGTATTGAAACCAGAAAAGAACAATAGATTGTGTATAAGAGACACACTTGGAACAGAAAGAAAGGCAGAGAATTGAAACAAGGGACTGGTGTATGATCTGTTATGTTTCAAGTGAAGTGAAGAAGGTGAGGTGACAATCATGATCTCAGATAAAGCAAAAGGAAGACCAGGCCTAACTGAGAAAGACAATCAGGGAAACTACATTTTGCTAAAAGGTACCATAAATAGTGAAATAAATTAAGGAAAATTATAGCAAATTTCTCTGATAAGGTCCTTATTTCTCAAATATATGGAGAATGAAGTCAAATCTCTAAAACAAAATATGAACCATTCTCCAATTAATAACTGGTCAAATTATATCCATAGGCAATTTTCAGTAGAAAAAAAGCTATCTATAGTCATACAAAATACTCTAAATTACTGTTGATTAGAAAAAAGGAAATTAAAACCTCACACCTATCAGAAATGACAAATACTACAGAGAATGAGGAAAAATAAATGCAGTAATGCACCATTAGAGAAACACCGAACTGGTCAAATTATTCTGGAGAACAATCTAGAACTATTCTATCCAAATCTGTCTCCAGAGAGAGAGAGAGGGAGAGAGAGTACTGATGATTTCTGAGTACAATTTGAAGTATAATTTTTCCTTTTCTTTTCAGAATAAGGCTAATATGGAAATATATTTTGCATTATTCCACATGTATAATTGATATGCTATTTGCTTTTATAGTGGCTAGAGGAGAGTAGAAGGGAGGGAAAGAATCTAGAATTTAAAATTGAAAAAAGTAAAGAATGTTGAAAGTAAATAAATTTTTAAGATTTGAAAAAAGTTGATAACCTTGAAATTTTACATGCTAGTGTCATAACCAATGAGTTTAGAACATCTATGAAAATGTAACCAATTAAAAAATATTACAAATCTTCACATTAGTAAGTGGACATGTTTTTGACATTTTCTGTAAATGTCATCACATAAAAATATAATTATTGTTCTGATTACTGTGCAATTAGGTTGATTAAAACTCCTCTTAGAACACTTCATGACATGAGTCTAAGGAATATGAATTTTCATTCATAGAGCATTTTTCTCCTTATGCACTGACTGAAAGGATATATAGATATATAGTATATGTATATGCATATGTATATATGTATATATGTATATAAGTAGGTGTAACACCAAGCACAAGCAACTTCCAAGGTTCAGATTACGAGCATAGTAACTCTCCATTTATTCAATAACAGATTAAAGTAAAACATTCACAGAAAAGAGAAAACCAAAATACAGGGTAACTCAATCATTTAGTAAGTCTTCAATTCAATCACAAAATACAAAAGTCAAAGTACTCCATCCCTGGGTAGTACATTCATTTAGTCAATCACAAAGTGTCTCTTCTCAAGTGGAAATTAGTTTCCAATAGTAAACAAAGTACATTCATTTTGTCAGTCACAAAGTACAAAGGCTATCTACTCCTAGGTCACAACTAGGTTACCATATCATCATAGCATTCAATACCCAAGGCAAGGTATTTACTTCAACTCGACCTAGGGCAAGTTCTCAGCAGTTTCTGTTCCTGGGAAGACAACACTTAACAAAGACATCACAACATTTATGCACATTGCTGGCATCCTCTTCAATTCACCTTCTGCCTATGAAATCATCCTAGGCCCAACAAGATCTGAGGCCTCTATCAACAAACGACTCTGACAAAGTAGCATCAAAACAGACAGCCGAAATACTGGCACCACAATGACACCTCCTCAGTTCTTGGAAGCTCTAGGTGGCAGTGCTCAAAAGTCCTGGGCAGCTCCAACTGGCCTTCAGCATTCCAGGCAGCTTCAGCTGGAGGTTCTCTCTCTCTCTCTCTCTCTCTCTCTCTCCCTCAGCAACTCTGGCCCCAGGCAATTCTCTCTCTCAGCATCTTTGTTCTCAGCAGCTCTCTCTCTCTCTCTCTCTGCCTCCACAATGCTGTTCCCAAAAGTTCTTCTGGCCTCTCTGAACTTGGGCCTCTCCCTATACATGGCACCAGCTCCTCCCAGTTCAGCCCCTCTCATCACATCAACAAGTCCATCCCATTGTGGGGTTCAAATTCCATTACCATTACAATGGGTGTGGGTGTGTATTCTTGAAAGTGCACATGCCATTGTTATAATAGAGAACTGTTCCTCTTATTAGTAACATAACTATATTTCTGAAGAGGTTTACCCAAAGAGGGTTAGGGTTGCCCGAGACCCCAAAATACCAACATGCCAGGTCCTGTGGAAAGAATTCCACTCAAGTCTTTTCATTGAAAGAAAAGTAAAGTTTATTAGAAGTTTGCCTGTATTGGACAAAGAG
>CM053587.1:193859408-193883200 GCA_028646515.1 Pseudochirops corinnae
GAGGGCTTGCCTGGAGTGAAGATGAAAGAAGGCCCTTTCCTTAGGTATTCAATGCTGAGTTTAACCTCGTTGTAATTAAAGGGTGGATGGCCTTTTGTGTTCTCCTGCCCCTTTTGAGATTCAGGAGTGGGAAGCCTTTGAGTTTTCTTTGTGCTCTGTGACTGACCAAATGAATGCACTTTGTTTAAGATTAGAGACTAATGTCCATTTGAGAAGAGACTTTGATTGAGTAAATGAATATACTGTCTAGGGGTGGAGTAGTACCTGGATTGAATTGAGAACTTGCTTGCTAAAGGAATAAGTTGCACTGTATTTTGACTTTCTCTGTTCTGTGAATGTTTACTGAATAAATAGGGTTTACTATGCAGGTAATCTGAACCTTGGAAGTTGCCTTTGCTTGGCATTAATCCAGTATTTACTTTTCCAGAATAAAAATACTATAAATTCACTTCTTATACATTCATTATTCTATTTTTATTAACCTAGTGCTCCTTATTTGAGAAATTTTCCCTCTGTCTCTCTTTCTGTTTTCAATTTGTACAAAAGTGCAGGCCTGATCCAATAAAAATGAGTAGATGGTAAGATACACAGAATAATTTTAGGAGGAGTATAATGTCTTAGCTATACCAAATTTTTATGATGTTGTCCTGCTTTGGTATCTGTATTTCTCACTATTAGGTTTTATTCCTTTGGATTGAGATATAACCTCTAGAAAGCAACTGTAAAAATATAAATATCGTCTTGAAAGACTAAAATGTTAATGCATTATTTTGAAATAGTGGTAACCATCAACTTTAATCACTGTTGTTCCTCCCTTTGTCCTGTCACGTTGAAGAGGTTTCCCAAAGACTGTTAGGGTTGCCTGAGACCCCAAAATACCAATATGCTGGGTCCTGCGGAAAGAATTTGACTCAAATCTTCTCAGCCAAAGAAAAGTAAAGTTTAGTAATAGTTCGCCATATTGGGTATACTCTTAAGGAGCCTAGGTATTCACCTGTTTTGGACACAGAGTAAGTCTGTGCTAGAAAACTCTATGGTGCTCTCAGAGCAAGTCTGCGCTAGGGCATTCTGTGGCACTCTCACAGAGCAAGTCTGTGCTAAGCTATTCTATGGTACTCTCACACCACATGGAGGGAAGATGGGGTCTTATATACAGAGGAATCTAGGAGTGGTCTAGAGGAGGAGTTTGGGGAGGGTCTTCAGAAGGAGTCAATGAGGTCAGACTCAAATAATGAGTTTGGGGAGGGTCTTCAGGAGGAGTTAATGAGGTCAGTGCAAGAGTGGATTGGTATTTTGATAGGCTCTAGGGTGGGAAACAGATGGACAATGGAGCACCAGTCTAGTAACAGAGGTTTGGGCCCAGCCATAGTGAAATACTTATGGCCTCTGCAAATGCCTCATCAAGTGGGAAGATTCAATCAGACATCGAGGGGTTTGCCAGAGCCTGTACCTCAAAGATTCAAGGAGAACTCAAGGGAGGTCTCAGAGCCTATACCTCATGAACATTATGACCCATTTGTCCCTTCTCATACTGTGTGATTCTGAAGTAAGTTTTCACTAATGGGTCAGCTCAATATGAAGCATTCCTCCAAATTTATGTGAGTACAAGTGAAGCACATGGACTATTTGTTAACTCTCCATCTTTACATAACTACCTCACCCCTTTCTCTTCTCTAGTTTTTGGTATCTTATGTCCTTCACAATAAGTTGAGGTCTATTTATGTGTAACATTTATATCTCCATTGTGTTTGCGTGAACTTCAGTTTTGCTACTGCTCACATTGTGGTATTTCAGAATTTATAGCCATATGGTATCATTTGAAATATATTGGTATTAAAGTGGTTTTTAAAATTGTTTTGAGAAAAACTCAAATATTTTCTCAAATTCAATCCAATCTACCCTCTTCTTCTTATTTAATTTTGGACACAGTTCATTGTTCATATTGAAAATCTGTCCACAACATAGGTATTGATAAACCAGTACTAAAAACTCTACATATAAAGTCTTGTCATAGTCTGAGCAAAATATTCATTTAATTTGTCTTAGTTCCCTTATCTGTAAAAGGGGGATAATAACACTATCTATCTCCCAGGGGTTTTTCTAAGGATAAAAAGAGATCATATTTTTAAAGTGCTTGACAAAGTTTATAGCTTAAGTGCTATTTTATCATCATCATCACCGTCATCATCGTCATCATCATCATCATTCCTGAATAAACAGGGAGGACAAAATCTTCTGAATAATTTGTACTTCTAAATTGCCTCTGCAGTTTTTCAGAACAAGATGGAATTAAAACCATGTCATTTGCAATCAGAAGAATAAGGTGAATCATCACCTTCCATGAATTTTTTCTTCCAATTGTACCCTGCAGTTGATATTTTCAATAACAGAGAAAAAGATTAAGTGAGCATATTTTTTTACACTTGATTTGTCTATTGATATTATTAATTTGACTGCTGCTTCTGCATAAAATTGGCTTTATCATTGCTTTATTTTTTATATATTTTAATATATTCATGTAAGATATCTTTTTTAGAAGAGCAATTATGGAGCAGTATTTTGTTCTACTTAAGAAAATAATTTTTTGTAGTCAATAAACAAAATCTAAGTAGTGTTTTGTGTTCCATGAACCTTTTGATCAATTTTTTGGTAAAATTATGATCTGCTATAAAACATTGTTTGCAATCTATATTTTCCTTTCCTAGATTTTCATCAAGTATGTCATTAATATGTATATAGATTATTCTCACAAAGTTTTTATGTAGATCAAAAATTGCTTTACAATTTGGCATTTACTGATATTTTCTTTATCACCCCCTTTTATGGAAACTATTTATGCTTTTTTTCCCCAAAAGTTTGTTGTTCTCCTCTTTCATATACCATGATGATTGAACTGTAATTGTGCCTAGAACTTTTTTATGTTTACTTGTTCCTTTTCCCCTCCTCATCTCACATCACCCAAATGCCTTCTGCCACTAACTCTTCCTTCACCTCAATCTCACATCATGAAGTGGCCCTTCTCTTTGCCCAGGCAAACCCCTCTAACATGCACAATGATCCTTTTTGATCCTACATTTTCAAGAAAACTCATCTCATCCCTCATCTCTTTCTGTCTCCTAGTTTCTTCCCTACTGCCTGCAAACATGCTCCTCTCATTCTTAAAAAAAACAAAACAAAACAAAAACAAATGTTCACTTCATCTTCTGATCCCAATTAGCTTTTGTCCTCCATCTCTCCTCCCTAAGGCTAAACTCTTTGAAATGGCCATAAACATTTAATTACTTCATTTTCTTTCCTCTCACTCTCTTCTTAATTCTTTCATCTTGCTTATATCCTCATCATTCAACTGAAACTACTCTCTCCTAGGTTATCAATGATCATTTAATTGGAAAATCTAGTGGCCTATTCTTAACCCTCATCTTTCTTGAATATTCTGAAGTGTCTGACACTGTGAATCACTCTTCTCCTGGATATTTGTTTCTCTAGGTTTTCATCACATGATTCTTTCTCAACTGTCAATGTATCTAACTGCTTCCTTTGCTCAGTCTTAAGCCAGGTCATTCCTGTGAAGTGTAAATGTCTCACAGGGCTCTACACTTAGCTCTTTTCTCTTCTCCCTGTATAACTTTGGATGAATTCTTCCAAATTGTAGTTTCCTATACAAGAAAACTCAGTAAGCCACTTTATTATTTAATTGTAACTTCCTTTTGTCTTATTTTGTTTATAGAACTTAAGAAATTAAAAAATATATATATATTATTCCATTTGAGTAGTTTTGCAAGACTTATTGAACAAGGATCTTATGTTTACAATTAGGCAAATGTTGACAATTGATCTAAAATTGTGTGCTTCTTATCACACTTTCCTCCTTCTTGTCCCACTTTACTATGACTTCACCACTGTCATTGTGGAAGCAGAAGAGGGCAGTGCAAGATTGGAGGACATTTTTAAAATTATTGTTTCCTGTATTGTTATAACTAAAGATTTTATTAGTCACTTGCATGATGGCAAAGAGCCTCATTATATTTAGCTAGCTATGTTGTTGGTAAGTACAACAATAAGTATATCATTGGAATTGTATTCGAAGTCTTTTCCATATACTAGAACCTACCAGCATTGGAGCTCTGTTGGAACAGTCTTCAAGAAAGAAAGGTCATATCAAGACCAAACATTTTGTGAAGACTAGCTGATTAAAAACATAACAATTAATAATACTAATAGTTATTCATCATTTAGAAGAGGACTAATGACATCATGGGAAGATGTCTTGAATAGCATGTAAATTGTGTTTAAATGAATCAAGGTTACACAAATTCATCAGCCTCACTCTCTCTTGCAGAATCATCAAAGTCCAATGGCAGGACTAAGGCCAGGAAAACTGGTGATGGTATGCATTGTATTAGAGGACATTGGCATCTTTGATGTCTGACCTCTAAGGGATCCATAGTACCTGCTTCAGTTGCTTTCATGGCCACTGGAATAAATTGTTCTCATCTACCCATTCCCTGGGGAAAGTCTTCACATCCTAATTCATGCTCCTAATTCAATGAAAGGTTTGAGTGAGGCCTGTCAGTTACTTTCAACCTGGTTTAGCCAATCTGCCGAGACAGTTTACTATGGTATGACTGCTGTACGTGGTATAGCTTCTCGGAGCAACAAGTGAGAGTTAGTTGGCAGGTAGATACCAAAGTTGAATGAACAGTCACTGATAATCACTAATTAAAGCATCTATGATTTGTCAGTGTGACATTTCTTCTACTGACAAAGGTCACAAATTCTCACCATGCTATTAGATGGTCCTTAAAGCTGATCTTGCTAAATTTTTTCTTAGTCTGCAGAATATCTGGTGATAAGTTTAATATTATTGTCCTCAGAAGACAGTCTTGGTCCTAGAATTGCTAATAAGGTAGATTTATTCACTCATGGACTTCTAATAACTAACACAAGTTTTTACTAATTTATCTATTCCTTTGTAACAGTAGAGAACATTTTCTAAGGGAATGTGATACAAGTTAGACTTTATTAGGTAGGAGAGATAGGATAGCCTGAAGCTAGAGACATTGTCCAGAAAGGAGAGTTTCTAGGTTGCTAAGTGTGATCAAAGTCACGGTGTGTGAATGACAGAGATCAGCTTGTTTATTTCAAAATTTTGCCTATGGCTCACCCTAATCATATAAACAGCCACACCTATACACACACACACACACACACACACACACACACATACTCACACACTCACACACACAAAGAGTCGTTCATGTATAAGTGGGTTGTCATTTTCAATTCTAAAAGTTTAAAGGAGTTGGAGGTATTATGTGATATTTCCCATACATCCAATTCAATCTTTTATGACACAAAGCAAAGTTTTGAGTACATTGTTAGAAGATATTAATAGTGTACATTACTAGAAATCACTCTAGTACCTTTCCTAGAAAACCTTAAATGGTATCATAAAGAGTTAGATATAACTGAGTAAAAATGACAAATCATTGAATTATAAATATTATTTAAGTGCTCATCTGAATGTAAGATAAACTCTTAATAGAACCATAGCAAATAACTAACTCCTGTGCTGGTGAGAAAGAAAAAAAAAAGATGTTTTGGTTAAAAGTGAATGACTTTGTATTTTCTCTGGTAACTACTTCAACACAGATACTTCAAACCAATACCACCTCTGAAATCACTGTGGACAGTAACAAAAAGAGAGAGGGAGAGGATAAAAAGAAAGAGAAGAGTCCTTTCTGGTAACTATACCTTTTCTATTTTTCTTGATGCTAACTTAAATTTACAAATGAGATGAAAAGACTAGCCAAAAGAAAAAATGATAGCAAATTCTGGAGACTTCCAAATTTAGAAGTTTCTATTTATATTAAAAGTGACTGGCATGAAACCATTCTTCGATTGTTCTGGACAAATCCATGTTTAAGAGCATAGGAAAAATAAAAATGCCCATTAGGAGACACTAGGGAGCAAAAACATTACTAGAATTAGGCAACAGCATTTGTCCTAAGCTGCTCACATCTGCAGTTGTGGGGAGGTAGTGAGACTAGTCTCTTCAAAGAAATTTTTTAAAATGCCTAATTAAATATTCTCCCCAATTGACAGTATCTAAACAAAATGCCTCACCCATCTCTTTACTGTCAAAGAAATCACTATTTCCCCAGTGTTCTTTAGTTTGTCTTCTCCACAGAGAGTGTTCTCTTCACTTCTTTGCTTCTGCTCTGATTCATTCTTTCTGAAATGCAAAGCTACTTTGTATTTCTTGCTTTTTGGGGAAGTAGAGAATACTTTCTCCCTCTGAAGACTGACATCATCACACCTTAACTTCTAGTCCTTTGCTGGTTTTTGCCCACTGATAGTACATTCTTCACCTTCAGATACCCATCACTGTGGTGTTCCTGCCCTGACCCTGTCTTGTCCCATTATACCCAGAGTGCTTTTAAGGGTAAGCCACCTCCCAATGCAAGATTGGTTGTATCGATGAGACTCCCTTCCCCCAACTCCCTCCTTCCTTGTCTGTCTCTGCCTCTGTCTCTGTCTCTGTCTCTCACCAATATCTAAAAATATATATTTCATTTAAAGAATTAATATTCAGATTATAAATCATCTGCTTTTGTCTGTTTCTCCTATTAACCACTTGGACTGCTTTAGAAAACATTTGCACCTCTGCTTCTACTTCTCCTGCCAATCCTGACTTGTGCACCCATTTGGGGATGATGGACTATATTTTTTTCCAGACCTAGTCTGAATTCTGATGTCCAGAGACCTTTGAATAACCACAAAACCAAGTCTTTTGTGTTAAAGTAGCTTTGCATTTCAGAAAGAATGAATCAGAGCAGAAGCAAAGAAGTGAAGAGAACACTCTGTGGAGAAGACAAACTAAAGAACACTGGGGAAATAGTGATTTCTTTGACAGTAAAGAGATGGGTGAGGCATTTTGTTTAGATACTGCCAATTGGGGAGAATATTTAATTAGGCATTTTAAAGAATTTCTTTGAAGAGACTAGTCTCACAAAAATCAGATTCAGCAGACACCCCCTCTCCATCATTACCCTGACAACATTTCATATTTGCAATTGGAGATTAAACTGGAGAGAAAGCAATTCAGTGATACTGACTCTGCCTTTCATATCTCTTTCTCAAGATGGAGAACAAATCTACTACTCCTCAAATCTGAGTCTCTTGTCTTCTACCATCTTCCCTGAACTCTCTACAAACTAATCGCAAATCACCTACACACAGCCTTACAGAATTTTCCTCCAAAACATCAAATGACATATATTCTGGAATTGGCATATTGTATAAGTGCAGGCTACATAAAATTTTGAGTGCTATATAAATTTTATTATTTTTAAGAATTATTTTATTGCTGTTGGAATCCTACTCCATTGTCTTTTCATGGTGTGAATGTCACCCTGCTTTGCTGAAGGCTACAGGGAAAAATATCTAAATACTTTCATGTTTTAGTCTGCTGGAAAGACTTTCAAAAGCACCATCCTGAAATTAGACTGCAATTTTCTTTTCTTGGAGTAGCCAGAGTGAAATGGAAAGGGCCATCAACAAGTTGTCCACTCAGCAGCAATATTTTCAGGCAGAGCCTCTCTCAAAGACAATCTACTAAGCAGACTAATCCTGAGCTGTGTTAGGGGAAGCATACACACTGAAGATATAGAGAAGTAACTATTTTAATTAAAACTATTTACTAAGTGGTAAAGACATTACAATTTGTGTGGGAAGACTTCCACTGAAGGAAGCGTGAATTTTAGAAATACTTGAAAGTGTATTTAATTGTTGCTAACAATATTATAGTTGCTTAATAAATGTTTGTAGTTACTAATTCAATGGCTTATGTCAGAAAAAAGTCTCCTAGAGTTATATAACATTTAAACCATATTTATTTGATATTTCATTTCCCCAGCTACAAAAAACAAATTATTCATTTAAAAAATTAAGTTCCAAATTCTTCCTCCAGCCCTTCTCCCCTTATTTAAAAGGCAAGCAATTTGATATAGAATATATATGTGCAGTCATACAAAACCCATTTCCCCATTAGTCATGTTGTGAAAATAAAAGAAGAAAAATAGAGTTAAAAGTACACTTTAATTTGCATTGAGACTCAATCAGTTTTTTCTCTGCAAATGGATAGCATTTTTCATCATGAGCCTGTCAGAGCAGTTTTAAATCTTTGTGTTGCTGTGAATAGGTAGGTCATTCACAGGTGATCATCATACAATATTGCTATTACTGTGTACAATGTTCTCCTGATTCTGCTTACTTCAATTTTCATCAGTTCATGTAACTCTTTCCAGGTTTGTTTTCATTCTGAAAACCTTCTGCTGTCACTTCTTATAGTACAATAGGCATCCCTAAGAATCACATACCACAACTTGTTTAGTCATTGCCCAATTGTAGGCTATACTCTCAATTTCCAATTTTTTGCCACCACAAAAGAAGTGAAATATATATTTTTGTACATATAGATCCTTTTCTTTTTCTTTTTAAATCTCATTATGATACAGACCTAGTAGTGGTATTGCTGGATCAAAAGATATGCAGTTTTATAGTCCTTTGGGCATAGTTGCAAATTCTTCTTCAAAATGGTTGAATCAGGAGTGGCTAGGTGGTACAGTGAATACAGCACTGGCCTGGAGTCAGGAGGCTCTGAGTTCAAATCCAGCCTCAGACATTTAACATTTATTGGTTGTGGGACCTTGGGCAAGTCACTTAATCCCAATTGCCCTGCCTTCTTCCCTACAAAAAAAAGCCAAAATAAAAAAAAGAATTGTTGAATCATTCACAACTCCACCATCAGTTTGGTAATTTCTGAATTTTTCGACCTCTCTACCGACATATGTCAATTTCCCTTTCTTTGATATTATCCAGTCTGATAGGAATATCTTCAGTGACCTTTTAAGCTTCTTTTTCCATTTGACCAACTCTACTTTTTAAGGTGATCTTTTCTTCAGTGAACTTTTGTACATCTTTTTCTATGTGGCCAATTTGCTCTTGAAGGTGCTCTTTTCAGTGGGTTTTTGTGCCTCTTTATAATTTTGTCTATTCTTTTTTTGGAGATGTTATTTTCTTCTGCATTTTTGTGCCTCTTTTACCAAGCTGTTTACTTTTTTTGATGATTTTCTTCCATCACTCTCATTACTTTTCTCATTTTTTACTCCATCTTTTTTTTTTTTTTAATTCTTTTTGAGTTCTTCAAAGAATTATTTTTTGGGGGCCTGAGACAAAATAACATTCTTGTTTTCTTTTGAGGTTTTGAAAGTAGTTGTTCTGACTTTGTTGTCTTCTGAGTTTCTATTTTGTTGGTCCCCATCACCACAGTAACTTTCTATGGTCAGGTTCTTTTGTTGTTGTGGTTGTTTGCTCATTTTTCCAGTCCATTTTTTACTTTAAACTTTGAGCTAAATTTGGGTGCTGATCCTGGGGTAGAGGGAGACACTATTTCAAGCTCAATTTTTTTCAACTGTTTTCAAAGCTAGTTCTGGGGTTCTGTAAATTTTCATTTCTTCAAAGGAGGTCTGACCTAAGGAGAAGTTTATTTACTACTTTCCTGGCCTGTACTTTAGTATGTGAGTGACCACAAGCATTCTTTTCCAATCTGGAAACTGTGATTATGGGCCCTTCTTTCTGGGAGACATAATGTTTGGTGTATTAGTGCTCCTCCTTGACTTCAGACTGGGATCATGGACTACTATTTATATACACCTATGTACAATGTGATAGAGTCCTACACTCCATGACAGCATTGGCACCCCTATAATCTCCTTTTGACTACTTGTTTGACCCCTTTACTGTCTGTAGGCCAAGAACTCCAGAAGCCCCTGCTGCTGATTCAGTTGCCCTCTCCTGCAGCTGGCTTGCCAAGGCAAGTCATGTTGCTGTCTTGTGGAGGTGTTGTTTTTTTTCTGGACTGAGCTCCACTTTCATCCCTTTGCAACAGACCTTTCTTGTGGACCTTCTATGTTGTCTTGGTCTAGAAGGTGTTTTACCTCATTCTTTTGTGAGTTTTGCTGCTCTAGAATTCATTCTGAGGATTTATATAAAGTCAATTTGAAGGGAATTTAGGCAAACTCAAACAAGTCTGTGCCTTTTCTCCTCCATCTTTGCTCTCTCCCACCTTGGGTAAGATTTTAAGTTGGCCAGCCATTATCACATACCCATAATGCCCTTCTCTATACTCCATTCCCTATCTAAACTGGTAAGAAATAGCATAAATGAAACTGCTTTAATTCCTCCTATGAGGCCATGAATATTTACTTGAACATTTCTATTTATACATTGCTGATTTGAGAACAGTAAATATTACTGCTTTTTAAAAAGGTAGAAGAAAGGTACTTTTAATCATAAAATGATCAAAAGAAAGTGTATAAACTAAATATACTATAGCTACATCTACACATATAAGTATATACATGGATAAATGCATTATATATACACACATCCATTTATATGCATCTGAATAAATACATACCTTCATATGCATGAATACCTATGTATGTATATATCATATATCTATATACATATGTATATATGTGTGTGTGTGTATATATGCATATCTATATATTTGCAAAATTACAAGAGCTGCCCTATTTATGTATACGGATATTTATGTCTTCACTTTAAGTGTTATATAATGCCAATTTTTTAAAAAAAGTATAAGTAGATTTTTAAATTGCCTCAGAGGACTATGTGGACATTATTTTTTCAATCATTTCAAAAAATTGTCAAAAAGATTGAGTTGCAATTTTTCAAAAGAGCAGTTCAAGCACAGTAAATAAAAAGTAGCCTGAGGGGTGGGACTGCTAATGGATAAACATTACATGTGTTAGACTCCAGAGCTGAAACAATTATGGCGATTCAGCATTTCAAAGCAAGCAGGCAGTTAAAACTGGAGGCTGAATTTAGATGAGAAAGATTTAGTAATCATTATCCTGAAATAACTTACAAGAAAGTTTCTTTGCCTATCAAAAATACTGATTTAGAAAAAAACGATAGGTTAATAACACACCTCTAAAAGGTGAAAACATTTTAAATCTGGAACAAATGGTAAAAAAAAATAACTTTGATTCCTGATTTTTGTATTATGTTTATGGTATTTTATATCATTTAGAATGTCATGTACTTGTGTTTACATATATAATTTGCTTTCAATTCGTATATTATAAAACTGTAATCATTACTGTTAATTTCAAGCTTGTCAATTCAATTCAATTAAGTGTTATTAGGCACCTACTGTGCATACTTCATTGTTTTAGGAACTAAGGTAATACGATGGGATACAAATGATAAAATATTTGCTTTTAATGAGTTTACATTTTGAAAATAAGAATCCAACATACACACTACAAATCAAAGAAAGTAGAATGTAATAGGATTAAATAGTGACTTAGAAGTAGTAATTTGAGAAAAAATTGAGGAGGATAAGATAACTTTCAGCTGGGAGCATTGTGAAGAAGCTTTATTAAGTGTGTGGCCCCTAAATAGATCCTTGAAAAGAGGAGGATTTCACATCTTGCCCTACCGAAAAGTGACATAGAAGAGAATAGACTGGGGGAGGGGGGACACACTGGGATGGCTGTTTTGGGGTGGTGGGGGGGGAAAGAGGGGGAGAAAATATGTAACTCAAAATCTTGTGGAAATGAATGATGCAAACTATAATAAAATTTAAAAAAAAGAGGAGGATTTCAGCATGGAGATATGGGGGAGGCTGTATGCATAAATACCCAAAGGTGGGAGAGAGAAGGGTGAACTAAGAAGTCTAGTTTGATTGGAATATATACTGCATGAAGGGGGGATATGTGAAAAATAAGACTAGACTGATATTTGGAGTAATATATACAGGCTATGCAAACTAATAATATTTCCTACAAAAGACAATGAGGAACTTCTGAAATTCTTTTGAGAAAGGTAGGGACATAATTAGAGTTATGCCTTAAGAAGACTATTTTGGTAGCTGTGTGAAAGAAAGATTAGAATGGCAAAAACTAGGTCTTAGGGCAAGGGGATAGAGTAGTACAGGTGAAAGGTGATTAACCTCTAAACTAGTACAGTGATTGGGGGAGTAGAGAAGAGACATACTTTCAAAGGAAAAACAAGGGAACATTAATAAATTAAGTAATTTCTTGATGAGTTAATATTTTTTTCAGAACTCAAGATGTAGAAATGAAAAATATAAAATATGATCCTGATCCTTGAAACCTTTATACTCTAATTCAGTGGCCCCATTATAATAGCTGTTTATCATGCTGACAGGCTTAACATAGGTCAAAATTATGCTCCCTGTAAAATAGCTGGTAACTATAGAAAATGTCTGGACTTTTGCTTGTTGAGCCTATTGAGCAGAAGCTAGACCTTTCACCAAAATGTAGCACAGTACCTAGCACATAATAAATGCTGAATGAATGCTTGTTGATTGACTGGCATTCTTCTGTTTTTCCACTATTCTTCACATGTACTTAGACTTTGCATAATGTAGAGATGATCGTGGAGGCCTCTGTGAACAGTGACCATCAGGGTCCAGTGGCCTCCAACAGAGGCAAGCCTCAGAAAATACATATGACTCAAAAGGTTTGATAAGACCACTGCTGCTGCCCTGAAAATCACAAAATTATTCTTTGGTATATACAGTTTGGTTTCTAAGTTCTCAGAGATCATAGCACAATCTACCAGGCTTTCTAACTACACAAAAGAATGTAGGCAAATAGGGGAAACAATATAGAAAATCATGGTTTCAGGGCAGCTGGTTGGTGCAGTGAGCAGAGCACTGGCCCTGGAGTCAAAAGGACCTGAGTTCAAATTCAGCCTCAGACATTTGACACTTGCTAGCTGTCTAACCCAAGTCACTTGGCTCCAGTTTCCCTGCCTTCCCTCCTCCAAAAAAAGAAAATCATGTTTCCTGGAGCTGCTCTCTTCTGTTGGGACATACCTAAACCTCAATTCCCTTGATTTCCCTGCTATGAATGAACTCAGTTCTATCATCATGCTGTACAACTCTTGAGAGTTGTGTGTTTCTTAAAAAATTTTCAGTGTGAGCATTTACATCTCATAATAAATGAAGGCTGCAAATGAAGATGTAATTTATTGTTTTGTTGACTATCTAAATTTAAGAATGTGATAAAGAGGGGGTAGGTAAGGGAGGAAATTTGTAACTCAAAATCTTGTGGAAATGAATGTTGAAAACTAAAAACTAACTAAATAAATAAATATTCTTTAAAAAAAAGTATGTGATAAAGAAAATGTTAATACAGTGAGATCCTGGTTAAGGCAAAAAAATGTGTCTCTAAAGTGGTCAACATGTATTCAAATTTCTATGATTCAAAGTCATAATTATGTAATATTGGGCAGTTGTTCCAGTACAATGTGAAGATATAGTGAGAATACAAAAAATGAGACTACTTCAGGGGATTATTTATTTTCGGTAATCCAAACGTAGCTCCAATGCTGATTAAACATTTTAAGAAATTTCCCTGATATTATAACTAGAGCATCTAAGGATGATATTTCAGAATTGGAAGACTTGAACATAGCTTAATCTAAAACTCACGGATAAGAATTCACATGGACTAGGGGTTTTTTAACTTTGGGTCTATAAACATCAAAGTTATACAAACTGATTTAGGGGGTCATTTAATTTGAATAGAAACATATGTGGTTTTACTTTCATTAATTTCTAACTGGTATTTATCATTTTCCTTCAAATGTGAATGTAAGTAATAAAGATACTATTCCATGAAGGGGATCATAAACTTCTGTCAAATAGGTCCATGCCAAAAAAAAAAAAGTTAAGAAACTCAAACAAACTAAACTTTCTTTTTTTTGCTTTTGGGATGGCAATTGGGGTTAAGTGACTCGCCCAAAGTAATAAGTGTGTCACGTGTCTGAAGTCAGATTTAAACTCAGGTCCTCCTGACTCCAGGGCCAGTGCTCTATTCACTGTGCTACCTAGCTGCCCCACAAACTAAACTTTCTTAAATTAACTAACATTAAAACTCAAACTAAATAAAATTAAATAAAAAATAAAAAAGTAAGCAAAATGTTAAAGTAATTAAAGCTATTTGTAAGAGGAATTAGAGTATTTTATTGTAAAACACCTTAAATATGCAACTATATGATTCTAGAAACATTCAATAGGCAACAACCAAAGCTTTTTTCAAGCCAGGGAATGATCTCACTGACAGAGTTGCTCATTATATTGCAAACTGATGGTATCAAAATAAAATAGAAATGGTGCTACTAACCTACACATAAGGTTTTCTGTGGACCACATATTGACTGATTTATAAAATATAATGCTATATTCTATTTATTAATATCATTAAATATTTTCTAGTTAGTTTTTAATTTAATATCTGCCAAAGTCCAATGTTGCTGACTGGGTGATTGACAACTCTAATGATATCCAGAAAGAAGGTCCAGGGACTATGCCCAAAGGGCTATAAAACTGTGCATACTCTTTGACTCAGCAATATCACTACTAGATCTTTACCCCAAAGATAGCAAAGAAAAAAAGAAAAAAAAAGAATGGCCTACATGCACAAAAATATTTGTAGCAGTTGTTTGTGGTAGTAAAGAATTGGAAACTGAGGAAAAACCCCTCAATTGCAGAATGGGTGAACAAGTTGTGGTATGTGATTTAATGGAATACTATTGTACTATAATAAATGACAAGCAAGATACTTTCAGAAAAACCTGGAAAGACTTACATGAACTGACGCAACCTGAAGTGAGCAGAATCAGGAAAACATTGTACACAGTAACAGCAATATTGTATGATGACCTGCTACTGACAGCATTCTCAGCAGTACAACAATCCAACACAATTCCAAAGGACTTATGATAAAAAATGCTGTCTGCCTCCAAACAAAGAACTGGTGGAATCTGAATGCAGACTTGGACCATACTTTTTTTTTTTCTCTTGATTATTCTTTTTTTTTGTCTGCATTTTCTTTTGTAACATGGCTAATATGGCAATATTTTGCATAACTATACAAGTACAGTCTGTATGAAATTGCTTGCCTTTTCTAGGAAGGGAGAAGGGAGGGACTGAGGGAAAGAATATAGAACTCAAATTTTAAAAAAATGTTAAAAAGTTTGTTAAAATGTAATTAAGAAAAAATAACTAAATGTAGAATAAATGGTCCAGAGACATTAGCATCCCAGTGACAACTGTAGTGTGTCTCTGAATTACAATAACAACAAAACATATAGTGCTTTAAATAGCAAAGTATTAAATGCATTTTACAGTGCAAGTATCATATGATTCTATAGATTGTAAAACTGATAAAATGAGATAACATTTATAAACAATTTAGCACAGTGTCTGGCACAAAGCAAATGCTTAATAAATGTTTATTTCCATGTTCAATTACTTATTCTGCCTATAGTGTTACTGGCATTTAAGAAGGACTTGAACCTAAGTATCCAGAGTTGAAATGAAGGCTTTATGGTCTAAGCCATATTGCTCTAAGCAAGAAACAAATTTCTGCATTCAGCAGCATGTAAACTCTATAGGTCTTTCTTCAAACAATTCTTTGGGTCACGCAGAATCTTACCACGTTGATAGACGTTTCTTGGATCAACACTGATTACAAGTTTTTCATGCCCTTCTAGCACTGGGAGAAAACCATTGATGGAAACAAATGACTTTTATACCTTCCCATGCAGATTTGGTTGCCTGTTTAGCCAATTTGTATCTCGAGGAATTGTGAAGGAGTTATTTAAGGAATTCAGTGAGAATTTTCATAGCGTTCCTCACTTAAATATGAGAAAAACAACAAATTAGAGTTGTTGATGTCATTGGGGAAAGGTACTGTGTTAGGAAAAACAATATGTTGTATCCTTTCCCACCTCAAATAAACTGTTGTGGTGTGGTGGAAAAGAGCTAGCATTGGAATCAGGAAAACAGGATTTCAACATCTGTCTCTAAAATATTTTAGCTACGTGACCCTGGGCAAATCATTTAAGCTTTTAAAGGTGTAGACAACTCTGTCATGCCATAGATTGTAGATAAAGGGTCCCTAAGCCCCTGACACTTCCTCCCTACTAAGAAGAATATATGAATGTGTTTACCTTGGTCAAGGTGGAGAACTTCTGTCACATTGGCCACATAATTGATTATATAATCAAGGTCTTTCAAAGATCTCTAAATCTAGGTAATGAGATCTACTCAGAGCAGAGATGGTAGGATAGCTTTGTTCTGCATGAAGGGACTAATTCATCCCTCTACTTAGCCTTCCAGAGGGCTTTATTCTATTTATTAAAACAATGGGCATACTGCAATATATTCATAATTATAGAACCCTGGACGTATTTGGCATTCTGAATGAATACCAGCTGGTAGACACGGGGGTTACAATATTTGTCAAACTGAAAATCTGGAGATATTTAAAAAACTGGTTCACAAAGGGAAAAGACCTCAGATACAGTATTTTACCTTAAATCATTCAGATATAGAGGCTTGGATGAATACATATTATGCCAAGAGTTTATATCATGGAATGGATCATTTTTGGCAGTTTGGTAAGTCTTTGTTCCCTTCCTAAGAATATATTTAGAAATAATAATAATAATTTCAGGCAATTCTTAAATTTCATTTAAATATTAATAAAGGTTCATATTCCTATCCAAGTTTATGGACTTCTTGAAAGCTCTTGGGGATCTTTGCTTTTCAGCTTAATAATCTCTATTTTATGATGTACGGTTTATGTAACCCCATTATCCAGCATTATAGGATTGTAGATCTGTAACTTGGAAGTGAGTTTAAATTCACTTAGCATAACTTCCTCAATGTACATATTAATTAACTAAAAAAAAAAGAGCTTTAATGACTTGCTGAACATCACTCACATTGAAACTGTGAGATTTGAATTCATACATTATGACTTCAAGTTCATTTTTTAAAAATTGTACTACAATGGTAAAGATTTCTGAATTTTGACTTTTAAGGTCACCTGGACAAGAAAATGTTCATCTATTTTGATGACATCCTTATCTGCTCCTAGATCACTGATCATTGTGTTAAACTCCTCTGAGCTTTGATCTAACCTGAATTATTTGTCAAATTATAGAGATATTTGTTGGAGAAGGAGACAAACTTCCTGGGGAATACCATAGGCCTGTGAGGATTCCCTAGAATATGTACCTATACACGGACAAGACTATAGGACTGTGTCTTTGAGAAAAGCTTGTGGTGGTTCCTTGTTTTTGCAGGGTATAGTTACTTTTTTTCTGTCTTCCCCCAATGATGGTGCCTCTAATGCTTCTATTAAAACATTCTGAGACTTTCCCATTGATAGAAGTGAAAGATATATATCTATATCTATTTATATATATGATGTCTTAAAGAACAAATTCATCATTGACCTCTTTATAAACATGTAGGTGTAGAAAGAATTCATTGTCATAATTGATATACACAATGGTCTACTTTGTCATAGGTCGCTCTGCATTTTTCTATGACTTGAACTGGCACCTACTTCCACAAATAGAACAAATACAATAAAGGAATATATTTCAAATGAATTTGAGCAAAGTTGTAACAAATTGAGGATCTTTTCACCTCTGGTACACTTTTCAAATCTTCTTCAAATTAATACTAGGAACTATTTTTTTAAATCTTTCAATCCCTTTATTTCATGATCAGTATAAAGGGGATACTCTATGATAGATTGTAAGATGATGAGCAGTATAGAAATATAGCAATCTGGCAGTCAGAGGTAATTCTGCTTCATCCAAATAACAGTTGCCAGTAGCTTAAGAATTGGGCCTCTTTCTGAAGGTGTGGTGAGCACTTAGCTGCTCCAAAGGTAATCAGTGGATCAATGGTGAAGTCATATTTGAAATCCGTAGAATCTGGGTACCACAACCTCCTTTTACTGGGTCAATCAAGCACTTGGTCAAAGGTTTTAGGCATTGCTTCTAGGTCTTTTGCTGATGCACACACTGTCTGGTATCCCTTAGACTGAGAAAGAAGCCTAGAAAATAGACCAGGAAGAACAGGAACTTGGGTCTCAATCATCCACCAAGAAGCACAGCTGAGTGAGGTAGATTTTCATCCATGGGATGTGATGTGATGTAGGACACACAGCAGGCCTCACTCTGAAAGTAGCATGTTACTGGGGCCTCAGGCTTCACAGGGGCATAAGGTCCCTGAATGATTAGAGGGATGGACAGAGGGGACCTCCCCCTGGGAACTGCTTTTTTTACAAATATCAATGTGTCAAAATGAGGAGGAAAATGAACCAGTTCATTAACAAATGGCATGAATATTTCATTTTAAGCTTCCATTGGCAAGAGTTGGGAGGTTTTTAAATAGATTACTTTTGTGGATTATCATGGCCATAAAAGGTCTGTCAACCAAACTTCTGGTTAAAAAGATATGTTATACTAATTTGCAGATTCATTGAATCATTGAATAACAAGTAAATATACCACTATTAATATTGTTCTTAAAGTTTTTACAGTTTGGTCAGGTGGACCTACCATACTTCTTAACTACACTGACACATACATGAAAATCACTATCACACATTGATGAAACATCAGAATTGTAATAGTAATCAGTTTAGCAGATACTTAGCACTTAGTGCCTTGAGTTTAAGTGTGGAAGGTGCAAACTCTGTCCCACTGTTGAGAAGGCATGAACTCCCCTGTTGATGTGGAAGAAGGGGATTGGCTGAGACAGGTATATAAGCAAGAATTCCAGAGCCAGAGAGACAGAATTGGAACACTGACCCTGGTGAAAGAAGAATTGTGAAGACTGAAGCCAGCTGAGAGAGAGAGGCAGAGAGAGAGAGTTTCTCTCCCAGCACCTAGAAGCTGAGAACTGATGGAGAACTGAGTTGGAGTTTTTCTGAGACCAGAATTTGGTGAGGGGCACCTGAAAGGCTGAGAGGGCTTGCCTGGAAGGCTGAGAAGGCTTGCCTGGAAGGCTGAGAGGGCTTACCTTGAAGGCTGATAGTCCTTCTGGGTCCTAGGGCCAGCTGAAATGCTGGAGGACTGAAGAAACATGACCAGGATAAGACTTTGTTTATTCGTGGCCTGGCTGATCATTGAGTTCCAGGCAACAGAAGTGGTGAAGAGTTTGAGATGTGCTGGACCCTATGAACTTCAGTGTGTGCCAGGGACTGCCCTGAGGACTGGAGAAGGACCTGGGAGCTGTCTACTTCTGAATCCAGGTGACTATTTGGTGGATTCAGGAGGGAGCTGGGACCTTGAAAGGGGATCCAGGGAATCATAGAGACCACCCAGAGACAAAATGAAGAAAAGGCCTCCCCTTGGATGAAATTGAGATTTTTCTGGACACTGAGGAGTGGAGGGTTTGTGTGGTTTTCTAATGACTGTATTTGTGATTAATGATATTTAGTAATTGTGAATCTAGAATAGTGACTGAATAAGTTAATGGTTGCCCCATGAGTGGAAGTTTTGATTATTGTATTGTTTCTTGTTAATGATTGAGTATTAAGTTGCCCCATGAGTGGAAGTTTGATTATTCTATTTTCGTTGTTCTAAATATTGTGGCCTCTGTAGTGAAAACTGTGTGGCCATTTTTTGTGATAAGATGTAATGTTTTGAATGTTTGTCTTGATTTGTAATGGAATAAACAGAGTGTTCACTATATTTTGTAATCCGGACTCTAAAAGCTGTTCACAGTAGCATTCTTTGGGGAATCTGCTGGTGCATGGCATTACAAGAATAGACATTAATGGAAGGGATAATTTCAGAGGAAGTTTTAAAAAACTTTTTAAAATAGAATAAATTATGCTTTCATAAAAAAAAAAATCCAACCAACCAGAGAATGCAAGCAATTGTTATTTAGTGAAATCTACAGATCTGTAATTTCATTATATTCTTTTTCTATCATTGGGGAAGATCATACAACTATACATTCTTGGCCCTCCTGTGCAACTCTTATCTATGTTCTTTAAAAAACAAAACAAACCCCCCAAATTTATTATTGTTATGAAGTTAAATTATTAAAGCATTCTGAGACAATCTTTAAACTATCTTAATGTTTCATGTACTCACACCTCTATTTTAAAAAATAAATGAGAGTTCCTCCCCAAAGTTCCTCCCCAAATGAAAGTTCCTCTCCATTTTGAGAAAATGCAAAAATTGAAATGTAGAAAACTCAGTAATAGATTTTTCTGTCCTTCATTTTTTGTACTTGTAATCATATTCTTAGGTACCTTTTGAAGCCTGGGTAGGAGAAAAATAATCTAACATGCAAAACTACAAATAAGTGGAAAAATATTATCTTTTGTGATTTGAAGGCACATGTTTCCCATCACAGTAAAAATTAACTACATTCTTTATATATCTAGTATGATAACTGGACATATTTTGGTATGATATTCATTGTTTGGAGTATGTGGTTTTGGTGTCCTCAAACAGCCCAGCAAGGCAGGATTCACTTCCCTCCTGGCAGAATACCATTAGCTGTGCTCTGGAACTTCAGATTGTTTTGAATTCCCGAGCAATTTCATGCACCAGATAATGGAAGGGAAGTTTATATATTAGGAGTTCAGTGGCTTCTATATTGAACTTTGTGTGACTCTTTAGTTTAAGTCTTCAGAGAGGAGGCTATTCTATGACTTGTCATAATACAACATTCCCAAAAGGAAATTATTGAAAAGAATTGTCTTTGTTTCAGGAAAAACGATTAAATCATTAAGGCCAGGGAACAGTTTCTCAAAGGCAATCAAGCCAGCTTTCCATCTCCCATTCAATTGTAGTCTCATCTAATAGATGATTTCTACCATTGGTCCAGGAGGCAGCTAGGTGGTAGAATGAATATAGTGCTAGGCATAAAATCAGGAAGACTAACCTCCCTGAGTTCAAAGCTGGTCCCATTTACCTTCTAGCTGCATATCTCAGGACAAGTCACTTAACCCTATTTAACTCAGGGTTAACTCCACAGTTATAAAAGAGCTGGAGATAGAAATGACAAACCACTCTAGTACATATGCCAAGAAAACTCCAAATTGCATCATGAAGAGTCAGACATGACTGAAAACTAACTGAACAATTATCAATCTAAATTATATGTATTAGTGGATAAACTCTATCGGTTGTTCCTCCAACTATATATTCTTGTTGACACAAAAGAGATTTTCCATTGTATTATTTTTCTATTGGCTCAATTGTATAGTTAGTAATAGGCAAAGTTCCTGTAATAACCCTCTCTCTATAAAGACATGATATGACTATAGTACTATGAAAATGCTTTGTGTTGTAATGGGGCATGAGGGAGAAGGGAATAAGCATTTGTATACTACCAACTCTGTGTTGAACACTTTGCTAAGTATTTTTAAAAATAAATATTGTCTCATTTTCTTCTCACAAACCTTCAAGATACGTGCTATTATTATCCTCATTTTAGAGTTGATAAAAATGAAACAAACAGAGCTTAAGTGACCTGGCTAAAGCTAGTAAGTATTTCAGGTTGGAATTGAACTCTGGTCTTCCTGACTCTAGGTCTAGAAGTACAGCCACTATGCCACTCAGTTGCCTCTGGTGCTTCTGAAGAAAGCCATATTCTTCAGATATAGGGTAGAAAGGAAAGAAAATCAGTGCAGAGCAGTTCTTAACTTGTTTTTCTGATACACACACCTTTAGAAGTCTGATAACCTCTATGAACTCAGAAAAAAATAACTAATGAAGGAAATGCTAAATTTCAATTAGAGTTTAGTGAAAATATACATGTAATTATTTTCCATCCTAGTTTAGACACCCTGAAATCAGTAGACCCTATATTAAAAACCCCTATTGTATAGCTTTAGCTTGAGGCCCATGGTATTACCATTCTACTGAGGTTAAATAGTGGATAGATAAGCTATGAAGGTTATGGTTTCTGAGAGTATTTACTATCTGAGAAATATTCTTTATCTGCAAACTTTGTAGCAGGTAACTCCAAACCTAGCCCAGCAAAGCTTTCCAGAAAATTGATTAGGGAAATATTACCACTAACTGCCTTATCACCATATAAAATGACACATTCTTGATCTATCTGAAGTGTAATATTTCCCATTACTACATTTATCAACTTTTATAGAATTCCCTCCATATTCTAATTAAATATATTATTAACAAAAAACAAACAAAAGATCTGGGTCTCAATCTGATTCTTTTTTTAAACATCCTGGGAGCTTGAATATTTAGTCAGTAGAATGTTTTAGTGGCCTGAATCTTGCTCAACACACTGAATAAACTTTTTATTGGAAAAAAAAACACATATGTTGAAGGAAAATTACCAAGATGATGTACATTTAGAATGTGTCTAACTCCATACAGAGATAATGCCATTCTTAGTTTCATCAGATTTGGTTATGCTTAGGTTGTTATTTATACAATTTTATAATACCCCACTAAAATACATCTCTATGTCAGATCCAGTAAAGATATGCCAATCCAAAATAACTATATATTTAATTAAAACATAATAAGAATGTTAAAAAAGTCACCATTACAAATGGCTGCCACCATCTTCCACACCTTCACAAGCATGCTAGTCTTCTCCCTATTTAATCTTTTTGAACACATAAATCAGCAGGAATAGAATAGAGCCAGATGAAATTCATACAATCAGTGTTAAAGCTTGGAGGCCAAAGATAATATACACTTGAAGCTTTCATTTCTGTCTTAGCATACAAAGCAATAGAATAATAATGCCTCTGGGGCAGGGAAACTTGGAAATATATATTTTTTTCTTGGAAGACCTTTATTTTTTAACTAGTATTTTATTTTATTTTCCAAATTACATGTAAAGACAATGTTTAGAATTCATTTTTACAAGATTTTGAGTTCCAAACTTTTCTCCCTTCTCCCCTCCCCTCTTGCTAAAATAGTAAGCAATTTGGCATAGGTTTTATGTGTTCAGTCATGTAAAACATATTTCCCTATTAGGCACAATTGTGAAAGAAGAAACAGATTAATAGGGAAAAAAAAAAACAATGATAGTGAAAAAAAATATGCTTTGATCTGGATTCAGAATCCAACAGTTTTTTATCTGGATATGGATAACATTTTCCATCATAACTCCTTTGTAATTTTCTTGGATCATTGTGTTGTTGAGAAGAGCAAAGTCATTCATAGATGGTCATCACACAATGTTGCTGTTACTGAGTACAAAGTTTTCTTGGTTCTACTCATTTCACTTTGCTGATGCAAACTGCTAATGCAGTTTGTATATGTCTTTTCAGGTTTTTCTGACATCTGTCTGCTCATTTTTTCTTATTGACAATAGTATTCCATTACATAGATCTACCTCAACTTGTTAAGCCATTTCCCAATTGATGGACATCCATTCAGTTTCCAAAGTTTTGTTGCCACAAAAAGGGTTTCTATAAATATTTTTGCATGTGTAAGTCCTTTTCCCTTTCTTATTATCTTTTGGTATATAGACTTAGAAGTGGTATTATTAGATCAAAGGGTTTGCACAGTGTGGTTGCCTTTTGGACATAGCTCCAATTTGCTCTCCAGATTGGTTAGATCAGTTGGCAATTCCACCAACAACGCATTAGTGGCCCAATTTTTGCACATCTTCTCCAATATTTTCATTTTTAATTTTTTGTTATATTAGCCAATTGATAAGTGTGAGGTGATATTTCAGAGTTGCTTTTATTTTAATTTCTTCAATCAAAAGTTATTTAGATCATGTTTTCATGACTAGAGGTAGCTTTGTTTTCTTCAACTGAAAACTGCATGTTCCTATTCTGGAAATATCTTACTGTAGCTCTTATAGCCCTCAACATCATTTAGAAGAGATAGTCTGGTTTTGAGTA
>CM053587.1:193883700-193911430 GCA_028646515.1 Pseudochirops corinnae
TGGTTTTGGTTCGCAGTGCTGATATAGTTCTTCGTAGCTGAGCTGAATTTAGTGGAAAGTATATTTGTGTGCATTTTGGAGTTCTAGAATTAGTTTAGAGTCATATTTTATGGATATTTTGGGGTGGCTATGTGAGAGCTGCAATATGTTGCTGCTCTTTCGCTGCCATTTTGGCTCTACCCCTTTATTACTGATCTTTGAGCTAAGAATGGATGTCTACTTGTCAGATATGTTATAGCAGGGATTCTTTTAAAGTTATGATTTGTAATAAGTGCCTACTGAGGCATTTCTCTTCCAACTCATAAACATTGTAATTCTGTAATAACACATCTCAATCTCACTGCTGTTATAAAGGCAGTATGGCATATTGGATAGTATGTTAGAAGCAGAATCAGAAAAACTTAGGTTTAAATTCTATTTCAGAAACTCACTAATGATATGACAGTGAATACATTAATTAAGCTTTTAGAACTTCAGTTCTTTAACCATGAAATGGGAGTAATTATACCTTAGGTTTATGAATCAGATGAGCTTTTTCAAATTTTCAAATTTTGAGTAAATTTGACTGTTATCATCTCAGAATGGAACTTGAAGTTCAGGAATGAATGAAATCCAGCCATCAATTTAACTTAAACCAGGGATGACAGCAAAAAGTCCTACATATATGCCTATTGTTTTGAAAATGCAACGATGCTTTAAAAAATATATTAGTTAAAACCTGGAAGACCCACAAGATGGTAGTGTTCTTCCTTGATGATTGACATGCATGGTTGGCTCAATCACTTCACCTCATTTCGTCTCTTTCTTTGTATATATTTGTTATATGTGTCTCTTCATAAGTGTAGCTGTGTATCTTCTTTCCATATCTTTTTGACCTTTCTTTTTCTTCTCATTGTCTTTCTCTTTCTTGGACTTGTTTAGGTGAAATAATAGTAGACAGGGCCTGGGTAACTGAATTAATTTAATACGAAGTATAATTTGATGATTAACCATTTATTTCAACCTATAAAAACACTCAAGTTTGATTACATAGTGGATGCCTTTATTCATACTAAAGGAGATACTGGCAGATACTGGCCATGCCTCTCCAAGTCCTTGGATATTTTTCAATCAGTCAGCAAACATTAAATGTAATTAACAAATACACACACACACACACTCACACATGCACTTGCTATTTTTATATGGCTAGGGAATTATAAAAGCAAAGGTGATTTTGATTTGATTTGAGGGACTTTCCCATTTTTGTGGTAAGCAAGGGTATAAATGCAGAAAATCCTGTTAATAGGGAACTTATGACATAATCATGTGATATGTGATCCCCAAAGCTATAAGATTGAGCATTAAATCTCTTCTGGTTAATTGAGCTTTGCCATGTTTATTTTTTCTTTTCAGAATTGTGAATCTGACGCATTCAATATACATTGCAACAAACATCCTACAAGCCTAGAGTACACATATAGCATAGTAAGTGTCATCTTTGTGAAGTGCCAATACAAAATCTGGGATATTTTTTTGTTCCTGTTACTCTAAGAAACTAGATCAAGTGAGAAATAATGTACTTAAATGAATCCCTTGGAGGTTTGCTTATGCAAAATAGCAGGAAAATATTGCAAGTAAACTTGGAATAAAAAGGCTTTGGGGTCCTGAAAAGCCATTTAATGAAAACAAAACATGATAAATGAACTGTGCATATTTTCCAGAAATGGAATTAAAATCCTCAACCCTAGCTGTTCTGCTTTACAAATTCTGTTCTTACCTACCTGTGATGAATATCTTTCTGCTTACCTTTTCAGAATTTCACATGGCTACTAGCATTGATCCCTGATTTTTCAACAAGCTTGTTCAAGTGTTCTCAGGGTCTAACTACCACCATGAGGCAGTCAAGGTAAATTCCCATAATGCCCAGTCACTAGGCAGTTTTCAGGGTCAGTCAATCACCCAGCTAGCAACAGGGCAAATTAAATACTCTCCCACTTGTGTGACTGCTTTCTATGGAAATATTGTCCCTAGGAGAATCACAACTGGGACCAAAGTGGTTATTCAGCACTTGTTTGAGTAAAGCATTGTGCTGGATAAGGAGAGGTATTTATCAACATCTCTATTCCAAAATTGATAATGTGCAGCAGATTTATCACTTTCCTCTCAGGATCACTAAGAAATTGAACCTTCAACTTCTCTAGAGGGTTCTCTTTAGAGAAAGAATAACTATTTGGTCAACTTAGTCTGAATTGACCAGAACATTCTGTGCCCTGAAACTCCAAGGTGGTGAATAGCTTACTTTTGAGGAGCACTGTATTATATAGGTTTGCGAAGTTGATTCTCAGAATAGAAGGCAAGCTTCTTGAAGGCAGAAACCTACCCCCAGTGCCTAGCATGGTGCCTTGTATTATTAGGCACTTGATAAATGCTTGCTGAATCCTTGATTGAGTCTGAAGAGCTAGGTGTGGCTTGATACCTTTCATCATAGAGAGAATCCTCTAGTTGCTAGGGCCCCAAGTTGATTGAAAGCTTGAATTTGTATGGGGCTTTAAGATTAAAAATGTTTTCTACCACCTTCCACTCCTTCCCCCACCCATGTTATCTGGGAGGAAAAAAATCTTAAAGAGGTTACCTTTTTATGGATGGAGGGCTTGGGGGTGGGGCTCTTGGTCTCATCGTGAATGTTAGAGCAAGAATGTTTTTTTTTAAAGTTAAGATAAAGAATATAAACAAAGGTATTCTGAAAGTTGAGCTTACCAGTACCTTGGTCTATATAAATCTACAGATTTATTCTACAGAACAAAAGAATGATTTTTGCAATGTTCCTCCATGAGGCAGAATTTTAATTTTTTTGAGATTGCCTAATCTACATTTGTCCATTACTTGATTTTGAGAGAAACCAATTCATACTTCATTTCCTCCTGGGCAAAGAAATTGGCTCAAACAAGTGAACGTTAGATACAGCATTCATGTTCCCAACATCTCAAGCTACCACCAAAGTCCCATATGATATTATAGCAGCTTATGTTTTCTGAACTGTGATGTTTATACATTAGGTCCTGGCTAAATGCAAACATGTGATATTTCCTTACATGGAATATTTCTGGACATTATATTTACTTATCCTATCACCGCTTTCTGAATCTTTGGGAAAATGTCAGCAGGAACTCACTGCAAATTCTTCTTCATTCACTGATCAAATATGGACTACAGCACCCTTGAATATATATCATCCTGTGCGAGGTATGAGGGAAGCACAAAAGAAAGGTAATACAGATTCCCCACTTTCCAGAAGTGTATAATGTAGCTGACCAAATAAAACCTGAGTTCTAATTAACAAACATTTTCTAAGCATTTACAGTGTGCATTTCTCTCAGAGACATAAGTTCTTGTCCTTATAGACAGCTGATAGTCATGTAGACATATCACACATTCATAGAGAACTGACTGATAATGTGACAATTGCACGAGAGCTGTATAAAACAAAATTTTAAGTGAGATATGAGACAAACTTTTTTGAAGAATGGAAATGATAAATAAGGCTTTATCACCTTATCTCTTCATACCTGGATTATTGCAAGAACATGTTAATTAATCAATCTGCCTCAAGTCTGTCTCTTCTTCAATCCATCCTTCACTCAGCTGCCAAAATGAGTTTCCTGAAGTGTAGCTGCAATCTCATCATTCTAAAGATTTTGGTTTATTACTCAAAGGTCTGAGGATTCTTTTCACTGACTTTGAGCCTCTCATTTCCTGGATTCTGAGCTTCTATGTTATGATAAGTAGTCCTCATAGACAGTCTTTGGCCCTCTATCTGACCTTGGCTGTGGGATTTTTCATTCCTTCTTGGTACTGATAACTGATCCCTGTGAGAGTAGTAACTTCAGAATACTTAGTCATGACCCTGGAAAAACAAAGCATAATGTCTTAGCCAGAATCTGATGTGGGTCATTTTATATGGAATTCGTGTATCTCTGAGATGCCTGCCTGTGATACTAGGATGGTTACACCTTCAGAAAGGATATGTGAGAAGCCACAAGAAAAGGAGCATATTATGTGAGGTTTTGTTTTGGAGGGTTGAGACTCAAGGTAGGGAGATCATACAAAATCTAAAATATGAGAAATCAAAGAGATCTTAGGATTTATCTACTCTAATATTCTTGTTTAAGATAAAAGGAAATTGAAGTCATGAAAAGTGAAGCGTATTGCACAAGATCATATTGCTAATTAACTGTAGAAGCTTGATTCAAACCCAGGCCTCTTGACTTCTATATGAATCCTTGTTTTACTCAGTCAACAAGCATTTATTAAAAACCTACTATGTGGCAAACATTGTGGTAAGTACTAGGAATTCAGAGAAAGGAAAAAAAAGTCCCCACTCAAAAGGAGCTCATAAAAGCAAGTAAAATTTTCAGTAGTCCAGTCGTGAAGGGAAGAAAGCCTGGAACACTTTCATAACTGAAAGAGAATTGGTTTGGGAGTTGTGGTGAATAAGTTTAAGTGATGGCTTTGCTCCTTAATAAGTTTGTGAAAACAGACAAGTAACAACCTCTCTGGACATCAGTTTTCTCATCTGTAAGATAGCTAGATGATCTCCTGACTTTCAAGGTCCTTTCCAGCTTTAAATCTTATTCTCTTTTTGTGCTGGTAGTGGGAATGGAGAGGAAAGGCTGGATAAAGGAAGAACTGATTGGATTTGTTGGCTTTCAGTAAGGGATAAGAAAAGAAACAAATCATTTAAGGATCTGAGTGTGAATGATTTATGAATGATAAGTCTTGTAAAGGAAATAATGAAATTGGAAGGTGGTCCCAGGTTGGGGACGTGATTAAGATCACACCTGTTAGAAGACAGAGCTTCCTCTCAGTACTTTATGCTTGCAATTCTGATAGTTGCCACTAAGTAGCAATGCTGCTTTGCAGTCTCCCTCTGTAACCAGACTTTATCTCAGTCAGTTCAATCATTTTTTCAGTCATGTTCAACTCTTCGTGACCCCGTTTAGGATTTTCTTGATAGAGATATTAGAATGGTTTACCATTTCCTTCCCTAACTCATTTTGCAGATGAGGGACAGGGTTATGTGACTTTCCTAATGTACATAGCTAGTTTCTGAGGTGGTATTTGAACTCAAGTCTTCCTGACACCAGGCATAGTGCTCTACCCGCTGCATTGACTAGGTGCTGGAATTTATCTAAGAATGTAAAATTGTCTTAAAGAGTGGAGCCCAGGGACGGGGAGCCTGTGGCCTCAAGGAATTTGTTCTGTAATGTTTGGATTCAGTCAAAGGGGCACACTTGGGGGCCTAGAGGACCACATGTGGCCTTGAGATCACAGGTTCTCCACCTCTGGTAGACAAACTCATTCCTGCCACTCTGCTGATTTGCTGTCCTTTTTTCAGAAAACAAAAGTTCAAATTTTATTAAAATAAAACAGGTAGATATTGATTATAGACTAATTGCTTTGACATATTAATTTTAAGAAAGTTTATAATTTTAAATGAGGTTTAAAATATATGCATACATACATATACACATACATGTTTGTATGTGTGTGTGCATGTATATATATATACATATATATGTATGTATGTATGTATGTATGTATGTATGTATGTATGTATGTATAATGTGTGTGTGTGTGTGTTTTTTCCTGGCTCTAGAAGTCCTTCTCCACGCCGCCTTATGTCATGAAGATGACCGAGTATAATGAATCTTCTCTCAGGTCTTGACAGCCTGGGAAGGCTTCTGGTACTGGCCCAGCTGTGGACATCATGCCTGTTGGCCTGGGAGTATAGTAGCTAATCTCCAAAAGGCCATGACTATTAGGTCATTCACCATGTAAGGATCATTTTGGACCACAATGGTTCCTGAAGACTATCTACTAATGAGCAGAAGGGATGTGTTCTGTATCAATGTAGCAAATACCAAATGATGGAATTGCAAGACTTTTGAAATATGTTTAAATATCACAGCTGGTTCCTTTCTGACTAACTCAAACTGTGATTAATCCTCATTTAACTTATTCAAAAATCTGTCATCCTCCCAGCGTGCTAATTAGAAGTGACTTTGAACAGGCTCCTGCAGCTTCAGTGTGAGACCTCCTGAGGCTGCCCTAGCCCTTACATTATCAAACCCAGTCTTCATAGGTCTTATACCTCTGTTTATATTATCAAAGAGATGCTCATTAGTTTCTGTACCTGCTTGGTGTAATTGTGTGTAGTATGAGAGAAAAGGGAACTGATTTGCCATAACCTTATACACAATGGCTTATCCTCCAACTTGGGGAAACCTTCAATAAACTTGTTTCTTCTAGGCTCTCTAACCAATAGTATATGACCAGTATGTATTGAGCACTCAATAAATATCTATTGAATTTGAAATTCTCCTTTGAATTAATTAGATAATCATGCCAAATATATAATTATTAAATTATGTGCAATACACTGTAAGCATAGACTACTCAACCTTCAAGACCCTCCTTAAGTCCAGCTTCTTTCATGAAATTTTAAAGAACTATTAATTACATTCATTATTTATTTCTTCTTTGAACTCCCATACTACTTGGTTACATGGTTTCTCCTTATCTTTGCTAATTTTTATGTGTATTAGTGTCATTTCTTCAGCAAACTCATTGAGGTCCATATCCTATACTTCTCTATCACCCATAATGCTTAGCACAGTCATCATTTAGACCATTCATTAGCAATGATCAAGCACTTACTATGTATGAACTACAAATGATTTAGCCTGCTTAGAAACAGTCATTTGCCAGTGGTAATGGCATTAATGAGCATGATTTGATAGTGACATTATTGAATTAATCTCAGTATTGGATAAAAAATCTTACCTCTGATGAGAGCTCATCTCATTTATCAATATTTTTTCCTATGAATTAACTGTATCAACAATGTCAAACCAATTCCTCAAATCAGTTTACTTGCCCTGTTATGAGTGTTTGAAACTTCATTTCAAAAGCATATAACATATTATTTTAGATGTATTACCACCATCACTGCCACCACCACCACCACCACCACTACTACTATTGATGAAAAAGATGATGATAGAAATACTGAAATAATAAATTAAAACATATAGGAATAAAATGAGGTATATAACCTCTTTTATTTTTGTTCTAACTGCTTCTAGAGTTGTCTTGAAGATGATTGCATTTTGAGTCTATAGAAGATGAGTCAAGTTGTTGACTGAGTGACTAAATGAGTTTCTATGCCAATACTTTTATTCAGTTAGAAATAATGTCAAGATATAACTTGTACTCAGGCTATTTAAATCTAAGTCTTCCCAAGGTACCATCAAAGGCAACACAGCAGCAACAGCTAGAAGAATTATAATATCCATATGACCTTGATTGCGGCAAGTACATTCACATATATTACTTTGTTCTGTCCTTACAATAAACTTATGAAATATTGAAACTGAGTCTGAGACAGTTTAAGTGACTTTCCCAAAGTCACAGGGATAAAAAATGGTAGCATTGGCACCTGGACTGAGTTCTTTTGACTTCGTGTTCCATTATTTTATTAATGGCGATTTAGCTCCTTCAGTTCTCCTCATGTCCATGCATACATGGAGACTGAATCATGTCTTGTAAAATTCTTCATAAAACAAAACAAAATTAATAGGCTGTGTGTAAAATTGCTTAATGTCTGCCATCACTGTTTTATCCTGTAGTGGGAATTTGGTTTTGGATTTGTCCAGCAGTGGGCTAATTACTGGTGCCACAAAGAAAAGCAAAAGATAGTCCCAGGTGTCCTGTTGTTATATTGGAGCCCTTTTAGACATGATTTAATCTTCTTGATAATTTACAAACACCTAGATTTTTCACTCTTGTCAATTTCAACATCTGTCCCACTGCAACTGAAAAGATAGTATAGATTTGTCAGTGTGTTCTTTCATTTTTTTTTTTAGGAGTTATTTTTATTTTGGTGCTATCTTCTGAAAAAATCTTTTTCTTTTTCTTTTTCTTTTTTTGCTTTTTAGAGGGGGGAAGGCAGGGTAATTGCCCAAGGTCACATGGCTAGTGTCTGAGGTCAGATTTGAACTCAGATCCTCCTGACTCCAGGACTGCAGCTCTATTCACCGCGTCACCTAGCCACCCCAGTGCTATCTTTATTAAGCCATTATCTGGGCCATAGTTAATAGTAAATCCTTTAAATGCATTTATTGAGGGTCTGTGATCTCTGCCTTTGATTGTAATTTCATTATGTGCAAAACTACAAAAGCCCATGTTGAAATAGTGTTAGCTGCAAAGCGACTTGGTTGCTTGAAATAGCAGAGAGAAAGGTATAGAATGCAAATGGCTTCTCATTCTACACAGCTGCATTGAGGAGTAGTAGGTAGTGGTACACTGTATCACAATGATCTTACATTTAAATCTTGTCTCTGATGCTTACTTGCTGTGTGAATGTGGGCAAGTCACTTAAATTCTGAGTCTCAGTTTCCTCCAAAGGTGTGTATAAGACAGAGGGCAAGACATGATTGTTCATATGACCCATTGTATCAACAATGCAGTATTTACAATGCCTACAGCAACTATAAGTATGCTGATATGGTTATTAATCACAAAATATAACAGGCTCTCGACATGGGAAATATAGCTAGAGCATTTATTCAAATACCAGAAAACTGAGTCCCCAAACCAGGAAGTCAAAGACAACACAGTAGTTATGAAATTGGCACATGTAGTTAAAGTAGTAGACACCCACATTCTCAAGCCTTCAAAACAGGACAGGCTACCTTAGGCAAAGATCCTCCTCTCCTCACTCACAACAACTGCTTAGCATCCAGGCAGCTTGCTTCCAGCAGCTCCAGCCCCCCTGCAGTTCCCATCCCTGGCAGTCTTCAGCAGGAGTCCTTAGCAGAGATTCTGGCAGGCTGAAAGGAAAAGGAGTTCACCACAACCGCAGCTGCTGCTGGCCACTGCTTCCAGCCACCACTGTGTGGATGCTAGCTTGGTTCCGGCTTTCTCTTGCTCCACCCCTTCCTGCTATGTCAGCAAATTCAAGGGACATGGAAGATCTTCAAACCCCAGTATCATTATACCCATGCTTTATTCTCACTTGTGGTTCCTTCATCTATATAGATAATAATAAATACAGTAACTACATTAGTGTTGTTGTGAGGTTCAAATAATGTATTCATAAAATACTTTGAAAAGATAAAAATGCCTCATAAATGTCAATTTTTATTATGTTATATTAAATGTCAGTTATTATTATACAGTTCGAATGATTTCTTGTATGACAACAAATTATTTCCTAAAAAAAGGTCTTTTCCTTAGAGGGGAAAGAATAATGGACTTGGAGTTAGTTTAATTCCTTGAGTTCAAGTTTTAGAACGTATGCTCTCAAATTCATGTGCCCCTTAGAAAGTTATTTACCTCACCCCAAGCCTCAGTTTTCTTATCTCTCAGTGACTATTATTAAGTTTCACTATTTGTTTCATTGGAATTTGTAAGAAAGGAACTTTATAAATTCCAAAGCCTTGAGTGTATAATTTATTTTTATTCAGTCACAAATAAGCCCAAACAATCTTCAGCTAAATTTTTAAAAGTCTAGTATGAGGGAATATGATAGATAATAGTCTTTAAATATCATCACTTTTTTTTCAGGGAGGCGTGAATAGATACCTCTATAATTTCTTCTCACTAACCTGTCAAATGAGGAAGGAGATGATTGCAGCTTGAGACAGGACACTCTACTCTCCTCAGAGAAAGTTTACTAAGCTATAATTTTATCTATCTGCCAACCCCCTCCACTCCCTATAGTATGAGTATAGGGGAAATAATATTTATGTTCAGTCTGAACTTCTTACTGCTATCCCTTAATGGAAAAATATTGCCTCAAATCATATATCAAAGTTCAGACTTATGACCCACCAAAATCCAGTTCCACAATGAATACATGCAGTGAATAGCAAGCAAATCCATTTATACAATCTCATGGCAAACAAAAAAGTATATAGAAGATAATATATCATGCAATGTGTACAGTTGATAAGTCTACCCACTGGGTGTGAGATATTTATGTTCAGACGAGAGATTCCAATATTTTATCCAGAGGTGAAATTCCCTGAAATTTCTAGTGTTATATGCTAGGGATAGGGCCATGATGGAGATAGCAGCTCTTCTACATGCCAGTTTCTTCCCTGAGCCTTCTTCTCTCTTTAAGAATCTGTAAATAAGGGTGGCTAGGTGGTGCAGCAAATAGAGCACTGGCCCTGGAGTCAGGAGAACCTGAGTTCAAATCCAGCCTTAGACACTTCAGACTTACTAGTCATGTGACCTTGGGCAAGTCACTTAACCCCAACTGCACTGCCTTCCCCCCTGCAAAAAATGAAAAAGAATATAATCTTTATATGAAGGGAATTTCAAAGCATGTATCTTCTTTTTACAAAGTTAGAAGCCAGAGAACCATCTTCCTTCTATTTCAAGCCAACTATACCCCCACAATATATTGATTAATCAGTTTCTACCAGTGAAATTGTTGTTGTTTAGTTAATTGATCATATCTGATTCTTCGTGACCCCATTTGGGTTTTTCATGACAAAGATACTAAATTGGTTTGCCTTTTATTCTCCAATTCATTTTACAGATGAGGAATTGGAGGCAAACAGGGTTAATTGACTTGCCTAGGGTCATATAGCTAGCAAGGGTCTAAGGTCAACATTTGAATTCAGGTCATCCTGACTCCAGGGCTTGTGCTTTATCCACCGTGCCACCTTGCTGCCTTTCAATGTATAGTTTTATTCAAATGGGCTTTGAGAAAAAGGCAACATTTATAAGTAGCATGAACAACACACATGCAGAGTTTTACATGGAAACAAGCTTTTTACAAACAACTGCTCATTATACTGAAGAAACCTGCAAATGGTCTCCTGAGTAATCATCACTAGCTTGTCAGCAAGATTAGATAGATTTTCAGAAAAATCCCTGTTGTTGATATTTTTATAGGTTGACCCTTATCCATTTCTTTCCTTGACAAAGTACAGTGGGGAACTTTTCTTTTAAAATAAAGTAATGTGTTGTTTAGACAGATTGTATCTTAATTTTTTAAAAAAAGTATTTTGTGAATAGAATGACAAAAATGAATACTATTTTTTTCACTTTTTTGTGGTGCTGAAGACTGTGAAAACCCAGCTGTAGAAAATTGTATCACCCTTGTTGAACTAGTGGAGTCAAGCCCTAGCTTGCAGACTTACATTTCTTGCTATGAAACCTGAGGGAATTATAGAAGATGAGCATTCATCTCGTGCTAAAGTTTCCACTGTCAATCAGGAGCTGGTGGTAAAGCCCTATGAGTGGGAAAATGTAATCTGAGCAATGGTGAGAAATCAGAGCTTTAAACTCATAAAATGCATTTCTGCCTGGTTGAATTTTCATGTTTTTTTTTTTTTTACCAAGGTTTACATTAATAGATGAATACCTTATATAGTTAAATCTAATATAAGTGAAGGTTTTTAGATTGTTTGTTCATTGGTACAGCCTAAATAAAACTATATGCCCATGATTCCCATGGGTCATAAAGACTACCCCCATGACATTTGTAAGGCAAAAAATTATCTTCGTGGTAGCAGGGGATCATTTCTTTTGGGACAGTCTTAAAAAGACTTTCATGTATATACAAACATATGCATATACTTACACACATACATGCAAACACATACACATACATGCATATATATTTATGTATAGAGCATCCTTTTCCTCACAGAGAAAAATTTTCTACCCCTTCAAGTTCCTGCCATTCTCTCTTCTAAACTTCCTTTAGCATTTTTAGCAAAGAGAATAAGACTTGGGGGCTAACAATGATTTCTCTCTCTCTGTACATTTCTGGAAATATTTTTGTACAATTTTGGAATAACTAGCAAAATATACCCCTACACTGCTATTTGTGTCATTGGAGTTTAGGAGTTACAAAAAAAATGGTGCTAATTTTGATCTCTTTACTAAGTCTTTTATGGGTAGTTTTTTTTTTTTTTTATCAAACAATCCCAACATTTCTTTCTTTGAATTTTTTTTTTCAGAAATAGGATGTTTCCTTTCTTCTCGCTTGCCAATCTTTCTCCTCTGTGCCAGAATGAATTTCTTAGTAATATGTGTGTTTAAACTTAATTAATTCTGATTCTACTCTTAGAAACTTTACCTACAATTGTTTTAAAGGGGTAAATATTGTATTTTTACTCAAATGAATAAATGTCTTTTCTACATATGCCATGCTGGGAGCAAATTACTATCCAAGTTATGGGCATTGCAGGCTACTTTGTTGTGCGTATATGTTTGATGCCTTTATCTCAAAAGGACCAATTATGAGTTCTGAGAACATATAGATCATTGAATCTGAAAGATTTTTTTGTGCCCTGCATTTCATTTACTGTGTTAATGAATACATAAATAGCATGATACATTGTAAAACATTTACCTTGTAAATTTTCTTTATAAACCTTAGAAGTGATTCTCTTCCTTATATGCATTGTAATTGCTTATTTTCTCTCTTTACTACTTTTGAATGAATGAGTCTTGTTAAAAAGCTGCTGAGTGATTCTCAACGAACTAGGTAGTAGTGAAGATTATCTAATGAGTGAAATAAAATGTTTCACAGAATAAATTCTACATAATGGCTGAACTGGAAGGGACAAAATAGATCACATAGCCCAGCTTCATCATTTTTCAGATTATGAAGTAAAGGCCCAAAAAGAAAAAAGTGACTTGTTGAAAAAAAATAGACATGGAAGTACTTTTCCTAGTATGCATATTAAGAATTATTAGAATTTGAATATTATAATAAAAGGAAAAGGAAAAAAATACAGCTGTGAACTGCCATATACCACAGCCAATCAGCAAAAGCTGCATAGTGAGTTCTGTTGTTCTCATTTCGTTTGCTTATATAACTTATGAAGAATGGTTTATCTCCATTGTTGCAACAGGCTTTGAAAAGCTTTCACATCTGATATGCCAGTTTGCTCAGGATTCCAGTTCTCTCTAAAGATAATGTTAATAGACATGTTAACTATCCTTTCATTTCCTGAATATTCAAAAGAAGGTGTAGAAGGGTACCCTGGGAGTATACTATGACCTGGTCCACCATAATTTTTTTGTGGATCATCATTACTCTCATTGAGTTATAGAATGAACCAAGATCTGGCTATGGAATCCTTATCTTTTGTCTATGTACACCACCTCTAACTGACCTAATAAAGACACAGCTCTCAAGAGTTTCAAGTATCATTTTTCTATGTAGGGATGTAAACAGTTTAGCCCTACTGAATATTTTTTTTTCTTTCTTATTTACCTTTTTATGTTTCTCCTGAGTCTTATATTTGAAGACTGATTTTTCCGTTCAGCTGTTTTTTTCTTTAGGAATGATTGAAAGTCACTTATTTCATTGAATGTACATCTTTTCCTCTTAAAGATTATACACAGTTTTGCTGGATAGTTGATTCATAGTTGCAATCCAAGCTCCTTTGTCTTCCAGAATATCATATTCTAAGCCCTCCAATCCTTTAATATTGAAGATGATAAGACCTGTGTAGTTTTGATTGCATCTCCTTAATGCTGGAATTGTTTCTTTCTGTCTGCTTGTAGTGGTTTCTCCTTGACCTCATAATTCTGGAATTTGGCTACAATATTCCTTGGCATTTTCAATATGGGATCTCTTTCAGGTGATTGGTGAATTCTTTCAATGACTGTTTTACCCTCTGTCTCTAGAATATCAGGGTGGTTTTCCTGGATAATTTCTTGAAAGATGCTGTCAAGGTTCTTTTTTGTATCATGACTTTCAGGTAGTCCAATAACTTTTAAATTATCCCTCCTGATCTATTTTCTAGATCTGTTGTTTTACCAATGAGGTATTTTACATTTTCTTTTATGTTTTTATTCTTTAAATTTTGTTTGACTGATTCTTGATGTCACATAGAGTAATTAGCTTTCACTTTCCCTCTTCTAATTTTTCACAAATTGTTTCCTTCTATTACCTTTTCTACCTCCTTTTCCATTTGACCAATTCTGCTTTTTAAGGAATTGTTTTCTTCAGTAGATTTTTTTTCCACTTGTTCAATTGTATTTTTTAAGGAATTGTTTTCTTCAGTCAATTTTTTTCTTTCCTTTTCCAAGCTGTTGACTCTTTCTTACATACCTCTCATTTCTTTTCCCAATTTTTCTTTTACCTCTTATTTGACTTTTAAAATCTTTTTTGAGTTCTTTCAAGAAGGCTTTTTGAGCTTGAGAACAATTCTTCTTCCCCTTTGAAGTTTCTGATGTAGGTATGTTGACAATGTTGTCATCTTCTGAGTTTGTATTTTGATTTTCCTTATTACTATAGTTCTTTTCTTCTTGCTCTTTTTTGTGCCTATTCCATGACTTTTAAAGTTCAGACCTCCTACTTTAGCATAGGGGTCACTGTCCCAAACTACTTATGTTGGAAGACAGGGATCTGCTCACTGTTTTTGCATGCTGGGGCCTCAGGTGCTGGTGGCTATAGGGATCTGGCAGCTTACCTGATGCTGAACTGGGGTCCTAATAGTGGTGCCTGGCATGTGCTGAAGCCAGGTGGGATTTTTCTGCATTTCCCAGGGCTACACTGAAGCATGGAGATGTCTGGCCCCTGGAGGATGCCCAGCTGCCCTGGGCTGTACTGAAACATGTGGAGGTCCAGACATTGGAGGGCACCTCCTCACCCCATACTGCATTAAAGCACAGCAATGTCCAGCAGTGAGATAACTGGATCTCTGGAGGTTGCCTGCCCAACTGAGGTTACACTGAAGGATGTTGTGATTCTTGGAGCTGAAGTCTGCCGTTGTCCTTGACTATGATAAAGCACATGGGGGATCCTGGTGCTGGCATTTGCTTGCTCCTCTATACTGGGTCTTAGGACCTCATACTGGTTTGCTTATGTGGGCCTTGTTGGTAGATTGCTGGTATGCTTCCTGTCCTGGACTGTGTTCCCTTTTCATCCAAGTGATAAGGACCTTTCTTGCTTCTTCTCCAAGTCTCCTGGGCTAAAAGACTGCTCCACCCCATTTTTCACTAGCTCCACTGTTCCAGGATTTGTTTTGTGGTGCTATTTTATGGTTGTTTGGAGCTAAATATGGGAGAACTACGGCAACTTACTGTTTACTCTGACATACTGGCTCTTGGAAGTCCCTATTCAGCATCCTAATTCAAAGATTGTTTTGCTCAGAGAAGGAACTGAATACAATATTAACAGACCTCTTTCCTGAGCTCAGATACCTCTATATGAAAGCCTTTTTCAAGTCCCAATATATAGGACACTTGAATGAGGAGTATTTCTGCCAAAATTGAGCAAGATCCCAGAGTTCATGTAATGATTAAATGAGTAATTTCCTTTAAATAGAAAAAAAAAATCAGTACTAGACAATATTTATATGTTGCTTGCTCTGTACCAGGCACTATGTGAAATGTTTTGCAATTATCTCCTTTGATTTTCATAATAACCCTGGGAAGTAGGTGCAAACAACAAATGGCACTTTTGTGTGCTTTAAACTCAAATTACTCTGGCTCTCACTGATTGGCCTATCATAAGTTCCAGCTCAAGCCTCTGTTGTTGGTTGTTGTTCAGTTTTGATGGCTCACAGGGAGTGTAAATAGCAATTATTTCTGTTCTGGCCAGAAGGACTGAGGGGCTTCTCCTCCCAGATTAATTTTTTAATGGGTAAAAGAGGCTGCTTCTGTATCATTTCTTCCCTAGCCTTAATCACTGAATGGGCACTGCCTCAGACAAACTGAGACCTGGGAAAGACCTTACATTAAAAAGGGTAAGGTCTCCTACCGTATCTGGTTTAAATCTCCAGTCATTCTGATGTATGTCTTGCCAATGGACCCAGATGACTTTGGAGGAGACAATGAGGTTAGTAACTGAAGAACCCTGCCTCATTTAAATTCAATCATCTTTCAAGTCAAAACAACATCTTTCTGATGTCATTGTTCCTTTTTGAGAATGAAAGATAAACAACAATGACATTCTGGGAAGTAGGTGCTATTATTACACCCATTTTGTAGAAGAGGAAGTTGAGGCAAATAGAAGTAAACTGACTTACCCCTGTTCACACAGAAAAGGAAAAAATCAGCAAAGGCAATAAATAGATTTTAAAAAGTTGACGTTATATGCTATGTCCTGCATCTGTGCATTTGCTGCCCCTGCAGAGTAGTTGGGGAAAATTAGCATGATTTGTTCTTGATGAAGCCATTTCATGATGTTTTCATTATTATTTATTTTGTCCCAATATTATCTAATTTTTCTGTAATAATGTGTTCTAAAATTTACCATGGAATCAAGGTCTACGTCCTTGACACGAAGACTCCATTTTTTAAAAAATTTCTGAAATTTGTGGCTATATTTACCTTTCTCCATTCTCTAGCAACTCCCCCATATTCCCTATCTTTCAAATATCAGCAGTAGTGGTTCAATAGCTCCATCATGCAGTTCCTTCAATACCCGATGATCTGAATTCACCTCAAGCAGCTATATGCTCTCTTTCAATTTTTAAAATTATTTTGGCTATTTATTCCTTTTCAGCCATTTTGATTTTGCCATGTACTTTATTCATGCAAAAATCATTCATTGCCATTGACAGAGAAAATGAAAGCAGAAAGACTAGAAGAGTTCTGCCTATTCTCTGTTACCAATTATCTTGTAGCCATTTCCCCAGTAACATACTCCTATTTCTTTTTTGACCTTCCTCTTTTTCTCAATATAGCTTTAAAAAGAAAAAAAGTATCTTCTACACAGATAAAGCTGTATTCAATCCAATAGATTTTATGAGCTTTTTCATGTTGAACTGAGATTAGTTGCAGATAAAAGTAGCCAGCATGTATGGTATTTGAGAAACGTTTTGTTTCCATTATATTATTATGTATTCTTTACTACAACCATATAAGTAAGATATTATTACCCATAAGGAAACTGAGGCCTGTTTGGGGGAGGGGGTGGGTGGTAGAGGATGCCATGATCATACAGCTAGTGAGATTCAAAGATTAAATTTAAGTTTAGGTCTTGACTTCAAATCTAGAACTCTCTCTATGAAATTTCTGTCTCACTGCTATGAAAACTACTAGACTTTATTGACTTTCTTCAAAGATTTACTTCACCTAATGTCTTCACTTTTGCTTAAAATGATAATAACATTTTATGTTGTGTCTTTTTACCTCACAGCTCTTAAGTCTTTATCACTCATTGGTGCTACTGTAGCTTACTATTGCCTTTTCTGGGTTGAGGATAAACTGATCTCAAAGGTGATATAATTGCTCAATTTGGATGTTGAGTATAAAAGTGTCTTGTAAAAATCCCACACTTTTTTTCTCCAGTTTTCCACCTATAAACTACTGCCTCTTTTCTAAATTGGTGTTGAGAAAAATAAAATAAATTAAATGAAAAGAGAAACAGAGATCATTAAGAAAAAAAATTGAAATCTCAAGAAGCTATATAACATGTACAGCTTTGTAGAGTATGTATAAAATAAGAACTAGGAACTGTGCTAATAATATTTACTAAAGAGGTTTATGATAACTACAGAATTTGAAGAAAACAAATACTAAGGAAAGAGACCTCTCATGTTTTCCAAGGGAGTATCTCAATTTTAACTTCAAAAGATCTATTATTTCATTATTGAGAGTAATAACAATCTAATAATAAATGTCACTTTACATACATTATGACTTTCAAAGCAATAATGCTGAAATATTAAATGTCACTTTGCATGCATTTCATCTCAACTAAAATATATTTCATTTCAGCCTCTGAGGTAGATAGTTAAGTGATTATTGGAATTATTTTATTGGTGAGGAAACATCATATTCCTTCCATTTACACAGACTGCAACTCCTCTGTGCTTTAGTAGACTACTTTCATGAGTTGCCATGGTCTACAATATCATCATTCAATGACTAATTATGAGATACTGGGTCTCTTACAGTTTAGCTAAACTCATTCAAAGACAGGAGTCAAAGAGTCTCACTTGGCCTTTCAAACTTTGACTGACCATATCTTGCATCAGATGGCAGTCATCCAATATACAAGGTGGTAGAAAGAGGCATCAGAGTTTGACTGAATTGGAGGCATTAAAGTGAGTAGAAAGAACTTTCTTTTCCTATGTAGAACCATCCTTTTAAAGTATGGAAAGATAGTGTGATTTGAAATAATAAATCATTAAAAGAGGGAAATGATCTACCAAGAATCAATTCACATTCAGTAGATTTGGAATAAATAAAAGGAATAAGAAACTGTTTTAAAATTTTAAAAAATGGTAAAGTGTCTTTGATATAACTAAAAGGAATAGATATAACCCCCTTGCTTTCCTAGTCTTTTTGAGAAACTCTATAAAGATGAGCACATCTTTCCCACTAAAGCCTCTAAATATTCTTATTTTGTTTTGTCCTTCTCTCTATAGTAATTTCCATTTTATTCCTACCTCCTAGCTCCTTTCTTATTTGCCAGGTCTTAGTTTCAGAGAACTCATCCACACAATAATCTCCAATTTACTCACCATTCTCCTTCTTTAGAATCTACATCACTACTTGCCATTACATACATAATATATTTACTATTCAAATAATCCACTATGTGATAGCATCCTTGCCTTTTCCCTTATTCTAATTACTTGAGCAAGGAATGCCCAATTCTTCTTTCAATATCCAAATGTTTGAATTAGAATGGTCATCATATCATACTCCCTGGTCACATATACTAGAAAGGGTACACAATATAAACTTTCCATGCAGACATTTACATCACAAAGAGTAGACAATGGATTCAGCAAGGATTGAAAGGAAAACTGCATGTGATAAAGCACCGCATATTAGATTTTAAGTGAAGAATAGTTATAGAAGTGGGAAATTCATTGCCTTTTCTGTTCAACCATTCATCCTTTAAATTAAATGTCTCCAGAGCCCTTTGAACCATTAGCTGCATTTGTCTCCAGTATTTTTCTAGTACATAATGGCAGCAATGGCAAGTGATTGCTGTATTTAAGATAAAAAAAAAAACCCTCAAAAATGTTCAGATTAGATGGCTGTGCAAAGAGCTTGAGCAAAATGACTTCAGGGAGGAACCATTCAGATCAAAGTGATTGGCAGGTTTTTGCTATAGAAATAATTAGAGAACTTTGACAAAAGCGAATGATTTCTGAAAGATTCTACACCTTGAAGGAAGGCATGAAGAAGCACATAGTGTGAAAAGTATTCATCAAAATGTTAAAAAAAAAAAAAGGATGACAGATACAAAACTTCCTTGAGATGGGAAAAATGACAGTAAAAATCCTGTTGCAAGATTAATCCTTTTCAGTGTTTCACCCATATCATATATTCAGTATTATATTTTGGATAATTCTGTTATTTATGATCAATTACTGAAAATGGAAAAAATATTGAAGATAAAAATCCCTATCTCAGTGAATTTATATTTAATATCTAGAGGGAATGATTAATTTACTCTATCTAATTTAATCAATCTAATAATTGATCTATTATTATCAATATAAAAAATAAACAAATATGGCATTGCTAATATCAGATCAGGCATCATTCCTAACATCTCTATATGATGGAGTCACAATGAATATGGTCAAGGTTGATAGGGTTGATATAACTATGGAAATCTATCATAGAAAGACATTACAAAGTTGTATTATTAAGATATATCATCAAGCACAGTCATTGCAGGATAGATTAACCATAGAAGATTATCATTTTTTCATCCTTCCTTCCTAAAGAGGACTATGAATGACATCAGGCAGTTGATGCCATTAGTGGCATAGTGAATAGAGGCCTAGGCTTGCAATTAGGAAGACTCATCTTCAGAAGTTCAAATCCAGGCTCAGGCACTTACTAGTGTGACCCTGGACAAGTCACTTAATCCTAATTTGCCTCAGTTTGTTCATCTATAAAATGAACTGGAGAAGAAAATGGTAAAAAAAACAAAACAAAACATTACAGTATGGAATTTTATTGTGTGGAGAAATGCTTAGACTTCTTTGGGGATTTTTAAAAATTCGTTTTTTACATAAGGACTGGGAGCAATTGGGAGAGGTTGTATAAGTGGAAGATTTTATGTTGGTATAAGGAAAACTTTCCTAATAGTTAAAAGTTATTTCAAACTTAGTTTGTCTGCCTTGGTAGACCTTCCATCCTACCTCCATCACAACTCTCCCACTAGAAACTTTATACTCAGCCTATTTAAATTTCAAATTATTAGATTTGATCCTAACTTCTTCCTTGTTAATGATTGGGATTATATCTCTGATAACCACCATATTGAATATCTTTCTGAACCTTGTGTCACCTAAAAATTTGATAAGCGTTCCATCTATAAGTTTGTATAAGTCATTCATAACAACGATCAATGGGATAAATGCCTTGGGTCTCCCAGTACAGACTTCCTTGCACATTAATTTCATTTTGCCCATATCTCTACATCTTTTTCATAATAACAGTATAGGATATTTTTAATGCAATGCTTTGCTAAAATCTTACAAAGTTATTTTCCTGATCTAACACTGGAGGAGCCTTGTCAAAAAAATAAAAAAAGAAAATAAATTAGTTTAGTCCATCATCACCTGAAATTATTGAAACCATCAATTATTTATGCTTATCAACTACTTCTCTAAAGATTCACTAATAATCTCTCTAACAATATGCCCCAAACTTTGTCTATAGTCAGCATTAAATTAATTGGTTTATAATTTACAAACTTTTTTTTTTCACATAGTGAGCTATCAGAACACATTCTGAAAAGAAACCTTAGATGGGCACACCATAAAATGAGAGGCAAATTGCCAGATGGATTTGTTTTGGTGAAATTATGGAGTTTCAAAACAACAACAACAACAAACAGTGCTCTAACATAAACGTTTGTCCAGTTTTGCTGCATGACCATAAATCAAGAAATACTATATTCTCTGATGAATTAAAGTTTCAAGTTGCCCAAAGTATAATGTGGAGTTCTACATAACAGGGTGTGTTAATACACTTCAGTATATTAGCATTAAAGAATTGATTCAGAGAAGTCTTAAAGGATCCCATCATAAAGATACAGTGTTAAAAAGATGTAATCTGGACTTGTAACCAGACTAAAGAATGATTAAGTGAGGGATAATATGTATGCTCCATATGTAACCATACAACATCAGGAAATCAAAAGAATGACTCCAGCATACTGAGTGAACCTCCTCTGGAGTATTTATGAGAAGATATAGTCAAGAGAGGCATACTGTTAGAACATGTGGCTGAGCTGTCATCTGCATCATTTCCAGGAGTACCCCCATCACTAAGACCATAGATGCATTTAAGTTTTGAGGAAGAATGCATTGAGTAAGGTTACTGCTGAATACTATTTCCTGTTGAGCTGTTCAGTTAGAATAAATCCATAACAAAAGTTGATAAAATTGCTCCATATGACTGTTCAGTATTAAGTTACCTTTATTTTCTGTTGTTTTTCTACCTCTTGTTTTATTCTCTTCCCATTTCTCCTTTTATCCTTGTTTTACTATTCTTTCATTTTTATTCCTCTCCTCCCATTATCCCATTATCCCATTATATATTTCAACATTTCAACAATTCTTCCCTGATGTAATGTAGTACAAAGAATTTCAATCCATGATGTAATAACTAAAAGGTTTTTTTTCAGACCATGACATAATTCACCTAGGATTATATAAAAACATATTTTGTCTTGCTGAGCCATGTCTGCTTCACATATGTTTATCAATACAATCCCACTGTGGAATGGAACATGTCTCTTAATTAACCTGAACAATAATTTATGTTGTTTCATTTTTTTTTATCCCATGGAGAGTAAGCTCTTCAGATGATTTGATTGATGATGGGTTAGATATTTCAAAGGAAGGAAAACTCCAAAAATTGTTAAAGTTTGTGAATGATAATTTTTATCAGAGAAAGATTAAAAAAAAAAGTAGAAGGCATTAGTGACTATTGACAAAGAGAAATAATAAACACTTAAGGGAAGGGACCACTAGACTTGAGTCAATCTCTCTCCACCTCCCAGTTCATTATAATTAGTAGATGCTTTCTTCTCAATATCCTTTGCTAGATCATAATCCATTTCCTGCTTCCTAAATGTGTGAGTATACCAAGGATATTTACTGAGTACTTCCCCTCTCCCTTTGTACATCCTCTATATTCAATCAACGAACGTGGATTTATTTGTTATTTCTACATAAATTGTTCCCAGTTCTATCTTATATTATTTTCTCTATTGAGTTCTGACCTGCATCACCAACTACCTCTGGACATTTCAAGTTGAATGTCTATATAAGTAACTCAAACTTAACCTGTCCCAAACAGAAATCATTAGCTTTCTTACAAAATGTGATCCTCTTCCTGGCATTTCCATTTTTGTTGGGGTTGGTGGCAGGGATGGGGTGGGGGTCCTTCTACATACCTAGGCTGATAACCTTGGGGTCAACCTTGAATGCTCATTCTCCCTCAACTCATATCACATCACCTCTGAAATCTTGATTTGAATGCCTCAGAATCTTTCACTGCTGTCTTCTTTGAACTACCCTAGTTCAATTTCCTGCCACATCTAGCTTGGACTATTAGACTATTCTCCTAATTGGTTTTCTTGTCTCAAGGATCAACCTTTTCTAATCCATACTTCACACTGCCACAGTGTTATTGCAGAAGTATAAATCTAAGTGTCATAGTCCTGCTCAAAAACTCTAAGGGTTTGATTTACTCCAGAATTATATATGAGCCTTTATTTTTGTCATTAAAATCCTTAACAATTTGGCTCCAGTCTTCCTTTCCAGATTTATTAAACATTGTTCCTCTTCATGAAATCTACCTTCCACTGAAACTGACCTCACTGTACCATGTACACAGTATTCCATTTCCTGCCTCTTTGTTCAGGCTGAACTCAAACAATATCTCAAATGCACTTTCATTACCTCTACCTCCCTCCCTCCTGTTCTTCCATCTCCTTCAGATTGCTTTGTACTTAATGTCTTCTATATATTCCTATGAGATCCTGCTGTTTCTCTTTTAAGTTCCTTGAGGGCAAATCTTCCCAATTTTGCCTTTATATCATCAGCACTTGGATTAGTTCTTGGCACATTGTAGGCATTTAATAAATCCTCCTTAATTGATTAATTTATTCCTATTTTATTACTCTACACTCAGAGATGGGACTTTGAGTGTCATATGTGAGAAACCATAGAAAGACAGATTGGTTGGGTGGATTATAGAGTACATGGAGGATAATAATGTTTAATAAAACTAGAAAGCCTGGGGTCAGTTTGTGGAGGACTTTAAATTCTAAGCAGAAAAGTATTTATTTGGCACTAAAAGTAAGAGACTGCTAATGGAATTTATTGAGTAGAGAGATAACATGGACAGATCAATAGTTTAATAAAATCATTTTGGAAGTTTTGTAGAGAATGGATTAGATTTTTAACAATTTAAGAAAGGGAGGATGAGAATCTGCACTAACATGGAAGCTGTAAAAGTAGAAAGAACCAGATGAATAGGAGAGGTGTTATGCATGTAGGAACAACCTGATTTGGTAACCAAAAGGATACATAGAGATGATGAGAAGTTAAGGATGATACAAAAGTAGTGAAGTTGGGCAACTAGAATAGTAGGATCATCAAAAAAAGAATTAAGTATAGAACTCTGTCTGTCTGTCTGTCTGTCTCTCTCTGTTCCTCTCTCCTTCCCTCCTTCTTTTCCTCCCTTCCTTCTTCCCTCCCTCCCTTGGAGGAGAATAATGACTTCCAGATTTTTTTTTTTAAACAGGTAGTTGATAGTGCATGATTGGAGCTTGGGAGAGCAACTGGAGCTATATATCTTTGTATTTATATGTATCTATATAGACAGATATCTGCTTATATCAAAAGGTAGATAGATAGAGAGATAGATAGATAGATAGATAGATAGATAGATAGATAGATAGAGATATATCAGTAAGCTGCCTAAGCATGATAATTAGACCTGAGAGCTGAATGGAAATATTCATAAGTTGTGAGTGTGAAACTTCTATGTATTCTACAAGTCTCTGACCTCTCTTATTCTTGATCCTTATTTTTAAACATTTTGTTCCATCCTCACCTATTCCCACCTTCTTATCAATATCATTGAGTTCCAAAGTAGGTATGATATTATTTGGAGGGCCCCACTAAGTTGTAGCATTCTCTACCCATTCATGTAGTACTTAAGTCAAAATTGCTTTCATAGTAATCTTTTCACAAATACTTAACATGAATCCTATAATAGGAGATAAACAAATGTTCCTTGATGTGATATTTGGTGATGATTTTGGGCACATGATCAAACTAATATGTCTTTCTAGTCAATCAAACAAGCAAGCAACAAGCATTTATTAATTTCCTGTTTTATGCCAGGAACTGTATTAAGCACTGGGAATAAAAAAAATCAAAAATGAAAAAATTCCTCCCTTCAAATTGTTTAAATTCTAAGAAGGAAAAAAGGTACTTTCAATATATACATATGCATACATACACATTTGTGTATATGCACACGTATGTATGTATATATATGTTTTAGGTATATATTTTAGTGTATATACATATACAAACACACAAAAACACATATATACAGATGTAAGTTAGTTTCAGGAGTGAAGGCACTTGAATGAGAGAAGGATTGAGAAAGGTATCATTTAGAAGACAATAATTGAGGTAAACTTTGAAATGAATCAAGGATTCCAAGAGGCAAAGGTTAGGAGAGAGTGTTTCCTAAGTATGCAGAACAGCTTAAATAAAGGAACCAAGAAGAAATGGATCATCATGTTTGCAGAACATCCAGTAGGTAAATATGACTATAGCAAAGGAGATATGGAATGCAATGATGTATACATAGGGAACTGTTCTTCCATTTAAGTTGCTGTGTCCCTTTACCTCAGGTTTTGTTAATAGTGAGAAAATCAAAATTGATGTCATTGTTATACGTAGTATGTCCAATCAATGGCTATTTGAAAAGATCACACTTTTAGAATACCAACAGAATAGTTAGTTTATAGACACTGTAAGAACCGTACGTTTTTTTTTAAATTTAACTCACGGCCCTTTATTTCCCCCGACTGTACCATCTACAGAAATGGTACCAAATAACACAGAACTAAGGAAGATTTATATTTTCATTTTACTTGAAGGGTTGTCTTACCAGAGAATTCATTGCCAAATGTCCAGCTTCCTCATTTTCCCACTCATAGTTACAAAATTTTTATGAGAATCCACATATGGAAGTCAATACTTTCACTGAGGGTAAATTCATTGACATTAACAACTAACTCATTTGCAAATACCCTTTCAGTCTGATTATTTATCTAGTTTAGAATTCACATTCGCACACGTACATTTGATCTCTACCAATAGTTACCAATACTTAAGTAAGCTCTTCATCTTTTCCTTAAGAATTACATAAGAAATTTTGTCAATTACTTTCCTAAAATCTAGACAAACTGTATTTCTAACATTTCTCTCATCCATCAGTCAGATAACTACCAGAAAAGTTAATGAAACATGCTAGATTTATGTCCACCACTTCGTTTTTTTTTTATATATATTCATTAGCTATCCCTTTAATAATATGACCTAGATATAGGGTTGGTGAGCCTACAGCCTTAAGGCTATACATGGCCAAGTTTTATAGAACAAATTATTTTATTAAGGGTATTTGTTCTGTGAATTTTGATTCAGTCAAAAGACTACACTTGAGGGCCACATGTAACCTTGGGGCCACAGGTTCCTTGCCCCTGAGAATCTTAATAAAAATTAAAGGGAAGCTGCACAACCACTTTTGCACATTCTTTCCTTTTTTGAAAAATGGGAACAACACTACCCTTTTGTGGATGTCTAATTCTTCTTCCCTTCTTTATGGTTTCAAATTAGAAATTATATATTTTTTTCATTTGAGGAAAAAGTGTATTTGATCTCCCTCCAACATCTCCCCCATTGAAAAATAAAGGAAAACCAAATCCTGGTATCATATGCATTGTAAAGCAAAACAAATTCCCATATTGTCCATGTCCAAAACAAATACACCTCGTTCTGCACCAAGAATCTATCACCTCTCTGTTAGGAAGTATGCAGCATGTTTCACCATTAGTCCTCTGGAATCATGGTTGTTCATTTCATCTCCATGATCTTTCAATAATAATTGACAGTGAGGGGGCAGAGTCAAGATGGCAGCATAGAAGCAGGAGAACTCCGTGGCTCCCACGATAACTACCTCAAATACCTATAAAATATGACTCTAAACAAATTTTAGAGCTCCAGGACTCATAATGGAGAAACAAGGCTTCCACTGAAGGCAGCCCAGCAGACAGACAGAAAGGGCTCTTCACAGCATGCTGGGAGCAGGACCCATCTCCATATGGCTTTAAACCCAGGGCAGCCAGGATAAGCCATGGCCAAAGCTTTCAGGAGAGCAGATCACCAGCAGCAGTGGCAGTTTACAGAACTGTCAATCCAAAAGAGCCAAGGACAAAGGGAAAAAGTCAGTGGAACCTGCCTAAATTTGGGGGAGAGGGTACAGCCAACTGCCTCCAGACTGCTAGAAGCAGTCTGAAGTGGCAGCCCTTTAGCCACCATATGGCTGCTTCAGAGCTCCTGGACTGCAGATTGCAAGGAGTCCAAGCAATCATTCAGAGGCTAAGTGCTCTTGCCTTTAGCTGCCTGGATCAGGATCATGGTCTTGGGTGGTGGTCCTGGGGTGCGTTTTCAGTGAGCCAAAGCTGGTGGGAGCTGAAGACATTGCAGCCCCCTAATAGGTCTGGCAGCTTCAAAAACACCTACAATTTGGGACAGAGCTCTCCCCTCTGAAAGCAGAGTTCTACTGATCCCAAAAGTCAAGTAACTGACTGGCAACATGAGCAGGCAAAGGAAGCAAAGAAAGCTCAGCAATCCAACTTTAGATTGCTTTTTTGGGTACAAAAAGCATCAAAGCATGGAATGGAAGGAAGACGACATAGTCAGAACTCCCATACCAAAAGCTTACAAGAAAAATGTAGACTGGTTACAAGCCACAGAGAAGCTTAAGAAGAATTTTGAAAACTAAATAAGAGAAATGGAGGAAAAATTGGGGAGAGAAATGAGAATGATGCAAGAAAATCATAAAAGGAGAGTCAAAAATCTGACTGAAGAAAATAACACCTTAAAAAATAGATTAGCTCAAATGGCAAAAGAGGCCCATAAAGCCAATGAGGAGAGAAATGCCTTAAAAAGTCAAATTTGCCAGATGGTAAAAGAATCTCAAAAGCTTTCTGAAGTGAATAATTCCTTCAGAATTAGGGTGGAAGCAAATGAATTTATGTGAAATCAAGATACTATTAAACAGGTCCAAACAAATGAAAAAAAGTAGAAAGTAATGCGAAATATCTCATTGAAAAAAATCACTGACCTGGAAAATAGATCCAGGAGAGACAATTAAAAAATTATTGCACTACCTGAAAGCCATGATCAAAAAAAGAAACTAGAAAGCATCCTTCAAGAAATTCTCAAGGAAAATTACCCTGATATTTTAGAACCAGAGGGCAAAATAGAACTTGAAAGAATTCACCCATCACCTCTTGAAAAAGATCCCCAAAAGAAAACTCCTAGGAATGTTATAGCTAGGTTCTAGAGTTCCCAGATCAAGGAACAAATATTACAAGCTGCCAAGAAGAAACAATTTGAATACTGTGGAAACACAATCAGGATAACACAGGATCTAGCAGCTTCTACATTAAGGGACTGAAGGGCCT
>CM053587.1:193911930-193943685 GCA_028646515.1 Pseudochirops corinnae
TCTTGCTTATGTAAACACCTCAGCCAATCCCCTTCTTCCACATCAACAGGGGAGTTCATGCCTTCTCAACAGTGGGACAGAGTTTGCACCTTCCACACTTAGCACTAAGTGCTAAGTATCTTGCTAAACTGATTGCTATTACAAGCATTCATCCCCCATTAGGATCTATTTTTTTTTGTAGTCAGCAGCACCTGAGGCTATATTTGCAGGCATGACATAAATATACAATAGAGTAGCCTTTGAAAATTTGAAAATCAGTTTAACAATAAATTTAATTTTAAAATAAACTTCTCCTTATCAGATCGTTATTTTATTTCTGAGGATTTTGTCAAGAAGAACAAGAAATTTCAAAGCTTTTTGATAGTTTTGGCAAAACCCAGAAGAGATAGAAAAAGAAATTCTCCTTAAAATAATTGCAAAAACTATAATATACTGGAGAGTGAACACACAGAGGAACTATATGAACCTAATTACAAAATGTTCTTCAAAATAAAGACAGGTCTAAACATTTGGTGAAATATTAATTGCTCATGGATAGACTGAGTCAAGACTATAAAAGTCACAAAACTACCTAAAATAATTTACTTATATAGGGCCATACCAATCATATTACCAAAGAATTATTTTATTACTGTTCATTTGGTTTTCAGTCTTGTCTGATTCAATGTGTTCCCCTTTGAGGTTTTCTTGGCAAAGAAATTGTAGTGTACTATTTCCTTCCCTAGACCATTTCACAGATGAGGAAACTGAGGCAAACAGGATTAAGTGACTTGCCCAGGGTCACACAACCAATAAGTGTCTGAGGCCATATTTGGACTCGGGAAGATGAGTTTTCCTGACTCCAGGCTCTGGACTCTATTCACTCTACCACTTAGCTACCCTTATTTATTTTACAAGACTGCAAATAATAATAATAATGAAATTCACCAGGAAGAACAAAAGTTCAAAACATAATAAGGAAATTAGTGAGGAGAAAGTGAGGGAAGGAGGCCTAGAAGTACAAGATCTCAAATTATAATACAAAGTGGAAATCATCAAAATAATCTAATGAATATAACAACAAGCACCCAGCATGGGTACTAGAACAGTGTAGCACCAAGCTTTCCAGAGGACAGCTTTCAGGATTCTGCTTACACAGTATAGTAAACCCTTTATTTGTTCAGTAACAAACTAAGACAAAACAGTCAAAGAAACTCAAGGTACAGCATTCACAATGTTACAATTTATCAGTAAAATAGCCACATAGTTTTCACCAAAGTGGTCACATAGTTTTGAACAAAGTACATTCATTCTTTCATTCAATCATTTAGTAAATCCTCAATTCAATCACAAAGTACAAAAGGTCAAAATCTTCCAGAGGATGTAATTAAGTTCCAATTTCATCAGTCCCTACTCAGTACCCTCTTAAGGGGTAGTGGAAAGTACAAAGACTATCCACCCCTAGGTCACAAGTAAGTTACAATTTCATCAGTCAGCATTAAATACCCAAGAAGAGGTCTTTTTTATCTTGACTTGAGGCAGGCTCTCAGCTTCCATGCTTCCGCTTCCATAGTCCCAGATACTGACCAAATTTAACCAACTGCCACCTGAGTTCAAAGGCAGACAGCTACCAGTTCCTTGTCCAGATCTCCATGCCATTCCTGCTCCACATTGAAGCTCACAGAGTTCAGTCCACCTCAAGTCCTTCAGAGCTTCTTTAGCTGGGAAGAGAAAAATTAATGGAGCCACAACAATATCTATACACATCAAGCTTAGCAGAATTACAACAATATTCACTTCTGCTTGTGAAATCAACATAGACACCAAACAGACAGACAAAGTACTGACACCACAGTCATGCTTCCTCTGGCAGCTCCCATTGGCCATCAGTAGCCCTCAGCAGCTCAGCTGGCCCTCAAAAGTCTTTGACAGCTCTGGCTGGTTCTTGGAAGCTCTCAGCAGGAGTTTGGCTGGCTCTCTGAAGAAGCTCCACCACCACAAGTTCTGTTCTCAAAATCAAAATCACTTTCTCCAGCTCTGTTCTCAAAATCAAATTTACCTCCAGCCTCCATGAGGCTTGCTCCAAGAAATTCAGTCTCAGTTCTCAATGCTCATTTCTCTTCTCAGTTCTTCTCAATTCTCAGTTCAGTCTTCAGTCCAGCAGTAGTAGCCCAGCCTCCAGATGCTCACTGAGAGGAATTCTCTCTCTCTATCTCTCTCTCTCTCTCTCCAGCAGTAGCTGCTCTGTCTCCATGATGCTTGCCCCAAGAAATTCTGACTCTCCCAGCTGGGGCTTTTTCTTATATATGGTATTAGCTCCTCCCTATTCAGCCTCTTCCTGTTACATCAGCAACAGAGGCTTGTTGACTAAGTGCTAAATGCTTGTTAGCTTGCCAATACAAAGGGATCTTCAAATTTTATTACTGTTACACACAGGTGTGTGTGTGTGTGTGTATGTTTATATATTTCACTTAGCTCAGAGAAAAAAATCAGCACCCTAAACTTCAGAGAAAATACAAACAGAAATTACAAGCAGAAAAAATACTAAGAAAGTAACACAAATCAACAGACAGGGCTTCTAGGCTGTCTGACCTAAGCTATACATACAAAGTTACCAGAGAGAGAAGCACCAACAACTGAGTTTTCAAAGCCTTAAAAGCTACCCAGAGTCTCTTCTGGCCAAATCACATGAATGTTCTTCCAATGAGTGAGCACCAAAGCAAAATCTCACCTTAGGGCATAATATATATACACACACACACACACACACACATACATATATATATGTATGTATGTATGTATGTATATACCCTTCTTCAGAGCCAGAAGGCATCACAGCCTTCATGATCCACTGCCTAATTACAAATTAACAAAAGGTGCAGGCCTTCCTGGAAAAAAACAAGCCTCCCCTAATCAAACTTCTCTTGTTGGGCTCCATTTGAGGCCTATTGATGGATGGGGAAAATCTTCAACTCTCATTAACATTACAATGGTTAAGAAATAAAGTGGCTGATCAATGAAATAGATTAGGTACACAACATTTAGAAGTAAGTTCCATAGCAACCTCATGTTTGATAAACTCAAAGATCTCAGTTATTGGGGTAAAACTCATTATTTAATAAAAAGTGGGAAAACTAGAGAGCAGTCTGGCAGAAACTAGGCATAGCCAAACATCTCATACTATATACCAAAATTAGGTCAAAATGAGTATGTGATTAGACATAAAGATTAATATTACAAGCAAATTAAAGGGGCATTGAAAAAAACACACCATATCTATAGATAAGGAAAGCATTTATGAGTAAGAGTTAGAAAGGATAACAAGAAATAAACTGAGTATTTTTGATTACACTAAATTTAAAATATTTTGAATGAATAAAATCAATATAGCCAAAATTATAATGAAAGCAGGAAAATGAGGTAAAATTATAGTAATTTTCTCTTATACAATTCTCTTTCCTCAAATATATGAAGAATTGAGTCAAATTCATAAAAATAAGGTACCTTATCCCCTTACAAATGCTCAAATGATACAATTTTTAGAAGAAATCTAGACTATATGCTCTAAATCAATAATCAGAAAAATGCAAATTGAAACAACTCTGAGATATCAACTCTGATTAGCTAACATAACAGAAAAGGAAAATGACAAATAGTGAATGAAATGTGGTAAAATAAGTACACTAATGACTGTTGGTGGAATTGTGAACTGGTCCAACCATTCTGGAGAATGACTTGGAACTATACCCAAAAGGCTGTAAAACTGCACATTTCCTTTAACCCAACAATGCCACTACAAGGACTGTATCCCAAACAGATCAAATGAAAAGGAAATGAACCCATATGTACAAAAATGTTTATAAGAGTTCTTTTTGTGGTGGCAAAGAATTAGAAACTGAGGGGATAGCCATCAATTGGGAAAAGGTTGAGCAAGTTGTAGTATATGCTTGTGAAGAAACACCATTGGGCTATAAGAAATGATAAAAGTGGAAGATTAAGGAAACCTGGGAAGACATATATGATTTGATGCAAAGAGAAGCCAGGAGAACTAGATTAAGATATTATTAGATTAAGAACATTCATAGTAACATGAATATTGTAACAATAATCAACTGTGAAAGAGTGACTCTGATCTTTGGTCTATGACAATCCTAAAGTACTCAAAGAAAAAAAATGTCATCTACCTCCAGAGAGAGAACTAATCATCTCTGGGTACAGATTGAAGAATATGTTTTCACTTTAATTTTTTGGACTTTTTTTGCATAATGGCTAATATACAAAAATGTCTTTTATGACTTCACATATCGTGAATATTATATTATGTGACTTCTCAGTAGATGGAGGACTGGATTGTAGGAAAGAGAAAATATAGAACTGAAAACAAAAAAAGAAAAAGAAATAAAGAAAACTTTTTAAAGGTTGGAAATATATTCAGTTACATTTATTATCCAAATGTATTTTGCTCTAACCCAATTCTCAGTCAGTGCCACTGAACTATGTTCTCAAGAAATTATACTATTGGCTCCCAAATTGAACATAAAATATCCAATTGTGAGAGTGTATTCATACACTCTTTTCTACACTCTTTCTACAAAGAAAGTATATGATGTTGATCCCAAGGACTTTTTATGATTCCATAATGATTTTAATTCCAGGGATCCTCTTATCTCCTAGTCTCCCTAGCTTGCTCTCAGAAACAGACTAAAAGCATTCCTTGGACAAACGATATCAACCCACTATCTCAGCAGAACCAGACTTCTGTATAAAGCAATCCTAGTAACCTAGTTTAATAAAATCTCTTAGTTTTATGATGATGTTCCATCTAGTTCTTTAGCTCTATCTCTTAAGAACACATTCAGTTATATAGCCACAATACAAGAGCTAATTTATGAAAAAAAAATTAACCCAGAGGCCTAGGGTTTTCCTTGCTTGCCTACACTACTCATATCAGCCAAAGAACATAAGAAAGATTAATGCCTTGTTTTGGGGCTATTGACAGCGATTGCTGTCTTTAGGCCTCTTGAACTCAATTGTTCTTCCTTTCTCACTTCAGTGGAATTTCAACTTTACTTAGATAAACTTTAAACTAATTTTTAAAAAATGATTTCAGGAATATGATTGTTTGACTTTAGAAACTATAACCATATATCAAATTTGTTTAATTAAATTCTAGGTTTGAGACTAGAGCCCAATAAATTCAAATTTATTGAATGAATGTTTCTATCCTGATGGAACACCTCTTCACTATTTTCATGAGAATTAGTCCCTTTATGTGCAGGCACACAGATGTTACAAAAAATTAAATGGAACATAGCAATATTTATTTCTACCAGTCTATTTAAATTAGCAGCTTTAGTTCATTATCCTATGAGGAAAATGTAGACTGATATATTTTTGTGATGAAAGAAATAGGTGGCAAAGAGAAGTCAGGAGAATAATGCTATAACAAAAAAGGGCTGAGAAGGCATCAGTGGTAAATTCTATAAGAATGACCAAGAATATTGGAAATAGTGAGAACATTTCAATAATGAGGCAGTAAGAAATCATAAATAAGGTATAGGAGTAAGCCCCAGAAAAGGAAAGCAAATTGACAAAAGTAAGAACAAAGATGCTCAGCAAGGAATAATAGGAGCTAAGAGCTACTGTGTGGGAACCAGTAAAGTTAAAACTAAATACAATACAAGTTTATCAAGGACTATAATGAAGAAAAAAATCATTATTATCCAATTTTCAAATAACATGACGCTAGGAGAAGTAGTTATTAAACTGAATTCCATTAGACAAAGTTGGAATAAAAAAAATCTTGAAAAAAAGAATGATAGTCTAAAACCAAATCATTAACTATTTCCTATTTACCCTGTGTATAGTGTGTTTCTCTATGTTTTTGCTTGCATATTGTTTCTATTTTTAGATTGTAAACTTCTTGAGGACAGAGATTTTTTTTTTTTATCTTCAGGGTTTTTCATGGTGCCTGGCATTAAGTAGGTAGTTAACAACTGTCTATTGGTTGCTTTTTTTAAACAGAGTTTATATAAATGACACAAAATTTCTTAATTTAGATTTTAAAAAATCAATTGCTGAAATCATAGCATGAAGAATTGGTCTGACAGCAGTCAATTTGAAAAAGATATGGTTTTAGTTAACCATAAGATCAACAAATGATTTGGTTGTAGTGACTGTTTAGCATACTTTAATAAAAAAATATTTTATCTAGAGCTATTTAAATAATATTGTCTATAGCAGAAAGGTTATATTTTATGGTAATATACACAAATTCATTTGTATCCAGGAGGTACTTATTATGATGTTATGGTGCAAGTCTATAAATTGTATGAGGAACAGCTATGGTAATTGGTAATGTTTAGTTTGGAGAAGAATTGGTACTTTCAATCATATGAAGTTATATGGAAGACGTTAACTTTTAAGTAACACAGGCAGTAGAAAAAGAACCAATCTGGAGAGATTACACTAAGATTTTAACTTGACATAAGAAAAAAATAATGATTAAGGCTATTTAAAAATAGAATGAGTTATTTCAGGTGCAAATAAATTCTTCACTGAAAGCATTCAAATAAACTGGAATATAGAAAAGAAAATGGTTAACAGGGAATTGACAGTTAAATTAAGTGAAGAAATGGTAATACAATGTGTAGTTCTTCTCTATAAATTCAAATTCCTAGTCCTAAGCAAACTACAGAACTTGTGAATATAATTGCTTATCTCTTCTTGATGATCTTCAAAAAACCAAGAAGCATGATAGATCTGCCAAAGGACTATAGATGGGTAAGTATTGGCCCAAATTTCTACAAAGGAAAGAAGTGAGTTATTTTTGAATATAGCATGAGCTCATTGACAATATCTGGAAAAATTCTACATTGTGGTTGTATGGGAATGACACCTTCACTTACAAAAGGAATTGGCCATCACTAAGAGCCAGCAGGGTTTTATAAGTGGCAAATCATGTTATACAGAAACAGCTACTTCTACGAACAAATATAAATTCTTCTATCTGACAATTAAGTGTCTCAACTTCTGGTTTTATTACATAGGACTCCCTTGATGTACTCTACAATCCAGTCAATCTGGCCTTCTTACAATTCCACATAGTACTCCATTTTCCATTTCAACACCTTTTTGCTGCCCATTCCCCAGACATAAGACAAACTCTCACTTTTATCGTCATCTCTTAGAATCAGTCATTTTCCTCAAGACAGATGAAGGGCCATTTATCCCAGGAAAGCTTTCCTGATCCGTATATTAGTATCCTACCGATAAAATCACACTGTATCTAATTTGTATATATTACATTTCTAGCTATATGTATATATGATCTCTCGCTTAACAGAATGTAAAGGGTGTCATTTCATATTTATCTTTATAGCCTCAGTGCCTAACATGGTATCCTCTACATGATAGTCACTTAATAAATGCTTGTTAATTGAGTGATTTTCCACAGGTACATTCCTTCTACTGGTGCTTCCAAAACTCACCTACAGTCTAGTAGATACAATTTGAGAGTTATTGTAGTTTAAAAAAGCACACCTCAGGGAACCTTGTGACGATCCTATCTTACTTTAGCTAGGATAAGTATAACCTTGAGTAGCTGTTACTTTGTTCCTCTAATAATAGTAGTATTGACTGATATTTACATTATACTATAACGTTGAGAAAAATTTGCATTATTTGATCTTGAAAATGACATGCCAGGTATGGAAAGTATACTATATATTATTCTCCCTGTTTTACATATGAGGAAAAATGGAATCTGAATCTCAGAGAGTTTAAGTGATTTGCCCTTTACATAGTTAATAAGTGGCAGAAGGAATATTCTAACCCAGATCTCTCTGGATTCTAAAAACCCCAGGCCTTTACATCACTCTGTTTCTCAGAGCTGATGTTTCTAAAGATTTTTTTCTAAGCTTACAAAGAATATTTACATATGTTATCTCATCTGTTTCTAACAAAAAGGTTTATGAGGAGGTTATACATAGGTGTTTGCATATTTTCTCCCCATTATGATGTGAGGTGCTTTAGGGTAAAGACTATTATAAAATATTTCTTTGGATCCTCAGATTTTAGTTTAATGCTTGAAATGTATTAAGTGCTGAAGAACCAGTTGTGTCAACTGATGCAAAAATTTGCTGGATCCAAGAATTCTTATATTCCTCGTTCTTAACAAATGGTTATTGGTTGACATAACTAGATGGTTTCTAAGACTTATAGCTCAAAATCTGTGCTTCTCTGATCTATAAACACACCTGTAATGCAAGACAATATTTAACAGGCTTGACACTTAAATATTAAATGGTAGAGTATCACCAAGAGTTACTTTGAACTCTCCTTTTACATGTTGGGAATTTGACCATATGTCTACATTCACATGACAGTATAGTACCCAGGGATACATGATGATAAGAAAAAATTTAAGAAAATAAAATGAAATCAACTCACTTGTTGAAGTTTCTATTCTAATCAAGTCAATTTTTCACATTGTAGCTATTATCTGTTGGTTATCTGTGTGTGTTTCAGAAATAAATATGTGAAAAACTCATACATTTCAAGATAATTTTAACAACAATGACAATGACTTAATAAGAAGAAACAGATAAAGTATTTCAATCATAGCAGCTCTTTAATACCACAGCAAAATTGAAAGTTTAGTGAAGTATCAGATACAAATATACATAAGAGATGATATATACATTAAGAGAATTTTGATCCTTGGATTTTTATTGCAATAGTCTCCTATTGTACTAAGAAATTTTATAAAAGTATAAAAGATCTTGAGGGTAGAGGGGAGGAGCTTCATTAATTTTCAGAGGAATGGAAATGTCTAATATGTCTTCATAGAAATGTTTAGTTCTTCATTTTGTTTGGGGAGGGGCTTAAAACTACAAAATACCTTTTCCAATGACAGATTAAGGGGAGGTTTTTTTTTTTCTCTCCTTGAAAATAAGATATCTGTACTTTTGAAATTGCTTCTGTCTCTTTGATCTTGGGATGTCTTGACAGGTACTTTCATGATCTTTATTAAATGAACTTTAACATTACCTTTTCTTTGCTAAGTACTGAAATATTCTAGCTGTAAAATAGATAGTGTCTATTTCAAGCTTTCTACAGGAGACAAATCAGTGATAATACATTAAAAGTACTTACCCTGAAGGGAAGTCAAAGGTATTCATTTTTTTTAATAGCGAAAGACTGCATTGATGCAGCCTATATATTTTTTTTTTGAGTAGCAAAGGCTATATGTAGAAGAATTACAAGAATGTATTATAAAGAATGCATTATACATATGGATTTCTCTCTATCCCACTATGACTGAAACATAAAAAATGAGTTTATAAATATGAAAGGCATACCTTTAGAATGCAGATTTATTTTTACCTTGACCCAGCATCAAATACATTTTTTTTAGTTTTAAAAGAATATTTTTACACAGCCTGTATGTTTTTAGATGTTTATAACAAAGAAGAAAATGTTACCTTTCAGCTTTGATAAATTTTTATTGTGGCTGATCCTTTATATTCAGTCTCAGTTTTACTTGTATAAGTAGGGTATGAAGTACTAGAAAACAAGGACTATTCCCTTTCCTTTTTTTAATCACTGACAAATATAGACCAATATATATATACCAAGAGGTATACATACACATATGCATGCACACTCAGCACACCCATGCTCAAAATACATTGAGCAATATTTTAAAATTTTAGTTAGTAATGCAATCATTTCCAATGTTGTTTAGGATGAAGCAGTGCTCATAATTAGACAACCTTTACAAAGCAGGTTGAGTCCAAGCTCCATAATGACAGATCAACAAATGAAGGACTCCTTCTATAGAGGAATCTGGCATGACATGCTGAATCAAGTCAATATGCATTTATTAAGTGTCTACTGTATGCCACACACTGTCATAAGTAAACATTGTGGATGAAAAACCTTATATTCAAGTCCCTATACTTGAGCACTTCTCAGTCTAAAAGGGGAGACAACATTCAAACAAATATGTGCAAACAAGTTCTATGCAGGATAAGTTGAAGATAATCTCACAGGAAAGGCACCAACATTAAAGAGGGTCAAGAAAAACTTCTTGTAGAAAGTGGGATTTTAGTTGAGAGCTGAAAGGAGACAGAGAAACTAGAAGGTGGAGGTGAGAAAGGAGAGAATTTGAGACACAGAGAAGAGTTCATAAAGTCATGAAGATAGGAAATGGAGATTTTTATTTTAGGAGTAGCAAAAAGCCCAGAATCTCTGGATCATGGAACATGTGGAGGGAAGTACAGTATAAGAAGACTGGAGAAGCAGAAAGGGGTGCAGATCATAAAGGACTTTGAAAGTCAAACAGATATTTTATTTATTTATCCTGGAGGCAAAGATGGAACCATTGAAAATAACTGGAAAAAGAAGGAAGTGAAATGGTTTAGACCTGTGCTTTAAGAATAACTTTGATAGGTGGAGTAAAAGCAAGAAATTGTTTGAGCTCTTGCTCCCACCAACTCCAATATCTGTAAAAAATTACTCTCAACAAATTTTAGAGCTACAGAAACCACAAAGTGAGAGAGAGAAAAAAACTCCCACTGAAGGCAACCTGGTAGGCCAAACAGGAAGGATCTATTGCGCCAGGCTGGGAGTGGAGTGCAGTCCTGCACAGGCTGCATCTGCACAGAGCCATGGCACAGACGAGCAGGAGTAGAGTTCAGGAAAGTGAATCTCTAGCAGCTGTGGCAGTTTCCAGACTTTTCAACCCATAAAGGCTGAAAGGGAAATAAAAGGTCAGTGGGGGAACTTTGTTGGAACTGGGTAAGAAAAGAGCATGGTCCAACCTCTACCACTGGGGAAGTGGAGGTGGCAGTGGCTGCAGCTGCTGCCATGGAGGCTGCCTCCAGACTTCCTGGTCCACAAATAGTGGAGGGACTAAGTGGCTGACCAGAGGGCACTTGTAGGAATCTCTCTGCTAGTGCAGAGGCAGGATTCTCTTGCTTTGTCTTGCTTGGATTTGTGTTGCAGTATTGGGTGGCAGTCCTGGGGTAAGGAATGCTAGTGTGGCAGAGCTTATTGCTGTTGTGGAGAGGCAGTCATCCTCACAGTTCTGAGGCAGGTGCCTAGAAGAAGGCACAATAGTTTTCTGACAAGAGCAGCACAAAATCCCAGAAATTTGGGAAAAAGCACTCTTCACTCTGGAAGCAGAGTTCTACTGTGGCAAAGAGATCAAAAGTCAAGTAATTGACTGCAAGATGAGCAAACAGAGGAAGGAAAATCAAACTTCAAAATCAATTTTTAGGGACAAAGTGGATAAAAACATAGAATGAGAAGAAGACAACAAAGTCAAAACTACCACATAAAAGGCTTCAAGAAAAATATGAACTGTTCACAGGCCAGTTCAAAGTCCAAGAAGGATTTTGAAAATCAAGTAAGAGAAATAGAGGAAAACTTGGAAGACAAATTATAATTATGCAAGAAAATCATGAAAAACAAGTCAATAGCTTGTTAAAGGAGACCCAAAAAATACTGATGAAAATAACACCTTAAAAAATAGTCTAACTCTAATGGCAAAAGAGGTCCAAAAAGCCAATGAGGAGAAGAATGCCTTAAAAAGCCAAATAGGCCAGATAGAAAAGGAATTTCAAAAGGTAACTGAAGAAAATAATTGCTTCAAAATTAGATTAGAACAATTGGAAGCTAAAACTTTATGAGAAATCAAGATACTATAACATAGATCCAAATGAATGAAAAAATAGAAGACAATGTGAAATATCTCATTGGAAAACCACTGACCTGGAAAATAGATGTAGGAGAGATAATTTAAAAATTATTGGACTATCTGAAAGCCATGATCAAAAAAAGAGTCTAGATATCACCTTTCAAGACATTATCAAGGAAAACTGACCTGATATTCTAGAACCAGAGGGCAAAATAGAAATTGAAAGAATTCACAATTACCTCTTGAAAAAGATCCCAAAAAGAAAGCTCCTAGAAATATTATAGCCAAATTCCACTGTTCCCAGGTCAAGGAAAAAATATTACAAGTAGGCAGGAAGAAACAATTTGAGTGTTGTGGAAACACAATCAGGATAACACAAGATGTAGCAGATTCTACATTAAGGGATCAAAGGACTTGGAATATGATATTGTGGAGGTCAAAGGAGTTAGGATTAAAACCAAGAATTACCTACCTAACAAAACTGAGTATAATGCTTCAGGGGAAAATATTGATATTCAATGAAGTAGAGGACTTTCAAGAATTCTTGATGAAAAGAGCTGAACAGAAAATTTTTCTTTCAAATACAAGAAGCACGAAAAATTAAACAGGATAGAGAAATCAAAAGGAATTTATTAAAGGTAAACTCTTTACATTCCTACATGGAAAGATGATATTTGTAACTCATGAGACTTTTTCTCAGATAGTTGAAGAGAATATATGTACATATATGGATACATACATATATATGTATGTATAGGTGGGGTTATGTGCCTATGTGTACATATATGTATGTGTATATGTATGTACATGTATACATAGACAGAGGACACAGGGTGAGCTGAATATGAAGGGATGATATCTAAAAAATAAGATTAAGAGGTGAGAGAGGAATATATTGGGAGAAGGAGAGGAGGAGAGATAGAATGGGGTAGAATATCTCACATAAGGCAGACAGGAGAAGGCTGTTACAATGGAGGGAAAGAGTTCTCTTTGGATTTGGTTTAAGGAGGAAATAACATATGCACTCAATTGGGTATGTTATCTAACAGGAAAGTGGGGGGAAGGGGAAAAGAGAGGAGATGATAGAAGGGAGGACAGATTGGGGGACAGGGTAGTTAGAAGCAAACACTTGAAAAGGGACTGGATCAAAGTAGAAAATAGAATAAGTGGGAGGCAGGATCGGATGGAGAGAAATATAGTCTTTCACATTATAACTACTACAGAAATGTTTTACATAACTACATATGTATAACCTAGAGTAAATTGCTTGTCTTCCCAGTGGAGGTGGGTGAGGAGGGGAGAAAGGAGAGAATCTAGACCTCAAAATTTTAGAAACAAATGTTTAAAAAATCATTTTTACACGTGCCCAGGAAATAAGATATATAGGCAATGGGGTATAGAAGTCAATATTGCCCTACAAGAAAGTAATTGGGAGAATGAGAGGGTGTTTTGGGGGAAGGGGTATTCAGTATTCTTGCCATATTGGGGTGGGGGTTGGGAAGAGATGGGGAGAAAATTTGTAACTCAAAATCTTGTGGAAATGAATGTTGAAAACTAAAAATAAATATATTTTTAAAAAAGAATCACTTTGATAATTGTATAAAGGATGGATTAGAAAGGAGAAAGTTTCAAGGCCAGGGTCAGGGCAGGAGGGAGGATTTCAAGCAGTATGTAAAGATTCTCAAGCATTGCCAGATATTAAACTATAATATAAAGTAGAAATCATTCTTTTAAAAAAACTATTTGGCATAGGATAAAAACAGATTGATCGGTGCAACAAATTAGATACACAATAAAGAACAGAGAAGATATTTGCTAGTGTTCAATACTCTATCCATGAGAGATAAGGGATGGATTCAAGGTGAGAAGTGGGAGTGTGGGGGATGTGTATGTATGTGTGGGTGTAGGGGTGTGTGTGTGTGAGAGAGAGACAGAGAAAGAGAGAGAGAGAGAGAGAGAGAGAGAGAGAGAGACTGACCTTTATATTGATATTGTATGCAATTGTTGAGTGGCTTCATATTTGTCAAAAAATTATTTTTCTGGTTTTTATCTTAATGGATTGGGGGAGGGAGAAAAATACTGCAGAGGTACAGAGGTCGCTACAGATACAAAATGTCACATTTTCATGTGAGGTCACTCTATTATTAGTTTTAATTTAGCTTATCATTTTGTAGGGGTAATTTGAAAATTATTTGTAAAAATAAAACATCAGTAAAAGGTGTTTTTTTTTAAAGAGGCTATAGCAATAGTTCAGTTGTAACATAGTGAGGGCCTATACTAGCAGTATCAGATAACAATCACAACAACAAGAAAAGGAGACTCTCATGAGAGATATTTTCAAGGTATAATCAAAAGGATATGACCACAAATTGTATTGGCTGGGCTTGGGGGGAATTATGAAAGAGAGAAGGCATTTAAGAATGACACCTATACTGGCTGATCGGGATGATGGTGTTGCCCTCAAAAGTAATAGGGCAGTTGGGAAGAGGGGAGGATTTAGGACAAAGATAATTAATTCAGCATAATTATAGTCAGTAACTTGAAGAGATCAACATGAATGAAACTATAACTAAAGTGTTGGATCTTGACCAGAAGAAAAATAAATTAATAAAATTATTTCTAGATTATTTGAAGACAAAATATATCTTAAGAAGGACACTCATGTTTTGAATATTGTAAAAGAGCACAAATAAAACTGGAAATATTTACCCTATCTTCAAAGCACTTATAGTCCATATATGCAAAAAAAAATTTCTGAATAATTTTCAATACTTTATTGGAATTGTGATCTTATTCATGTGGGTCATCCCACCTACTCCACCACTAGGTACAGGTTACATACAATTCATCACTCCCATCCTGTGAAATTCCTGTCCTCATTCTTCATTACAAGATCCACCCAAAATGTCAGAGGCCCTTATATCCAATTCAAATCTAAGTTTTTATTAAATATATATTCTATACAAGGCACTATGCTAGATATTGAGGATAAAAAGATGGTACTGAAAAATAAACTCTCTTTTCAAGGAACTTACATTCTTCTGAAAAAAATTATATTGTGATAGATCATCAATATTTAGAACACTGTCTTGCACATTGGCATTGAAAAAAAACAATGTATGAGGAAAGTGTGGTTTGAATCAATCAGTCCATCCCTCTTAAGGTAACAGACAATATGCTCTACAGCAAGATAACTTTATGAAAATATCTCTCGAGTCACACAGTCAATCATTGGTATACACTAGGTATGAACAAGGCATTGATCTCAGTTGGACTGATCAATAAAAGGCGTGTTCAGTGTAAAAATGGAAAGTGTTTTAGGATTGGTTAAAGAATCCATCATGCATTGTGGTCCTTGCATTTTGGATAAAAATAGTAAACTAGTTTGTAATATTACATTTCCAAGGTGAGCCTCCCTAGTGGTGGACCAATTTCAGCTAAGCCCCTAATGGGGCCTGGGGGAGGGGAAAGGTCTCTTCCATTTTGACTCTTACCAAAAATATGATTCATAACAGTAGACAGCCTTCTTAGGCAAGGATAAACGCCTTTATTTTATGTCTTACATAACGTTAAAAGCCTGGAAATCAGAGAGGAGAATGATCACTCAGATTATTTATCAACAAATTTTGTATGATATATGCATATGTACATGCATATATATATATATATATATATTCACACACATGCATAAATCTGTATGCATTATATTACAAACAATAATGGTATCTTGTATTCCCTAGACTTTCAGTCATCTGTGTAACTATAAAAATATTTTCTTCTAAAAAATAATTTATGAAATCTACTAGTTTCCTTCTCCCATTGTCAGCTAAGAATATATAAAGTTAGGAAAGTAGAAATATGGATTAATAGTCATTGTTATTCTTTTGTTTTGCCTACTGCTAAAATGCCTCTCAAACTTTATATGTGATTGTCCTTGAAAGGCAGACATAGCCACTGAGTCTTTCTTAGCATGGATGCACCTGCCAGAGCTTCTATTTGCCTGACATAGCTTTTGAGAACTTAAGGTCACTGCTACACAAAGAAGGGATAATGAAGTAAGAATTTGTGGAAGTAAATAATACCTAATTGAGGCTTTCCCCATGGGAAGACCCTTTGTAGATTGACTGAATATTTTACATGAAGTAGATGAATAATCCACTAAGTTGTTTTTGATTAACGAGGGGCTGAGGAGTGAAAGGGCTAAAAAACAAAACAAAATAAAAATAAACAAACCAACTCAATTTGATGTCCTGGGTAAAATTGGTATAGGGAACTTGAATTCTAGATGCCACTAAAAGGTATATGTGATTAATATCCCTGTCACTCCAATGTATAATGTTTTCTGCTTCCTTTGAATTACTTACAGTTCTTTTTGTGCCATTCCAATAGTACCCATGACATGCACTCTTTTTCAGTACTATTTCTGAATGTATACTATCTCCTGAGCTGAATTGTAAACTCCTTGACAGCAGAGGCCGTGGCTTATGCTGCTCTTCTTTGTAAATATTAGGTGCTCAATCAATATTTGGTGAATGAATACATGAATGAATGGAAAAATGAACTGCAGTCAGGGACAAAAATATTAGGCAAGTTGTTGCTCCATGGATCCCTTAGCTTTACCATCAAGTAGGCAACTGTGGGTCAGCATAATGAAATTTGTTCAGAAATTTACCATGCGTTTGGAAAGTGACACATCACTAAAGTTAAAATAGGTGACAGTGCTGCCAGACACAGATCTTAGTAAACATTAAGTTAAATTTGAAATATAGTCTAGTTAAATTATCATCCCAGTGGGGAAAAAAAAGATCTAAGCTATTCCATTATTCCTTTCTATGCATGTTTTCTTTAAGAAGGATACTAAGATGTCTGCCTTTGCTGAAAGAATACCTGTAGGGTGTTTCCCTCTCCAAACTCAGCATTAACCTAGGTTTTTTTTTTTCCCTTCATAAACTTCAAACTTCTTAAAAAATCATAAACTTTGACAATTCTGGGGTTAAGAATAATACCTTGTTGTGCCATGTCCCCAAAGATACCTATGGAGCAATTTATCACGGTGCAAGCAGCAGGTCTGTACTATCTCATTTTAAATGCAAGAGCTTTATCTAAAATGTGATCTCCTGTGTGTTTAGTGAATTTGGTTTGAAATACCATATATTTATTCATATCTTTGTTTCAGTGTTAATCCCTCATCTGATAGCAACTCAGATCTCTTGGCTAAACATTTCTATACAAATGCCACCTCATGCTAATTAAAATGAAAGATTTCAGCTACTGTTTATTTATTAATTCAACCAAGACTTCCTGTAAATAAGAGAGAATCCAAGGGAAGGGGAGAAAAAGCTACTATTTGACTTGCAAATTACATCTGTAGAGTGTCAACTTTGGTCCATGAAAATTAATGGTTTGTAACGCAGCTAGTTATTTCTTCTTAGCTTACATCGTTTATTATGGTCCAATTATAAACAAACAGTAACTTCAATACAATTACAAGAATAACACATATACCATGATAGAAAATTCTATTATGATTAAAGAAAAGCCTCTTCTCCTTTAGATTAAGGATATGGGATCCACCAAATTTGCAATTAGAGAGGCTGTTTTAGTTTGCAGAAGACATAAAGTTTATTGGTTTTTCTTGGGGGTAAAGGAGTAGAGATTTTGTTACCACAAAATGTTCTGAGACCCCTTTTCTCCAAGGGAGTGCTTTGATCTAAGCCACTTGCAAGCCAATGTAATCTATTTCCCCACAACTGAATAGTTTTAGATTGAGAGACATGAAACTAATATCTTTTCAACAACTATTACAATAGTGTTATTTGCAAGGGTGGGGAACCTGTGGCCTCAAGGTCATATGTGGCCCTCTAGGTCCTCTCAAGTCCAGCCCTTTGACTGAATGCAAACTTCACAGAAAAAATCCCCTTAATAAAAGGATTTTTCCTATAAAACTCGGACTCAGTCAAAAGGCCACACCCAAGGACCTAGAAGGCCACATGTGGCCTCTAGGCAGCAGGTTCCCCATCTCTTTGGGGCCTTCTTGTTGTCCTGGTAACTTTTAGCATACCTTTATAGAAAGACTTTTAGAATGTCCCTGGGAACAGACCATCTGCTTCTTCAAGGATCAACCTACCTCAGCATAAAAAAAGATTATCAACATTAGTCTGGTGATTTAGTGATGAAATATTTGGCCATAGTCACTGAAAAACCTTAAAGAAAAATGCAAAATAGCTCTTGATAGTATGTGGTCAACTACCTCTTCTGCAATAATTACTGTAGAGCAGTAGTTCTCAATCTTCCTAATGCTATGACCCTTTAATACTTACATGTGGGTGTATCTGCATGTGGGTGGACCCACCTGGAGACAGATAGAGGAGCGGTGTGTCGGTTCCTAAGACCATTGGAAATATGTGTTTTCCTATGGTCTTTGGTGACCCTGTTTGACCCCCAAAGGGGTTGCCACCCACAGGTTGAGAACCGCTGCTGTAGAGGGATGGTAAAGAGACCATAGTGGTTTTGACACGGTTCAAGAGGTTGGAGAGTCCAGTAACCCCAATAGTCAGAGTCCCTGGAAAGCAGTCTGGAATGAATTCATGGACTCGAGCATTCTCTAAGTCAAGGTGGAAAAGATTTTTTGTTATGTTACACAGCAGGCAAAAGTTCTTAGGGAATCTGCAACCTTAGAGAGGTACAATTTTTTTTTTCACATTGTACAATAGTCTGGTTGTATAGAAGGGTTCTAACCAGTGGAGTGAACAATGGGAAAAAAGAAAGAAAACCAAACATGAAAAAGAACAATAGCATGTAGATTGCTTCAGTCTCCATTTAAACTCTGGTCTTTCTAGATTTTTCTCTGAAAGTAGATATCTCCTTCCATCCTGAGACTTGTAGAATTGTCTTATAGCTGTACGTTGCTGAGAAGAGTCCAGTTTATCAAGGCTGGTCATCACACATACTATGTGTCTGTGATTGTGTACAAATTTTTCCTGGTTCTGCTCTTCTCACTTAGCATCAATTTGTATTAAGTCTTAGAGAGGTACAATTAAAGTTTATATAGGATATTCTATAGCATAACAAGTACCAAGTATGCTAAATAGGTGAGTCAGGGCAGGATTAGGGAATGGTTAAAGAGTGGTCAGTTCTTAAAGGAACATGTACTTTTAATATCTACCACATAGGCATATTGCCCAGAATTCATTGGGAAATAGCCCTGGGAGGATGGGGGGCTGAATGGAGGTGTGGTTTTAGGCTTCAAACTTCACTAAGTCAGCTCAGTCATGGCTGACTAAGCTGCCACCGATAATATTGTGTTTGACAAGATGAGTGTTGAGAGTATAAGTATATACCAAACTAATGAGGGATTCAGGATGTATATAATGAGCTAGGGAGTATATATATATGACCGGATCTAGGATATATACAATAGATATGACCCAGTACACAGCTGCTTCAGCCAGTACATAGTTGGATCAAACTACTCAATTCTATAGGTGCAGCGGGCCACTGTAACTGGAAGAGAGAGAAGTATTTTGCTAGGGCCTGCTGCCCTTGAGCTAGAGAGAAACTGTCTGAGACAGCGTTTTGAGGCTAGGGAGAAATATGATTTTGTAACTGGATGTGATTTTACAAACTGGGGTTCAAGCACAGGCACCCAAGCACCCCATAAATTTTCCATTTCCTTCTTCAGCTCATTTTAGAGATAAGGATCTGAGGCAAACAGGGTTAAGTGACTTGCTCAGGCTCATTTAGCTAGCAAGTATCTGAGGCTAGATCTGAATACATGAAGATGAATTTCTGACTCTAGGTCAAGAACTCTATTCACTGTGTCAACCACCTGCCCCCTATTTGAATTGTAGTTATTCAATATTGCTTTACTAGGATATGAGAATATGGCATCTAGTGACATAATGTAGGACAAGAAATTCAATTCCATATATTCCAACTAATAATATGTTTGTCTGGTGTAACTTGGAAAGGAGTGGCAGAGATTAGGGGTTTGTATCTTATTGACCACTACCCACATGTCAGCTAGGGAGGTGGGAGATTTGCCCTTCAAATCCAGTAAGCAATTCTTCAGTAGCTACTACAGGCAAAACTAGAAGGACTATATCATGACAGTCTTGGCATTCTTGTTATAAATAGAACCAAAAGGATAAAAATTACAGCTAAATGGAATAGTCATGTGCCCAGAAAATTAAAAAGTGGGTAGATAGCCAAAGTCATTCACTGATTTTCTTATCATGTCAGTAGGAAGTAAGGAAGACTTCAAAAACATTGGGTCAAGCCTGGCATATAAATTGTAAGAGAACATAAACAAAGGTCACTCAATACGGGCATGTCAGCATTGTTGGTCAGAGTAGATGACATAGAAAGGAATAGTAATACAATAGGAAGAGGACAACACTTAGAATTTGGAAACCTGAATTTCCTTACAGGAAAAGACTTCATAAACCATTAAGTGTTTTACAAATACAAAATTTCATCATTATAGAGGCAGCCTGACATAATAGAAAGAGTAATGAATTGGAGTCAGAAGATTTCAGTTTGAATCTTGACTGGCATTTAACTTTTCTGTGCCTCATTTTCTCATATATAGAGTGGGAGGATTTATATGAGATGATCTTTGAGTTTCCTTATAGCTCCAGATCCATGTTCCCACAGAAATATTAAAATTGTGGCATAGTTAATAGAGCACCAGATCTGGAGTCAGGAAGACCTGAATTCAAATCAGACCTCAGACACTTGCTGTGTGGCCCTGGGTAAGTCATTTAACACTGTTTGCCTCAGTTTCCTCCTCTGTAAAATGATCTGGAGAAGAAAATAGCAAAGCACTCCAGTATCTTTGCCAAGAAATCCCTAAATGAGGTCACAAAGAGTAAGACCAAAATGAAAACATTACTAATGATAACTAGGATCTATGGAGGACTTTAAAGTTTGTAAAGTGCTTTATGAATATTATCTCATCCTCACAATTACCCTAGGTAGTGACTGGTACTATTATCCCACATTTTGCAGATAAAAAAAAAATTAAAGTCCAGCGTCACACAGATAGTAAGTATCTGGACCAATTTTGAACTTGGTTCTTCCTGCCTCCAAGGCAATTCATTATTCATTGTACCACTTAGCCACTCCTAGAATATTGGTGATTTTTATTGACCCATGAATAAGAATCTACATCTACATTATGAGGTTTCCTATTTTTCTTACTCCAGTGATGTAAAACTCATATAAGAAATAGGGGCCACTACATTGTATGTAAGAATCCCTGCAGGCTGTATATGGAATTAGATAACCACAGATTTGTATTATCTATGTTCTATTGTATTTTTTAAAACTTGTTTTATTAAATATTTTCCAAATACATTTTTATCTAGTTTGGATCAAAGTTTGGAGAGTTAAATGGCTGGGTATTTGATACCTCTAACTATGTAGAAGCCCTATATTGAGGGGCTGCTTTTACTGATGTTGCAATACTTATTCCTGATTCCTTGGTTATTTGAAGCAAGAGCTTAATGGCTTTTAAACTCTTCTGCTCCTCCCAGCATGCACTTGTGAAGAAGGTTCTCTGCTGTGCTTGTTTATTCTCATTTGCCAGCTCCCATAAGATAAGCCAGCAGTACCTCTCAAGGTGGTAAATAGCAAAGGTTGAAGACTGAGACAAAATCCCTTGCTCAGTTGTTTTTAACTACACTGTCATTGTGTGTGTGTCTGTGTGTCTGTGTGTCTGTGTGTGTGTTCTTTCCCTTATCTTTGTCCGGGAAAGAACATAAGCTTTCGAAGTGTTTTTAGATGCAGACTCCACATTTTAAAACTTTTCTTTAATTATTCTTCATGTTTTCCTGTTCTTTAACAGTGATGGCTAAATTCCAAGTGTTTGTATATGAATCTATTCCACAGGAAGAAAACAGCAGTCTGCATACAGGGAATTCAGCTGGTGCTAGTTAGCATCTTCATTTCAACTAAATGAACTAGCATCTGCTCTTCTAGGGAAATCCAGGTGTATAATTCTTCATTTTATATTTATTTTTCCTGTCACTCTGCTGGCACTTTTTAATGATGTAAACAAACCCAAATGTACAAATTCTAGGTGTTGCTGAAAAATATGACATCTTTTAGGGAACTGTTTTCCACTGTGGTAAAATAACATCATTTCCTTAAAGCAAGGAAATTAACAAAATAACCATATCCCAATTAAGACAACACTAAACTGCCTAATAAATTTACAGCATATGATTAAGATCATAGATTTGGTACACAGAGGCCAAGTAGTTCAACTTTTATTATATAACTAAGGAAAATGAAGCCCAGAAAGATTCAGTAACTTGTCCAAGATTACACAAATAGAAAGCATAAGATTAGGATTTGAACACAGGTTCTGTGACTCTAGAAGCAATGCTTATTAAAGCATATAAACACAGTCTAGAAACCAATGTAAAAATGACTCAGGATTTCTAGAATTTATATTATAGGAAACTCTTGAGTACTGAGTTAAAAAAAATTAATAGAATAACAGAACAGAGAACATAAAGGAGAATGATTAATAATTGAACGTAATAACCTAATTTTAAATAAACCTCAAAATATAAATTATTTGGAAAAAAAACTCCTTGTTTAACAAAAACTGGTAGGAAAGCTAGAAAACAGCCAGGCAGACATTTTATTTGTTCAGAGTATATACCACAAAATGTGCTCATCATATGCCACAATACATATATATCTTATACTATGTACCACAATGAGCTCAAAATAGATGCATAACCTATTAAAGGTCATATCATTAAATAATATAGAAAACAAACAGGATGTAGCTCTCATAGTTTAAGTTCTTAACCAAATAAGAGATAGAGGTAATCAAAAAAGATAAAAATAGATCATTTTGATTACATAACACTGAAATACTTTTATGCAAATAAAATCAATGAAACTGAATAAGAAGGGAAGCTTTTGGTTGGGGAAAAATCTGGGCAGTAAAGGTATATGCTAAGGACACCATTCTATCTTGTAACACATCTTCTTCCTGGTCTTGAGCCTCCTGAAGAATAAAAGAAGATGCCTTTCATTGCATCAGTCTTCTGCCAATCTCATGAGGGGAGGGAAAGTCAATTCATCGAGTTTCTAGTTTGGTATTATACCTTTGGGGAAAGAAAATTATACCATTACTCCTTTTCTAAGTATTTACTCCCTCTCCTGAATTGCCTAAGACCCTTAGAGGACTCCACCATGAAGCCAAAACCCTATGGATTTTTAAAAATTATGGTAGCAGCAAGCACTCTAGCATACCCAGGATGGCTGATAGCACAGGTTCTTAGATCTGATTTTCCAGTTAGTTACCAGAGAGAGAAGCACTAGCATCTGGATTTTCAAAGCCAAGGGGCTCAATGGCTGCCAAGTCTCATCTGGCCAAATCATATAACTCTTCCCAAAGTGAACCCCAAAACAAAACCTCACATCAGGGTATATATAGCCTTCTCCTGGGTCAGAGAATGTCACAACCCTCTTGACCCACTGCCCAACCAAAAAGTAACAAGGTGTGGGCATTCTTGAAAAACAAACCTCCAGCCCACAGGCTCCATGTGACCACATTAAGCCTATTAGGGAGCAGAGTATATTTTCAAATCAGGGAAGTTTCTCAGATTCATTTAAGTCTATCAAGGGGCTGAGGGGCAGGGAAGATCTTCAGATTCCTATTACAACTATCTAAAATCTTCCTTTAATGATTAACAAACTTTCCATGGCAATACTCTTCCCATCCCAGTGTTTATGAATCCCTGCCACACATCATTCAAACCCCATTCCAATCTCCCATGGCCCAGTGCCTTATTTCTATTCCCCTCAATACCACCCGCTCCACCATCACATTCCTAAAATACCCATCCCTTCTGCTTTTTAGAATGACTGTTCCATAGACAACAAACTTGCTATAATTTTAAATCTTTTCCTTGTCCACTCGTACTATCTTCTCACACTTACTGAGAACCACCTCTCATCTGATGACAAACTTCTTTGACCACTCTTTACAACACTGGTTGTACTTTCACTCATACCCCATAATAACTGGTATAGGTAGGGAACTGCACTGATCCCAATTTCCACTTCCAGGTTCTCCCTCTATCATGTCATCACTCAGTAACCTCTCCTCTTTGGCAGTTCACTCAGTCCATATCTACTACTCAATTAAAATTTCAGTAGCTTTAGTCTACTAGTTTCTAGGATAATCGATCCCCTTCTTTCCTCAATGAGTTCAGTAAATGACTCATAATCTTTCTCTCCTCAAGTCCATCCTGTAGAAGGGAAATTCAATGAACACACACACACACATACATACATACATACATACGCATACACATGAATGGAGAAATATAGAGGTAGAGGTAGATAGGTAGTTGGATAGATAGTGACAGAGATACTTCCTTAAACACTCCAACCTCACAGTTCCTCAGCTTACTTATTTCACATACCCTCAGTCACATGCAAGCACATTTACACCCTTGATCTTGTCATCATTTATAAAAGCATCATTTTCATGTTCATCAACTCAGGAATTCCTTTATCATTTCACCATAGTGTCATTTCACCTCTCCCTCTGTCTTGCAAACAATGTGTTCTTTCTTGACACTGTGAACAACAAGCCCTCTCCCCCTTAGTTTTTTCCCCAGGCCATTTCCTCTAAACTAGATATCGTCCTCCTTTCCTCATCCTGACTGCATGTTGAACAAGTTTCGTTCTATACTGCCCTCTTAAGAGTTTAAGTCCCTTATCAATCTGTCACAACACTGCTCAGTGTTATGTATATGATCATGTACTGTGGGACTCTGACACTAACTTTCTCTTATTTGGTACTTTTATTAATGGCTAGAAAGAAGGCATAGAAAGCATGATTATTAAATTTTCTGAGAATAAAAGGCTAGAAAGAAAATCTAATATATTGACAGTATTAGGATTCTGAAAGAGTTAAACAACCGAAATCATTAAAAGACAAGCATATCATCTAATAAGGTTGAATTAAATAGGGATAACCTAAAATCCAACATTTAGTTTCAAAAAATCAATTTAACAAGTACTGGCTTGGGAATGATATGGCTTGATATAGGGATGATATGGATGGGGAGATTGGGAGATATGGCTTAATAGTTCATGGGAAGGTAGCAATAAGAATTGAATGTTGCATCTGGGTAAGAGAAAACTGGGGAAGAGTACTGTAATTGCTATCTTCAAATATGACTCTAGTGGGCTAAATAATTTTATAGTCTACATTACAGTTATTTCTGCATGTTTTATCATCTCTGCCTCCCTCAGACTATAAAATCTTTGAGGTAAAGAACTGTCTTGTTTCATTTTTACAACCATAGTGCTTTTGCACAAATGAGTGCTTTTGGATATGTATATATATATGTATGTATGTGTGTACATATATATGGAAAGTACCTTTATACAAACACATAATCTGTAGATATAAATACAGATACACATATACACACATACACATATGTATGTAGAGAAATGTACTTTTCCACATATATTCACACAATGCATATATATAATATACATCTATATGCATACACATACATACACACAAATATGTACATGTATTTGTGTGCTTGTACACCTGCATGTGTTGCAACTTCATCAACTTGGTCATACACCTATAGGATTCTTTCCCTCAAATAGGAATCCTTTGCTGATACCCTTGTTGATAACAGGACAGTGTTCTTTCCTTCTTCAAATAATACATGTACTTATATGCCTAAGTAGAAAATAAGCTTTGCCCTGATATTCCCAGCACTTAACACAGTGTCTTGCACATTTTTTCAGGTGATAAGACTAGATTCCTCTGATTTTTATCAATGCAAGAAACTCCTGTTGAGGAAACTCCTAAGAAGCATAAATTTCTGGGCTGAATTAAAATTCTGTCTCAGACATTTGAGAGAAGTAGAGGATAACACCTAGTTGAGAATCTGGGTGAATGGAATGATGTTAGTATTATTTACAGCAATAAGGAAGTTTGGGGAAAGCATTTGGGGGTTTTTTTTCTTCTTTTAGAAAAAGTATAGTAGGCTCCAGTAAATGTGAATAATGAAGCCTGTGGTCACTTCATTCAAATTCGTAACAAATATTTTCATCAGATTGTTGTCAATTACCAAATTTTAATTATAATTTTGAATAGTATAAATTTGAGCAGAAATGGCACAGGATCTATTATTTGCACTATCCAGGATCTAGCAATTTGGTTGACCAAGCCAAGGTTTGCTCAGCCAGCTACTAGAAAGGGCAAAGTGAGAAAGAATTAGATAAAAATGAAGGAAATAGGTGTTATGGTTTTCTTGGAGACCAGCTTTTCTCCAGAAGGTTGGAACATGATCCATCTTCCCACACTAAGATAGGTTGATCACATACTCTTTGTGGTCATGTCATAGACTTCTGATAGTACTTGGCTGGTACTATTTTACTGACCACTGCTCTAAGTAACTGTGTTTTTCACTAAATTGAACCACAAAATGTAACGAGCTACCACAGTGCAGCTCACTGTAGGATGTGTTCTTCTCCCACACAGACATATTTTAGCTTTGAAAGGTTATTAAAAACCTCTCTAAGTCAATATCTTTGGTAAATGGCTGAAGCAACTTTAGGAATGATCTAATAAATGCTCTTTGTTCCCTCTACTTGGTTTCTTTTTGTTATAAACTTGAAAAACATCAAAGAAAAACATGCTAGTATACAAAGGAGCCCAAAATAAGGGTTATGATTTTATATGGAACTGTGAACATCTATTATGGAAAGTTTAGTTTTAAGTGTATTTTAAATTCAACACATTGGTAACAAAATTTCCTTGTCTGTCAATGTTCCTTTATAAGCTTTCTGCTGCTCTTTTCCATGTATTTTTCAAATATTTCATTATTTTCTCTTTCTTCTTTTCTTTTTCCCTCCTCCTCCTCCTTTTTCTTCTTCATCTTCTTCTCTTTCTCCTCCTTTTCCCCTCCTCGTCTTCCTCCCTCCTCTTCATCTTTCTCTTCTGTTATTATTTTCCAATATTCTCTGCAAATAGAACAAATTTGAAAAGCTGATTTTAAAAAAACACCTATACATATACAAAAATTTCAGTGTTCTTCCTCCTTCCTCCCAATTCTGTAGTTGGGGGAGCTGAAGATCAAAGATACTAAATGATTTGCACAAGATCACATAGGTAGTTAGTAAGAGAGTTGAGACAAAACTTTAAGTCTTGAGCTCTTTCTGCTGTATCACATTTCCTCAGGGCTCAAGTTTATATACTTATCTCTGAGAAAGCCTTTTAAAATATTGAAGAGGGAGAAGTTTCTCTGGCAGAGGACATCCACAAAATAATTTGAATAGATTTTTTAAAAGAAGTCTAACTGATGACTGAGTCTACAAAAACATTTCTACAAAGTTCTGAATTGGACATTGACTCTTTTTCTCCTTCGCTAAATAATTAAGTTCATCGATAGCTCAGATAAAAGTCAGACATTACAATTTAAAGCAAGGAAAAAAGTGAGCTGTGTTTCATTTTTATTTTATTTAAAATATGGACACCTTTTAACATCAAACTCATTTTGAAATATAGCTCTACCCAGCCTCCCCACCTTTTGTTTAAAAGAAAAATTAAAGAGAGGAAAAAAGTCAGTTTCACAAAATCAAAACCAACTGAGCCTGACAATATTAACATTATTCAATACTTTTACCATGCATAGTCTTCTAGGTTTTCAAAAAAGGAGGTAAGATACATTTTCTTTTCTATCTGGGGATAAACTTGACAATTATAATTGCGTAGCATTCAATTTAATTTTTTGTTGCTGTTGTTATTCCCTCCATGGATGTTGTTGATTTCATTCCTGACTCAACTAACCTCACTCTGCATGAGAGAAAAAAAAATTGCTGTTATTGAATAAGAGAACTTTTCCCTATCCTTGGCATCTTTTGGGGATATTATGAGCAGTGGAACAAAGGAATGGACATTTAAAATCTTATAAAATATTACTTAAATTGCCTTTCAGAAGGATTAGATTGTTTCATAGCTATGTCAATAGTATATTATTAGTAGGTCTGTCTTTCTACAACCTTTCCAACACTCTTTCCATATTTTGTCACCGATGCCACTTTATTGGAAGTGAGATAAAAGCTCAAAGCTGGTTTCATCTGCATTTCCCTTGTCATTAGTGATTTAGAGCAATTTTTCCTGTGATTGTTGATAGTCTGGAATTGTTTTGAGAGGTCATTGTTCATATCATTTGACCACTTATCCAGTGCTATTGGTTGTGAAAATATTTTGAATAAGACTGCATCAGAGATCACCTGAAACTTAGAATTTAGCAAAAATAATTATGTTATCATGCCCAAATGTTCAATATGTTTATTTGATGTGTTTCTTCTTTCTCTCACCATTTATTTTCCTCTCATCTGAGGAATTAACTGAAATGGTAAGTATTTGGCATAAAGAAGCAGAAACTAAAGTAAATTCCACCCCTGGTAAGCCAGCCCTAAACAAAACACTGAAATGGTTGACGTTTGTCTTAGAGTTAAACCTCTCTTTTTTATCTTCTTTTTTCTCTCTCCAGCCACTGTTAAGAAAACGTGACTCCTATTTGCCCTAACTTCTCCCAAAAGAAGAGTCTAAATGTCTAAGTCAGTCAAGTCAGCAGATTAGAGAATGTTGCTCTGTAAATTCGTTCCTAGATGAATCTGATAGCCCAACTTGGGGCCATGACCATGCTGTAGAATTTGGGGAATTTATACCACTTGAAGACAGACAGGACTCCCTGGTGCTACTGCCCAAGTGGCTAAAGAAGACATTGAATAGGTACAGTCTGAAGGCACAGAAATGTCTACTGTTGATTTTGCATTCCATTTGCAGTGAACATTTTGCATCCTCTGATTACTGCCCAGGTTTTTCCTATATTGGCAATGGAGGCAGGGATAATAGAGAAAATTATGGTTATAATTTTCTCCAGCATTTTCCCTGGACACTGAATGACCTAGCTGCCAATCAGAGTCAAGACAGTCAAGCATACAAGAAAAAATTAAAACTTTTACTGGTTGACCTAATCATGTTGTGATCAACAACTACTCCTGCAAATGACTTTGATGGAAAATAAATGAGTCCCACTACCCGTTTATATACAATTAAGAAGAGAACTTCTTTATTGTAGGTTATTGTCAATTGTTAAAAAGTATCCCTCCCAATCACAAGTATCACCAAATTTCAAAGGTAAAAGAGATCCTAGTAGTCTCAGTTATCATCCTGTCCCAATCCATATCCAAAAAGGAATCAGCTCTTTTAATATAACCAACAAGTAGTCATCAGGTATTTGATTGAACACACCCAATGAGAAGTCAGACATTAACTCTTAAGACCACCTACTTCACTTTTGGATGTCTCTAATTGTTAGGCAAGTTTTTCTCTGGTACCCAACCAAACTTCCCTCTACAACTCCTGCCCACTGCCCTTGGTTCTGCTCCTTGGGGCCAAATAGGATAAGTCTAATCTTTCTCTCATGCAAGAACATTTTAACTGCTTGAAAACATCATCACACCCCTGCCCCAGTCTTCTCTTCTCCAAGTTAAACATATTTATGTCTACCAATACAGCGTGAACTCAAGGCTATAATTATTAAGGTTGAAAATGCTAAGCTATTAAGAACATAGTACACGTACTACAGGAGAGAGGAGCAGACATTGTCTCTTATCTTTATAACCTCTCAAATCTCCGTAAAAAGAAATTATGTATGTGTGTGTGTGTGTGTGTGTGTGTGTGAGAGAGAGAGAGAGAGAGAGAGAGAGAGAGAGAGAGAGAGAGAGAGAGAAAGAGAATGAGAATGAGAATGAATGTGTGTTTGGGGTGGGGTGCCAGGTTGGGGCCTGTGTGGCACTCCTTTAAGCCTAAGAGAAAAAGTCTAGCATCCATCTGGGGCCAGTTATGTTTCCTACAGCACTCCCTCATGAAAATAATAATCATCATCACCATCACTTTGGGCAGAAACCCGGGCTGGTGAAATATTAATTGCCATATGTTCAAGAAGGTAAAGATGCCTTGAGATTTAGCCCCTGAGAAACCACCATCAGAGGGGAGGGAGGTCAGAAAATGAAGAACAAAAGAAAAGGTGGGGGATGACTGAAATTTTCAAAGATCTCTGAGGGAAAAAGTCAAAGACCTTGAACATAAGTAGATGAACTAAAAGGGAAGACATTAATAGTGGAAGGAAATACAGCTTGTAGAATTAATAAATTAGTTCAGGCATCTATGAATAAATACTGAAAAATAAATGAAAATAATTCAGTTCCTGATGATGTTGAGGACCCTGTGGATTTCGAAGAGAATATGAAGCCATAGCACAATGTTCTTGAGTGGTGTAAAAGATAAATGAGAATTGTGAAAGCAGAATTTGTGTTCTGCACAGCAGAAATATTTAGCAGAATAGAAAACTTTAATTCATGGTGGGGAATCACAAAAGAAATGAAAGAGTAGACAGTTGATTTTGAATGCAAATACATAGGAGTTAAGAACAAAGTTGAAGAAGTAACAAGCAATAATATCAAAAGAAAATATGCTTCAGAGAGCTTTTAAGCTCTCCATACAAGCAAAAAAAAAATATTGATCTCAAACAAAGAATGCATAGATACAACCCAAAGATAATAGGTCACCTAGAAGAACACAAGATAAAAAAACAAACTGACAATTCATGAAATAGCACAAGAAAACTACCTAGAACTTCTGAACACAGAAACAAAGTGCCAATTGAAAGAATCTATACATCACTCCAAAAACAAAACAAGACTAAGACTGCAAATTCCAAGATATATGGTAGTTAAATTTAGCACTTCAACACTTTCTGGGGAATTCTGATTACCAACCCAAACCCTTACCCCATTTTTGGTACTGAAAAAGAAAAGCTTCCTACCCAAATCTGTTATCAATAACATGGGGAATGTCTCCATTACATTTGAATGTGCTTAGAAATCCCTCCTCCTACATCTTACATCAAATTCTCAATCAAGTCCATTTTTTCTTTTTTTTTTTTAATTTTAGTCAAATACTAAAACTTAAATGCATAATAAGAAGAGAAAAAGAAACATTATAAACTTAAATATAAAATAAGAAAAGGAAAAACATGTCATATGCACAGCAGAACATAGAAGAGGATTCAAAATATATAGCAATAGCTAATCACTTCAAGAAAGCTTATATATTAAATAATATGCATTAAGTTGAAAGCTGCCCATCTTTTCTTTGCTTCATTGTAAATTTTCTTGTGCTCTCTACAATTTTTGTTTTGTTTTTTGTGTGTGTGTGTGTGTACAAATTTTTCCTGGTTCTGCTCTTCTCACTCAACATCAGTTTATATATGTCTCTCCAGGTTATTATGAAGTCTGTCTGCTCCTCATTTCTTAGAGTACAATAATATTCCATTACATCCACATACCACAATTTGCTTAGCCATTCCCAAATTGATGGGCATCCCCTTGATTTCCAATTCTTTGCTACCACAAAAAGAGCTTCCATAAATAATTTTGTACATACAGGTCCTCCTCCCACTTCTATGATTTCTTTGGGCTACAACCCTAGAAGTTGTTTTGCTGGGTCAAAGGGTATGTACTTATTTATAGCCCTCTGGGCATAGTTCCAGATCAGTCTCCAGAATGGTTAGATCAGTTCACAATGCCACCAACAATGCATTAGTGTTCCAATTTTTCCACTTCCTCTCGAGCATTTGTGATTTTCCTGTTTTGTCTTCTTAGCCAATCTGACCAGAGAGATGTGGTAACTCAGAGGTGTTTTGATTTGCATTTCTCTAATCAATAGTGATTTAGACCATTTTTTCATATGCTTATAGATATCTTTAATTTCTTTCTCTGAAAACTGCCTATTCATATCCTTTGACCATTTATCAATTGGGGAATGACTTGTATTCTTACAGATTTGACTCAATTCTCTGTATATTTTAGAAATGAGGCCTTTATCAGAGATGCTGGTTATAAAACTTCTTTCCCAATTTTCCACTTCCCTCTTAATCTTGGTTACATTAGCTTTATTTGTACAGAAACTTTTCAATTTAATGTAATCAAAATCA
>CM053587.1:193944185-193967411 GCA_028646515.1 Pseudochirops corinnae
GGATCATTTAATAGTATCTTGATTTCTCATAAAGTCATTTGCTTCCATTTGCTCCCCTCTAATTCCAAAGGAATTATTCTCTTCAGAAAGCTTTTGAGATTTTTTTTTTTCCATCTGGCAAATTCTACTTTTTACAGCATCCTTCTCATTGGCTTTTTGGGCCTCTTTTGCCATTTGAGTTAATCTATTTTTATAGGTGTTATTTTCTTCAGTCAGGTTGTTGACTCTCTTTTTATGATTTTCTTGCATCATTCTTATTTCTCTTTGCAATTTTTCCTCCACTTCTCTCATTTGGTCTTCAAAATCCTTCTTGAGCTGATCTATGGCTTTTTGGAAGTCTTCATCTTTCTTGGAAGCTTTTGGTTTGGGAGTTCTGACTGTGTTGTCTTCCTTCTGTTCTATGCTTTGATCCTTCTTGTCACCAAAGAAGGAATCTAGAGTTTGGTTGCTGTACTTACTTTGGTTCCTTTGCCTGTTCATCTTGGCCAGTCAATGATTTTTTATTTCTGTGGAACTCTGCTTCCAGAGGGGGAAGCTCTGTCCCAAATCACTTGGGTTTTCCCAGCTGCCGGAGCTATTAGGGGGCTGTCTTTTTTTTGCAGGCCCCACCAGCTTTGGCTCACTGAAAACGTACCCCAGGACCACCACCCAAGACTACGATCCGGATCCAGGCCGCTCAACGAAGGAGCACTTGGCCTCTGAATAATCACTTGGCCCCCCTGCAGTCTACAGGCCAGGAGCTCTGAAGCAGCTATGAGGAGGCGGCTGCAGGGATGCTGCTTCTGCCGCTTCCTTGCCCTGGAGGCAGTTTGGCCAGACCACTTTTCTCACCCAAGTTTAGCTGAGATCCACTGACCTTTCACTTAGTCCTTGTTTCTTATGGCTTGTTAATTCTGGAAACTGCCACAACTGCCACTGATACACTCTCCTGAAGTTCCAGCTGTGGCTCATCCTGCCCTCCCCTCCCTCCCCCCGCCATGGTTTCATGCTGGGTTGGTTTTGGCTCCCAGCGCTGAGTTGATCTCTTCCTGCCGAGCTGCCTTCAGTGGGAGGTGTATTTGTGTGAGTTTTAGAGCCCTAAAGTTTGTTTAGAGTCATATTTTATGGGTGTTTGAGGTGGCTATATGGGAGCTGCATTACCTTGCTGCTCCTATGCCACCATCTTGAGGAGGTTTACCTTTAAGATCACCCGAGTTCTAGGACAATATAATTGATAGGCATAGTAATCAGTGGGCATTTTGGATACCTAACAGATCAAACACCCTACAAGACCTTCTTTCAGGTCCTGAAATAAGCCTTGGCTGCATCAAATACAACTGATCTTCCAGTCATAGTCAAGAGATAGTGTGAAATGTATGGATGACAGCACTTTCTATACCTATGGCTAGGGATAAAATTCATAACCAAACAACGAAAAAAAGATCACGAAAGAAGTAATATAAAATATTAATTTATAGAATTGGTGCTTTTGCACAGACAAAATCTCTGTAAGACTAAGAAGAGATGCTGTCAAGAAGAGAAAAATCTTTGGATGAAAAATCTCACAAAGATCTAATATATACATACATACACATATACAACTTTCACAAACATGTAAAATTAAGAACTATTGTCTAGCAGGTGTTATCAAAATATATCAATAGTTTTTGAAGGAAAGTAAACTATCAGTAACCATCTAAAAAGAAAATATCCCAGTCATTCATAATAAAAAAAGTTTTACATAGTTTCTGTTACTTCATTCTTATGAGAGAGACAGGACATGAGATTGGATGTCTATGCATCCTCAGCATATGCTGTGATGCTTTGCACATAATAGGTTCTTTAATAAATGTATATCAAATAGAATTTAGTGATTTGGTCAAGATCATATAGGGTTTAAGTAGAAGTGTCAAAAATTGAACCTAAGTCCTGTGATTTCAAATTCAAATCCTTACACAACACTATCCTGGTTCTTTTTACCTTTAAATCAATACAACTTTTCCCCTTTTTGTAAGTCCATGTTATCAGCTTCCTTTGCTAAGAATTTCAGATCTGAATCAGCAGAAAAAAAATGCTAGTAGTCCGTTGAATTGTTGGATCCTCAAGCAACCCTTGTTGGTCTGCTCCCAGAAAATTAATGAACAGGCTTGATAAAGCTTAGCTTGTAGAACTGATAAAAATCTCACTTTAAGGTTGTATGATGGTAGATACCAGTTTCTCCCTATGTCTTTAGAATAATTAAGAGAATTAATTAAAAACTGCTAGTCCAAGTTCTTTTTACCTCTGAATTACAATAGTGCTGATTAAAGTGTGTTATTTAGTAGATAAAAGCAGTCATCTGTACTTGGGAATATAGCAGTATTTCCTACATCTTTGACTTTGGGGGAGATTGAATTATTATTGCCTGGGGAAAGTGATTTTTCTCACCTTTGTTTAAATTTGTATAGTTCTTTTTAATTTTTGAAAGCACTGTGGGCTTTTCTCTTTGTACCCCATGGAGTCATCGGCATGACTCTTCAACCTTTTCCATTTTGTATCACAGTGGTAAATCTTATACAATCTTGTAGCAAAATACTTGGCCCAGCCAAGAAGATTGCAAATAGTACATTTCTCTTTGTAAGACTGTGCAACTGATACCCTTTTCACTGGCTGAGTCTCCCTTTTCACCAGATCTAATATATGAATTTTGCTGTGAAAGTCACATTGATGTACATTGTAATTTTAAAGTTAGGTTACTGAAGAACTTTCTCAGAATAATAGACTCTCAGCATGGGAATGTATTTTAGTGGTCACTGAGTCTGTCCCTTTACATCATGAATAAATTTGTTAAACAATGTCTCTGACAAGTGGTCTTCCAGTTTCTTCTTGAACATTGCAAGTGACTGAGAACTTATTACCTCATCTACTTTTTTGTTAATTTTAATCCATGAGAGGTTCTCTTTATACTGATCCATAGTCTGCCTCCCTATAACTTCTATCCAGTTTGAGTTTACCTTTTTGGAGTTTTGCATAAATCCAATCCTCTTTTCATAAATTGATACATCAAAGATCTGGGTTAGTATTGATTCTAGAATTTCCAGTGTGGTAAGTCCCACCAGTGATAAAGATTAAAATTATTCTTTAGCTTACAATCTTAGAGATTTTCTAGAGAACCACAAAAGATGAGTGACTTCTCTATGCATATAGAACAGGCCTGAACCCAGATGTTCCTGAATCCAAGTCCAGTATTCTATTCACTACAACATATTACCTCTCATTGTGATAAGAGAACAACAGAATTTTAAATGTGGAAAGGATTTCAAAGGTCATGGAACCCAACTTGTCCCTGAACAAGAAACTTCTCTCCAACATTCATAACAAATGGTACTCCAGCTTTTGCTTGAAACCATATTTCAATTTTATTGAAATATCTGGTCAGCAAACTATTGTACAATGTGAAAGTATTTGCAGATCCTATACATGATTGCACACCACCATGGGGGGGGGAGGGAAGGGAGAAAATCTGAAACTCAAGTGATTGTGGAACTGAATCTTATAAATTAAAAGTAAATGAGCAAATAAATAAATAAATAAATAAATTAAAAAAAAAAAAGAAATATCTGGTCAGTTAAATCTCATAGACAATTTCTACTTTGTGCTCATTATCCCTAATTCTATCAACAGATCTCCATATCATCTGGTTTTAGGTTCCCTCTTTCAGGTTCCCTCAACATCTTAATCATCCTCCTCTGAATGCACTTTCATTTTTAGTATAGTTCTTGAAATGTATTGCCCAGAACTTAATAAATATTTTGCCTGTAGCTTGACTGGGCAGATTTTATGGGCACAATTACTTCCCTTGTTGTGGCAATTAAATTTCTATCCATATGACATAAGGTTGTTTCAGCCTTTTGGGCATCTACTTCACATTGAACCATCAGGTCTTTTCAAGCAATCCATTTCTCCACCATCCTGTTCTAATACAATTCAATTTTGAACCCCAAATCATGGCTTTACTTTTATTCTGATTAAATTTTACCTTTTTAAGATTCAAAGCATAATTCCAACTTTTCAAACTCTTTTTGGATCTAAAATCTGTTATTAAAACTTTTAGGAACCTTTCTCAAATATATATCATATTTAAATTTTAGAAACAGGATATCTATGCAAAAATATGATGAGAATAGGGCAAAGAAAAGCCTTATGGAAAATAACTAGTTACTCTTAAGAATGACATCAATCCATTAACATTTGAGCCTAGCTATTTAACCCATTATGAATTTGCCTAATTGTACTATTATCTAATTTGTATCTCCTTATGTTACCACCAAAGATACAGTATTCTTCAAATATCTTCCTGAGATTCATCTATACCCTATGGTTTTCTCTTCAACTATCAGTGTAGTAAACCTCTCATAGAAGAAAATGAAGGGCACTTTGTTTCTTTTTATAAATGATTTAATGTAACTTACAGAATGGGATCCCTGGGCTCTTCTCTTTCTCATGGTTTCTTGTCTGATCTTTGTCTTAGGGCTAAATTCAAGAATTACCAACTGTGGTTTCTGTTTGATTTCCCTATCACTATTTGGTTTGTGTTTTTCTTAGATCTTTGTTGAAGTAGATGAGGTGGTTAGTGGAAGAGGTTGAAAAGTATTGCTTTTTCCTACTATACTCCTTTGCTGGTCCTATTACTGGATATTTTTAAAGGCATATGTCCTGGAGACATCTCAAATGCAATGTCCAAAAGCAAGCTCTTTATCTTTGTCCCCAAATTTATCACTTTACCAAATTTCCTTATACCTATCAAGGGTTATGCCATTCTTCCATTTTCCTAGATCTGTAAATGTGGCATTATTGTCAAATGATCAGTCTCTATGATTCCATAAATCCAATCGTTTGCTAAATCTTACCTATTTCGCACCACATCTCATATGCAATCTCATCTTTTTAATAACATTGCTTTGACTTTAGCTCACATCCTCACCAAATCTCAGATTGGACTGGTAACATGGCTTCCTAATTGGCATCTTTAACTTAAACCCCTCCCCACTCTACTCCTTTCTCCATACAGCTGCCAAAGTGATTTTTTAAAGTGCAAATCTGATCATGTCAGTCCCTCATACAATAAACTCTAATGGTTTACTATCAACTCTTATAAAATATGAACTCTCTCATTTGGCTATAAAAAGCTAGCTTGAAACTATTTTTTTCCACCTTCATTATATATTAAACCCCTTGCTATAATGTACAATTCACCTAAATGGACCTTTTTTCTTGTTTTTTGTTCCTCATACATGACATTCCATCTCTTGTCTCAGAGGTTTTATATTATCTGTTTTCTATCCCTGGAATATCTTCCTTCATATTGATCACAAAGTAGAAATGAGTCCTTCATTACCTCTGCTTCATGGGATCTCTCGCTTTCTTGAAGGCATAGCTTAAATATCACTGTGATATCCTCAATTACTAGTTTCCCTTCTCCTTTAACTACCTCTTATTTTCATATATTGTGTTTTTTGAATTAATATTTTTATGTATTTATTCCCATTACACTTACATATGTAAAGGTTGTCTCCCTGATAAAATCTTAGATTCTTTAAAGTAGGAAATTTCCCACCCTCTCACCCCTTTTAATGTTAGTATTCTCCTAACTTGCACAGTGCCTGGTCCATTATTGGTACTTAATAAATATCTTTTGGCTGATTGATTGTAACTTTTGAATACTTTTGAAGAATATTTCATTCTCTCTGAAAATATGAAGAATACAAGAGCTTTCCTCTAGCTCTTTCATTTTCTCAGCTTTCCTGAAAAGCAACCTGCAATTGCAAATATGAAGGTCTAAATGGTTGTGGAAGAAGCATATACACAAAGAGCATATTTCTAGTAGGCCATCGCACTTTTCCCTTCAATTCCTATATTGAGTTCTGCCACTATACAAATTTTAAAGACTGTTTATGTAGTCATAAATATCCTTTGATCAGATGTGAAAATATTTACCAAGCTTTGCTGCTTGGTATGAAATGTGAGTTGGGAAATCCAAGCATACTTCCATTTATTGTCAGCCATTTTGGAGGCACAAGTAAACTAAATAGCTTTGAGAATAGAAATATAAACAGAAATTCATTTCCTATCACGATATCATTTAACAAAATACTTGGGTGGGGGACAGAGAAAAAATGGTAGAGAACAGGTAGGACTAGACTGAACTCTCCCCCAAACCCTTCAAAAGACCTTTAAATAAAGCCCTAAAACAAATCTTTGAGTGACAGAACCCCAAAAAGGTGGGGCAAAAATGTTCTCGCCCAAGACATCTTAAAAGTTTGGAAGGAAAAGTCTGTCATCCCGGAGTAAGAGTAGAGTGTAGTCCAGCGCAGACTACCCTCGTGTAGACCAGGCCCCAGCGAGTCAGGAGAAGGTCTTGGGAATGAATGAATCAGTAACTGCCACAGCTCCTTCAGGAGCTCTCAGATCACAAATGGTAAAAGGGTCAAAAAACTGGTCAAAAGGGGATTACACAGGTCTGCTTGCTGGCGTTGGGCACAGGACTCTGTTGCTTTGCCCATACTCATATCCAGGGTGCAGTCCTGTGTGGCCATCCAAGGGTGAGAAAGAGCACTAGCACATCAGAGCCTGTGACTTCAGTGGAGCAGGGACACTAATCATAGTTCCCAGTCAGAAAAGAATGCATATGGTTTTTCACAGACCAGAACATAGTCCAGGAGAGCACTAAACTTAGATCATGCCACCTTGGAAAAACTGGAAACTTGTAGGTCCCTAGAAGTATCTCTGAAAATAGCTGCATAAAACCCCTGAAACCTGGGACGGTGAACCCTCCACCCTGGAAGCAGAGCACCACTTTTTACCAAAAGGTTAAAAGTTAAGAAATAGACTTGGAAAATGAGCAAATAACAGAAAAAATTTCAACCATAGAAAGTTACTATGGTGACAAGAAAGATCAAAACACAAACTCAAAAGAAAACAGCAAAGTCAAAATCTATCTTACACTATAGGAAAGAAGGAGAGAAAGGGGATAAGAGGTGGGCGTGCTCATAGAAGGGAGGGTGTATTGGGAGAGATAATAATTAGAAGCAAAACACTGGAGGAGAGACAGAATGAAAGGAAAGAGAGAATAGAATAAATGGAAGAAGTAGGATAAAGGAAAATATAGTTGGCAATAATAACTGTGAAAAATTTTTTGAAGCAACTTTCTCTGATAAAAGCTTCATTTCTCTAATATATAGAGAAATTAGTCAAATTTATAAAAATAAGGGCCATTCACCAATTAACAAATGACAAAAAGTGAGTTTTCAGATGAAGTAATCAAAAAGTTATTAAATTTCTCTGACAAAGGCTTCATTTTTTAAATATATAGAGAACTGAACAGAATTCATAAAAATCAGAGCCATTCACTTGTTCATAAATAGTCCAAGTCTATGAACAGGTGGTTTTCAACAGAAGTTAAAGCAAATTAAAACAGCCCTGAAATACCATCTCACATCCATCACCTTGACTAACATGACGCAAAAGAAAAATGACAAATGTTGGAGGAGATGTGAAAAAATTGGGACACATTGCTAGTGGAGTTGTGAGCTAGTCCAACCATTCTGGAGAACAATTTGGAATTATGTCCAAAGGTCAAAGTTTTATAAACTTTGCATATCCTTTGACCCAGCAATACACCTGCTAGGTCTGTATTCCAAAGAGATAACAGAAGAGGTAAAAAGATCTATTTGTATAAAAATATTTATCACAGCTATTTTTATGATGGCTAAGAACTGAAAATCAAGGGGTTGTCTATCAGTCAGAGAATGGCTGAATAAGTTGTGGTATGTGATTGTGATGGAATATTTTCGTGCTATAAGAAATGAAGAGCAGGATTCTTTCAGAAAAACCTGGTAAGACTTGTATGACCTCATACAAAATGAAGTGAGCAGAAGCAGGAGAGCACTGTACATAGTAACAGTCTATTTTAAGGATGACCAACTGTGAAAGACTTAACTACTCTGATCCAGACAAGATTCCCAGAAAATTCCCAAGGACCTATGATGAAAGATGCTTTCCACTTTCAGGTAGAGAACTGATGAACTCAGAATGAAGACAAAAGCATTAAAAAAACTTTCTTCAATTTTATCATTTTCTTTTTATTTTCTTTTGCAATATGGCTAACATGGAAATGTGTTTTACATGACTTTGTACATGTAATCAATATAAAATTGCTTCCCTTCTCAAAAAGGGGGGGTGGCTTTCAGGTAGATGAGAACTCAAAACTCAAATTTTTTAAAAAATGGGTGTTAAGTTTTTACATGTATTTGGGAAATATTTAATGCATAGATAAAAATAATTAGAAAAAAATTAATGGAAGCATCATCTAAGTAAAGAACATGGCATAGAGAACAAACTATGTTGATAATATTTTAATTCATCATTATTTACTTAGTCGACTTTTTCAGATGTTTACTTATCCAAAGTAAATCAGAAGTTAAGATGAATCAATATGATTGTTGGAAACACAGATAGAATTTTGAAGGTTTTTTCTTTTTTTTTTTCCCCTAAGGAAATTGAGCTGCTTTTCTTGACTCTATGAAGTTGGCAGTTACAAAGGGGGAATATGTGTTGTTTTTTTTCTTCTTTCCCCTTTTCCCTGAGTCTATCATGTAGAATTATTTATATTATGCCCAAGCACATGGAATTACCTAATGCAAGTGTTCTTTACCTCTTATATCTTTGTCTACTCTGTTACAAGCATCAAGAACTTGCTTTAGTAGGCAGTGAGGTAAATTGTTTTCCAAATCTGTTGAGTTGGAATACCTAGGATTTTCTATGGGTTTCTTTCTTCATTTTTCTCAAGCCCAATAATATTTTGAATGGGATTGAAGCAGATAAATCATAAAATAGACAGATAATGTTTTGCTCTAAGTTTGCAACCTGAGGTTCCGAGAGGTTATTGACTTGCTGGTAGTTGCTGGTAAATATTAGAAGCAGGTTTTGAATAGACACCACCCATCATTCCGAATCCAAAGTCCTTTCTGCTAATCATGTTACTCACACTTTGATTTCATTGGGGATGTACATGCCTTCTTCCATCAGCACAGATCACAAAGCTGCTAAAATTTGATCTTTAGTGCTATTGTGGGTGAAAAAATTCATCATTCTGAAGTCAGTCTTGTAGTGGTTAAGCATATGTCAACCTATTTTCTCCTGCTGGCTCATCCGAATTCTTCCCTTTCCATCTTTATTACAGGTTTTTGAAATTCTCTTTTAAGAAGACCTTTTAGCACATATTTTCTACAAATACCCAGGGCCTCTATATTAAAAAAAAGTCTATAGTCATATACATCTATGTTCAATCAATGTGATTTCAGTGTTCTCTAAAGGATATGGCCACAAACCTCTGGGCACATAGAAGTAGCATCTAATTTCTACTTCATGGGGCTGCAGAATACACTAGTGTTCAAAACTGTAGATACTTCAGATACCCCTTCTCCCTAGTCCTCTTCTACCACTACCCCTCTTTGGTATTTAAGTCAACCACAGTGGTGGTTTCTTGATTACACTTGTTATATTATTAAAATTCTAGAGGTTAGACTACAAGAAACAAAGTAGAAAATCAGTATGCTTAAATATGTACATAATATCTTAAGATTATTTATTTGGAACTGGAAGTCACCTCAAGACCATATACTCCAATCCAGTCATTTTACTGATGAAGGGATTGAGGATCAAGGAAGTTAAGCAATTTATCTATTGTCATATAGTTAGTAAATGTCAGAAGCATTTTGACTCTAGAGTTAGTGTTCATGTGTCTTCCCTTATAGAATGTAAACTCTTTGAGAGCAGCAACTATTTCGTATTTGTCTTGATTATTCCCAGTGCCTAGCATTTACAAAGTTTGTTGACCAATTGATTGATTGAATGAATTAGCATCCCTTGCAGACTCCTTGGAGGAACACAGATCCATTTTGGTAACTCTTGATGAGGAGTCTACTCTCATTGATTTTCCAGTCCAATTCAATCCAATAAACATTTACTAATAGCTTAGTACCTGCCAGTCACTGTGCCAAATGCTGAGGATAAAATTAACAAAAGTCCTTGTCCTCCAGGAGCTCTAATGAGGAGAAACAATACAAAAAGGAGGCAGGAAAGTGGGGGAAAGAGGGAGGCAGTGGGGAAGGGGGAAGATAGATCAGATGACATCTTGTTCTGCGGAGTTGAAACCAGACAGAACAGCAGATCCAGAGTGGAGTGAGGAAAGATCCAGTTTCTAACTTCTTTGAAGGAAGTCATACAGAGAAATTTAGTACTCTACCCTATAGCCCTCCAATCAGAAAAGAGAGGAGGCTGAGGGAGGTGGTATCAAAGGCTTTAGTTAGAAGTTGAGAATTGGGGTGATGAGCTTAACCTGGGAGGGATATTTTGTTCCAGGAAATGGAAACTAGGAAGAATAACGGATGCAGAGTGGAGACTTTTACTGAAGATCATGAAAGATGAGACTGCCACTCACCTGTCATGCCCTTCTTTTTGCATTACTAATATTTGAAAGGCATCATAATCTTGAATTATTGGGCTAGGAACATAAACTTAGAATTAGGAGGGACCATAGAAGTCATCTTGTCTGTGCCTCTTATTTTAGGCGCAGGGAAACTGAGAATCAGAAACCCTATATGACTCACCTAGTATTCAGCACTCTCCATTGCACCACAAAATGATGTAACCTAGAAGTCATAGCAAGGAAAATAATCATTTTCCTGATTGACAATTTATTTTTTGTAAGTTCACCCCAACAAACAGGTTGTGGCCATCCCACACTTTCATTAATTATTGGAAAACAAATAGAAGTTTTTTTTTCCCCCTTTCAGTGCAAGTTACCTTCTTTCTGTTGCTTTAATAATGCAACTGACCATTCTTTCCATCACTTGGAATATATATAGAGAACGTCTCCATGCTTTGTTTTTTTTTTTTTTAGCTTTTTACATAGTATTCCATCCCCCCTCCCCATTACATGTCAAAATTTTTAGCATTCATTTGTACAAGATTTTGAGTTCCAATTTTTCCCTCTCACCCTGCTTCACCTCCCTCTTCCTAAAATGGTAGGCAATTTGATATTGGTTATACATATGCTATCATGTAAAACATTTCCATATTATTCACAGTTGTAAAAGAAGAAACATACCAAAAAGAAAATACCATGAAAAAGAATGAATAAGGGAAAAAAGGTATGCTTCAATCTGTATCCACAGTGCATCAGTTCTTTTTCTGGATGTGGATAACATTTTCCTTAGTGAATCCTGTGTACTTCTCTTGGATTATTGTGTTGATGAGAAGAGCTAAGTCATTCATAGTTGATCATCACACTGTGTTACTGATAGAGTGAACAGTGTTTTCCTAGTGCTGCTCATTTCATTTTGCATCAGTTCATATAGGCTTTTTTTCCCAGGTGTTTCTGAAATTTGTCCATTCATTATTTCTTCTTGCATAATAGTATTCTATTACATTCACATACACAATTTGGTCAATCATTCCCCAGTTGATGGGCATCCCCTTCATTTCTAATTCTTTGCCACTACAAAAGGAGCTGCTACAAATTTTTTTTGCACATGTAGTGTTTTCCCAATTTTTCATAATCTCTTTGGACAGAGACCTAGTAGTGGTATAGTTAAATCAAAGGGTATGCCCTTTGGCATAGTTCCAAATTGCTCTCCAGAATGATTGGATCAGTTTACAATTCTACCAACAATGCATTGGTGTCCCAATTTTTCTACATCCTCTCCAACATTGATCATTTTCCTTTTTTTTTTTTTTTGTCATTTTAGCCTATCTGATAGGTGTGAGGTGGTACCTCGGAGCTGTTTTAATTTGTATTTCTCTAATCAAAAGTGAGTTAGAGCATTATTACAATGGAGGGAAAGATGGTAGGGTAGGTGATGGGCATCACTTGAACCTTACTCTTATCACTATTGGCTCAAAGAGGAAATAATATATACAGTCAGTTGAATATAGAAATCTATCTTACCTGACAAGAAAGTGAGAGGGGAGGAGATAAGTTACTGACTTCTTTAAAGGAAGGTATGTAGAAAATTTTAGTATTTTGTCCTATAACCCTCCAATCAGATGAGAGAGGAGACTGAGGTAGGTGGTGTCAAAGGCTTGAGTTAGAAGTTGAGCTCTGCTCCCAGAATGGAAGGGGCACTGTCTCAGGCTTCTTATGCCAGGGGCTACAGGACCTGACTGTTTACCTGGTGTTGCACTGATGTTGCCCTGAGACCCATGGGGAGGTCTTGTGCCTGGTGCTATGCTGAGGGGTTGGGGTTTCTGGCCCCGCTGGAGGGGAGGCACTGTAAATTTGGATGCTGTAGCACTTGGTAAAGAAATGCTTAGTATTGATATTATTTCATTGTCTATGATACCTTTTAGCAAGATGTAATTTCTTTCCTTATCTCTGTTAATTAGGTCTATTTTTGCTTTTGCTTTGTCTGAGGTCAAGGTTGCTACCCATACTTTTTTTTTTAAATTCAGCTGAAGCATGATAGATTCTGCTCCAGCCCCTTACCTTTATCTGTATGTGTGTCTCTGCTTCACATATGTTTCTTGTTAACAACATATTGTAGGATTCTGGTTTTTGATCCACTCTGCTATCAACTTCCATTTTATGAGAGAGTTCATCCAATTCATATTCACAGTTATGATTACTAAGTGTGTATTTTCCTTATTCTCTTTTTCCTATGGTTTGTCCTATCTCTCCTTTCACTCTTTTCCTCTGCGACATGTATTGCTTCTGTCTACTTCCTTCCCCTGGTCTGTCCTCTCTTCTGTCAGCACCCCATTCCCCCTTACTTAATCTCCTGTCCATCTACTTTCCTGTCAGGAAGGATAGATTTCTATATTCAACTAACTATGTATGTTATTTCCTCTTTGAGCCAATACTGATGAGAGTAAGGTTCAAGTGATGCCCATCAACCATCCTCCCATATGTCCCTCCACTCAAATAGTTTTTTTGTACTTCTTCATGTGAAATAATTAACCCCATTCTATGTCTCCCTTCCTTCTGCCACAAAAGTACTCTCTTTCTCATTCTTTAATTTTTTTTTTATGTCATTCCCTCAAATTCACCTTACACTGGTACCCTCTGTCTATATATATTCCTTCTAGCTGTACTAGTAGTGGTAGAATTTTTCAGGATTACAAGTATCATCTTCCCCTGTAGGGATGTAAACAGTTCAGTTACATTAAATCTCTTATATTTTCTTTTCCCTTTTTACCTTTTATAGATTCTCTTAGGTCTTGATTTTGGAGATCATGTTTTTGATTCAATTTTGGTCTTTTCCTTATGAAAGCTTGAAATTCTTCCATTTCATTGAATAAACATTTCCCCCTTGAAGCATTATGCTTAATTTCACCAGGTAGGCAATTTTTGGCTATAATCCTAGCTCTTTTGCCTTCTGGAATGTCATGTTCCTTGACCTCTGATCCTTTAATGTCGCAGTTTCTAAGCCCCATGTAATCCTAACTCTGGATCCCTGGTACTTGAATTGTTTCTTTCTGGGCACTTGCAGTATTATTTTCTTTGCTGATAATTCTGTAATTTGGCTATAATGTCCTTGGAGTTTTTATTCTTGATTTTCTTGGTGGATTCTTTCAATCCTTATTTTGCCCTCTGGTTCTAGGATATCAAGTTAGTTTTCCTTGATAATTTCTTGAAAGATGCTGTCCACATCCTTTTGATTATGGCTTTTAGGTAGTCCACCAATTCTGACATTATCTCTCCTGGATCTATTTTCCAGGTTAGTTTGTTTTTCCAGTGAGGTATCTTACATTTTCTTCTATTTATTTCATTCTTTTGAATTTGTTTGATTGATTCTTGGTGTCTCATAGAGTCTTTAGCTTCTACTTGCCCCAATTCTAACTTTTAAGGATTTTTTTTTCCTCACAGCTTTTGTACTTTCTTTTCTGTTTGACAAATTCTACTTTTTAAGCAGTTGTTTTCCCAAGTCATTGATTCTTTGTTCATAATTATCTTGCATCGTTGTCAGTTCTTTTCCCAATTTTTCATCTACCTCTCTTATATGATTTTTAAGCTACTTTGTGAGTTCTTCAGTGACTTCTTTCTGGGCTTGAGACCACTTCTCATTTTTCTTTGGGGTTTTGCCCATAAGTGTTTTGCCAATGTTGTCCTCTTCTGAGTTTGTGTCCTTTGATTGAGTTCTTTGTCACAATAATAACTTTCTCTGGTCAGATTCTTTTTTTTAATTGATTTTTTTTTTTGCTCTCTCTCTCTCTCTCTCTCTCTCTCTCTCTCTCTCTCTCTCTCTTTCTCTCAGCTTTTTTTTCCTTTCTTTTAAATGTGAGCTCTGGTCCAAGACTGTCTCAGGCTTCTTGTGGCAGGGGCTATAGGCCCTGGCTCTTTACCTAGTGCTGTACTTATGTTGCCCTGAGGCCCATAGGTGCCCCTTGTATCTGGTGCTATGCTGAGGTGGTGTGGTGTTTCTGGCCTTCCTGGAGGCAATAGGGGTCTGGAAGTTTACCTGGTACTGAACTCAGTTCCTAGTGCTGGTGTCTGACATGTGCTGAGGTCAGTGGGGTGTTTCTGCATTTCCCTGACATATATAACATTCTGCCTGCTGGATGCTGCCTGTTTGCTTAAGCACCAATAGGGCTAGTTTTTATCTGTTTGCCAGGGGCTATGCTGAAGCAACGGTGGTTCTTAGAGCTAGAGTCTTCCCATTTCCCTGGCTATCCTGAGGCACATGGGATGTCCTGGTGTTGCTTTTAGTCTACTCCTCTGCACTGGGGCTCAGGATCTCCTGAGATGGTTTTCAGAGGTGGGGCTTGCTGGGACACTTCCTGTCCTGGAGAGTGCTCCTCTTTTATACAAATGAGACAAACCTTTCTTGCCTGTCTTCAAGTTTCTTGGGCTAAGAGATTGTTTCACCCTATCTTTTTTGCTGGTTCTACTGTTCCAGGATTTGTTTGGGGGCACTATTTTATGGTTATTTTGTTGTGTAGAGAATAAGAGCAAGCCAAGACCTGGGTTCAAGATAAATTTAGGTGTGGATTTATTAAGCAAGTGTGCGACTACTGGAGTGTAAACTCAAATTGGTAGTAATCCACTGGGGATACAGGCCTTGTTTAAAAAGGCTAAAACCACAAAAACTACAATCAGGGAGGGCAGCTAGCAGAAGCCATGACATACAGAAGCAAAGAACAGGCATTAGTTAGATCTATAGCTCAGGGCTAATTTGGGAATATGGTGCAAGGGTACAAGGGTGCAATCTTCCTGTGACTTAAGGGTCTCTCCTAGAACAGATTGGAGGGTACAGGGTGGAGGATCATAGTGCTTTCCCAAACAGGGTGGAGGGTCAGGGGGTAAGGGGGACTGGAAGTCCCTAGAACTGGCCAGTATCATGTTCTGGGGGAAGTGTGTGGGGACCCTGCTTGGTCAGTGGAACAGGACAGGGTGGTCTCTACATTATACCATAACCCTGAGTTGAACCTTATACACTTATGCTGATTCAAGAAGAATATATAGAATGCTGATTCAAGGAAGGAGGGGTTGAGGGGACTTAGCTTGGGCAATGCCCAGACATGCCTTAAGCAGTTTCAAGCTATGACAAGGTGTAGGGTAGGGACAGGGACAAAAATATAAAGGGGCTTAATGGTGGGCCACAAATCAGGTGGTATGTAGTGACCTGGGATTTGGGTTTGGGTACAACAGTTTGAGGCAAATATGGGAGAGATAGCAACTTACTGCCTACTTAGCCATCTTCACTCCTGGAAGTCCTCATGTTTCATTTAACAATGCTGCAACAGCTATCATGTTCTGTTTTATCTGGAACATAGACTACTATATTCTTCTTTCATTTGTGGCAATTCACTTTGTTCCCCCTTCCCTCCTGTCCCCCCGCCAACTTATTCAAGTTTTAGTGAGTAGGACTCATGACTCTCTGTGCTGGTTACCTATGAAATGCTTATATGGTATCTTAAAAAAAAATTCAACACAGAGAAGCTTTGGAAAGTTATGAATCCTAACCATTCTAATGATTTATGAATCTCACATTCAACTTACTCTCCATTATTGTCCAGGCTGTGTGTATTATCAGAATCTGTCACTTTTCTTGAATCATTGGCTGACTAGGTATTTCATTGCTATCCTCAGAAACTATCTGGTTTTACTTAGTGTGACTCTGGAAGCTGGGAAACACAGATCTATATCTCAGGCCCTATTTTATGACTGAATCCATAGCTGAAAATTCACTATCTGAAATCTGTTTTGAAGGCCTTTCATTGAGTAATGATGGCATAATTTGATATTAGTAGAACAGACTTCAAAGTTCCATGTTTTCATTTTTCTATTACCTTTAGAGGTCAATATTTTCTAGAGCTAAATATGGTTTTGAAAACACTGCATAAAAAACCCTGCCTTTAAGTAACTATGATGGAATCTAAGAAATTGTCATAATGATAACTCACATTCCCATGATGTTTTAGAATGTACAAAAATCTTTCCTCACTGTACAAAACAAAGCAAAATAAAACAAAACTCCATAGAGTAAGTAGCAAAACAACTAACAAGTGTAATGGGATTTATATCTATTTATATTATCTTATTAAACTTTTATTAGATTATTTTTCCCCCAGTGGATAAGTAATGTGTATTCAGGGAACACGCATTGAAGAAAACTGTCTCTGAATATCAGTCAATGATCTGCAGTCTAACCCTTAAAGATTTAAATTACCTGGAATATTAAGAGGATAAGTGATTTAGTCAACATCCTACAGCCAACATGTGCCAGAAACAGTTCTTTCTGATTCTGAGGTTAGCTTCTATTTACATGTACCACATTTACATTAGCATGGCTGACAAAATGCTTTTCTAACAGTTCTGTGAAGTAAGTTAGGTAAATGCTATTATAAATTTATACATGAGTAAACAGAGACTCAGAGAGAAAGTGACTTGCTTAAGACTAACTATAAGTATCTGAGCAGGGATTTGAATCCAAGGCCCTAGTTTCTATGCTCTGTGTCATAGAAATTAACTACATAGTTATTCAGTTTCATTAAAAAAACACTTATGTATAAGCACTAAAATAAATCTAAGGTATTTCAGAAGAATAAAGATTATCAATGTGGTTGAATAGTACACTTTTTAAAATTTGTATTTATGAGATGGTTAGGAGCACTGGTACAATTAATATATAAGTGAATGAATGAAAAAGCATCTAATTGCTTACCTTGTGTCTGATAACACTGTTCTAAATGCTGGTGATACATATAACAAACAAAACCAAAACCAAAACCAAAACCCAAGTCCCTGCTTTCAGCACATCTTCATAGAGAGAGGTATTATATCTAAGAGGCTCCAACTATAGAACAGATGGAATGGCACAGTGGTTCTCAGGGTACAGTGACAAAACAGATGGAAATTTACATTTTAAAATGCCATATGTATTGATAAAGCTATGTCTTTTTTGACAATGAGACATTTGATAGTTCAAATTACTTTCGTGATGATCCTTTTGCTTTCCCAGTCTTCATTATTTGTGGCTGCTGAGGAATCAAGGGATGTAGTACCTGCAGAGGCAGTTGTTAGATCACATTAATACAAGGGTTGCTCCTTTGGTCAGTATCTTTAGGGTTAATTCTGGAAGCAGAGTCAGAGGTCTAGAGTAGGGGTTGTATGGACTATTACTTTTCACAAGGTTCTTAAGCTTAGGCTATTTGTTTATTTCCTCTTGGGCCTGAAAGGAGGTAACAGGCAAAGAAATAGTAAACTTTGATGTCACTGGCACATGTTGCCTCTTGGTTGACCCTTAAGAGTACCTTGCTGCTTCTTTGGTGGTAGTTCATTTTGTTGATAACAGGATTGGCAGATCTCTTTTCTACAAGGGTTGCATGGTAAAGCTTGGTGAAGTTTGCATCATTCAGATGGGTTCAGGTTAGGAAAGATTTGGGTTCAAATTCTGCCTCTGCCACTTACTAGCTGTGGGACTCTGCCATCATGTGATTTTGGCAACTACTTAGGACTTAATGTTATACATCATAGATGGTTTTCAAGGTGTGATCTGCATTGTTACAAAGAGATTCCCCCATGTTGCAAAAATAACAAATCCTTCATATATCTATGCAAAGAAGATAAATAAGTTAATGGTTTTGAGAATTATAATATAAATACGGTAACAAAATCAAAAGAAAGTAGTAGTTTAAAAAACATTAAACAGATCTTAATTATTGTTTTGAATCAACTGAAAATAAAACTTATCTGAATTAGTACACAGTCTGAATTATAAGGTAAAATGAAGATGTTTTCATTTTTTTAGTTAACATTTAATAAGCAACCTATGTCTGTAGACATTGATATCAGGACAGGAAGGGACATATACACACATACAGATATACTATAGTGCCAATGCAATATTTGCAGTACCAGTGGTCACTGTAAATATGCCTGCATAGTGCTCAGTTACAAAATATAACAGAATTTCCATATAGAAGACAAGCAAAACACTTATTCAGACACCAGAAAACTGAATCCCCAAACCAGTAAGTTGATTCCATCATAGTAGCAAAGAAGTTAATAAGTCATAACAGCACAGAGAGCCACAAACCTTTAGCCTTTCCACAAACCAACACAAACCTACCTGTTACAGCAGGTGGCAAACAATCAACATTTACTCACAAGCCTGTCTCCTTCATGTGCATCCTATCCTCCTACCATCTAGCTGCTCTGAATCCCAGCTTCCTGTAGGCTCTACTCCACCCTTCAGCAAACTCCTCCCACCACAGGCTCCATGTGATTATATTCAGCCAATTAGGGGGCAAGGTGTATCTTCAAAGCAGGGAAGGTCTTCAAATTTCCTTAGGCTTATCAAAGGGCAGGGAAGATCTTCAAATTCCCATTCCCATTACATATACATACATGCACATTTATTTACACATGTATATATACATATGCACAGTATGTGTCAATGACAGACCTTGAATCCAGGTCTTTTGGGCTTTGAGGTCTGTCCTCTATCTACTAGGCTATGTAACCTAATAATATTAGGAGGGTAAAATATGAGCATACATAATTAAAATACACAATATTATATTACTATATTTCTAGTCAGCCAGGTTTGGAATCTTGGAGTCATCTTTAGTTCTTTTCTTTTCTTTCCTCCATATATTCAATTAGTTGCCTACTCTTATTAGTTCCACCTGCATTATATCACTCCATTTCAGAACTGAAATTTCTTGAAAGGTAGATTGGAGTCTCATATAATTTTGAACATAAGCTTTGAATTTTACTCATAAAGAAAAAGGAAGTCACTCAAATTATTGAACGGGGGAATAGGTGGGCTTGATATACAGAAAAAGAAAGGCATTTTGACAACATTATGAAGCGTGAATTAGAGGAAGGATTGAACATACCCTTGAACAAAGATGGAAAAGTGGGTGAGATTATACTCAGGTTGTGCAATTAGGAATATAGAGAAAGAGATAGATTCAAGAGATACTATGGAGGTGGAATTAATAATTACACAGGTTCTCAAAACTGACCTAACATACTGAAGATAGTAAATATGGTCTTGGGCTTCCACTGCTTAATTGCAGTAATGTCTGCTCTGTTACTTCATGATTTAAGTAGAGTGGGAGATTGGCACGTGGGCAAATGGCCTCTTATGTTACTCTGTATTTGGAAAAGGTTTGGAAGCATGCTTCTGGGAGAATCATTAGGACATATAATGAAAGTATCTTTGAGAGATTTTAAACATGCTTAGATATACTATAATTAATTCTGGTTTGCTAACCATATCATGAATATCATTCTCTTTGATTATGTGTAGTTTGGACATTGGAATTGGGAGTGTCCTTAAAATGTCTTAGCTGGTTTTCCTCATTCATTTCTTCTCTCTTGGCAGATTTATGATTTTGCTTTGAATTCCTTTCTCATGAATTCAGGGGAGAGAATGTTGTAATGAGAAAGGCCTTGGGCTTTCTCTTTTTAAGACCAACACATTGCCCTATTAATAGAAGTCTCAATTCTTTCCCTGCCTTGACATTAGTGGATAATTGTAGGGAGAACTCAATCATTGGAGGTTCAATTCAATTGAATTATATTAGAGACTCCCCAAACCCTCAAGATTGCCCCAAGAATCCTAAAAGGGGAATGTAGCTGGAATTTTTCTATTATAGTGAGCCAGTGAATATTTGTTCCCTGAATAATATGAATATGTTGTAAGCAGTCCAAAGATTTCTCCTATGATAGATACAAGGACCTTTAGATGTTTCAATATTGTGGTAATGGGGTGGGAAATTGAGCAAAATCATTTCTGATTGGATTATGGAATATGTAGTAATACATTGAGATCCATTTCAGAACACTTCTACAGTCAATAAAAATAGATACAAGTGAGTCTGAGTAAGTAGGAACAAACTTTGAAAAATGTAAAATACATTAAATACATTAAAATACATCTTAGGATATATGAGAGATGATGTATATATTGAACAAGTTTTGATATCACAGGATGGTTTGGGATAGAATCAATGTAGATGACATTTGGTTTGATGACCCATTGTCTCCTAATCATTGTTGTTATTGTCATTGTTGCTCTTGTGACCTATTTTCAACTAGTTGCATTTTCAAATTAGGGATTTTTCCTTTTCAAACAGTCAACTATTATTTGTTAATTATCTACTATGTTCCAGCCATGGTGCTAGGCATTGGTGATACAAAGAAGGGCCAAACTAAAACCAAATCAAAACAACTAATCCCAAATTATAAGTTCCAAACAAATAAAAAAATATGAACCCCAGTTTCTGCTTTCATGAAATTAACATTGTAAATTTTTGTTGGGGGGACAACATGCTTACAGCTATGTGGCAACGATATAGATGCAGGATACATTGGGAGCAGTCTAAGGTACTTAATTTAAGCAGGGCAAGGAAAGGCTTTTTTCAAAAAGTGGGACTTTAGCTGAAACCTGGAGGAAACCAGGAAAGATGAGGAGAGACTGAATTCTAGGCATGGGGAACGTGAAAATATTCAGTTAGAAGATGAAATGTTATGTGTGAGGAATAGCAAGGAGGCCAGTGTCAAAAGATCAAAGAGCGTGTATATGTGAGGGGGTAGGAGTGGTGTAAGAAGACTTGAAAAACTAGTAGGAGGCTTTACATAGCAAAAAAAAACCCCAAACAATATTTTACATTTGCTCCCAGTGGTAACAGGTAGCTATTGGAATTGATCATATGAGGGTGGGATATGTGACATGATCAGACTTGTACTTTAGGAAGATCTATTTGATAACTGGATAGGGGATAGACTGGATTACTAAGAGACTTGAGGCAGGAAGACCAACCAAATAGCTTTTGCAATTTTCCAGGACTAAGACGAGTAGTCATGAAATAGGATATTGGCAATGTTTGAAGAGAGAAGGAGGTGTATATATAAGAGTTGTTAGGAAGGTAGAAATGACAGGACATGACAATTATTTGGATACAAAGGATGAGTAATGAGGAGCTGAGAATGACACCTAAATGGAAGCCTGAGTGACTTAGATGATTGTGATACCCTCAACAACAATAGAAAAGTTAGGAGGAGGGGAGGGCTTGGATGGAAAGGTAATAATTTCAGTTCTGGACTTGTTGAGTTTAAATGTCTATAGGATATTCAGTTTAAATGTCCAATAAGAATTTGGAAATCGGAATAGAGAGACTAGGACTGGACAAATAGATTTGAGAGACATTTGTGTGGAAACCATAATTGAAACCATGGCAGCTGATGAGATCACCAAGTAAAATAATAAATATATAGATATGGGCTATACCTATGGCTATCAGACATGACTTAAATGAAGATACTAACATGTCCTCATATTGCAATGTTGAGGCAGTGGTGTGGGAAATGAATAAAAATATTTCCATCTGACTGGGTGAATAAATGAGTTGTATAGAAATTCACTGAGACCCAGCTGGCAAAACTTTTACTATCAACGAAAGATGCTTATTAATCTGTTGACCTGAATCCCTTTAAACAAAACAAACCTTTTAAAATAATTTATTTTTTGAGAAATTGGTCTTTGTGGATCTAGCTACTTGCCTCTTTTGAGTATTTCAGGTACAGGACTGATTGAGTATTAAGTGTTTACTCTTCTATTTTCATGGTCTCTGTTCTCCATAGCTTCAAATGTAAATTTACATGTCTTTTCCTGCTATGACCTTGACTAAGAGAGATTAAGTTATCTGACAAAGTAGAGAAGAAAACCTTATAATGGTAAATGAATGAAAAGGATGTTGGAGTATGACTTGGAGCACACATGGAGAAACGTTTCTCAGAGTGGCATCCAACTTACCTTAGAATAGAAAGATTAATCACTATTTGCCTCAGGATCAAATTAAATAGGAAATATATCTTGAATTTGGAATAGTTCTTTCTCTAGTAAAAGGCAGGATTTTATTGAAGCCTTGGTCATACATAGCAGCTCAAAAAAAAAAAAGAAATTAAACCAACACCATCTCTGAGTAGTCTTCAACTCCAATTTTCATTCCAAATAGGCTTCTTGGTTGTACTTTGGAGAGCTAATTTTACTTCATATTGAATTTTTAAGTGAATACAGCTATAACATATCTTAGACTGAATATAACATTTTTCCAGTTACAAAACTTCAAGAAAACACAAATGAGCATTTCTTTTTGCCCTTCCATTTGATGTAAACAAAATCAAATTGATTATTTTTTAAAATGAGATGATGGAGACACAGGAAACTACTATTCCATCTGGACCTTAAATACTTTGAAAACTTAAGACTCAGAACATAAAAACAGAACTCATGAGTCAGTGTCTAGAATCCTTATCCAATTTTCCTTTTTGAACATCCCTACCATATGCTATAGCTTCCTAAAGGGAATTCATATTTAGAACAGTTTCACGGATATGCAAAAAAGTCCATCTCTAGGAAAATTATGAAGAAGACCTTGTGATATCTATACATCACAAAAATAAGTCTAATATATAACAATAGAAAGGTTGGTAGTCTTTACTTCAATATGCAAAAGTGATTCACCTAGCACAGACCTGTTAATTTAAATATAAAAATTTTAGTTAGTGGTCATAGGTAAAAATTTTGGATACTTGTATCAGCAAGCACCCTAGCATACCTAGGGTGGCTACTAGCACAGGTTCTTAGATCTGCTTTTCTGAAGGAAAGCAACTCAAAATGGGTTAACCATCTTGCTTTAATCAATCATATCATTTACCTAGTTCAGGGGGAAAAGTCAGCACCCTGAACTTCA
>CM053587.1:193967911-194021483 GCA_028646515.1 Pseudochirops corinnae
CTTCCTGGCAGCTTGCAATACGTTCTCCTTGGTCTGGGGATTCCGGAACCCAGCTATAATATTTCTAGGAGTTTTCTTTTAGGGATCTTTTTCAAGAGGTGATCAGTAAATTCTTTCAAGTTCTATTTTGCCCTCTGGTTCTAGAATATCCAGGCAATTTTCCTTGAGAATTTCTTAAAGGATGCTTTCTAAGTTCTTTTTTTTGATCATGGCTTTCTGGTAGTCCAATAATTTTTAAATTGTCTCTCCTGGATCTGTTTTCCAGGTCAGTGGTTTTTTCAAGGAGATATTTCACATTGCCTTCTATTTTTTAATTTGGTTGGATCTGTTTGATAGTATCTTGATTTCTCATAAAGTCATTTGCTTCCATTTGCTCCACTCTAATTTTGGAGGAATTATTGTCTTCAGAATGCTTTTGAAATTCTTTCTCCATCTGGCAAAGTCAACTTTTTAAGGCATTCTTCTCCTGATTGGCTTGTTGGGCCTCCTTTGTCATTTGAGTTAATCTATTTTTTAAGGCGTTAATTTCTTCAGTCAGGTTGCTGACTCTCTTTTCATGATTTTCTTGCAACAATCTTATTTCTCTTCCCAATTTTTCTCCCACTTCTCTCATTTGGTTTTCAAAATCCTTTTTCAGCTGATCTCTAGCTTTAAGGCAATCTTCATGTTTATTGGAAGCTTTTGGTGTGGGAGCTCTGGCTGTGCTGTCCTCCTCCCACTCCCTGCCTTGATGCTTCTTTTACCCAAAGAAGGAATCTAGGGTTTAGTTGCTGTTCTTACTTTGCTTCTTATGCTTATTCTTATTCATGGTTGGTCAGTCTGTGATTTTTTTTTTCTCTCTTTGTAACTCTGCTTCCACAGGGGAAAGCTCTGTTTCAAATCGCCGGGGTTTTACCAGCTGCCGGAGCTCTTAGGAGGCTGCTGGGTCCCTCCCCAACTCCAACTCACTGAGAAAAAAAAAACCCAGGACCAATGCCCAAGACTGCAATCCGGATCCAGGCCGCTCAACACAAGAGCACTTGGCCTCTGAATGATCACTTGGTCCCTCTACAGTCTGTAGGCTGGGAGCTCTGAAGAGGCAGTGTGGAGGTGGGTTAAGTGGAGAGTTATGACAGATGAAATAAAAAATATTATAATCTGTCTTGTGGAAGAAAGATTACATATATACTATTTAGACCCAGAGCCAGAAGCAATGAGTAGAAATTGCAGAAAGACAAATTTAGGCTTGGTATAAGCTTAAAAAAAAAATAACTCCCTAATAATTAGTGCTGTAGCAATGTAAAATGAAGTGTCTTAGAAGCAGTGGGTTGTCCCTCACTCGAATTCTCAAAATAGAGGCTGAATAACCACTTATTGTGGATGTGTTAGAGTTGAAACTCAGTTGTTAGTTGGACTATATGGCCTTTGATGTCCCTTCCAGCTGCGAGATTCTGTAGTTTGTGATTCTGAAACAAAGATAAACACATTTTGGGGAAAATGTTAAACCTTATATGCTGCAGATGCTGTCTGGTTCTCCTCTATACTTCTCTGATAAAATTCAATGAATTTCACTCAAATGTCTATTTATTAGAGGATTTACTACTCACAGGCATTGTGCTAGTTTTTGGCTATGTAAAAATGGATAAGATAGTGTCCAAGGACAACTCTTCATCCTCCATCTCTCTGTCTGTCTGTCTGTCTGTCTGTCTGTCTCTCTCTCTCTCCTTCAATCTACTATATATAAATACCTTATTTTATTATTGCCATGATTCCCTCTTGAATGGCAGTGCCTGCTTCCTTATGGTCCACAAAGAGTACTATATCTTCTACCTCAGAATAGCTTCTCCTTTCTTTTACTTCCCCCTTCCCTTACTACTGACTTTGTTATGGCATGTTTCCCTTCCTAGATCCTCACCTATCTCACAGAATTGCTCTGTAATAATCTTTGAAAACTTCAAAGCACCATATACATGTGAGTGTTTATGGTTACCATAATTATTACATAACTACTTTGAGTCTACAATCTCAGACTCATTCTTGGTCAATCAGAAAGCCTGTGGATTATGTGATGAATTTTAGGAGCTTCAAAACATATTATATAACACAACAATTCTACTGCCCCTCTTGCTTACCAAAATGTAGGTGGGATGGGCTCTTGTAGCTAAGAAAGGATAAAAAGAAACTGCACAAAATTAAACATTCTTCTATCACCTCAAAAATTACTTATGACATTCCTCCAAAGGTACACAAAGATGAGACCTTCTTCGAAACCTTAACAAAGTTTCTTGAAATTGACAACTAAATATGGAATATTTTAAGAGAAATACTTATAGTATTTACAGCTGTGATTTTCTTGATCCATTAATCCTTATCCCTTAACTCATTTTAGCATATAGCATGTTGAATGCATAATTAATAGGCCATGTACTGTCTCTAGTAGAAAGTTATAGCTTTAATTTTAATCTATCACCATACAAGAATAACTATGTACAGGAATCCTGATTAGTCATCATCCTCTTTAAATAAGCACTTCTCTTCTCCTCTTACCTCCTGACCTCTTATCTTCCCCCAAGATTCTCATTCTCACTGAAAGCCCCTAAATCCTCATCCATATGTAATAAGATTTAAAGGTAAAAGTACTTGTAGGTACCAACTGCTTCTTTATTCTGGTTACTAGTGCTACTTTCTGGCATATTGATGTCACTCATGTTTCAGGAGAGGCTCTTAGCTCCTGTCTTTAAGTGGCAAGATTGAAAATCCAAGAAAACCAATCATTAAGGGAAGATATTCGTGAAAAGTAGGACCTTACTGCAAGAGGACCAGAGAGAGAGCAAGACTAATGAGGATTAAGGTAATCAAGGAGTGGGATTAGATTTGGGCTTTTCTGTTAAGTAAAAGAACTAATAAAAATAACACAACACAGAAGAGGTACTTTATCTAATTCTGAAATCATTGGGTTTTTTTTTTTCCTTTTAAAGAAAATTGCATTGAAGTCTCTCTTTTATATTAAAAATTGCGTATAAACAATGGCTCAGAGCTATAATTCCACTTCATGGTTTTAACCAAGCTTGTCACTTCTCCAAAGTAGGCATTATGAAATTATTCCCATACACACACACACACACACACACACACACACACACACACACACACAGAGTTATTATTATTGTAGGTTAAAGGTAATCACTATTATTGAGCTCCTGGTACTGAGGAACTTCTATTATCCACAAATAATGCCAAACTAAAAAGAAAGTCTTTGAACATAATCTGCATAGATCTGCATAGATTAACATTTTAATCTGTTTGCATCTTGAGTTTTCAGTACTGAAGTGTCATTTCCCATTAGTGTTTTCAAATTTCACAGTAGCCAATGCCAGCTATACCTTTATACTTTGCTCTAAAAACATAATATGTGTGGAATTATATTGTAGTCATCTATTACATGAAATAATCTTAATATACACATTTAATTTTCCAAAATTGAATCACTGACATAATTGTTGTCTCAGTATTTGAGAATAAGCAGCAGTTAAAATCTTTGTGATTTTATTCTAGTTTTCAGTATAAGATGACAACAGACAAAGCAGGAAGGAATCTCAGAAGTCCCCTAGTCAGCTCTGTCATTTAATAGATGCAGAAACTATTAGTAAGTGACTCTAAATAACCTGCCCCAAACATGTGGAAGGTAGCAGATAGGTGACTGAAACTCATGTCCTCTGACTCCCCACCCACTGCCACTTCCTACAAACCAAATTGACTGTGATTAACAGGACCCATTGGTTAATCAGTCAGCAAACCTTTATTACATGCTTGCCATGTATTAGGCACTATTCTAAATACTGGAGATATAAAGAATACCAAAATCACAGTCATTCCCCTCAAGCAGCTTATCTTCTAAATACAGATACAAACACAAACAGCATGGCAGCTAGGTGGTACAGTGAATAGAGCACCAGCCCTGGAGTCAGGAGGACCTGAGTTCAAGTCCAGCCTCAGACACTTGACACATTTACTAGCTGTGTGACCTTGGGCAAGTCACTTAACCCCAATTGTCTTACCTTCCCCCGCCCAAAAAATAAATAAATAAATGAAACACAAACACTCTGAAAAACAAGATATACAGAGAAAATCATCATTTCCAAAGTAAGGCATAACAGTAGTGTTGGGGGTGGGCATTGGAGAAGGGAGTAGTTTTGGGTGTGGGAGGACTGGGAAAAGCCTCTTACACAAGGTGGAATTTAAGTTGGATCTTGAGGTAAGTGTATGACTCCTGACTCTTCTATCTTCATGGAGACCTTGCTGAAGTTCATTACTCATGTCAAATAACCAAGCAACAGGTGACACTTTTGATGAACCAGGCAATAAGAATTTATTAAGCATGAAATACAAACCAGACACTGAGAAAGCAGGCACCAAGGTCACAAAGAGAAACAATGTAGCAATCCTTGCCATGACCACATAACTTGAACTTTCGCTTCAGCCTTCCCACTAAATGTCTTCGGCCTGCTATACTGGTGACTTTAGCAAGTGCTCTGCCCAGTGGAGCTGAGTTTCATCAAGCCTGGCTTGTGTTCCAGTACACTAGCTGTGCTTTAGCCCCTAATTCTTGGTAATATGCGATTTAATGTGAAAGAAGTTTGTAGGAGCAAAGACAGTGCTGTCAAAGTATATAAGAAGTTGGTTGTGCTCAAAGCAAAGCTTAATGTGACTCCAAGGGAAAGAAAAATGACAACTTCCATCTTGAATCCCAAGTGTAAAATTATTTTGAGAATTAAAAGTATTTTATCTGGCTGTGGCTCTTATTACATCTGCAACCTTGGGAAAGTCACTTAAATAATGATAATAGCTAGAATTGATACAGTGCCTTAAGGTTTGAAAAGTGCTTTACATATAAGAAATATTGGTTGACATGAACCTCATTTGAATCTCACAATAGCTCTGTGAGAAATGCACTATGGGAATTATTAAATCTCTGTTACAGATGAGGAAAATGAGAGGTTGTCACATAGCTATTAAGTGTTGAGGATAGGATTTGAAACAAGATCTCTCATACTTCTACAACTCTTCCCCTTTTTGCCACACCATGCTACCTATCCAAACCTCAGTTTCCTCATCTGCAAAATAAGGGAATTGGATTAGATGATTTCTAAAAATATCCTAACTATTAGAATCGTATGGAACTTTAGCAACACATTTGATTCTATGTCAAATATTCAACTGTTCCACCTAATCAAGTGAAGCCATAACTCATCAATAATATTGGCAATCTCAATCTGGAAGAGTTAATTTGATGCAGGCATGTGGCTATCTGAATATAGGAATTCTGCAGTAGTAATTTCTTAACACTTGATTAATCTGGTGATGTATAAAAAAGTCACATTGAAGGACTTAGAAGCAGCTGTTGTCAAGTGTGCCCTTTCTTGTTCCTTAAATGGATGATCAAAAAAAATCTTTAGGCTCTACAGAGTGATCCTTTCTAAGAGAACAAAGTTAGCACAGAAAAGAGAAAATCACTAATACAAGAAAAGAGGATTTTAGTAAGAGTCTGTGGTTAAAAATTGCCACGTTTTATTGTGATGAATCTTCAATTATTGCTAAAGAATTCTTCAACAGAAGATTTCCATGTCCCAGAGAGAGTTGAGAGAATTTCATTCCCTGATATCCCAGTATTTTAGAATTGGCATATTAAACTCATATTTTCCAAAAAAAAAAAAAAAAAAGCCATTTGGGTTTCTTCATCATAGTTCTATTCAGATAATAGAAACAAACAACTAACGACACAAAGGAAACCTAACAAATGTACTATGCTACAGAGAAAAGTCCAATAATTACCTCTAAACAATTAGCAATTTCCTACTTCTTTTAAATGAATGATATACAAAGGACTGTACAGGCCGTCAAACTGAGCGATCTGAGTATGGTTAATAAGAGGCTTCTTAGCCTCACAGCAAAGCAGACAAGACACAAGAACTGCCAATTATCACAGGCAATTAGTATATCTTTATTGATTATGATTCCACAAAACTTTTCCAAGTTCCATAAGGAGAATATCTGATTATAACACATTTATTAAGTAATCTGGCTTTTTTGGCGGTAGAGGGGAGGAGGGAAGAGCAGTCAAGGAAAATAATGTTGTGGTTGTTAATATTTTGATTTTAACAATGTAAATCTTCTCTCTTACCTTCATTCAAATTCATCTGTTTATGGTTTAAAGAAGGTAAAAGAAATAATTTCATTTTTTATTTTAAAAAATTGCCACATTGGACCTGATTCTCCATAATGCTTAGAGCTGGCAAAACATTCCATTAGATCTGATGCTGTGACCGAGTGATTACTATGACTGATGAAGAAGTAATGTAAAAGATGAGAGGGTTAACTTTCTATAGCTTCTAGGATCAAATATAGACACTTCTGCTTAGCTTATAAAATCCTTCACAATATAGCCTAAACCTAACTTTCTGACCTTATATGCTAGTCACCTTTCTGAATTCTCCAATCCAGCCACAGTAGCCTCCTTGCAGTTTCTCACAGATGATGGTCCATTTCCTGTTGACTTTGAATTGACTATCCTCCATACTAAAAATTAACTTTAACTTAACCTCTGCCTTTTAGAATACCTCATTTCCTTCACAATTCTGTTTAAACTACTCTTTCTGCTTGATGCCTTTCATATGTGAAGGTTTTGGTTTTTTTCTGTAAATCACTAGCAACTCAAACCATGCCAGAAATGTAGTAGGTACTTACCACTTGTTGATAGATATAATGGTATAGGCAGTAGAGGCAAAATGAGGGCTACAGTTGGAATGGGGGAATGATATAATCATTCACTATAAAAACTCCAGTATTACATCTGGACTATGAACAAGCCAAAACCCAAGCTAGATTTCTTGGCCATTGTTTTTAAGATCATATCCCTAATAAAGATAATACAAGAGGTAGACATAACAAAGTCCTAAGTATCCATTATTGTGACTATAAATTCTGAAGAGGCTATATGTTCCTCCTGTTCTAGGAAATTGGAAGAACTGAGGGTGAAATCAGTTATAATTCATGTGGAGGTATAAGAGATTTTACTCCATTAGGCATTTGCATTACATAAAGATTCAAATAGATCTGTGATCTCATGATTCAGGAGTTCTCTCTAGCCATATATATCACAACCCTTCCACACCAGACTATTCTATGCAATTCTTGTCTTTGTTATCCCCAAAATTATATAAGATGGTCACCCAATAAACTGGAGATCTGCCAGTGGAGCATTTTGACTGTCCATCTTTCATCCTTAGTTCTTACCACGTGATCAATTCATCTTTTCTTCCTATCATACAGTTCCTTAATGAAATCTTTCTTTTTCCTGTTACTGTTCAAGGTTCTTCCTTGGTGATATGTTTTATCCTACTTATATCCTCCTTTGACTTGTCCTCTGTGTGATATGCATTTTTTCAATCTGCAGAGGCATTGGTTTCATCTCTCCAACTTGCAGCCATAGAACATCACCAATAAAATATTAATATTGAAAATATGGGCTGTATTTTCATGTACAGGAGAAACAGCAAATAGACCAGTTCAGATGGATCAAAAGTATGCACAGAGGAAAATCGCATAAAATGAATAGTAATGTAAGAAAGCGCCAAATTTTGAAGAGCATTAAATGCCATATAGAAGACTTCATATTTTATCTTGAAGGTAATAGGAAGCTACCACAATTTATTGAGTGAAGGAGAAGGGGTCACATGGCCAAACCTATGTTTTAGGAAAATTACTTTATCAATTGAGTGGAGAATGGATTGGAATGGACAGAAACTTGATGCAAGGGAGGTCACACAAAAAACTATTTAAATAGTCCACATGAGAGGTGATAAAGGATTGATTTAGGGGTAAATGGAGAGGAGGGAAAACAGAGCAGAAATGTTATAAGATTTGACACTTGATTAGGATATGTGGAGTAAATGAGACTGAGGAGCTGAGGATGACATTGTGACTCTGAGTTTAGATGGCAAGTAGTGCCCTTGAACTTAAGATGAAAATTGAGCAGAGGGGACAGTTTGGGGGAAATATAAGGTTTTATTTTGCTTTGTTTTGTTTTTTAGACATAATGAGAATAGGATACCTATGAGTCATCCAGTTTCAGATGTCAAAAAGGGAGTTGGTGATGTAGGAGAAAGGTTAGGGCTAGATATGAATATTTAAAAATCACCTGCATAGAGATAATAAATGAACCTATGGGAGAATAGAAGTTTACCAAGTGGGATAATATAGAAGGAAAAGAAAAGAGGGCCCACATATACTTCATGAATGCATAAAGACTCCAACTCCAGCATAAATCTATTCTATGTGTACTTGATCCACTTTGGCTACTATATCATTCTCTGTCTTCTATAATCATATATCAGAACTCTGAGATTAACATTTAAACATAGCAATTACACAATATTTGATGGAAAACATGTTAAACTTTTTATAAATCTTTTCCATTTTTCTTCTGCTTGTAATCCTTCTCTTTCCATTTCTTTCCTTTTGAATTACTTTGTTTAATTGAATATTCTTGTCAAGCTTTGTTCAAACTGGTTTTACACTTAAGTGATTCTCTTCCACTTATGAGATGTTGCTTTTCAAAAGCACTTCTTCCTAAAATTGTATAAATGAGTTTATAGTCTAAACTTAAGTTGTTTTCATGCCCATATCTTTCTCTTTAGAGAATAAATTGGGTATTTGCTGATTTCTTATGGTGTCCTTGTATATATGGCAATCAATTTATATTGGTTAAATTTCTAGACAAAATGTATCATTGACCTTGATTTCACTTCTATTATTTCCTATTCTTTTTTATTTTTTATTTTCATTTCCTTTTTTCATAATTAAGAGTTGTAATTTTAATTTTATATTATATCCTTTGTCTCACTCATAGTTTTATGTTTCTGTTATCAATTTTGAGTTTAGCTCTATTGCAATGATTTGACTATATACAGACAGCTGCTTCTAGAGATAACTCCAACATTAACATTTCTTTTGCTCCATTAAAGTATTACCTGTTTCATTCTTTATGATAGTATTTGATGTTTGTAAGGGCCCCTTAGAGCTATTTGCCTACCTAAATGTCTGACCTCAGTCAGTGTGTTCTTGCTAACAAGGAAAACCTGAGGCGGGTAAGAGGCATCCAGATGTGTACTCTGCCTCGATGACTGCACGTCAAATACGGGGGCATTTAGCATGCACCATCAATGGAGGAGCATTCCCCGCCTATCAGGATCCTGTTGCTGGAACACCTGACAAAAGGGCAGACAGAAAGGGAATAAAAGGGGCAGGTGAATAATGCTGAGGGGGCAGCAGCAAGAGGAGATTTGTGAGACAATAAAGACGCTTGGACACTCCACTGAGGTGTGTTGGACTATTCTGTCCATATCCAGAGTTCTCCTCCAAAGAGTCGTTGGGGTGACTGAGAGCACCTGCAGGGTCATTGGGGCAACCGGGCGCAACTGCGGGGCTACAGTAGGTACTTTGGGACCCTTGGAATTCTCGAGTCCAGCTGGCCCAGATAGATGTGCACCATTTCCCCCACCTTTCAATTATTTTTTAAATAAAGTATTCATGATATTGAAATGGGGGACTTCTGTATAATCAACAAGGCTTTAAATTTTCTCCTTCCTTCTTTCTGAGTCATGTTTTTCTAGGTATTTTCCCCATCCTCACATTTGCCTTACACTAATTGAATATCAGAATGTACATTGATGTGATTTTGTAGACCTTCTCGGTTTTTTGCAGGGTAGTTAGGTTGCACAGTAGATAGTGTGGCAGGCCTGGAGCCAGGAAGACCTGAGTTCAAACCTGAACTCAGACAATTACTAACTGTGCAACCCTGGGCAAGCCACATAACCCTGGTTGCCTCAGTTTCCTCATCTTTTGATGAGCTGTAGAAGGAAATGGAATATATAGTAGCTTTGCCAAGAGAACCTCAAATGAAGTCACAAAGAGTTGGACATGACTGAAACATCCAAACAACAACAAAATCAGTTTAATTGTATCATTTCTCTACTGTTTCATTCTTAAAAAAAAAAAAACAAAAAACGTTGATGCAGAGACTGCTAGTATTTCCAGGGAGAACTTTCTGTAAAAACTCATCATCAATACTTCAATATTAAAGTCTAAATACCCATAAGATAAAGTTTCTTCCTGCTTTTGAATGTACAATAAAACCTAGTCTGTCAGTTCCTTTCTTTGTCTTTTCCAAGAGTGCCTGTGAGCCATCTTTCCATTTGGATACAATTTCCTTCTGTCTTCTGATTTTATTTATACTATGTTGGGTTAAGATCGATAGTATTAGATTTCTCCAGAAAAATGTCACTCCATTCATTAGTCATTGGATAAGGATCTCACATTGAGAGCACTGAGACCAATTGGTCTGTTGATGGTTTAAAAATGTGTATTCCTGGCGTCCTCTACTTTCTTTCTACCTTTTGTCCATCATCAATGCAGAAATGGAAGGTGGTGACAGAAGACCACAGGCTATTTCTTTTCCTTTTGCCTCATAGGTTGTGACAACTAAAAAAAAAAAAAAATCAATATCTCGTGGCCAGCCTATTGGCAGTACAACTCTACTTAATTATCTAGGTTGTTTCTCACAAAACTAACTCAGTCAAACCCTTTACAAGTGTGGTAGAATTTGCCAAACTTATGTTCTACTGGCATTGACTTTGATTACCAAGGGTCACCTCTACACCCAGATAAAGCATTAGACCAGGCTTTTGTAGAGGATCTCATATCATGTCTTAATTGCTTTGGTTGCTAGATTTACGAATATCTTATATGTTCTCTCAACACAGCAATTCGTCGCATGGGGACTAAGGCTGTTATTTTAATAGTTACTCCCTTCAAACAGCCACACTGAACTTTGAATAAGCTAATGGGGTGTTACATTTGAAAATATATCAAAAGAAGAAATAAACTAACAAGTGAGAAAGTAGGTAATCTCTCAATTCAACAAAATCTAGAATTTTCTAAAAAGTAAGCATATGATACAAAAATAAATCTTTCACAAAACAGAAGTTCCTTATACTGCTAATTCAGAATTTGAAACTTATTAGACTAAGTTCCAAGGGGGAAAAATATGCTATTCTGTGAGTTCAAGAGCAAGCAAGATGCTTCTCTTTCTCTCCCAATTTTCTTTGCTGAAAACAAGTACTTTCTATATTTGCTGAAGAGACTGGAGAGCATTAAGGTGAAGAAATACAGAAACTTGTTGGCTTGCCATAAGATTGCTTATTTCCTCTCGTTCATATTTTTGCAAATTTCTAAATTACTAAAAATGAAGAGATGCATATTCTTTCAGGTTCTATTTGTAGTTTTTTGTAACAAAAAAAATTAAGGTAAACTTCACTTGCAATTTTGTAACTATCTAATAAAAATATGTCAAATAGAGTATGGGAGAACCTGAAATATTCTTCAAAATTATCTGTTGCAATTATTTTTACAGAGAATGAAAATTTGATTCATCAAGGCTGAATGAGTTTATAGAAATAGTAGGAAAAAAGGAAATAAACATTTATTAAGTGCCTACTATGTGCCTGGTGCTTTGTAAATATCATCTCTTTTTGTCCTCTCAACCCTGGAGGATCATTGCTATTATTATTCCTATTTGACAATTCGTAAAAATGAGGCAGCCTGAGGTCAAATTACTCATGCAGGGTCATACAACTAATAAGTGTCTGACATCAGATTTATGCTCTGGTCTTGCTGATTCCAGGCCTGGCACTTTATTCACTATGCCACCTAGTTGCCTCTCTAGCAGATGGAAGAGACTGATTTAATACCTTAGTATGCCAACTACCCTGATCTCACAACAAAAATCCTGTTTCTTCTAACATTTTAAATAATAACTGGAGAAAATATGTAAAGGTAATAGAATTCCTTGCAGTTCTACACATCATTTTCCATCCTGTTTTAGCACTGTAATGAATAAAACAGGATAGTCTAGAGACCTCATTTTGGGATTTGCTATTGTGAAACTACAGGAAAAAATTGAGCAGGTGGCATATGTGAGAGCAGTTCAGGTAGATTACTTACTATTTACTACTGCTGATCACTAAAGGCAGCCAGATGTCTAGCTAGCCACAAATGTGAGGTAGCATATGACTCATCAACTTCATTGTGAGATTTGTTTCTGGAAATAATTAACACAACTACCTATTTTTCGTGCCTCTGAAAAATAATTTTCTCCTTCTATTAAATACCACAGCTTGTTCAAGGATTGAAATGTTGAGTCCTTTGCAGTCAGATGTCCCTGGTTTGAATCCTGGCTCAGCTGAACACTACATTTTGAACTTGGGGAAATCATTTTTCTTCTTTAGAATACAGTTTCCCCCATCTATGTGTAAAGTGAGAGGAGCAGAGTTGCATGATCCTCTCCAGCATTCAATTCTGTGATCCTGCGATGTCTAGTTTTATTCTTCCCTTAACATAATTCTGTAAACATTATTGTTCCCAAGGAAGGAAGAAAGGCCTAATGAGTAGTTAGTCTCAGATAAGGTGTGAATTAAGGGACTTTAGGAAGATGGGCTTGCCTCAAAGTGCCTTTTTTACTGGCCCACTACAGCACCTTCAATTACACCCTGGAGAATTTATTCTATTGGGGAAATTGTCTTAGATTTATGAATTTGGGAATTTCTTGTTCAATGCCTCCAGATATTAAGATATTTTTTAAACAGTCATTATTAAACATTTAATCTTAAATTATTTTATCCCTCGCAACAGAGGATAGGATTGTTTTGAGAGGAGGAATATGGAGCAATACTTCTATAGCATAGGGTGCTACAGAGAGAGGGCAGCCAGGGCAGTCAACCTGCGCATCTTGGGGAGATGGGCACAGAGAGGGAAAATGTAACACTTTTCACATACCACATTATATTGGAATAATAGTAAAACGTACATTGTTTCAAGATTTACAAAATATTTCTTTCACTGCAACCTTTTAAATTGTTAAGGCTGCTCTAATTGATACAAGCCTACTATAATGCCCCTACTACAGGCATCTGACCATGCTTCTCCTTACCATTCTGTCCTGCCACATTGCCTCTGTTGCTAGCCCTGGAACTCCCAATGGGTCAATCTGATTGATGAAACCTGGCTCCCAGAGGAGTATTCTGTGCTCATGTTTAGTTCATGCTAATATAATAAAAATGATAATTAATTTATACTATTAATGCTATACCAGTAGAGTTACCAAATATGTTATTGATAAAATAATAACGAAATTCATTTGAAAAGCCAGCTCTTAGCCCACATCAGTGCTTTACTTTTATCGTTTCCTACAGAGAGTAAATAATAAATGCTTATTAAGAGCTTTTCCATTAAGTTATTTATCACCATTTTACAGGGGGAAATTTAGGCTCAGAGAATTTAAATGATTCACCCAAAACTATTAAGTATCAGAACTAGGGCACAAACCCCAACTTTTGACTCTCAGACCAATTACACTCTTTTCATAGTAGTTATATATGTAGATTGTTTGTTGTTTATGAAAAGAGTTCATTTCAATACAATGAATATTTATTAAGCATATTCTATCTGTAAGGCACTAATTTAAGCACTGGGAATTCAAAGATAAAAACAACAGAATCCCTGACCTTAAGGATTTTATGATGGAGGCTCTGGGAGGATGGCGATATGGTAAAGGAAATCAGCTAACAAAAGTCTCAGATGTTCCATATCTGTGGGTCAGTCAGTCAACTAAATTATTTCATATATGCCAAGCACTATGTTAAAATATACTCCCTACTCTGAAAAAAAAATGCATTTTAATGGAGTAGATGGCATGCAAGTAAATATGTACACACAAGATATAAATTATATAGACAGAATACGTAATGTATAAGATTATATATATCATTATATATTTAAATCTATGGAATGAAAGTAAAGTGATTTCATAGAAAATGATTCAAAGGACTAGATTAAACTATAACATATTATTATATCATCATATTAGTATTTAACTAATAATAATATTTGTATACTAATAATTTAATTAGTAATTCATTAATGATATTTGTAACATAATATTATTATATTATATGTATTAGACTGTTAGCTTCTCCATCCTGTTACTGTTCCTCTCCTCTTTTTCCTTCACCTATTGCAGATTCTTTGTAGTGTTTTATATTAAATCACATGAACAGAGACCTGGACTTGTTGAAAATATAAAAATAAAAATAGTAAGATTTATAGGGAACAACCCAAAGTTCCCACAGTCATGAAACCTGCAAACAATAAAGTTTGTCTTCTAGTAATTGTCAGTTGAGATTATTCCTTCAATTATAAATAAAAGTTTTGGGGAAGATTGGAGAACTGTTGGGGGAGGAAGGAGGGGAATGAAAATCACACAACTTTGACAGCTTTCTATAAAATTTTCCTTGGAGAAGAGTGAAATTTTTCATAAAATCTAAATATTTTATTTACATAGTAGGCTAAAGATTGTGAGATGTAGATGAAAGACTAAACATAATTATAAACTGCCAACAAAGCAATTATCTTACAATATGACTTTCAAAGGAGGAACTTTCTTGACCAATTCTAATACTATGCTCATCTTTGCTAGTCCAACTGTTTGAAAACTACATAATAATTTTGTTGACCCTTTTTATCTGCATTTGCCATTATGCCTTCTTTGAAGAAAATTCCACACAGAACTAATGCTAATAATCATAATAATAACAATTGCTTCTTGTGACTATTTTTAAATATTTCCACAAGAATACAAGTGTTTAAAATTAACCTAAATTTCATTTCTACCATCTAACATTGAAAACATTCAGGTATCAATTTTTCTTGATAGATAGGTAGATAGATATAGCTATAGATTAGATATAGATATAGGTTTTAGGAGATATAGTATGACCAAAGAAGTAACAGAAGTAAAACAATTGGGTTTTTTTTTTTCTATTTTGATTCTATTTTCTATTTGATTCAATCAATAAATTATTTCGTTGTGATATGGACAGAACCACAGTACAATATAAATCCAGTGTTACTTTAAGGTCTTCAGAATAGTTGCCCCTATAAAATCATGGGCTATGGACTGATAGATGTTAAATCATTCAATAAAAACTTATTATGTGCATAGCAAACTGTTGTATTTTAATCTCCATGTAGAACGTATTCTGGAGAATACTGATGAGAATAGGGATTAATCAATTGCAGAAGTATAGGATGGGGGAGATATGTAAAGAAAAAAGAAAAGGAGAAGAAGAATAGGAGGAGAGAAAAAGACAGGAAGGAAGGAAGGGAAAAGAAAGAAAGGTCCCTGCCTTGAGAAGCTCATATTCTAATGGAGGAAACTACATATGAATAAGCACATACCTACAAAATAGAAACAGAAACTTATTAGGCAAAAACAGAAGGAAGGCACTAGCATTGTGGAAAGGCCAGAAGAGGTCTAGAGTAGAAAATAGGATTTGAATTGAAACCTGAAGGAAGCCAAGGAATTTAAAAGGCAGAAGTGAGGAGAAAGAGCATTTCAAGCACAGGGGACATCCAGTAAAAACTGAGAGACAAAAGATGGAGTAACAAATGATAGATCAGTTTGGAAGTTTAAAAAGACTGGAAAGGTAGAAGAGGCTATGTTATTAAGGGTTTCAAATGCCAAATAAAATATTTTAAATTTATATCTCTCCTGGAGGAGAGAACTACTGCTGTTTCTTAAGTGGAGAGGACTGAGGGCATAGTGATAGAGTCAGATCTGAGATTTAAGAAAATCACTTTGGTAGAAGAGTAAAGGATGGATTGGAGTGGGAAGACACTTGAGACAAGGAAACCAATTAGAAATTTATTGTGACAGCTTAAGTGACAGGTGATGACGGCCTGAACTAGGCTGGTGGCTGTGTGATTAAAGAGGACACATATGAGAAATGTTATGAAGACAGAATGACAAAATTTGTCATTGGCTTGGATATATGGTATTGGATAGGAGTGAGAGTGAGGATTTGATGATGACAATGTGGTTATAAACCTGGATAATATGGACCATCATGATGCCTTCAGCAATAATAGGAAAACTGAGAATAGGCAAGAATTTGGGGAGAAAAAACGATGAGTTTGTTTTGTACATAATGAGTTTGAGATGCCTATAGAAATCCAATTCAACATGTGCAAAAGATAGCTGATAATGTGGGAACAGAAATCAGGGAAAAAAACTGGGGTTGTTTCAGAATAATCTACATAAAGGTGATTGTTAGACTTTCGAGAGCTGATGAAATTTCCAGGTGGAATAGCACAGATGGAGAGGAGAGCCTGTAACAGAATCTTCAGAGATCTTTATAGTTAGAGATCGTAATATGGATAAAGATCCAGCAAAGGAAATCAAGAAGGAGCTGCCAGATGGGTAAGAGAATAATCTACAGAAAACAGTGTCAGAAAAACCTACAAAAGAGAATATCCAGGAGATGATGATCGAGTGTCAAAGGCTTCCGAGAGGTCAAGTAGAATGAGGATTGAGAAAAAGTCATTAGATGTAACTATTAAAAGATCACTGGTTTCTTTGAAGTGGGTAGTTTCAGTTTCAATTATAAGGATGAAAGCTATTGTGATATGATGAATAGAGAGTATGTCCAGAAGTCCAAAGACCTAGATTCAAATCCTGCCTCTGACACTTACCGACTATAAAACTAGGCAAGTTTATCTCTCAGTATTCTAGGCAACTTTCTTACACTGTCAGATGCAGAAATAGAGCCAATCTGACTTGGAAGAGGAAATAATCTATATTGACAGAGAGCTTTCTCACTCAGGAGTTTCCTATGTCAATGAAATGATAAGTCCAATATATATGAATATAAAGGAATTAATATTACATAAGAAACCACAAGTATGAAGGATGTACAGATAGACGGGGAGACATAAATTGATAGAGAGGGAACTATGAGTACAATGTTCACAATGATTGCAATAATGCAAACAAACAAACAAAAAGAAAATCCAGAATCTGATTACTTTAGTTGAACAATATCTGTCCTAGGAAATAGAATTTAAAAGACACCTGCCTCCTCCCAGTAAAAGAGTAGATGACTATGGGTGAGGAATATTTCACAAACTGCCAAACAATATTACTGTACTAGCTGACCTTTTAAAATCATCATGCTTTATTATGAGGAAAGGGTTCCATAGGATGGTGGGAATATATCAGAAATAACTCGCGTAAAGACTAAAGCCATCAATACCATTTTCTTTTTGAAAAAATCTACTGAACTGCTTAATATGTCCACAGTACGGATACCAAAAAGTTAATACAGTCTTATGCAGTAGAGTCAACCTCACCTAAAACTGGTATATATATTTTTATTACTAGTTATTATCCCTAGTACTGCTGTTTCTGAATTACTTCCTTTCCTTTGACAATGAAGCAGAGCCGTACTCTTCCAGACACCACTTTTCACATCCACTTATGATCTTTTCACCCTAGTGTAGGCCATTAAGCATTGAATAACAGTCCAATGGGCTTAAAATAGAGAACAAATTCGTCGATCAAATACCTCAAATTCAATGTGTTCTTCACAACAGAAAAGACAAAGCTCAAATCTTCACAAGAAACAAAGCTAGATGTCTGGCAAGGAGGAACTTGGAACTCAATCCCTAGTCTTGGGGCAAAAGGCTTTGACTTGCTTAAAAAGGAGCGAAGCAAGAGTCAAGTTATTGAACCCGGGGGAACAATCTCAGAATTGGACCAGAAGGGATCTATGTAGCCTGTTGTTCCTTCTATTCTTCCCTTGTAATAGGACTAGTCCCATTATCTGAGGGTGAACTTGAATGTATTGACTAAGTAGCCAACAAGAAAGCTAAGATATTGCAGCAAAATGGAGCCACAGATTATTTAAGGGAAAAAAAAATATTGGGAGGAGGGAAGATTTGTACTTAATCCCAATACACATAAAAATAGAATTTCTTATTGATAAGATGAACATTGTTGAATTAATACATTTTATGTAAAAATAGAAAATTACTTACATTAAAAATTCCCCTGCCCATAAAAATAACAATCTGAACTTTTCTATATATTAATTTCAGTTAGCTATGAAGAACACAAAATTAAATTAAATCCTTACCCATTCAAAAAATTAAGTTGACGATTCACATTATGAAAATGCATTCACCAAGTGAATGAAAAAAAAAACAACATAATCTCAGAAGAATATAAATTGTACTTTTCCTAGAGAAAAACATAAAGATACATAATGGAAACTAGCAGCATAAAAACATCATGAAGGACAGTGAGAGATAATAGATACTCTAACTTACTGTTGTACTCTGAAACAGTAAAAGAATCATGGGAAAGTATTGATTTTCTTGATGGATCCTTTACAAAGGATTTGCTGAAAAATATGGGCAAGAAGTACATAGTATGGTGATTAAAAGGGTTTTAATCTGCATAGATAAAGGTAGTAGCCCCACAATGAGAGTTCAAATATAACAAAACACAGAAATAGATATGTTACATGAGGCAGCTGGATGAAGCAGTGGATAGAACCCTGGATTGAGAGTCAGGAAGACCTGAGTTCAAACCCACACTAGCCCTGTGACCCCTTGGTAAGTCATTTAACCTTTTTCTGCTTTAGTTTTCTTCAATATAAAAGGGAGATAATAATGGCACATAATTCCAGGGTTGCTGTGAGATCATATTTGTAAAATCAGATCACATTTGTAAAGCACTTGACAAACTCCTGAAGTGCTATACAAATAGCTATTATCATTAGATTTTCCAGGAAAATGTTTACAATGATTGGCAATCTCTCTACAGATACCTTTTCTATAAACACTGTCTCCCCCTTCATTTATTCATTTTCACATGAAAAAGCTTACAAAACCCCATTTAATATGAAATTAATTAGAAATATATTCAATGCCAAATTAGAAATTAACCATCCTGTCCATTAACTTTTTTCCCTTCTCATCCTATTATAATTTATTCCCTTCATATCATCTGGAATTATGGTGGAAAAGTTTCAGAATCCTTCAGTTACTTAAGTACCATACAATAACGAAATCTAATGGAGATAAAAACCACTCTATAATTGGATCTCTTGTGGGAAGCTTACCTTTCTAGAAATGATACATGTTTGTAACCACAGATCGATAAATAAACTGCTTGTATTTATCCGAAAAGGAAAATGAGATAACAATGGCTGGTAGCATAACTTCAGCTGAGAAATATAAGTGTTAGCTATAGGGGAAAAAAATGAAAATCACTAATCCCTTTCTTTCCTTCCACAGTTATTTTCTGCATACAAATGTCTTTGGACTTTCCATAGCTTCAAAAAAAGCCAATGAAAAGATCTCTATCTTCATCACACATTTTGACTCTATTTCCTCCTTTGTGAGCTGTGACCTTTCAGACCTACTCAAAATTCAGAACTTAAAAGGATTACTGAGTTGAAAGATATCATGGTTCTGTCATTGTTCCCTAGAGAGGATAGCTAACAGTGCAATAACGATTTTTAAAAATGACTTCTAAGCAAAAGTCCCAAAGATCTATTTTAATTTCAATGTGAAGAAATCTCTTTATAAATATATTTCATTCTTCCTCCACAGGCACCATCACTTGCTTTTTAGATACATTCCCATGTCATATACTGCAAATCCCTCATAATCACTTTACATCAGGATTGGACATAATATTTACCCATGATGGAACTCATGTGAAATAGTACAATTGGCTTCAATGAAGTCTCCCATTTAAGTTGACCCCAGCTTCTACTCAGACATTCCAGAGACACAACTACCTGTTATAACAGCAGCCAAAAAAAAAAAAAAAAAAGATACAGGTGGGGTTTTCAGTCACTTGGTAAGTTCCATAAACATTGCATGTGTAGGGTACCTGGTAGAGCAGAAGAACTGGCTCAGATGACCAAAGCCTTTATATACAAGTCCAGAAACTAGGTCTGACTGTATAGGAGCCATTTATCATTATAGATGCTATCTCAAATGAGTTGATTCATACTCATCATCATTTACTATCACCAGCCACTTAAATTCCCTCACTTATGAAGTAAGGTTGATGTGAGTGCAAGCAAGGTGGAATTTTTGTGTTTTTCTTTTCTTCCTCTTCTTCTTGAAGTTCAGTTTCCCAGGCTCATGCTAAATTGTAAACATCTGAAGAATCAAACCCCTTTGAATCCCAGTAATTCACAGCTTCATTTAGTCACATGGGCTTTGGTGCCTTCTGATTCTGAGCCCATTAGTCAAAACTGTATGTATATTCTGAGGGGAGATATTGCCTTGGGGGCTCGCTCATGGAAGGATGTTAAACTATTATTAAGTACCATCCCACTCCATGCCCAGCTGTGAATGTGAATCTCTCATCAAGGCTTGGAGAGGAGACCTCTGATACCAACCCCTGTGAGAACACTGAAATACTGGACTAGAATAAAGTACTCAAGGAAAGTGTAGGTTTTAGTGAGACTAGGATAGTTATCTGTTATTTCCCAATTACTGTGTTATTTTTTGTAGAGCCTGTTTGAGTGGAGTAGCCCTGCCCCAGACTATGCTGGAGGGGTAGAGGCCTTGCAACTCTGCTGAGCCCAGAGCCCAGACCAGAATGCCCCCCACATGTAAGGCTGGGGGAGGACAAGCTGCCCAGGAGTTGGAGTGGTGTGGGCCAGAGACAGAAGCTGGGGGCAGGAGCCCCTGGAGTCTGCTGTGCCTGAACTCAGGCAGGAGTCAGGAGTTGGTCCCAGGTCAAGATGAAAACTTTGTAACATGGCAAGAGCAGTGAGTGTGCTTTCCTGCCCTGAGATGGTTTGGGACCCAAGGTGCGATTATCTATGGTGGGATGGGGGAAGTGCCATGCCCCTGGGGGACCCACCCTGTTGCCTTTGTCACCCAGTCGCCCCCCAGGATTTGGAAGTGGGGGCTGGAGCAGTGTTAAGATTTGAACTCTTTGCCTCAGAGCATGTGTGCACCTGAGAGTGCCAGGTGAGAGCCTGCAATAGCATTGTGGGGAGAAGGACACACCCTTAAGAGGATTTTACTTGAACTCTTTGTTTTGGATAGAGAGGTTTATAAACTACTATGACCTAGGGGTGGAGCATGTTGTGTTTTCTGCTACCCCTGGAGATGTGTGGGATAAGGAAAGACCATAGCCTAGGATCCCCTGATTGTATAACAAGTATTTTGGAACAGTAGTGTTATGTTAAAGATTTTTGTGTCTGTTTTAAGTCATGTGGCCACGCTGAGAGTTACTATGTTATTATGTTGCTATGGATGTTGATATTATGTTGTGAATACTTTAGTTTCTTGAATAAGGTTTAGTTTTGAATAAATAGAGGACTTATTATACCTTGCGATAAGACATGAAAATTATTCACAGCAGCAGCCCACTGGTCTCCTACCTTGATTGGTTTTACAGTTTCCCAGACTGCAAAGATTCATCTAGAGCAGTGGTTCTCAACCTTACTAATGCTGCAACCCTTTGATACAGTTCCTCATGTTGTGGTGTCCCCCAACCATAAAATTATTTTCATTGCTACTTCATAACTATAATTTTGCTACTGTTATGAATCTATCTGATATCTGATATCCTATGCAGGATGTATTTTCACTGTTACAAATTGACATAACCCACAGGTTGAGAACCGCTGATCTAGAGTTTCATTTCCTTCCAGGAGCCAGGATGTGTTCTGCAGTACCTGATATAGTAACATACCATCCATTCAAGGTATTTTTGTAAAAGATCAATTTATATAACATTATGAAGTTTCTAAATTGCTCTGCATAACTTATCATATATGAAGTTCTCTAACTGTAGCTATTACTAGCTTAATCATACAGATGAAGAAACAGTTTAGTGACTTCCCCATGGTCATATAAGTGTCAGAGGAGGGATTTGAATCCACAGCTTTCTGATCCCAGATCCGGCAGGCTTTCTATGCTGTTTCTCATTCTGAAAAAAAAGAGAAATATGAAGTTCAACTTTGTAAATTTAAAGGACCAAAGATTTATGAGTCATTTCAATTCAATCCAATCCAACAAGCATATATTAACTACCTACTATATCAAAGTACTCTACTAGGCAATAAGGATAGGAGGACAAAATGAGAAATATCCCTGGTTCTCAAGGAGCTTCAACTCTGCCAAGGAAGGATGGTAATGAGAAATATCTTGTAAACATATAAACATATACATGATTATTTGGGGCTAGTGAAAGCACTAACAATGAGGAAGATTAGGAAAGGCCTCCGCTGGAAAGGTAACATATTAGCTGAGTCTTAAAGGAGGCCTGTAAGGATGATGATGATGATGATGATGATGATGATGATGACGACAATGATGATAGCGATAGCTCATTCTTTATATAGTTTGTTTTTTCTAGTAGCAGTAGTAGTGGTGGTGATGGTGGTGGTATAGTGGTAGGGAGTAGTAACATAGTAAGCATTTTATTACTGTTATTTCATTCTCATCTTTTTTAAAAATAGAATTAAGATCAAAGTAATCTGAAGATAGGTCACTCCTATCATTTAATATTCTACTGACTATTGAGTAGATGGACAAAATAATATCCAGGAGGCTATGAGCAATAATTCTGTCTGTGGTAATGCTTTGAGTCCAATACAGCTGATGTGTTGAATTAATAAGGATATGAGGAGAATCTGGTTTTTTAGTATGGAGATTTGTTTTCTATTAGCATATAAAGCATAGGAAGCTTCTGGCACATAATTCTAACCCCTTGATCATATCTTTCTAGGTTTCCAGTAGATACTAAATTTTCATTAATCTCCAGTGATGATACGTTGTATGCTTTCCACAATTTCATTGAATAATCTGCAATCAATATGTTTAGCTCCTTATCAATGACCTTTCTTCTAGTAGTAATAATGGGATCTAAATTGCTATCAAAAACCACAACATTTCTACAAAGAGATCAGCATGGACTAGCCATTTGCCTGCTACTTCTGATTGTGAAGTGTTAAGCCTGAGATGCTGACAGCATAGCACATTCCATGGTCAGTTGGTGAAAACAGACTGGAGGTAAAGAAAGACATTAGGACTGGATATATAGATGAATGAATGAGCAAATGAGTAAGTGAATGAATGAATGAAACCTTTATTAATATCTACTGTTGCAAACACTATTCTCTGTTGGAGATATGAACAGAAAGACTCTTAAGATAGGCTTTGCTTTTAAGGAGCTCACATTTCTGTGAATAGAGCACTGGGCCTGAAGTCAGGAAGATCTGAATTCAAAAGCTGGCCTTGGACACTTACTAGTTGTGTGTCCCTGGGCAAGTCACTTAACCATGTTCACCTCAGTTCCCTCATCTGTAAAATGAGAATATTAATATATTTTACTTTCCAGGGTTTCTGTGAGGATCAAAGGAAATATTAATTATAAAGCACTTAGCACAGTACCTGTCATATAGTAGTGCTGTATAAATGTTAGCTATTATTATAGGATATACCAGAGGTGAGATTTTAACCTAGGTCTTCCGTGATCCTAAATTTAGCACTCTTTAAATTCAATTCCATAAACTTATTTTAGACCATATAAAAGGGACTCTCCTAAGTACTGAAGATATAAAGACAAAAATCAAAGTCCCTGACTTCAAAGAAATTATATTCCATTGGGGTTTGGTCATTGACACGACATATACACAAGTTAGTCAAGGCAATACTGTCTCTGAGAAAGTTATCATAATTCATGTCTACTAGCACGTCTTGGTATTCCTGCCTAAATCATACCTTTCTAGTCCGCTCACAATGATCACTATTATAATTGTAGGTCTATGAAAAAGTCTTTTTAAGTTTTTATGTTTTTATATTTTCTCAGTTAATTTAAGTGTTTATGGTCTCTGTATTAATGAACCAAGAAAATCCATTTATGGAATTGATATAAAAGTAATTGTCTGGTGGTGGCTTAGTAGCACAGTAAATAGAACACCAGTCCTGGAGTCAGGAGAGTCTGAGTTCACATGCGGCCTCAGACACAACAATTACTAGCCATGTGACCTTGGACAAGTCACAACCCCAAGTGCTCTACCTTTCCCCTCCAAAAAGCAAAAAAAAAAAAAAAAGTAATTGTCTACTGTGATATGATTTCACCTCAAGTTATGTATTTTGCAGAACCAATTAATGATGGTATTGTGTATCTATAGTTATGTCTCAATCTGATTTAGTTGGAAAAAACATTGGATTTTGAGTCAGAAGGCCTATGTTCAAGTGCCAAATCTGCTATTTTATGTGTAATCTTTGATAAATCTTTTAAGTTTTGGAAGCCTCAGTTTATGCATCAATAAAATAGGCATAGGGTTAGAGTTTGACTATATGTTCAACCAAAGTCCATTTAGTTCTAAAAACCTCTGCTTGATGGCTGTTTATCTTTACATACACAAAGCTGTCAGCTTTAGATTTTAGGGTTTTTTTTTTTAACACTTTCATTTCCTATAACTACAAAATATTGATCACCTTTCCACTTAGAAAAATGTTCAAGGCTGCATCTCATATGGGAAAAATATTAAACAAAGCCAGATAAGCCTTTCAAGATCAATATTTTCTATGAACTTTAGATTATATGAGCCTTTCCTAATTCTCCTTCAATAAACAATTAAAGTTATATAAACACAAAATGAATACTTAACATAAAAATCTACATCACAAAAACTAAAATTGAATTAACAGGAATTACTGGTCATTATTATGTAAGTCATGTTTGAATCTGTTGTCCCTACAGACAAATCCTCAGTTTGTTCAAGCAGAAATGAGCATCAGCATTAAACCGAGGCAGAAGTATAAAGATTAGATATAATGTGCAACTAAAATATCACCAACTTTGTGTACTCAAAGAAGCTAGAAAACCAGGAAATGGAAAAAGAACTAGCATCCCTCTTCCGTTATTTAACTTACATAAAACAATCTCCATAATAAAGAAGCTAAAAGATCTTTGAAATTGCCTTGGTCAAGGATCTTCTTGCTAAATGGAGGATATTAGTGTTAAGGGTAATACAACATAAATATAAAATTAATGACAAAATCTTATGGAGGTGGATGTTAGAAGATTATGAGCAGTCTTAAAACCTCATAAAATAGTGAAGAATAATGAAGGTAAACATGAGTTTCCAGGAATTTCAAATGAGAATCAATTCAATCAAATCATCTTAAAGGCATTTGCCAATAATACTGGAAGAAGAAAAGTAAGCATGTTAATATGGTGGCTTCCTAAATGATATTTATAAACACTCAAACAATTTTGATCTAACATTTCATACAGCTGAAATTATGTGGATGAGAATATCTATTGTCCAGACTATGATATGCATTTACACGAATGAGTTGTTTGGAATGGCCTAACAGTATGTATGCACATACATATATACTATATAATATATATGCATATGTACATTCATATATGCATGCGTTGTGTGAGTGTAGATACGTATCTTAAACACAGGTACTACAAATGGTCAAGGAGATGGCACCAGAATAGAATAAGCTGTACAGTCTAGGTTGATATTTGGGAAATTAAAATTTCAATACCTCCATCCTTCTGTCCAAAACAAAAGTCCTTCTACTTAATAGAATAATTCTTCTATTGTCTAATATTTTCCAGTAATACTATTTGATTGCAAATCATGGAATTTTAAACTGTTCACAGAATCAAACTCACAAATCTCCCAAATGGCAAAAGGGAAACATATGGTAGGCATGTAGAGATTGAAGCATGTTACCAAAATATGGCTTTATTTAAGAAGTATAAAATATAATATTCATGCCAGAAAAGGAGTGGCTAATCATTTAGTGAAAGCTAGGAGTAACAGATGAGTAGCTTGTATACTTCTGGTACTCATGTAATGTTAAAAGACCACAGACAAACTTCTAGTACATTTGTTAGATAGACTGTAGGGGACTTCTGGGAGGATATGGAGAATTGCTGCTAAGAATGAGGAGCAGGTAAATTGTGATCTTTACTTTTGAAGACAATATCTCTCTCAGTAAGCTCATAGAGGCACAGAAGTATTTTAGAAAAAGGATATTTCAATTCGAAAGTAATATTTAAGTTAATTCAGAGCAAGAACATCTCATATTGGCATGCAGAGCATTCTCCTTATCTAGAATTTTTCTATCTGCTAACATAAGTCATTTAGAACATCTGCAAAGCAGGAAGTACTCCCCTCTTCATGAGATAGATGATAGGTAGATAGATAGATATGTAGATATATTGTTGTTTTTCACTCATTTTCGTCATGTCCAATTCTTGACCACCTTATTCGGGGTTCTCTTGGCAAGGATACTAGAATAGTTTGTCATGTCCTTCTACAATTCATTTTGTAAATGAGGAAACTGAAGCAAACAGGATTAAATTATTTGCCAGTGGTCACACGACTAGTAAGTAAGTGTCTGAGGCCAGCTTTGAACTCAGGTCTTTCTAGCTCCAGACCTGGCACTCTATATTCTGCACCACATAGCTGCCCCATATAAATATTTACTCACACCAGTAATGGATACAAACACATGGAAGTAGATAAGCATAAATTGTCAAGTATAAGAAAGGAAAGGAAGCCTAACATAGTACATGGAGTGATGTTGACAGTTGAGTTCCAGAACCAAGAATATCTGGGATCAAGTTTTGCCTTTGATCCAAACTGGATAGATGACCCTGTTCAGGTTACTCATGCTTTCAATGTCCCAGGCAATTCTCTACAATGATAACTTGCAGAACAGCTATAGAATTTCTTTGGTAAAAGAAAGGAGTTGTCTATATAGGTCTGGTAAAGGAAGAGACAACCAATTTAAAAGGATTTGGGCATTATTAAATAAAGTATCTATTGATGAAAGTTATTATCATGCAGAAGGTGAGAATCAGGCTTCTTTTATTGTCCCATTGGACAACTGCAAGCATTAACAGCATCAGGGGAGTGACAGCAACATGAAGAAAACTCAACAATATTGACCACAATCTTCTATAATAGAAATCTTTTAATTGCCTTGAGAAGCTAAGGTCAGGCATTGAAAATGAAACTAAAATGAGATTTTATGATCACAACTTCAGAATTTCATAATCTCAAAGGGCTGTTGTAAGTCTGAAGTGGTGCTTTCCAGAACTTCCATATGTGGCTTACTCTCCTTTTCACTTTCAACAAATCACAGCTAGACTGTTTCTAAAGTTTTTTCATCAAAAAAGTGTAATTTTACTCAATTGTGTATCATTTGTCAAAGAAAATTTATTAATAAACAAAACAAAAAACATTTAACTATGAATATAATGGAACCAAAACATCTTGAAAGTGTTTCTCTTTAAAATGTATTTTTAAATGAATATGAAAAATTGTTTTTACATGTAATTGGGGGAAAATAAAATATTATTTTTAAAAGGAAAATATTTTTCGTAGTAGGAACTTTGTTTTTAACTCTTAGTCTGTCATAATTTATTATTACTACAACTATTCTTGTTTGTTTATTTTGAGTTCTCATGGCTATTGCAGTTATCTTGAATGAAGTTTATATTACTATTCTATTCAAAGAACCGTAACTTTTCTCATAGGAAATTATATTGGGTATTTTTAAGCAAGATTCAAATTCTTTTCACTGTACTATACTACCCATTTATTTAGAGAAAGTCTTCTTAGCTTTCTTCTTGCTAGGTTACTCTAGTATATGCAACCCCAATACCAAAATTATGAATACTTTTGGAACATGAAAAAAAAGTTTATTCATTGGTTGTTATTCAGTCACGTCTGACTCTTCATGACCCTGTGGACCATCCATGGAGTTTTCTTGGCAGAGGTACTGGAGTGATTTGCCATTTCCTTCTCCAGTTTCAGACAGGGGTGAAATGACTTTCCCAGGGTCACAAAGATAGTATGTATTTCAGGTCACATTTGAAGTCTGGTATTTCTGATCCTGGCCCAGGAATCTATTCACTGTACCACTTAGCTGCTCAATATATATTTCACATAGTACTTATCCTTAGCCTAGGATGCTTTTGTTTTTTGTTGTCTGACAATAAACAGCAGCATTGTTTTACGTGTAAGCAAAGCAGATTTTTGTTGCTGCTGTTTTTGTTGCTGCTGTTGTTGCTAATGCCAGTGCCTGATGGCATGTTGGTTCTTAATAAATTATTTTGACTGAATTATTGATAGCACAAAACTAGCTTTCTCTACAAAAAGAAAAGGGTAACAATCCCCTTTACCTCCCTAGAGTAGTTTTGTCAATTCTATTTGAATATTTAGCAAAAATTTAGTTACATCCTTTGACCTAACACACTCATCTCTCTGTCTTGATGTCTTTGTTAATTGCTGCCATGATGAGAATAACCAAAAAAGTTACCATAATATTTTGTCAATTTTCCCAACACTACATTTATTTTATAATTCTGAAAACCACGCTTCTGAGAAACACCTCTCACCATCCACTTTTTTTGTATCTCTTATAATCTATGCTTTTTTGGTATCATCTAGGATACTCAATTTGAGAAGATTCTACTTTGTGTAATGATGGAAACACAACTCATTCTTTCACACTGGATGATGGCTCCTATATCTGCCAGTTTACCCTTCATTATCACTAACTCTTCAGAGCCCTGCTGAAATTTCCTTTTGTTACACCACCATCACCACCACTAGCAGTCAGTGGCCATGCCAGAATTATTTTGTCCTATCTAAAGGCCATTGGTCATGGCAGCAAGTGCAGGTCTGAAAGTTCTAAGTTTGGTAACCAAACAGAGTGAGCAATCTGTCAAAAGGAAGCTAAGATTTAGGGTATGCTTAAAAGATTGAATAATGTATTTTGTATTAGAAAAAAAAAGAAAGTATTTCAACAGAAGATGCAGGATTTTACAGTATAGCCAGTAACCCCTACCTTTAGTGAAAACAAATGAGTTCAAAAAGAAAAACACTTTAAGTGTAGTATGTAGCTGGACTCTGATGGGAAGAGTACTTCAGAATAGAACTACCTACAGATATTTTGCCCAGAAGCTTTCCAAAGGTTCCTGAAATTTGTACAATTAAAGATAACACTTGGGTACCTTCCAAAGACTGTTAAAGACCTGCTGCTACCTGAGAGAGGAAGGTAGAACATCATCAGGAATTACCTTACCTGATTAACTCCTGATATGGTCTATATCTAACAGAGGTCTGAGCCTCAGGTAATGGGACATAGACTCAGCAAGTATTGCTGAGGGCATAGTAAAGTCCAGAGGACGGTCTCAAGAGAACCAGGATTGAGATAATAGGACCTTGACAATCCGGTAGGGATGGGAACAGAAGACAAGAGGGAATAGTAATAGTAGGGGGAGAAGAAATGTAACCTACATCTCCATTCTGCCTAGACACAGTCATTACAATGAACTTATTTTATTTTATTTTTTTTGCTGCTGTAACAACTAAAGACCCCTAAAATTAGAACATATCACTTTCTAGGTTGGTTGGGGGTAAATATATTCAGTTTTGAACACATTAAAAGTGGAACAAAAGGCTAACTCACACTGAGAATTGAACTTGTGCTAAGAGTTCCACATCCACTCTCTTTGTTCGACTGTGGTGAAAACCGCAATGCTTACAAACATGACACAAGTTCAATTTCAATATGCCTAGGGAACCCTTGGGAAAACACCCTTATTAGCAACTAGAAGCACAATTGATAAAAAAAAAAAAAATACTGTGCAATCATGAGTAAAACCATCCCATCATGTGTCATCAATTCTTTCACTGTAGGTCCTCAGGGTCAAGCTTCACATACTTTAATTTTTGTTCATTTGCTCCAAGAAACATGGGTACATGCATAAACACACACTTTTAAGCTTCTTTCATTAAAACGAGAAAAGTTTTGTTCATACCACAAATAGCTGTAGTACATTTAAATAAAAAAATGTTCCTAACTGCTGCCAGTTTGATCCCCATGTTTAAACACATGAGACAGTTCTATTCCTTTCAGTGTTATCATTTGTTCAAGAAGACATAAGGAAAATTACACAAAGCCGACATTTAAGTATGCCATCCTGGCTGTGACAAGCATTACTGGTAGTTGCCCCTATCTGGGTCACTTGTACACTGAAACATTTCTATAGTAATTGCACCAAGTTGAAAGGTAAATTACCCAAAGGAAATTGATTAGGGAGAAGACACTGATGGGGTAGGGAAGCATTTGGAAAAACACACCTGGTAATCAAGTATTTGCTGCCAAATAAAGAACTTGGGATTTCCCAGGTTCCTGTGAATTGTTTTGGGAGCAGGAAGGAGGGAGTCAGCAGAGGAAGCAGGAAGAGAAGAAAGACAAAGGACAATCAATGGTAATTTTTCAATGCTGACTTAGTTTAAATTAGAAAGATACCATGTGGTCTTTTTTTTTCTAAACTATGATTTTCCTACTTGCCTTGATAATTTATTCACATTGAGGGTACTATATAAAAAAAATTAGTCAAAGTTATATGTATCATTTGAAAGCATTTGGTCAACAGGAATGAAGTATTTCATGGAGGATCCATAGAAACCCAGACAGGTAATAATAAATGGTAGAGAATGGAACCCTGGTTTTCTGACTCCAACTCTGGCATTGATTCCCCTGCATCACTTTCTGTCCAGCTGGCTAAATAAATCCTTGTTGTTGTAGGCCATAAAGAAAAGTTTTTGGAAATTGGGACTTCTAGGAATTGAATATATATGTATGTATATGAATGTATGTATGTATATATGTATGCATATATATTAAAAGAATAATAACCAGCATTTATCTAACTCCTTAAAATTAACAAAAGAAATCTATGAGATAGATACTACATGCATTATTAGCCTAATTGTAGTGATAATAGGGGAGGAAAAGGAGGGAGAGAAAGAAGGGGGAGAGAGAGAGAGAGAGAGAGAGAGAGAGAGAGAGAGAGAGAGAGAATGCTAACAAATACAATTAAAAGCATAAACTCAGGACGAAAACACATAAAAGAGAACTGAAAAGAAAGGTGGAAGTGGGAAATGATGTAACTTTAGACAAAACAATATTCAGAAGATAGTTATAAATTCCTGTCATTAACTGCATTTAGACAATACATATGGACATTCATATTTTACATAGGTTGTTATATTCTTATGTTTATGTAAATTATACATATGTATGAAAGACCTGGATTCAAGTCCCACTCCTGAAACATACTATGTGACCCTGGGAAAATCAACGTCTCAAGGTTCCCAGGGAACTCTTTAAGACCGTAAGTTGAAGAGAAAGTACAACTATGCATTGATAGAGGAAGGTCCTCTCCAAGACCTACTTATATTGAGTATGTGTGTATGTATGTATGTATTCTGAAAAGTGTTCCATGGGTTACACCAGATAGCTAAATGTAACCATGACCGAAGAAAACTTAAGAAGTCCTGGGTGAAATGAAATAGGACTGCTGCCTTCATGAATGTAGACTCATAGAACTAGGTGTGATTTTTTAGAGAATATTTAGTCTTTTGCCCACTACTACACCTCTGGATCACTGCATCATCATGGCAGAAATGGGCATAATAAAAAACAAAAATGGTAGGAATTTAACAGAAGCAGAATAGATTAAGAAGTGGCAAGAATACACAGAAGTAATAGAAAATTGTTAACATCACTGATAATCACGATGGTGTGGTTACTGATCCAGAGCTAGATATCCTGAAGAATAAAATCAAGTGGGCCTTAGGAAGCATTGCTAACAATAAGGTTAGTGGAGGTGATGAAAGTCCAGCTGAGCTATTTAAAATCCTAAAGGGTCGTACTGTTAAAGTGCTGTACTCACTTTAAAAAGTAGCAGCAAAATAGCAAATTTGATAAACAAAACAATGGTCACTGGATTGGAAAAGATCAGTTTATATCCCACACCAAAAGAGAGCAATGCCAAGGAGTGTTCAACCATAAAGATTATATTTAAGATTCCACAAACTAGGCTTCATCAATATGTGAACTGAGAATTAACAGAAAAGCAGCCTGATTTTCACAGAGGAGAGAACTAGAGACCAAATTGTCAGCATTTGCTGGATTATGGAGAAAACAAGGGCATTACAGGAAAAAAAAATCTACTTCCACTTCATTGACTACATTAAAGCTTTTGACTGTGTGGATCACAACAAAATGTGAGAAGTCCTTCAAGAGATGGGAGTACCAAATCATCCTATTTTTTTTTCCCTGAGGAACCTATGTACAGGCCAAGAAACAACAGTTACAAGCAAACATGGAATAACTAATTGGCTTAAGATGGGAAAAGGAGTATGACAAGGCTATAAATTGTCATCTTATTTAATTTATATACAGAATACATCATCCAAAATGCCAGAGTAGATGAATCAAAAGCAGGAATTAAGTTTGCCTGGAGAAATATCAACAATCTCAGATACGCAGATGATCCTACTCTGATAGCAGAAAGTGAAGGAGAATTAAGAAGTCTCTTGCTGAAGGGGAAAGAGAAGAGTGTAAAAATTGACTTGAAGCTTAACATAAAAAAAAACTAACATCTTGGCAACTGGTCTCATAACATTTTTGCAAAAACAGGAAGAATGCAGGAAATGTCAGATTTTATATTTTTTAACTCAAAGATCATGGCAGACAATAACTGTAGCTATGCAATTAAAAGACACTTGCTACTTGGAAGGAAAGCTATGAAAAATCTGGGTGGAATACTAAAAAACAGAGACATCTCCTTGATGACAACGGAAGGTATAGGAAAAGATATACTATGGCTTTTCTAGTATCAATGTTGGCTGTGAGAGTTGAACTATAAAGAAAACTGAGTACTGCAGAGCTGACACTTTAGAATTATGGTGCTGGAGAAAATTTTTAAAAGTCCCTTGGACAGCAAAGAGATCAAAAAAGTCAATACTTAAAGAAATTAATTCAGGCTATTAGCTAGAAGTTCAAATACTGAAGCTGAAGATTAAATATTTTGGTCACATGATGAGAAGAGACTCATTAGAAAATAGTCTGATGTTGGGAAAGATTGAAGGTAAAAGGAAAGAGAGACTGCCAGAGATAAGGAGGGAAAATAATATCATGGAAACAATGAACATGAACTTGGACAGACTTTGAGGTAGGATGAAGGATAGAAGGGCCTGGCATGCTATGGTCTATGGGGTCATGAAGAGTCAGACATGACTGAACAGCTAAACAATAGCAACAATCCATTGACCTCGTCTTTTAGATGAGAGAAATGAGACAGGTGTGTTGAGTAACGGACCCAAATTATAAAGTTAGTTTATGACAAGGTCAGACATTGTAATTAGAATGCCAGATCCATAGTTGTATGTTTTTTCTACTAGATCCTCGTTGCTTCCCCTAAAACTCTTTTGGACCTAGAACTGAGCTGTTACACTGTTCCTTGGTTGCAATAAGCCTTTACAGAATACTTAAAGCACAGGTCAAGATATTAAATCAGTCAATCAATCTCAAGTTTTTCTTCAATGGTAAAGTACAGAAATCAAACCATCTGGGTTCCTCTACCAGATAGTCTTTAGGCATATCTGATTCCCCTTATCTGACAGGACCCAGTAAATTGTGAAATGATGGATCATATTTGGGACAAAGGTTCTAAGGCCTTTGACATAGGGTTCATTCTTCAAATTAACTTACTTCAAAGAAGAACTTGAGTTCTGAGAGACTCACTTTACTAATGTGTAAAATGAGAGTTTAAGACTAGAAGTTTTTGAGATTGCTTCCAATTCTAGAGTTAAGATGTTATTTATTAATTTCCTGGGCCACAATGATTCTTCCCCATGATCCCATAGTAGAGGAAGTATGGTTTTCTACTGACACTATGATTTACAAATAATTGTGAGAATTCCATTTACCACTCAACAAGAAAGGCTCCAAATGAAATGGTTCCTGATGAAGAAGGTAAAAGCACTTAGCAGTTATATCAACAAACTTTGGGGGATAATGAAGGAGACATTGTAGAAGCAGTCTCAAATAGTGAAAATAACACTGAAGACAAGTGTGATGGTACATGTCTAGAATTCTTGCTACAGAAGGAAGCTGAAGTTGATGGGTCATTTAAGTTAAGCTCATCTGAGCTTCATAAGGGCTAACGCCCATTAACTGTCCATACTACCGCCAGCATCAATAGTGGGGTAATCCCCAAGAAGTAGGAGGCCACCAAGCTGGCTAAGGAGGAAAAATAACTGGCCCAAGTCAGAAAACAGATTAAGTCAAGCATCCAAGTTGATCAGCAATCTCTGAGCAGCCACTGTACTTTTTCTTGGATGAAATACAGAAAGAAGGGAAATAAAAGCAAAAAGACAGGAAGGCAGGAAACAAAAGAGAAGGAAGAGAGGAAGGAATGGAAATGGGAAGGATAGAAAGAATAGAAAAGAACACTGAATTTGGTTTACTTATTCCTGTGTGACTTTTACAAGTTGTATCACCCCTCTAGCTCTGATTTTTATTACCTTTAAAAAAAAAAAGGTGGTTGGGCAGGAAGGCTCTCTTAGACTTCAGTGATTCTACAAGCAAAATCTTTCAGGAGGTGAGGAATTTAAGAAAGGAACAAATGACACTAAGCAAATGGAGAGGAGAAGAAAGGAAACTAGTAGATCAAGCATTTATTAAGTGCTTGCTATCAGATAGGCACCTTGCTGAGTACTGGCGATACAAAGACAACAGATAGTCCCTGGTTTCAAGGAACTCAAAAAACTCAAATAACTATACAAATGAGCCATTTATACAGGACAAATTGGAAACAAGCAACAGAAAAAGGCACTAGAATTATGAGGGATTGGACAATACATCCTATTAGAAGGTAGGATTTTAGCTAGGACTTGAAGGAAGCCCAGGAATCCAGGAGACAGAGATGTGGGAGGACATTCTATGCATGAGGAATGATGAGCAAAAATGCCAGAATTTTGTGAAGGAGTGCTCCAGAAACAGCAAGAGGTCCATGTCATCAGATCAAAAATAGAGGGAAGGAGAGAGTGTAATGTCTAATAAAACTACTAAGGTAGACATAGGGAGAGTGATGAAGGTGATGGGCTTTAAATGTCAGACAGGATTTCATATTACATTCTGGAAGTGATAGAAAGCTACTGGAGTTTATTGAGTAAGGGGGCTGGGTCACATGATTTGTCTTGTGACTTAGGAAGATCACTTTGACAGTTGAGTGAAGGACTAGAGTGGGGAGAGACTTGTGTTAGGGAAACCAACCACTAGGATTTTTCAGTAATTCAAACTTGAAATGATGACAGCCTGTGCCACAGTGGTGCAGCTATCAGAGGAAAGCCATGTATATAATAGATGTTATAAAGGTCAATTTGATAGGCCTTCAAAACATTTAAATGATGAGGGGATGGAGAAGGTTGAGAGTTAGTGAGGTATCAAGAATAACATTTAGGTCACAAGCCTGAGGGACTAGGAGGAGAAGGATGCCTTTGAAAATTACAAAACATTTGGAAGAGGGAATGTTGTGAGGGGAAGAAAATAAATTCAGTTTTGGAAATGTTGAGTTTAAGATCTCTTATAGGACATCTAATTTGAGATGTCTAATAGGTACTCAGAGATGACAGACAGAAAGTCAGCAGAGTAGATTTGAGAATAAGTAGATTTGAGAATTATTATCATGGAAATTATAATTATAATCATGAAAGCTGATGACATTACCAAGTGAAATAGTATAGAGGGAGGAGAAAAGAGGGCCAGAAGAGAGCCATAGGGAATACATATGGCTAGTGGGCATGATCTAGATGAAGCTCCAGCAAGGAAGACTAAGAAACAATGGTCATATAAGTAGGAGAAAAACCACAACAAAGGAGTATCCCCAGAACTTAGAGGGAAGAAAGTATCAAGGAAGAGAGAGTGATCAATGATGTCAAAGATCTCAGAGAGATCAAAAACAATGAAGACTGAGAAAAGGCCATTAGATTTGGCAATTAACGTTCATTGGGAACTTTGGGGAACAAAACTTCATTAAAAGGAGCATAAGAGAAAAGAAAGGGGAGGCACCTGTTGTAAATGGCCTTCTCAAAGAGTATAATCACAAAAGGCAAGAAAGATATAGAATGATAGTGGGGATGGGTGAATCAAGTGAAAGATTTTTGAGGATGGTAAAGATATGGGTATGTTTGTAGGTAGTTGTGAAGCATCCAATGGAGAGGAAGAGAATGGAGATAAGTTAGAGTGAGGAAGATAGAGGAGGTAAGAAGGGTTTTAAGGGATCACTGTTCATATAAAGTAGTTAGTTTTAGAAGGGAGAGTACCACTTCTTCATGTGAATTAGGAGTAAAGGATAAATTAATGATAGAACCTTTATAAATATTACAACTCTGAGGTGTAGGTGATATCATTATCCTCATTTTCCAGTTGAGGAAACTGAAGCAGATTCAGTTACTTGCCCAGAATCACATAGCTAATAAGTGTCTGAAGCAGAATATGAATGCGGGTCTTTCTGACTCCAGTCTCGGGGCTTTTTCTATTGTGCTACCTCACTGCCTCTAGGGACGAAAAGAGATTGAATTTTCAAGCAGTCAGGATAGAAGTGGAGACCCTGGGAAGAAATAACAGAATAGGAAGGACTGTGAGCTATTAAGTCTCAGAAAGTTTTGTGGGTGAGGGCTACCAAAGGGTTTGGGATGGGGTTGGGGGGGAGGGGAGATTAGCTACATCATACTTGGCAAAAGAAAAAATATATGTATATAAGTCATGAAAGCTGGCATTTTTATTTCAAGAGCAAAGAAGTAATTAACTCATACCTGAAAAGTCACATTTTTATTTTAGCTCAATATAACATCATAGAAAACAATGTATTCTGAAGAATTTAGGGTATATTTCTTCACAACAATGTTGTGATTAAAAGATAGGAGGTCACATTCAGTCATGTCTCCATCACAGTCTCATTTTAAGCATTCTTGCTATTCTATTAAACCTCTTGAATATGTAACAAGTAGGAATTTATCACAATCAAGTAGGGCCTTGACTGACTTTAATAAAGAAAAAAATCTAAGTGAACTTAGTATTTTCTAATTCTTTTAGAGAAATTTCAACAAATAAGATCAAGGTTAGCTGCTAACAAAAAAAAAAATTCTTATTTTTCTATTAAATAGTCCCTCCAACTAGATAATGTGCATTACTAACTTAGTTCTAGATAACCTATGGTCAAGAAATTTTGAAAAAATTTGATAACTATTTAAATAAAATCTGGGGTTTTTTTTGTAATCTTTTGTATTTTATTTTACATGTTTAAAAACATCATTCTGAGAAGAAGTCCAAAGACTTCACCTCTATGTCTAATGGGTCCATGATATCCAAAAGGCTAAGGACACATGCACACGCATATATGTATATGTGTATGTAATATATTACATGTATTTTTAAATGGGAGTTTTTTTGAGTTTAATTTACAATACTCTTAAATTCTATCTTTTGACAAAATATAGCCTTGCCTTTCCTCAATTAACCCAAATTAGTGATGTTTCACTGTATTTATTCTAGCTAGGGCTTTCAGCTGATTTTTGCTGTACACACAGGAAAGCACCTAGAAGCTCCTCATGGGCAAAGACACAAGAGATGAAAAATAAATGAGGAAACACTATGGATTTTGCACCTTGCCTGAAATGCCCATTAGGAATCTTGCAAATATTCTCTTTTTCTGCTTGTGAATGAAATATAAAGCAATCTCCTTTCGCCACAGGAATATCCACCTGCATCCAATTTAGTTTGTTAGCTCAGACACTGGGCCAAAATGAGACAGGGTAATAGGCTTGCTGTTTACATGAAGGATCAAGAAGAACGAGTGTCAGGCTTTCTGGAAAATCTGATGCTGTACTTGCAGGCTTTCCACTTAAAATCTCCTGCACAACAAAGACTGGCAGGTGGTGCTACTTGAAGGGCACTAGAGAAGCACTGTGTGGCCTTGTCAATTTAGCCTTGTTATTAATTTATTAAGTATTTAATGAGCACGTTATACTATGTGCAAGGCGCTCAGTGGCAGGATATTGTAAATACCAAGATAGATAAGACATGACCCTGATTCTCACAGAGTTTTCAGGTTAGTCATTCCAGACGTAAGTAATTTGTTTCCATATAGCTCTAAAAATCCAATTTCAGTTGGAAGGTGAGAAGAAATGTTATTCCTGTGTATAACTTTTTTTTTTAATAGTGTTGGATAATGTACAACATAGGCATGAAATAGTCAAAAGAAATTTAACCACTTTGGAAAGCAACCTGACAGCTATTGCCAATTTGAATAATAATCAGTATTCCTGAGCAGGAACAGAAGGGAGTAAATTGTTACCATTGTGCTAAATGGATCTATGTAGTAGAAAGGGATACAAAGCTCTCCTCTAGTTTACCAAGACAGGGTAACCAAAGCTAGAAGATACATAGGAGATGTAAAATAGCTAGCATTTAAATAAAGCTTTAAGATTTGCAGAATGCTTCACATCCACTTCATTTGAAGTTCACTACAGCCTGAGAAATAGGTTACAGGCATTGCTATCCCTAATTTATAGATGGGGAAAATAAGACCCAGAGAATTTCCATGATTCCCTCAGAGGCATAACAACTGGAAAACACTACACCAGAGATTAACATTCAAGTCTCACCTGAATATAGGTCCATTGTTCTTTCCAAGCACACTTCTACAGATTTAAAGAGAACATATTTCCATTTCATGTTTAGTTCACTTTTGCCAAAATAGTCATAGGATTTGGAGGTAGGGATGCTACAGTTTTCATATAAATAGCTTCTGATCTAATGTAGTTTGAGTCAACTGGATACCAAGTATGGCAAAGATTGTTATTGCTAACTTGACAACAGCAACTAATTCTCTCTCTTTTTTTTTTTTTTTTTGCTTTTTGAAGGGAGAAGACAAGGCAATTGGGGGTAAGTGACTTGGCCAAGGTCACACAGCTAGTAAGTGTTAACAGCAATTAATTCTTAAAGAAATGCACTATAGTATGATAATTAGGTCATTGAAAAGTTTCAACACCTAACTAGCTTCACCTCTCTGAGGCTTCAAGTGTTAAAGAACAAACAAACAAAAACCCTCAGGCCAAAACATGAAAAACTATCAGAATCCAAGCCTAAGGGTAACACTTCCAGGAGGTTTTATATAGGAGGAGAAAGGGAAAGGCAAACAAGCAAACCAAAGCTGAGATAAATAGAATTTGAGTTGGAACATCTTAAAAAGCTTTGGGTTCTTATTTTGAACTAGCATCTTATTCCTATATGAAACTTTCTAGAGATTAAGTCATAAACATTCATATTATTATTTATCAGCCAGATTATCTAGATTAGAATAATCAAAATGACTAAAACAAACAACATGGTGAAGGAAGGTCCCTTCCAACTATATAACTGTATAAATCTATTCTCAGGTCTAAGTGCCAATAAAGACTGTTGCCCGTATGTTTTCTAATACATGCCTCTAGGTAGTAACACTATTGAATTACAGTCACAAAGTTTTCGTTATTAAATGTTCTATGTGGCCAAGTCTATTGAAAATCCCCATTTGTGTTCTAGTAAACTTCAACACAGACTATTGCATATTAGACCAGAAAGGATGGGTTCAGTCATAGCATATCAGATCTGAAAAGGGCTGAGAAGATTAAGATTGATTCTGAATCATTTTCTTAATGATGCTATTTAAAAGTAATTGATTTTGTCTTATAAATGCTTTTGTCCTGGAATTGTTTGACATAGCTTGTCTCTGAACTCAGTTTAGAAGTCAGCTGACTCTCCTGCTAATCACTGATCTGTTCTTGCCTTTAGGAATTTTGCTAACCTTGGGGAATATGTGTAAAAGAAAGGGAGTCAGTCCTGATAACTTTACTGCACCAAGCCATCGTTTCAAGGATGTCTGGTTCGATATCCAAAAGTGTGGGCTGCTATTTCATGCCTAGACTCAAATAATCAGCATTTCTTAGTCCCAAGAGTGTAAAATGGTGGGGATAGGGGAATAACTGCTAGGCTCCATTACCAAACTTCCAACCAATCTTGCTGTTCCCCGTGCCTCTGCTCTGCAACCAGTCATGTTACCCTTAATCCTATGATGTCATTAACCCTGTTCTGGTCTTTGTTTTGTACACCCTGAACCCTCTAAAAGGAAAACCGACCTTTTGCATGGGGACTTGGGCATAAATGGAAGCAACCACTGACCCATTTATTGACAAGTAGCATGCACCAGCTAATATATGTTATTGTGTGAGATATACCTCAGTTTACTCTTGTTAAATCTCAAATGCAACAGAGCCTTGGGGAGCATCTAATCCAAATGCAAAATAGGCTTAGAGAGGTTGGTTTTTTTGTTTCATTGCCTTATTTTCCCTAAGATCATATTGCTATTTAAGAGTAGCATCATGATGAAAACCTAGGTCCCCTGATTCCAAGTCCAATGCTTTTTTCTTCAACAAGTTACTTAGTTTGAATAAGATCACTTTCTTTCCTGAAAGAAAAGCTAAGAGGTGAGTCTGTCAAAAAAAGTGCTTAAATTACCTCCTCCTGGCTTCTTTTCACTTTAACAAAAAACATTTGAGACAAATCCTTCATTTTATAAGAGGTTTCAGGGAATTTTCTTTACTGAAAGGAATAGGACCTCTTGGGAGAGACAGCTGCCAGTGGGGTCTGATGATTCTGGGTGGAAGATAGGAGACCAAATTGAAAGGAAAAAAGTTTTTAAATGTATTAACATGGTAAGGAAGCTTCTGCTAGAAGTTTCAACTTCCTAGGGAACAGATTTAGTTTTTATAATTTCTCTGGACTCCTTAAAGTACCCAGCCAATCAACAGCATTTGCAGCAACTGGGGATGGATAAGTAACACCTGTCAGAAGAGAGGTGTGGATAGAGAAAGGGGAGAATCATTCAAAAGAGAAAGGGGGCATTCCACAGGAATATTTGCCATGCAGGTGGCAGGGATTTTTATCAGAATGAGAAGACATACATGTTCAAGGGCAGGAGACACAAGGAAGTGACCAAATACTTTTACAAGAATGAGTCCCTTTAGACAAACCTGCAAAGTTGAAGTAACCGTTTAGATGAGACTGAAGAAGTCTCTTATCCAAAGATAACAAATTGTTGCTACAGTTGAACAGATTATTCTCTGTTTTACTAGGTCCTTACATGATTTATTATATTTCTTCTTCAATAAGAGTTGGAAACTTTCTATTATTAGACCATAGATGGTTGGGGGGCGGGGGTGGAGTCCCTATATTGTTAGTCCATCAGAATATTTTAAAATGTTTGTGAGTCCTATTTTTCCTCACAGAATTAAGGGGATATCTAATCAGAAATTTGGAAGTCTTTCTAAAGACTTCTCAACGAGGTCTCTAAGTGATAGAATACTTCTCCCATAATTTTGATGCTTCTGCCTTTCTTTAAAATCTGCTTTAAGTTCAAGGATGCTCTTGACATTGAACAGTTTCTTTTACCCTACCACATTCAGTGCCTGCTCTTAAAACAATAGTGATAAGAAGGAAAATACACTTAAAGAGCAAAATCTGGAAGGAAAATATTTTTGTTGTTGGGATTGTTTAAGCATGAAATTCATAATTTAATCACCATGGCTCCAATATTTGAAGGTGTGTCATTTTGGCATCTCTATTCCATGTATAATTTTAGGTGCACAGAGCACCAGGTATTCACATCTTGGAGCTTTAAAATTACCATCTCAACACTATTATACAACTTAGAAATTGATTTGGGAAACAATCCTGATTAGCAGGCCAAAACAAACAAAACTTTCCAGTCTAAATTAATCAAATGTTTTGTGACAAAATGAACGCATTTTTTAATACCTGAATACAGACAGTTCACTTGTTGGTCACATACCTTATGCTGAACTTCCATGAAGATGAATGATTATTCTAATAATTATATTTTAATCATATTAAAGTGAATCAAGTCATGATTAATGAAGAAATATGAATCATATTAAAATGTCTTAGTCTAAACTTATAGTTTTGTGGACTTATCAGATTTTAAATGTTAAACAATATTCTTTTTTAATCAAACATTTCTGGATTGTTGTTTCCTAAATCTACTAGGTGAGCTTCTTATTTAATGGAATTCTTCAGTTAACCTCGTTGCTGGCAAAGAATGGATGACCATTTTGAGGTAATGTTATATAGAGCCTTCCCATTTTAAATATAGGTTGAGTTCAGTTACCTCTAAGATCCTTTACATCTTTGAATTCCTAAAACGCTGTGTAGTATTCTGTAAATTTATACTTAGTTTGCCAACTTAGTATTGTGGGGTCTATAGGAATAAGATATTATTACCTATAAGCATTATCTTAAGCTTCACTTACTGCTGCAAACAAAGTGTTGTCCACGCAAATTTATATTTACATCAATGCTTCAAGAACCTATGATTTTGTTGGAATAAGTATTCCTTCCATCTTCATTTCTAACTTAGTACTATGTTTCTCAAACTTTTTGGTCTCGGAACCCCTTTGTATTCTTAAATATTATTGAAGACACCCCACAAAAAAGAGTTTCATGTAGGTTATATTTATCAATATTTAACATATGAGAAATTAAAATATCTTCAAATTATTACGACCATAGTTTTGACCTAATGGACCAATTCTGGGACCACACTTTGAGAACTGCTACCTTAAAAAAAAGGTCTTTAAGTGAAATAATATTTGTAAAGCATTTAGCACAGTGCTTTTCACATACAAGGTACTTAACAAATCTTCATTTTGCCTAGGCCCATTTCATGAGTTTCTGTGGCAGACATTTTTTTTATTTTGACAAAGTCTTTATTCAGGAGATAACCAATGAGCCTCTCTGAACTTACAGTAGCATTCTTTTGGGAAGCTGCTGGTGCATGGCATTACATTATGGTGTAGTCAGCAGAATTACAAAGTATAGTGCCTCTATTTGTTCCAGGATGCAGGATCCTTGGCCATTTAAATTGAAATTATAAAGGCCAAGGATCCTGGAGGGCTGGAATGTAATGGTAATTAATTGAAATTTGAAGACCCTTTTTTGTTATGTCAAGTAAGCAGATACTTAGCCCTTAGTCAAACCTCTGTGAAAGAGGCAGAGGGTGTGAACTCTGTCTCCTGTTGCTGACATAACAGGAAGGGTTTGGATGAAACAGGAAGCCAATGCTGTGTGTGTGTATATAAGAAAAGCCCCAGAGAGGCAGAATCAGAATTTTTCTCCTGGTGGAAGAGAGAGAGAGTTTCTCTCAGTGAGCATCTAGAAGCTGACCAAGAACTGAGAGAGGATTTCCCTGAGACCAGAACCTGGTGAAGGCTGAAGTTGCTGCCAAGAAGGCTGTCTGGAAGGCTGAGATTTCTTCTGGGTCCTAGAGCCAGCTGAACAGAATGAAGAAGCATGACCAGGATGCCAGTACTTTGTGTCTTAGTTGATCCTTGAATTCCCTGGAACAAAAGTTGTGAAGGTTTTGAGATGTGCTGGACCCTGTGAACTTAAGTGTGTAGCAGGAACTACCCAATGGACTGGACAAGGACCTGGGAGCTGTCTGCCTCTGAACCCAAGTGACTTCTTGGTGGATTCAGGTAGGAGCTGGGACCATGAAAGGGGATTCAGGGAATCTAAGAGACTACCCCGAGTGAAGAAGAAGAAAAGGCCTCTCCTTTGATATTGAAATTGAAGTTTACTAGAGACTGAGGGGTGGAGGGTTTGTGTAATTTTCTATTGATTGTATTTAGTAATTAATAATACTTAGTGACTGGTTGTTAGATGAGTGACTGCTTAAGTTAACTTATGACTGCCCCATTGAGTGGAAGACTACTGTATTTTGAGATGACTGAAGGACTGAGTAAGGAGGCAAACCTTCTTAGAGATACCAGATGATTGTTCTTTTGTTCTTTCTTCTAAATACTATGGCCACTTTGGTGAAAACTATGTGGCCATTCTCATGATAAGCTGTTGTGAACACAATATTGTGATTTTCCGTGATAACATGTAATGTAGTGAATACTATATTGTGGTTTGTTGTGAATGTTTTCCTTTGATTTGTTTTTGAATAAATAGGGTGTTCACTATACTGTGTAATCAGAACCTTAAAAGCTGTTCACAGCAGCATTCTTTTGGGAAGCTGCTCATGCATGGCATTACAATAACGTATCTTCATAAAATTTAATTTGCCACAATAGTTAACAAAACTTGTCCTGCTTTCTTCTGTGTGGTTTTATATTAACACCCTTGTCTTTCTTTTTTGACATATCTCTCACTACCAGGTAACTCAGCCCCACCTCAAATAGAGACCATTCCTTATAACAGAGTATAGTCATTTTTGCTCCCTTTTTTTTTGCTTTTTTTTTTTGGACGGGAAGGCAGAGTAATTGGGGTTAAGTGACTTGCCCAAGGTCACAGGGCTAGTAAGTATTGAGTGTCTGAGGCCAAATTTGAATTCAGAGACTCCAGAGCCAGTGCTCTATTCACTGCGCCACCTAGCCATCCCAATTTTGCTCCCATTTTCAGAAAGATCAATTCTTTTCTGTAGCTTTATAGAATTGTTTTATTATTGCCTTTTTAGAAAAAGATGCAAAAAGAGAGAAAAAGAATCCCATCAACACTGCCATGAAGCATTCATTTAGAAACCATGTTTATAATTAGCTGCCCTAAAGCTTATTTTAGATGTTCCTATCTTTTGATGGCTGTTCAGAGCAAGGAAGCAGGGACTAGAGGACTTCAAGCACTAATTAGTGCTCTTCCCCAATGCTAGCTCTGAAGCTTAAAATTATTGCTCTTTAAAAGTTGAATATCATGAATATTTGAAGAAACAGAGAATCAACATCTACTAAGAAATAACAATTACAATAATGCAAAGCTCCTGTGGACTCTTGTTCAAACTGCTTACTGAGAAAGTTTACCACAGTGCTAAAAGTTGGGTAATCTTGGCCCCTTAGTCCCACCAAGTTCATTTTAGGACAGTTGTTGAGGCAGTTTGTCTCATCTGAGTGAATACAGAAACATGAGGTTTTCACTAATTAGAACTCAAAATGTGTTGGAAGCACTGCATACAGATTCTTCTTCACTCAAGATAACTGAATACTTTAAGACATAGATCAGTGTGCTTGAAATCAACTCATTTATGTGCTGGGTAAGCACATTTGAGGGTTTTTGTAAATATTTAACTCTAGTAGACTTTCTGTCAGACCAGTACTAAAGTCTACTGAGGTAAGACAAATGGTGTCTAAACTAATGACAGTTAGTATAATGTCTCCTTAGCAGATACTAAGAATTTACCCAGTAACCCAGTGGGGTTTTTTTTTGGTTGTTTGTTGTTGTCACTATTATTGTTTTTAAAGGCAGATCTTGTTAAAATATCCCCTCCTTGCAAAACTCACCAACTTGCTTTCCACACACCTTTATGCTATTTGATGCACTTTATGTTTAACCAATGTTATAGAATTACCCTGCATAGTAAAAGTGTGTAATACGTTGTCTTTTTCAATTATTTTCTTTTTAAATAAAAATAATCAGGCACAGGATTTTTGCCATTAGTCCTATTAGCAGAGGAATTCAAAGCCTTTAACAATCTGGCCACCTCCTATAATTCCAATCTTTTTATCCCTAACTCACACCATAAACACACACACACACACACACACACACACACACACACACACACTGGGATGAAGGGGTGAGAACTATAGAAATGCATGAAGGGGCTGCCATCTGAGTCACTGGACAAAGTACATACAACAACAAAACTACAGGACAATCTGGTCATAGAAATGGTTCAGCATAAAACATCTTCAAAGTACCAACCAGTCCTCAGAAGTAGTTGGTGGCAAATAAAGTGCTAGGCCTGGAGTGAAAAAGACCTAAGTTTAAATCTAGCTTTAGACAAGTAGTAGTTGTCTAATCCTGGGTAGGTTACTCAACCTCTGCTTACTTCAGTTTTCTCAACTGGAAAATGTGGATAATGATAGCACCTTCCTTATAGGGTTATGAAGATAAGATTTGTAAAAGTGCTTAGCACAGTGTCTGGCATATAGAATGTCCTATGTAAATACTAACACCCTTCCCTTCCTCTTTCCTTCCTTCTTTCCTTCCTTCTTTCCTTCCTTCCCTCCTTCCTTTCTTCCTTCCTTCCTTATTTCTTTACTTCCTTACTTCCTTCCCCAATCACACACTCTCATTTATAGCTGCAGTTATACAAAGGACTGGACAACCACCTAGTATGGCATAGTGCATTGAGTACTGTACTTAAGAGTGGAAAAGGCCCAGGTTCAAATTCTGCCTCTCATACTTATTATTTTATGACTATGAGAAAGTGAGTATCTCTAAACCTAGGTTTTCTGGTATTAAAAATGAGCATACTCCCTTTAGTATGTATTTCACAGGGATGAAAATTACTGGGAAAATTCTAAAGAGATCTGTCTGAAATAGATTTAGACTAACATTTTACAAGATATCACAAGAAGGACAGAATGGATACATGACCTGAATATTAAAGGTCATACTATTCTTTTTTTCTATAGGCAGAATAGAACCAGATCAAACAATTTTCACAGATATAGTTAGGGGAGAATTCTTTTATTCTTCTGATTAATATTGAATTGATTAGATTTCTAAAGTATTTAAAAATTATTTTTACAGTGTATTGTCATATAAATTGTTCTAGTTCTGCTCATATCACACTACATCAGTTCATAGAAGTCTTTCCAACTTCCCCTGGAACTGTTCATCTTATCATTTATTGTGACTTAAAAATATTTCATCATTTATTATGACTCAATGATATATAGTGTGGTTTGTTTAACCATTAATCAATAGGGGATATATCACTGAAATAGACAATGTACCAAATGTACCAAGAATTAGAGTCTGCCAACTATAAGCTGCTGATCTTGATTCCTGGCAAAATTCTTGAATATATTTTGAAAGCGTTAATTACACATTAATCTATAATTGATAAAATATCAACTGATAATTTATCAATATCAAAGGATGTTCTAGTGAACATCTAGAAAAGGAAGCAGTGAAGACAGTTATCATTTTTTTTTTATCAAGAACAGGTCATTTCAAATTAACTTCATTTCCTTTTGTGAAGAAAATGTAGTCTATTGAAGGTACAGTTTACCTACATTTCAGCAAAACATTTAACAAAATCCCTTAGAGTGTTGCTGAGGTTGGAGCTGCTGCAACTTTGTCAGTTCTTAGCCAGCTATAATGAGTAACTTTCCAGTCTTGCTATGCTCCTTACTTCATACTGCTACATATAGAAAAAAAAAGGTTCTTGCTGTAAAGGGTTCAAATAGTTTACAGAGCTCTACTTTGATCTTGGAAAAATTAAATGCTAATCAATAGGACATTCTGAAATTTATTGCATGTGATGAAATTTTCTTAATACTTGCTACAGTTTTTTTTTTTAATGTTTCTCAGTGGTCAAGAAAGCTTACTCCAGTCTTTCATGTACTAAAGATTTCTTGCTCTGCCATACTCCTTCCAAAGAAATCCATATGGTTGAATCTTATTTAATGAACTGATTATTGTTGTTGAATGCCTAGTAATGAAACCTACATGTCTACTATTTGTGAGAAGACTATGTCCCTAGAATATCACTTTTGTAAGTAGATTGGCACCAACAGCCACATAGCTTAACATTCAGTTAAATTATGTGTAAGTTATTGTAAATACCAGATACTATACTGATTTTGGTCCAGGTTGTGTAATTTCTCTCTGTAAAAATGTTTAATGCTGTAATGTGTCAAATTAAGTCTTTTCAGTTTCTGAGAAAAACATTATTGAACTCATGGTGTAAGTAAGTTTGCATCTTATAAGCAAAAGTCTATCAAGCTAAAGACAAAATAGTTTAAAACAATGAAACCATACCTAATATCACTAATTACATAAATTTCTTACCCCTCGTCACACAAAAAGTCACTAAATTTCTTTCATGCCAGCTCAAGTTAATTATACTGTGCATGTGATGCAATCCCCTGATTAAGTCCCACACTTAATATTTGTGGATGCGTTAAGACAAGATTCTTTCTTTCCATTTGGTAATTTCCATCAAAATAATTTTAATAGAAATAGTGGAACTGCACATATTTTAAAACTCCATCTAAACAAGCAAACTGATTCAATGTTGTTTTATATAATAAATTTCTCTAGCCCACATTTTAGAAGAGTACTTAATCACTACTTTAAAGGCTAGTCTTTCTTTATCTTGTCAATAATCTGTCTTAATTTTTACTATAAAAAGTTCAACCAATAGCTTTGTTAGTTGCGTGGATATAAAATCATCTCAACCACATAACCATTATGGACAGAGGTCAATACATATGTATTTTAAAGTGCAATCTTCCATTCACTTGATCCATTGACTAGAATTTGTCAAAGATATTGAATATAGGGTTCTAAACCTGAAACAGAAAGTCTTGTTCCTCTTTCTTAATACATGTGCTGACACTTCAGGTATTATCTTCATGAATTCTCATAATCTAGATTCTAAACTGCCAATTTCTTGGTTTCTTAGGCTTGAATTTACATAAAATATTGTAGCTGTTGAGATGCCACATAAAATAAATGCCTTTAGCTAAAGATTAATTGTAAGCTCAAATTACTATACTTGGTAACTTCTTCTGATAATAATTAAGTTTATGCCATAGAGATTTCATGTTCATCCAAGAAACCTGATTAAAATTTACATGAGAAAGTTTATATATAAAATAACTGATGAAAAAATACAATATGTATCTTTTCTCTGTGATAGGTAAATTTTGGAGAATTGGATACCATATACAACTGTGACTTTATTTGTATGAATTGTTAAATCATGTTCTTTGAGCCTCACTGAAGCCTTTGTAAAATCCCTTCTGATTTTTACTACTGTTGCATGATTGGAAAATATTTAAAGTACTACAAAACTTCAGTGGTCCAAAGTGAAGTATATTAGTTCTCTGTAACTATTTTTTTTTCAATGTGTGCATGTAATTAAGACTCTACCAAATTATATTCATTAATAACTTGTCATAACCATCAGTTGTCCATATCTTTTTGCTCAGCCTCCAGGCACAAAGGAAATGTTTTCAAATCAAACTAGAATAATTCTATTTGATTGCTCTTATTTTATTTGATTGTGCTCACTTTACTCAATTATTCATGGAAGTATCCACTAAGTTGGAGAAGCAACCCCACAGACACATATTTAATTTCTTTTTTTGTGGCTGTTCTTAACATCACTATATCTGTAATCTGATTGTTTTATAACTAAAAATTTTATAGCAATAAAGTCGATGTGATTTTTTAAAGTCTCTCAGAAATGGTTAAATGCTGGTATATATAGTGTATATATCAGCTTAGCAAGAGGTCTATGTTGAAGTGACCCAAAAGTCTGTTCTTGATTCTTATATTCTTCAACATATTCATCCACATTGTTATTTGGAGAATGAAGAACCATTCATCTTGCCATTTTGTATCCTGTGTACTAAGAGATGCCAATTCACACTTAGTTCAGATACAGTAATTAATTGACAATAGCAGAAAATCATTTCACTTCAAAATTTCCCTCATATTTCATTTGCTGAAGGTGAACTTTCTTATCTTCTGTAATTCTTCCTGGTATTTCTTAGGTCCTTATATTGCAGAAAGGGTCAGAGGGGTATCAATGTTCAATAGAAACAGAAATAGAGCACAGCTACTGAGCATGAATGGATCACTAAGTTAATCCAACGACCAGATACTTTACATCACTTCCTCCCTCTTCTAGCTGCCCCTTTTTGGTGTTTTGAAGTTTCTTCATGACTTTCTATTTCTCTGTCACTTTATATATGCATGAAGATGTCTATTTTTCTCTACCCCAAACAATGCTACTTCCTTCACCAGTCTTCATGTTTTCAAGTTCTCTCTGCACCCAGGTCATTCTCCTATGGACATGCTTCAATTTTCATATACCACTACTACTACTACTACTACTACTACTACTACTACTACTACTACTACTACTACTACTGTTGATGCTGCTGCTATTAGTACTACTATCTAATATTTATGTAGCATTTCAAGGTTTGTGAAACACTTTATAAGTATTATCTTATTTGACCCTCAGGGCAACCTGGGAAAGGGTAGATGCTGTTATTATCCTCATTTTACAGATAAGGAAATTGAGGCAGATAGAAGTTAAGTGACTTGCTCAGGGTGACACAGCTGGTATATACTTGAGGCCAAATTTGAATCTGGGTCTTCCTGACTTCAGGTTCATTATTCCATATAGTATACCACCTCATTGCATTTACTCATTGAATCCAAAATATTTGGGCCTCAGAAAGAAAGAACACAATACTCTGAATGTGCTCTTATCAGGTAAAACCACAATGAAACTATTACCAGTGATTGCAACATTTCCTATAAATGTAGTTTGTGATTGTATTTATGTGTTCTGGCTGCTACAACACAAAGTTGATTTGTCGTTTCAAATTTATTGTCCATTAAAACTATAACTCTAGCACAAACTATTGTCTGGCCATGCCTTTTCAATCTTACGCTCATACAGGTATTTTTAAAAACATTTTTATTTAAAGTTTTGAGTTCCCCTCCCTCTCTTTTCCCTTCCCCCTTCCCTGAGAATGTAAGCAATCAGATATTTGTTATACATGTACAATTATGTAAAACATTTCCATATTAGTCATGTTGTATAAGAAGTTCTTAAGCCACCACTGTAGGAATTGTCAATTATATTTCTCTTATTGAGCAGCTAGGTTGTGCAGTGGATAGTGTTGAACCTCGAGTCAGGAAGACTCATCCTCCTGAGTTCAAATCTGGCCTTAGACGCTTACAAGTTGTGTGACAAGTCACTTAACCCTCTTTCCCTCTGTTTCCTCATCTATAAAATGAGCTGGAGAAGGAAATGACAAACCACTACTATATCTATAACAAGAAAACACAAAATAGGGTCACATAGACTTTGACAAAATTGAAATTGACTGAGCAACAACAATACTTCTCTTATCTTTGATCCACAGAAGAAAACATGGACTAGTAAATAAATGGTTGGTCTCAAATCCAGGAAAACCTGGGTTCAAGTCCTGCCTCTAACACATGCTAGCTATATGACCTTAAGGTTACTTATCCTCTCTAGGCAAATGTCTAAGAGTAATCTGTAGAGGAGGTGCCAATATTCATTTATAGATGGGATTTTCTCATCAGGAAGTTCTTTATTCTAGTGAATTGAAATGGGAAGTCAAGTCCCCAGCCCTATCCCTATCCCTAGTCACAATTTTGACTCACTCTTCTAGTCTGTAGAAGACTTTTGCTTTTGTCATTTCACACATTAGCTATTCTTCCCCAAATCATGCCATTTTCTTGTTAGATAAACATACTATCAATCCCTTGTCCAAGGACAAGTTATTTGGGCATTCCATTAGAAATTTCCCTAGAAAACCCTTCAACATAAGTATTCTCCATAATATCATAGTTAACATTTGAAACCTAGTTATTTACATGGTGAAGGCAAGTATTATTGTATTTAGCTTACCAGTACAGGAATGTTCTTCAAATGAGTGGTGGCATTGAGGAGGCAACTTTTTTTTCAATTAATAAGTTTTTTTTTTTCTCTCCCTTTCACCTTCCCTCACCTAACAACTCCCACTGGAAAAAAAAAAAGTAAAATGAAAAATTTTGTAACAAATGTGGATAATCAAAGGAAAAATATATTCCAACATTGGCCAAAACTTTCTGTTTCATTCTGCATATTGAATCTACCACTTTTCTTACGGATGAAGGAAGTGTTCTTCTTTAACAAAAGGCTGCTTGAACCTTGGTTGCTCATTGCATTAATCAAAATTCTTAAGTCTTTCAAAGTTGTTTGTATTTGCAATGTTGTTTTCATCACAAATTTTGTTCTCCTGGTTCTGTTCATTCCATTTTGCATCATTTTGCACAAGTCTTCCCAACTTTCTCTGAAATTGTGAAATTATCATTGCTTATTTCACAGTAGTATTCTTTTATATTCATAAACCATAATTTCATAAGCCATTGTCCATCTGATGAATATTCCTTTAGTTTCCAGTTCATAACCATCACAAAATGTGCTACTATTGTTTTACTTTTGTTCTCCAAGAGGACCAATGACATCACAAGGGTGACGTCTTGACTTGCACTTAAATTGGATTTAAGTGAAGTGGACTTATGAAAAGTTGTCAGCCTCACTCTCTCCTCTGGAGTCTTCAAAATCCAGTAGCAAGATAAAAGTCAAGACAAATGGCAATGGCCTGGGATGCAGTGATTGGTGACCTTGGCCTTTCTAAGTCTTTCCCGGGTCTCAATTTGTCTGAGTCAGTGCCCTTCAATGATTGAAGGATAGGTAAGAATTGAGACAAAAGATGGACTAATTTACCATCACAAAAATATCAGTTTAGGAGAGGAATGCTTTCAAACTTTCAGATCAGAAGAGAAAACAATTGCTATGTACACTCATTCTAAGCCATCAAAACCTAAGAATAAGCCACAAGAGGTTTGGATTAGGGTCTGCTGCTATAATTTTTTTGTATATGTGAGGTTTTTTTCTAATTCTTTCTTTGATCTCTTTGGAACATAAGTCTTATAATGCTATTGGTGGGACAAAGGGAATGCACAGTTCACAGCTACTGGGGTTCTTTGCAAATTGTCAAGACAAATTTATAGCTCTACCAATAGTTGGACAAAAGAACCTGATTTTTGAGAGGGCAACTTTTATTTTTCAAATGTGATGGGACTGAAGATGGCTGTGTAGAAGCAGGAGAACTCTGCAGCTCCCCCAAAAACCACCCCAAATACCTATAAAATATGACTCTAAACAAATTTTAGAGCTCTAGAACCCACAAAATTACAGAAAAACACATCTCTTGATTAAAGTAGCCCGGCAGGTGGACAGGAAGGGCTCATTGAAGCACTCTGGGAGCCAAGCCCAGGCTAGCCTGAAACCGTGGCTGTAGCCCCAAGTCGGTCAAGACAAGCCCCAGGTGGAGCACTTGATGAGAGTGGATCACCAGCAGCTGTGGCAGTTTCCAGAATTATCAACCCATAAGAGCCGAGGACAAAGTAAGGTCAGTGGAACTTGGCTAAATTTGGGGGGAAGGAGTGGGTATGGCCGACTGCCCCCAGGGCAAGAAAGGAGTGGAAGTGGCCCCTGCAGCTGCCTCCAAGTGACTGCTTCAGAGTTTGCTGCCTGCAGATTGCAGGGGGGCAAAGCGATCATTCAAAGGCTAACTGCTATTGCCTTAAGCTACCTGGATCAGGATCATGGTCTTGAGTGGTAGTCTTGAGGTATGTGAACAGTGAGCCAAAGCGGGTGGGGGCTGCAGAGATGGCAGCCCCCTAATAGCTCCAGCAGCTGCAAAAACCCCAGTGATTTGGGACAAAACTCTCCCCTTGGGAAGCAGAGATCTACTGTGGCTCAAAAATCAAGTTAATTGACTGGCAACATGAGCAGGCAAAGGAAGCAAACCAAGCTCAGCAATCCAACTTTAGATTCTTCTTTTTGGGGACAGAAAGTATCAAAGCATGGAACAGGAGGAAGACAACACAGTCAGAACTCCCGCACCAAAAGCTTCCAAGAAACATATAGACTTCCTACAAGCCATAGAGCAGCTTAAGAAGGATTTTGAAAACCAAATAACAGAAGTGGAGGAAAAATTGGGAAGAGAAATGAGAATGAAGTAATAAAATCATGAAAAGAGAGTCAACAACCTGAGTGAAGAAAATAACACCTTAAAAAATAGAT
>CM053587.1:194021983-194051859 GCA_028646515.1 Pseudochirops corinnae
TGACGCCACAGGCTCCACGTGACCACATTCAGCCTATTAGGGAACAGAGTATACTTTCAAATATCCAAGGGTCCTCAGAGTCACGTAGCCACTTTAGCAAAGGGCCTAGGGGCAGGGAAGATCTTCAGATTCCCATAACAACCTTACAACCCATTTCAGGAATATGATGTTATTTTCATATTTACTTTTCAATTCCCAATTGTTATTGACTATTGGAGAAAATAACGTGATTAATATGACTTTGGATAAAATATATTCTCCCTATTAGACCCAGAAAAAATTGAAAAAAGGGAGAAATAGGAAAAGGAACCAGCAATTATTAAGCATCTACTATATTCCAGGTATTAAAAAAAACATTTTCTTATTTCATTTTCACAACTCAGAAAGTTAGATGCCAACATTATCTCCATTTTACTATTGAGGAAACTGAGGTCAAGTAACTTGTCCAGGATTACAAAACTAATAAGTTTCTGAAATCAGATTTGAACTCAGGTTTTCCTGACTCCAAGGCCAGCACTCTATACATTATACCACATAGCTGCCTGTGGGCAAGGAAAGCAATTTGAAGTAATGTGGGTAAAAAAGCTTTTGGACTAAAGACTGTAGTTATTAAGGAGAGGTTGAAACACTATCATAAAGCAATATTAATGGAACGTTAAAATAGACAAAAATACAGTAGATATAGAAAGAGAAAAAAAAGCAAAGATGATAATTTCATGAGCCAAGGTCTGGGTACCTTATATTATAAAACCAGAAATGCAGTAATCAAAGAGAGCTTGGAAGCCATCTAGTCTACCACTCACATTGTACAGATGCATACCCTGAGGACCAAAGAGATTTAGGAACCAGTTCAAGGTGGCATGGGGGCAGAAAGAGTCAAAGTCGGAACTTAAACTCAGAATCAGAAATTCAAAGTAAAACACTTATTCCATGGCACGAAACCGTTAGGTATCATGCTGTTGTCATTTAGTATAAAAACAGTAGATGTGGACAGAATTCAGTTTTCTATAAAACACATGAGAGGATGGCCCAGTATCCTCTCAGGCAAAGTGCCTTAGAACAATAACAACAGCAAACACTTTTTATAGAGTAGAGAATGAGCTTAAATCTTAAATCTTAAAAATTTCTTTTAGACAGGTCAAATTTTTTCCTCAGTATGTTTGTAAAGAAGCAATACTGAAAACTGCTTTTAGGGTATTCAGCTCTCCTTTAAATCAACTACTGATTATAGAAATAATTTCTAAAACATGGTACCAGGAAGATGAAGATGGAACAATCACAAAGTGACATCTTTACAATCCATAAGTATCATTCTCACTCCACTGAATATGACTTAGGAGATAAAAGGTTTCAAGGATAGAGAAGTACACTTAACCCAAGGAGTGGTATTCCTACTGCCTGCAGCACGTGACATCTTTTCTCCTATAATAATTGCTTGAGGAATACAAAACACAAACTGTGATTAGACCAAACTGCCTGAATGGGGACCAAGTTAGTTGGGTAACACAGCTAGTCTTCTCCCTTTCCCTCTCCCCTCTCCTTCTCCTCCTCTCCAAAAGAAGGTAAATTTTGGTGACCAGAAGCTACCCACTTAATTTAGGTTTTCTTTCTTTCTTTCTTTTTCTTTCTTTCTTTCTTTCTTTCTTTCTTTCTTTCATTCTTCCTTCCTTCCTTTCTTCCTTCCTTCCCTCCCTCCTCCCTTCCTTCCCTCCCTCCTCCCTTCCCTCCCTCCCTCCCTCCTTCCTTCCTTCCTTCCTTTTCTTCTTCCCTTTCTTTCTTCCTTTTTACTTCCTTCCTTCCTTCCTTCCTTCTCTCCCTCCTTCCTTCCCTCCTTCCTTCCTTCCTTTTCTTCTTTTCTTTCTTTCTTTCTTTCTTTCTTTCTTTCTTTCTTTCTTTCTTTCCTCTTTTATTTCTTCTTTTCTCTAGCTGGACCACAATAGGTCCCTGCCAAAGCTCACCTTAATGACTGTATTTTGGACCCTTCTTGCTTACAGTAAATGTCAGTGGTAACTGTTTCTCTTTTGAATAACAACCCTGTGGGTCTTCCCCTCCCAGCTTGATTTTTTCTTTTTTTTTTTTCTAATTTAAGGGGCCATCCTTTCACTCACTTCTTAAAGAGTCCTATTCACTGACTGAGTATTACCTCACTCTAAGTAAGTATATGAAAAGACCTTAGCCTAAAAGTGATCCCATTGCATCCTGGGTCATCTCCAGTCATCCTGATGGTCAGTAGATCCAGATGACTCTGGAGGAGAAAGTGAGTCTGGTAACCTTGCACAAATCAAAGTCAACTGAAATTTATTTCATCATTTCCTGGATGTCATGGTCCTCTTCAAAAATAAGGACAAACACAACAATGTGTATTGGTAGAAACACACTAAGGTGTTTGGGAAGTTTAATGAAAAACACAAAGCATACAACAGTCAGTAAGAATAGAAGCTTGTAAGGAGAGGACTGTCTTGTATTGATTGAGAGAGAAGGTGGCAGAGTTGTAACTATCAGTCCTGGAGACCAGGGCAAGAATAGTTGGGGGAGAAAACATTAGGAAGAGACAAAAAATATTCATAGGCAATAAGACTCCAGGACTCCCTTGGGGTCTATGCTGACAAGCTCTCTATTAGGAGAGAGAATATAGTTGGGAAGCCAAGAAAATGTTTAAACAAAACTTTCAGGCTCCAAACTTGCCAGATTTGCAGAAACTTCATTGCAGTCATAGCAAACAGTTCAGTCCTAACTCCTTAAATGCATCACTGTCAGGTACAACTTTACCCATGGAGAGTGGCCAATACCTGTGGAATTTTTGTTGTTCCATTGTATACACTTCTTACTGACCCCATTTAGGGTTTTCTTGGCAAAAATACTGGAGTGGTTTGCCATTTTATTCTCAAGCTCATTTTACATATGAGAAAACTAAGGCAAATGGGGTTCAGTGATTTGCCCAGGGTCACAAAGTAAGTGTCTGACGAAAATGAATCTTCCTGACTGCATGCCTGCCATTCTATCTGTTATACCACCTGTAGAATAGTCAACCCCTAAAAAGTGGGAGACGGAGGCAAGAGGTATGGTGAAAATGACAGAACTGGTCTCCTTCACACTGGGACATGAGAACTTGCCCGATTATGGTTGATTTGTCATCAGATTCTTGGGGAAAGACAAACTAGTAATGGACTATGGTAAGAGGTGGAAACCTGGAGCCAGGCAAGGAAGGAAAGTCAGTCACGCTTCAAGTTGTGGGGAGCAGGGATTTTGTGAAAGACCTAACCAAAAAAAAAAAAAATAATAATAACAGGAAGGACAGGACTGCAGATAGGAGGAATGAGGGAAAGTAAGATGTTCCCCTGGGTATTGGACAATCCCAAGGCAAAATACCAATTGTACTGCTCCTGCGTGATCCCTCTTCAGGGCACTAATGCTTTGTGATTACTGAATGAGAATAAAATATCTGAATTTAAAACAACAAATGGTCTTTTTGTTGTATTTTGGGTTCTTTCTCGTTGCATGCCAGAGGGAATTATGAACAATCCCTGGAAAATAGAATTCTTTTAGTTTCCATTACCTCATATCATTACCAAAATAGCCAGTTTTAATACAGATAGAAAAAAGCTATTATAGCACAACTACAAAAAGGTTTAGAACAATTAACATATAAATAATTTTTACATGATGAAAGAGAGAGAAGTAAATAGGCAAAGAGACAGAGTTAGAGAGAAAGGGGAAGGGAGAGAGAGTGGAGGGAGGCAAGAAAGGGGAAGAGGAAAAGAAGGAAAAAGTAAGAGGGAGATATAGAAGAAAAAAGAGAGAGGAGGGTGAAGGAGAGACTGAGAGGGTCAAGAGGCAGAGGAGAAAGAGGGGAGGAGGGAAAGAGAAGAAATCAAAAGGAGAAGACAGAGGGAAAGAAAGAAGATGTAATTCAAATTTAATCCAATATTAGATGAATGAGTTAGAGAGTAACCAAAAGTCTTGGTGGCTTCCAAAAGCTCATATTCAGTGGAGTACAGTTGTTCTATGGTGTTCATCATTCCAATTTCTGATAGATTTTGTTTAGTTTTCTTTTTAATCCTGAGTTCTACAAAATGGAAATGAGAAGGGAGCACATGAGGAGGCTAGTGCTGCTAGGTTAGGACATATTAAGAAGAATAGGAACACCTCATATTTGCATAACACTACAGTTTAAAATTCTTTCACATACATCTTACTTGGTCCTCATTACAATACTATGAAGTTTGGTAATGCTCTTATTTATATAAATATTGATTCAATTTGTGTATCATTTCATAGTTAGCAAAGTGCTTCCTTCACAATAATGCTGTAAAATAAGGAGGTCAAATAATATTTTCCCCATTCTATAGATGAGTGAGTGACCTGATACTGAGAGGTCAAGGGAATTGTTCAAGATAATAAAGCTTTGAAGAAGCAGAAATTAGAATGGAACCCAAGTGCTCAGACTCAAAGCTCAAAGTTCTATCACATAATGCTGACTCTTCTGGATGAAAAGATAATGGTTAGAGGGGTTTTAAATGAAGACAGTATATTTATGAAGCATAATGTTAGAGTGAACATGAACTGGTTCATCTAATCCTAGAGCACCAGAACTAGTATATCATCTCTTGAGAGACACCTTAAGAATGAATATAAAGTTGGCCTATTCCACAAAGCTTAGTTCTTCCTAGCTAGAGGATGTTGAAATGTCATAGGATCATGAGACTAGAGCTGAAAGGGACTAATTGAGATTATACAAAATATACATATGTATGTGCATATATATATGTATATAAGCATATATATGCACACATATTAAATTTGAGGTGCAAAGATTACTGCAAAGAGTCCTTGTCCTATAAGAATAATTTAAGCAGCTCTAAATAAATTATCTGACATTTTGGCTATTTCATAGGAAAGTCAGAGGAATTATAGAACCTATACTTATAAGATCATAGCTTTAAAGCTAGGTGAGACCTCAGAGATCATCAAGTTAATTTTCCTTAATTTCCAGGTATTTAAGGTGGTTTCAAGGCAGGTATTACAGTAAACAAAGTCCCAGAATTGGAGTGAGGTAGCTCAGAGTCCAAATCTTGTCTCAGATACTGAATTTCATGCATGATTCTACATGCAACATTCACTGATCCTACCTTGGCTTTGTTTCTTCATCTGTGAAATGGGGATGAGAGTAGAATCTATTTCATAGTTATTGTGATCAATTGATATAAGATATCCACAGCATTTAAAATTCTTAAAGCATTATATAAATGCTACCCGTTCTTAATGAACTGGTGAAGGAAATGGCAAAGCACACCAGTATCTTTTCCAAGAAAACTTTTAAAAGGGTGATGAAAAGTCAAACACAACTAAAAATGACTGAACAATGATTATTATTACAGTTGAAGACACTGAAGGCCAGGAGGCAAAGTGACTTACTCAGTTTACACACATCGTAAACACCAAAAGGTTCTGAACCAAGGTCCTGTGACTGAGAGTCAGCATTTTGTTTTTTTCACTTTATGGTATACCATGACCATAATTTAGAACTGACCATTTTATCTCATTCTCATTTATAATTATTTGTGTATAAGTGCACTGCAAGAAGTTTGTGGGGTTTTTCATCCCATGGAACTCAAGTGAATAATTGGAAGAAAACCCAAGGGAGGCCTCTGGAAGACTCTGAGGGGAGATTCAGGCTAGCCTTCAGCACCTTTATTGTAAAAGTTCACCCTCTTTTGTTTCCTGTCCCCCTAGAGAAAAGTGCTCAAAGGCACTGGGCAATGTAACTTCAAGAAGTATTCATTATTTACTTAGTATGAGATACTGAAACTCTGAATACGAAAGTGAAAAAAACCTCAAGTGTCTTATAGTCTAATATAAGTCTGATACATAGAGAAAAATAATGGTAACATGAGTGAAAATGGGGGACGGAGATGATGGGACAGGCACAGCTACACAACTCTCCTTTTTATTTGATGTGATTTGATTTTTCCTTCTCTGTTCTTTCCCAATGAGAAGGATCTTTGGAATGAGAAGGATAACATAAAAGAGATTAACAAAGAGTTGATATTAAAGGTGACTCAATTAGTCAATCAATAGGCATGCATTGAACATATATCCTACACTGTATGGTGCATTATGCTGTTCACTGGGGATTTAAATAAATCAGGGAACTTACACTGTATCAAGAGACATTCTGTGTGTGTGGGTGTGTGTGTGTGTGTGTGTGTGTGTGTGTGTGTGTGTGTGTGTGTGTGTTTGTACACCATACATATATATATGAGAGAGAAAGGGAGAGAGAGAGAGAAAGAAGGAGGAGGAGAAGGAGGAATACAGAAGTGAGGATGGGGAAAGTGTATAATTTTTAAAAATACAAACTCTAAAATAGTTAAGTTCAAGGTAGGAAGAGCATTAACTCTTGGGAGGTGACCAGGAAAGGATTCATATAGAAACTGAGGTTTGAACTTCTTCATGAATAAAGGAAATATTTCTACCAAGTGGAGGTAAGATAAGAATGAATTTTAAATATGGAGGATGGCGAGAGCAAATGATCAGAGATGGTGGATGAAGTGCCAAGTATGAGTAATAGACATAAACCAGTTTGACTGAATTGTAAAGTGGGAGAAGGATTATATGTAACGAGGCTTCAAAGATAGCTCGTGGCTGGGCAGTGAAGTGTTTTAAAAGACAAACACAAATTTATATTCGATTTTAGGGGCAAATGGGTGTCAATAGTATTTATTGGGTGGCATGAGAAGTGACATGGTCAGATTTACATTTAAGGAAAATCAATCTTCTTTCTCTTTTCAGAATGGATTAGAATGGGGAGACATTTGAGGCAGGTAATGCAAACTGTGGTAATCCTTATCAGTGCTGTCAAACTCAGAGACAGAGACCACTAAACCATACATAAAGATCCCCGCAGGGGATATAGTGACAATTTTAAAACATAATATTATTCATGTTTTCTTGTATTTTTACTAATTTTGTGAAAATTTTCCTATTAATATCTGAATTTGGTTGAGGTCATACTCTGGAGTGTTGCAGGTTACATGTGACCTACAGTTGTGTGTTTGATGCCTCTGATCTATATTGAAAGGTAATGAGAGCCTGAACTGAGGTGGTAGCTGTGGAAGGGGGATATTATGGAGGCATAAACAGCAGGATTTGGTGAATAATTCTATATATGATGTGAGGTAGAGTGAAGAATCAAATACAGTGCTGAGGTTATAAACCTAAAAGACTGGAAAAATGGTGGTGTGTTCAAAAGAAATAGGAAAGTTTGTCAGGGGCATAGGTTTGAGTGGAAAAATTAATTATTTTGTTTTGAATATGTTACAACAAAGACTACTGAGACTACCCTAGGAAATCAATTTTTTAAAAGTCCAGTAAGCTATTGGTAATGCAAGAGCAAAGCTCAGGGGAAATGCTGCGGCTGGATTAATAGATCTGTGAGTTATGATCATGGAAGATGAGGAGAGAACTTTGAGGAACACCCACAAGTGGGTGAGGGGAATGATAGGGATGACGTTCTAACAGAAAGATACGATAAGGATCTGTTGGCCAAGTAGGAGTAGCAGGAGAAATGAATGTTTGAAAAACCCAGAGAGGAAAAATGATTCAGGAGGAAAGGGCTGTCAACCGTGTTGAAACGCAACAGAAAGCTAAAAGATGATAAAGATTGATTAAACATCATCAGATTTGTCCATTAATAGATTATTGGTAACTTTGGAGAGATCAGATTCAGTTGAGTGAAAAGGTTATGAGCCAGATTAAGAAGAGTTGAAGAAAGATTGGAAAGAGTAAACATAGAGGAGGTGGAAACAGTCAGTAAGTGTCACCATTTTTTCCCTAGAAGTTTGACAAAGAAAGGGACAAAAGACACAAGACAATACCTAGAAGGGATGTTAGGGTAAAGCAAAACTTTTTCAAAGATGAGTGATTCTTGGGAATGTTTGAAGACACCAATAAATTGTGAGAAGTTGAAGATTCAAAAGAGAGTAAGAATGATAGTTGTGGGGGAGGGACAATCTGCTGGTTTAGATAGGAGGAAATAGAATTAAGGAAAATGCGGAAAGGCTGACCTTGATAAGGAGAAAAACTCTCATTATCAGAGACTGGAACAAAGGAAGAGAGAATTCAAGTTGATGCTAAGAAGTTTTGAGAAGAAAACTAAGGAAAGGGAACTTGTCTTTGAAAATTGAGAGGTCTCATTTTTTTTCAGTAAAATAAGAGGAAAGTTTGAGATAATGGTTAGAGGGAAAGATGTAGGAGAATTAAAGAGAGAAAACAAGGTTTAGAATAGCTTCTGTAGGGAGTGAGATAGGAAATTAAGTATGAATAAAAGGATTATCTTACTGTAGTAAGGACCCAGTTTGAGTTAAGAATTCAAATTTGTAGTGTCAGGATGCTTATTTGACTTTCTTCAGCTCTATTCAGCAGCTTGACAGTAGGTACTGAGGAGTCAGGTAAAGGGAGTAATTTTGGGCCAGAGTTTTGAAAGGGATAAATGGCAATAGAACAAGTGGGGAAGAAAGGAAGAAAGGAAGGAAGAAAGGAACAAAAGGAAGAAGGAAGGGAAGGAGAGAGAGAAGGAGGAGAGACTAAAGGAGGGAGGAAAGAAAGATTTATTAAACATTTACTATGTGCTAAGAACTGTACTAAGTGCCAGGGATACAATAACAAATAAAAATAAAGATAGTATCTGTTCTTATGTAGCTTGAATTTTAGTGAGGCAAAGAAAACACAACAAAGGAGCAGAAAAGAGGTGCATAGAAAGATTAAGGTATGCGTCATGGTGAAATGGCTTTAAAGTCTACAAAATGTCAGAAATAGGACTTGGAGAGAGATTTTCCTTGGTCCATTCACAAAATGTAGGAACTCATCAGTGAGAGGAGGCAAGCCTGAACAGGATGTTGGGGTGGTAGTCAATTCTAAAGCATGGAAGCCTCCAGTGTTGAGGGAAATTCCAGGATGATTCAACAATAGAAAGGGCACAATTTTGAAGTCTAAAGACAGCCAGGAAGAGGGTTTGGAGGGGAATGAGACATAGAGAAAAACGAGGGAGTCATATAGAGGAATATCAGAATTTTTAATAAAAGGAGTGGAATAGTTGTGGGTAATGGCAAGATACAGAGCATGATACATCCCTGTGCATGGCCAAGGTCATATGGAGTAGTAGGTCATAAGATCTTAAGAGACTGAGAAACTCAGAGTTTTGGAAGTTTGAAAGATCAGAAAGGATTTTAAAAGAGCTCTTAGCTGCCCTCAGTATGTTCATATCACCAGCTCCAAATTAAGTGGAACTGAAAGAAAAATATTATATGGAATCTTAGAAAAATCACAAAGGAAGAGGTCTCAAAATCCAAAATCCCAAAAGGGATTGAAGTACAAAGATCAGTAATCTCTAAAAAATAAATAAATAAATAAAGTCAATTGAGGAGTTAAACTGTAAATCAGAGAACTTGAAATGATTGCTGCTAAATCCTTGAGTATCATTTTTAAAAGGTAGTTTCTGAGACCTTAGAAAGTAAAATGGTGACTGGAAGCTAGCATGAATCCATTATGAATAAATACTGCCTGAATAACCTAATGTTATTTTGATTTTTATTCTACAGGTTTACTAGATAAATAGAATGCTTTTACATATAGTGTACCATAATTTCTGAAAAACATTGGGCAAAATGTCTGAGGATAGCCTTATGGACTAGAGTGAATTTGAAATGTGTTAAATAACTGGAGTAGATCTCCCCAAATGGTGATTAATGTATTCAAGATGAAAATAAAGGACTAATAGCAGAATAAACTGGAAAACACTGGCACAATTTTTAGAAACTATTTTCACCATCAAGAATAGAGAAACCCCCATATGAACTTCTATATCATGGTGCCCAATATGACTACAGAGGAATTGGAAATGACTCTAAAGAGAAGTACAGCCAGAAATGGGTAGAAAGACAATTGTGAAGAATTCCCCATACCAATGAAATCACAGATGCAGTATAAGAATATAGTTAAATTTATTTAGCTAGACACATGCCATTTTCCTCTGGATACTGTAAGTTACTGGAAGATACTGGAAGGCAATGGATTGTCTGATATTTGTATCCATAGGATCTGAAAGTTCCTGGCCTATAGTAGATGCTCAAAATTTGCTTGTTTAAGTGAATTGTATTTAAAATGAATTTTCCTTGCAGATTTTTAATTTTCTTCTATGTAAAATGGTACTTTGCTGAATTATAAAGTTATGAAGAGAAAAACAAAACTGTCCCTTCCTTCAAAGGCTCTGCATTCCATGGAGGGCAAACTAAAAAATAAATTCCAAGTAAAGTTGCTGTAGGACACTAACATTTAGAAGATAACCCATGGAAGGAGATAGCATTATAGCTGAACCTAGAAGGGAACTAAGAATTCTAAGAGGTAGAAATGGGGGTAGAAAGTATTATAAGCGTAGAGGACCACCTGTGCAAAGAAATGGTGACAAGAAAGGAAATATGCAAGAAAAGAAAAGTGCACCAGCTAGTATATAAATCCTGAGAGAAGGAATAATGTGAAATCAGTTTGGAAACAAGTGGGAACCACATTTTGAAGTATTTTAAATCCCACACAGTGGTTTGTCTTTAATCCTAGTGGCAAATATCTTATAATTAACAAGAATTGATGGAAAACATGGGATTCATTGAATTTCAGTGTGAGAATTCACCTCAGATATTATCTAATCCAGTGGCTCTCAACCTTCCTAATGCCACAACCCTTTAATATTCATATGTGGGTGTATCTGCATGTGGGTGGACCCGCCTGGAGACAGATAGAGGAGCGGTGTCTTGGTTCCTAAGATCATTGGAAATATGTGTTTTCCAATGGTCTTAGGTGACCCCTGTGAAAGGGTCGTTTGACCCCCAAAGGGGTCATGACCCACAGGTTGAGAACCACTGATCTAATCCAACCCATACCTGGACAAGAGTTATTTATATAATATGCCTATGAAGTCAGCATCCAACTTTGGTTTGAAACCTTCTGATAAAGGGAAAATGTTTAATTCTATTTTTGGAAGTTTTTCTTCACATCAAGTTTAAATCTATCTCTCTAAAACATTTACGTATACTAGTTCTATTTTATAGCTACCATGCCTTCTCAACGTCTTCTCTTCTCCAGATTAAACATCCACAATTACTTTAACGATTACACCTTTCTCTCCAGCTCTCTAGTCATCTTGGTTGTTTCTTATTGCTGCTGATATTATTTTTTTTCCACACAGGCTTTAGCTTGTTTATGTCTTATTGAAAAATATGTTACCCAGAACTGAACATAGTACCCTAAGTGATAACAATGATGGTGGTAATGATAATGATTTGTTGTTGTTCTTCAGTCACATGCAACTTTTCATGACCCTATTTGGGTCAGGGGTTGGGGGGTTTTTTGTTTGTCTCTTTGTTTGTTTGTTTTGGCAAAGATACTGGAGTGGTTTGCCATTTTCTGCTCCAGCTCATTTTATAGATAAGAAAACTGAGGCAAAGATGGTTAAGTGACTTGCCCAGGGTCACACAGCTGGAACATATCTGAGGCTGTATTTGAACTACGGTTTTCCTGACTCCAGGCCTGTCACTCTATCTACTGTGCCACCTCACTTCCCCTGAGGATGATAAATAGTTGGCATTTGTATAGCATTTTATGGATTGCTGAATGCTTTCCAAATATTATCTCATTTGATTCTTACAACCCTGGGAAATAGGTGCAACTATTAGTCCCATTTTACAGATTAAGAAACTGAGGTAAACAGAAGCTAAATGGATTGCCCAGAGTCACACAACTCGCAAGTATTTGAGACTGGATTTGAGTCCAGGTCTCCCTTACTCTGGGCCCAGCACTCTGTCCACTGAATTACTGCTCCTATTTTAGGTGTAGTGCTTCTCATAATGAATCCTATAATAATATTAGCATTTGGGCCAGCTATGCAATTTGAACAACTTTCACTGAGAAATTTTCAACAAATTCCACAAACACTAAAAAGCTACTACATACAAGACATTACTCTAAGCAACAGGTATACAAAGATAACATTCTGCTAAAAGGAAACAATGAGCACTAAGAAATATAAATATAATATGAGAAAAGGAAGGAGGTGGAGAATATACAGAATGTTATAGGAACATCTGAAAGAGAGTAGAACATCACTAATATAGCTTGGTGTGGGGCTTCAGGAAGGTTTCATGGAGGAAATAGGACTTGAGCTGTACCTTTAAGAAAGGTAGAAATTCTGAAAGTAAGAGATGAGGATAGAAGGCGTGTCCTGGGTTATTTAAAAACTAAGAGATATTTGTACAGTAACAGATCAAGCTCAAATTGCTAATATAACATTAACACAACACAACAATGCATTTACTTTATGAAATCTTGCTAGCTTCCAGCAGTCCAAAGTAGCATCTTTTTTATAGAAAAGTTTACATGCCTTTCCTTTGAAGCAGCTATCTGTCCCTTTCTTTGAAAATAGTGTCCACTCTTCTTTGCTGTACTTTTCACTGGCATTTCTTGTTTCTGGAGATCTTTCCTTACAGCTGGGTCACCTAAATCAAGGGCAATCAAGGCAATTCCCCTTGTCAGGGACATTCATTTATAGAAGACATGAAAAATGGTGTGCATTGCAGGAAAACCACACTACTTCTCTAAATTACAAATAATAACTTCTATCAGCTTTGCCTCGAGCTTGCATTTTCTCCCATCTCACTCCTAAGCACTATGTCTCCTTTGAGGTCGATAAAGACATAACTGTCTATTCTGTTAATAAGAACATTATTTAAAATGTTGAATGTAATGGCCTAAAAGTGACAGAAATCAGAGGAGAGTGAGAAATGGTTAGAAAAAAGCACCAAGACATGCTCAAGTGAAGCAGTAGAAAGTACTATTCAAATGGGGAAAAGAGCACCCTTAGAAGAGTTAGGGATCTTGAAACTTCCTCACTGTAAAATTGATAATAAAACATAAGAAACATTAGGGTGATTGGAGAGAGCCTTAATATTGAATGAGCCCCTGAATCAGAGAGAGTGAGAATCTGGGTCAAAGAAAAGGGATGGACTGAGAGACAGCTGAGAAGAGGTGAGAAAATGACATCTCAGGGGAGGAAGTAGGAAAGATTTCTACATAATAACTCTGGATCCATTTCATTCCCTTCACATCTCTGTGTCCTGGACTCCATTAACATTGCTTCTGACTGACTATTCCCTCATTCTGTTTCTATTATTGTCAGACTTTAGAGTTCTGTAATACTTGTATTTTACTAGGATCTAGGCATAATAAACAAGATTGTGCCATACACTAGATAATTTGCCTCATTGCCCTCCAATTCATTCATTCTTTCAACAAATGTATTCATTTATTCTCTTGTAAACATGTCATCTAGCAATGAAAAATCAGAGGTTTCTGAGGATGAAATGCTGTGAAGCCCTAGATTCTGAAAAGAATCAGTTATTATACTAAATTTTCCATCATAATACTAGTCCAACAAGACCTGTTTTGTTTTTCAAAATCACTCTTAAGAGTACTATGCCTCTTTCTGGTTTCTTTTGCTCTTCTAAGTTTATGTTGATAGTGTGGCTAGTTGCACCAAAAAAAAACCCAATTAGTATCATTCATCAGAGTTGAAATTTAACCAAAAAAGTTAAATTGAGGTAAATCTCCAAGCAACATAACATTTACTAGTAGAAGCATGCTGCCTGCCAATAAGTGTGTCAGTGGCTTATTCCTTTTCTATGTCAAAGGCAGACAGATAGCGCCCCCCTTATAGGTTTTGGGGAATTCAAAACTAAGAACAGAACAGGGCAGGTGATGCCATAGGGTGGAAGGCAACATGATTGGTTATAGAGCTGAGGTACAGGGAACAATATGATTTGCTAGAAGTTTGGTAATGGGGCCTAGCAACAATCCCCTTCTATTTTCTTGGGATTAAGAAGTGGTCATTGTTTGAGTCTAGATGCAAGGTCACAATCCAGACAGTTTAGACAGCAAACCAGGTATCTTAAAGGATGGCTTGGTGGTATAAAGATACTAGACCTGACTCTCTTGTGTTCACACACATCCCTCAAGATTGATTAAATTTCGTGAGTTAAGAAGAGATCAGTGACTACAAAAAGAGATGGATTTTTTAACTTAACCTATTACAATCCAGCAGAATTCTGAACCAAATTCAGAGACAAAGAATTATGACTTAAGCAATTCCAAGATGAAAGCAGTTACAAGACAAAATCAATTAAGTATATACAGGAACAACAAGAATATGATATAGAATTGATATTGATCATTTCACATTCTATGCCATTCACTATGAGTTTCACCTCTAAAGCTTCGTGTTGAGTTAGTATCCAATTAATGTCTGACCTTAGGACTATTAGTTCTAAGTAAAAGACATTTAATTTCATACATACATACATATGTGTGTAAATATATTTATGTCTAATGGTAGCCATATCTAGGATGGGAGTAGGGAAGAAAAAATAAATTTACATGATAATTTTGTTGTATATTTTAAAATTCAGTGGTTCTCAACCTGTGGGTCACGACCCCTTGGGGGTTGAATGACCCTTTCACAGGGATCACAGGGGTCGCCTAAGACCACTGGAAAACACATATTTCCAATGGTCTTAAGAACTGAGATACCGCTCCTCTACCCATCTCCAGGTGGGTCTGCCCACATGCAGATACGCCCACATATGACTATTAACGGGTCGCGGCATTAGGAAGGTTGAGAACCATCATTTTAAATGAATAGCAATTTTGTATAGTTGAGTTGCAGTTTCATGCATAATCATCTTTTTATTGTACTATGTTATGGAAATGCTTGTCTTATTCCATAAATTAAGAATATTTTTTTTAAATTGCAACTCCTGTAGGAAACTTTTCCAAATCACATTTATTTCTAGTGCCTTTCCTTCCACTGTTGACTATTTTCCAATGTTTCCTGTATATAATTGTGAGTTCTTTACATGTTGTTTCTCCATTCTTTATATCTCCATTGCTTAGCACAGTTTCTGGCACATAATAGGAACTTAATAAATGTTTGTTTACTAACTGACCTAGGCAATTTATTCATGGGCATTGGCAATGGGCATCAGCAGCTGTCTCTTTCATAGGTGCTGAAACCCCAACGACCCTGAGGTGAATAGGTCGTCAGTTGTACTGGCTACCAAATAACTATCTTCCCAGAAGAGAGGGAAAATGGTAGCTCACTCACTCATAGGAAATTGTAAGAAATCTTGTTGTAACTCTTAAGAGTATGCTGGAATTGTAAAAATATGAAGTTAGTAAGGTGGTTTCTCTGGATGAGAACCTAGTTGGGGGAAAGCCTCCAAATGATACTTTAATGTTCACTAAACCAGCTTGACTAGGACGGCAAATCAGAGGAAAGTCTCTCAGAGGGACCACCCAAAACTTCAACTCACTGTAAGCAATTGCCATTTCTGCTACCAGGCTAATCATAGCAGGGTTAGAAATAAGGCCATAATCACCTTTTTTCTCTCAATTTCTCTTGCCTAGCTACTTTATAATTCACATTCAAAGGGACTCTTCTTGCTACATATTCCCCATGTGCCTCTAAACCTTAATATTCAAAATAATCTTCTACTCAAAGAAATCTTCAAGGATACAAAGCATTGTGAGTGATTTAGTTCAGAGAGTCTATGCCTATTCTGATAAGGGTGCCTTACATGTGTCAGTCAGTTAGTCTACAAACTGGTATTAAACCTTATCATACGATGAGACCTATGCTAAGAGTTGAGGATATAGTGAAAGGCAAAAGCAAGGTCCCTGCTCCCAAGGTGCTAAAATTCTAATTGTATTCATGTCTTATCTCTCTAATTAGATTGCAGGCTACCAGGAGGCAGGGACAACTTCTTATTCATCTTTGGACCCACCACAAGAAATAATGTATCTTGGGTTTTCAATAAGTATTTCAATAATGAATGGAAGCATTGATAGTATCATTGTCATTGAAGGAGTCTGGTGGTATAGAAAAAAGAAAGCTGGACCTGGAGTCCAGAGGCCTTAGTTCAAAGCATGGCTCCTACACTTGTCCAACAATCTCACAGGGTTGGTGTAAGTAAGGTCCTTTATAAACTTTAAAATGCTATCTAATTACGATTCATTATTAATATACGATGGACAGTACATTCTAAATCTGAAAGAGAAAGGCAGACATTACTGAAGATAGTCACAATCCAGATCATGTTATTTCTACTTAGTTTTTTCGTCTTTTTCAATTGTATGCAGTAGATTTAGGCCGTCTGCTAAGACAAATTAATTGGGATCTGTAAAATAGTTTAAAAGAAGTTAATTGGGTGGTCATTTGAAAGAAGACCATGTGGTTAGAAATGAGCATTTTTAAAGTACATCTACAATCCCACCAGAGATCTCCATTCTGACCTCTCAATCCCCATCTGTAATAAGTCATAGAGAAAAAGGATTATATTACTTTGTTTGAATCAATACCTACACTCTAAACTGAGTTCCCTTTAAAAAATAAATGTGCCTGAATTCTCGTTAAAAAAAAAGTAAATGTGCCTTCCTCACCTGGTTGTCAAGATAAAGGCCAATTTGAATGCTCCCATGTGTCCCACCGTTATGACAAACAAAACTGTGACTGCTAAGAATAAAGAGAACTGAGGATGAATCACAGAAACTGACTGAAATCTGAGTACAGAGAAGTCTCTTGAGTCTCTAAAGAATATCACCCCAAGCAAGAAGTGCTCCATGTCCCTCAAATCTTTAAGACTCAAAGTCAGGCAAGGAATATAGTAAAAGAGAGATAATTATGTGGTAGTAACAGAAGACGTGCCCATAGTAAGAGCAACAGTGATAGAGAGGAGAATATAAATTCTTTAATTTTATTGTAATAAAGAAAAGGTTTGAAACATATCTTTTAAATAAATAATAATAAAATGTCTTAGATTATGAGGGTAAATTATATTTTATTTAGCTTATTTATTTGTTAGTTTTCTCCATAATTCTTTGATATGAAATTCTAATCAGGCATAATATTCAATTCTTGAAAAAAAATAGCAAATATATCAGTTAAACATTATACATCAATTAGAGAAGAATTCTCCAAATATTATGCATAAAAATCCTAAAATCACACTTAGGGTGTCCCACCACTGCTGCAGATGCAAGCTAGAGAAACAGAACTGATTTCTAGTCAGAAAAAAATGGCTCCAAAATATTTTTAGGAATGGAAAGGATTGTGCAAAAAATGTCTTTGACTCAGTTGTCCCTAATAATGTATTTATTTTATTTGGATTTAGTTAACTGGTGTGGAATTTTTTTCTCAATATCACTGACTTCCATAGATGCCTTTTGTATTATTTTTATTCCTTAAGCAGATATGAAAGGTGTATACATGTGTGCGTGATATGAAGGGTGTGTGTGTGATATGAAGGGTGTGTGTATGTGTGTGTGTGTATGTGTATTTTTATTTTATATTCATTAGACCTGCTGCTGCTACCTGAAGGGGAGAAATAGGCTAACAAAGTTGAGGAATTTTATATTACTTTTGTATTCTATCCTTAACTTTAATCTACTTGTAAACCTTTATATGAAAAAGAGCTTTTTGAAGGCTATTGTAAGATAATTTTTACTTCTGCTTTCGCAAAATTATTCATTCTGCCTGCAAAGCAACTTGACTATCTCTCATCAACCTTTACTTTATACAATATGTACATGGAGAGGTTCTTGTCATTTGTATTAGCTGCTTATTAAAGTATGACTTTTCCTTCTCAGAAGAACAAGGATATGCCAACCTGAAGTAGAGAAAAATGCTCATTAAAAATATGCAAAACTGTCTTTATGTCACAAGAAACTAAAGGGTTGGTTTGAAAGACAGAAAAATAGAAACTTCTTCCAATATTATACTAGTTGTGGGGGCAGGGGAAGACATTGAAAGACAATGAAGAAAATAATTAAAATCATTCTTAAATTACATAAAATACTTTCCCTTTTCAACATGACCAAATAGCATATAAAATCCACCATGAAGTCCTGAGTTCAAATCCATCCTCAGACAATAACTGTATGACCTTCAGCAAGTCACTTAACTATTTGCCTCAATTTCCTCATCTGTACAATGATCTGGAGAAAGAAATGGCAAACCACTCCAGTCAGTATCTTTCCCAAGAGAACCCCAAAAGGGGTCACAAAGAGTTAGACATGACTGAAAATGACTAAACAACAACACCAACATCCCATACTTATATCAATGTGAATTACATCAAAACATTAACTTCATTATGTAGATCTAAGAAGTCAAGCAAGGAGGATTTGGTCCAGCATCCCAAAAAAAAATTGTTGCAGAGATGAGCATAGATGCAGCATTTTGGCTTCTTTAAAGCCATTAAAACATAGTTTACTGGGGATTTTTCTAGAAACACACATAAAGATGTACACATATACACATACATGTATGCACACACACACGGAGTAAATCAAAAGGTGGATATGATAAAAATAGTTTGATTTACCTCAAATTTTTCAGAACTACCACAGGGCATTCTAGGAGACAGGCTCTTAGATTAAAATCTAAACTATGAAAAAGAAGCATTAAGTCTCCGAGGAAAAAAAAAAAAGGAAGCCTGGGGTTAAGATTTTCAGAGTTCTGCACAATACAGGACCAGTTATTCAACAGAAGTTATTGGCAAAGTCAGAAAAATGATTTTGTGTACAGCAATATTTTATTGGCTTATCTACTCTATTTCTCCTAAGTCATCATCAAGACACCTGCTAACGGACTCAGATAATCTGGTTCAATGCTTTTGAGATGTTTGCCATTTTCCAAGGGGACACTGGGACTATATGATATAAGTGACATAGGTGAACATTAACTACCTAGAATTTTGTTATTTATTATCATTCCCCTCTATAAGATGATACAAATAATAGAAAACTTTTTGTGTTCATTTTTATATACACAAGATCAATGTGTTAGAGAAATTGGTCAAGTTGGGGAAGAGAGAATTCAACAGTATATTATTAAATTCAATGACTTGTGAAAGACCTCAGGGAAGAATATTGGAGTCTATAGTTTGATAACTACCCACAGTTGTAACCAGGATCCCTTATATGCCACTTATTAAAAAGTTACTCTGAACCTCTAGCCCACCATGATTAATGTGCCAGTGACCAATATGGTAATATCTCAACAACTAGAAATGGATGTTTATCTTTCTAAGTAATTTCATTTCACTAATTTCCACTATTATGGCCAAAGTTGCTATAGTAATTTGATGGATATCCATAGTATTACACTATTTTAAAAATAGTGCTACATAATTAAAAATAAATAAATTTCAAATGAATGTGTTTTTTAATGAAGGTAAGTTAAGATCCTGAAGCCTCTGGCATTAAATATTTTTTATATATTTTGTACTTATATTTTACCTATTCCCTTTTTATTCATTCAACATGAATTTATTAAACATATGCAGTGCACAAGGCAGTGTGCCAAGTCACTGAAGACACGAAGAGAAAATCTAAATAATTATGCCACTGGAATTCAAATTCTCATAGATATACTAAGTCAGCAAGTCTCCTTGTTGCAGCTCTCTAAAGGGCTGAATATCTGTTACTAGAGAATCAGCCCAGCTAAATTTGGAAAGGTTCATCACCAAAAGGCTAGAGTTCAGATATGCATTGACAAAGAGAGTGCTCACACTGAAGAAGAATGAATTACTGAGAACCTATTGCTTTAGTATATCCCAATTAGCTACAAAATCTTAGTTGAGATTTATTTTTTCAAATAAAACAGAATTTTAAATCTCTCTAGAATAGGGCTTCTTAACCTTGTGTACATAGACACCCCCCAAAGGGTCCACAGATAAATTTCAGGGGGTCTTTGAACTTGGACAGGAAAAATACATCTTCATTTTCACTAAGGTTTAATGGAAATATAACATTTCCTTCCATCATGAATGTTTTTAAAAACCAACTTATTTTGCAAAAGTTTTCAAAGGCTTCATCAGACTACAGGAGTCCATCACACACACACACACACACACACACACACACACACACTCAAGAAACTCTGCTCTCCTTAGGAGGACACTAAAAAAAATTGGCATAACTAAGTATTGAATTTCCTATTAAAAATGTTGATTTTACAAAGGAAAGTGGTTTTTCCATAGAAACATCCATTCTTTGCAGAAAGGTAATACTTAGGCTAGATAAAAATAATGAATTATTGACTAAGATGCTTAATTCACATGCAGAAGAACCTAACAATTTCTCACAATTTAGTGTACAATATTGTTATGGCTTTGGTTGCTGCTAGCCTGGACTATAGCAATTAATTTCTAACTGCTTTTTTTGTCTCTATTTTTTCCTCCCCAATCTATTGATCATATAACTGCCAAATTAATCTTTCAAATGTACTGTTCTGATCAGTTACTTTGGTCTGAGCAGTTCCTTCCGTATTCAGAAGCATTCCAAACCTTTCATAATCTGGTGCCAAGTGACCTTTTCCGCCTGGTACTACCCTCCTTTACTCTAGGCCCTAGAGCAGCAGTTCTCAACCTGTGGGTCACTACCCCTTTAGGGGTTGAATGACCCTTTCACAGGGGTCACCTAAGACCATCAGAAATGGTCATATTTCCATCATATTTCCATCATATTTCTGATGGTCTTAGGAACGGAGATACCACTCCTGTATGCATCTCCAGGTAGGTCTGCCCACATGCAGATACGCCCACATATGAGTATTAAAGGGTTGTGGCATTAGGAAGGTTGAGAAACACTGCCCTAGAGTCTAGGGTGTAGAATAAGCATTTATATAATGTCTACTATGTGTCAAGCACCATGTTAAATCCTTTCCATGTATTATCTCATTTGATCATTTTATATTCTAGTCATGCTGGTATACCAACCATTAAACAATCTCATCTTCCTCTATCCTGCCCCTCCCTTTTGCTCAGATGTGCAGCTATGCCTGGAATTCTCTCCCCAAACATCTTCCTCTTCCCACCCTGATCAAGGCAAGGCCTTCTTTACTAAGACCATTATCTCCATCTCCTTCCCACAATTAACTTGGATTCTGTTTCTAGGTCGCTGGCTTTCATAGGTGAGTTTTTATCTTCTCATACCGGAGCTCCATACCACTTCCAGGCCTGTTCCATCTTCACTCACTGCAGTATCTCCATGTGCTCTCCATGCACTGGAATGTAAGCTTCTTCAGAGCAGACACTGTCTCTCTTGCTTTTATTTGTATCCACAGAACTTAGCACAATACATTGTCTATAATAAGAACTTAAGATATATTTTATCTTTCTAGCTGCCTACTTATCATATCTACAGGATATCTCTAAAGTCTGGACACATAGGAAATCCCATCAGCTATGCATATTTTCAAGAAATGCAATGAGTGAAATTTTCAAAAACATTTTATTTAATTAGCATAAATTTTAGCCATAACAATTTCATATGGAATAAAACTTTTCATTAGCTTTTGAGGACCATTTTCCATGTTAATGAGATTAATTTAATTTAATTAATTAATGAGATTTCCTATTACTATGTGTCTCCTATGTCTTCCTGTGTCTTTCTATGAAGTCTCATTTATGTTAATTAAATAAAATGTTGAAAATTTCATTATTTCATTTCTTGAAAATATGCATAGTTAATGAGATTTCCTATGTGTCCAGACTTTAGGAACACCCTTGTACCTAATGACCTATCTATCTTTGTAGCTATCTATCTTACTTTTGAAATAATTTTCTTCCTTCTGGACCCAACTCAGTTGTCACAATCTCCATGTAGCTTCTCTTGATTCCCTCAGTCAAAGTATACTTAAAATTGTTCTTGAAGTACTTTGTCTGAATCTCTCCTTTATCAACTTTCCAACTAGTTTGCATTATGTTTATTTTTTTAGATTTTAAAGTCCTTTAACACAGGGACTGTGTGATATTTCACTATTGTAATATAAGGCTTAGACATAGTATCTTGTTCATAGTAGGTGCTTAATGAATGTTTGTTACATTGAACCAAATCAAATTGAGTTGAATTAGTGTAAAAAGACAGCAGATTAAATGTCCTCAGTATAAGGACAGGCATCAGCAGCACCTTGATTTTGTTTCACCATGGCAACAAGGAACCAAAAAAAAAAAGAAAAGTAGGCCACCCCTAGTTAAAGAGAAAGAAGATTTTCAACTACTACTAAAATCACACATAAAAGAACAAGAAAAATCAATCCAGAGGAACTTAAGACAAAATATGATCAAAAGGTGACATTAAAGCTTTTAATAGGATCATTCAAGGAAAAGAAAACTGTCAAGGGAATAGGATTGAAATTCCAGATCTATTAATTACTAATATGTGATTCCAGAAAATTTATTTAATCTCATGGAACCTCTGTTTCCTCATCTGTAATTTAAGGCACTAGTCAGTCAGTAAATATCTATCCGGTGCCTACTATGTACCAGGTACTGTTTTAAGTATTGGCAGGGGAAAGAGGCAAAAGATAGTATAAGGAACTCACAACCTAAGAGGAAAGAAAATAAGCAAACAAATACGGATAAACAAGCTATCTACACAAATGAACAGGAAATAATTAAGAGAGATAACACTAGAATTGAGAAGTTAAGAAAGGCTTCCTGTAGAAGACAGGATTTTAGTTTGAATTTAAAGGTAGCCAGGGAAGCCAGTAGGTAAAGATGAACGGGGAGAAGCATGAAGGATAGCCAGAGAAAATGCATGGAAGGGAAGGGTCTTTTGTGGAACAATAAAGGGGCTAATCTCATTGGATCAAAGTATATGTTCTTGGGAGAAGGCAAAGTTATAAGTAGAATGGAAGGGTAGGAGGGAGACAGGTTATGAAGGGCTTTTAATGCCAAAGAGAGTATTTTGTATTTGATCCTGGAAACTATAAGGGAGTCATTAGAGTTAATTAATTATTGGGGTGATATGGCCAGATTTGAGCTTTAAGAATATCACTTTGTTGGCTGAATAGAGGATGGGTTGGAGTGGGAAGATACTTGAAGCAGGGAAACCCATAAGCAGCCTATTGCAGTAGTCTAGACATGAAGTAATGAGGGCCTGCAATAGAGTGGTGATAGTGGCAGAGGAGAGAAGAGGGGTATATTGGAGAGATTTTACAAAGATGAGACCAACAGGTCTTGGTTATAGATGGGACATGGGAGAGAGATGAGAAAAAATGAGGAGTTTAGCATGACTACTAGGTTGTAAACCTGAGGACTGAGAGGATAATGTTGCCTTCTACAGTAATAAGGAACATAGGCGATGGTAAGTGCTTAGGAGGAGAGATGGGATGTTTGGAACATTTTGAATTTCAGGTGTCTACTGGACAACCAGTTTGACATCTGTGAAAGGCAGTTGGAAGTATGAGATTAAGGTTAGCAGAGAGGTTGGAGAATAGGTAGACTTGAGAAACATCAACATAGAGGTGATATTTAAATCCATAGGAACTGATGAGATGACCAAGTGAAGTAGTTTAGAGGGAGAAGAAAAGAGGATCCAGGACAGAACCCTTTGGACACCTACATTTAGAGTGCATGATCTAGACAAGGATCCAGCATAGAAGAATGAGAAAAAGTGATCCAATAGGTAGGAGTTGAAACAAGAGAGAGTGGTGTCCTAAAAATCTAGAGAAAAGAGAGTATCAAGGAGGAGAGGGTGATCAACAGTTTCAAAAGCTGCAGAGAGGTCAAGAAGAATGAGGACTGAGAAAAGGCTACTGGATTTCAAAATTGAAATCATTGGTAACTTTGAAGAGAGCAGTTTCATTGGAATTATGAGGTTAAAAGTCAGATTACAAGGGGTTAAGAAGTGAAAAAGAGGAGAGAAAGTGCAGACACCTGTTGTAAATGGCTTTTTCAAGGATTTTACCCATAATAGGTAGGAGAGATAGGATAATGGCAATGGAAGGATGAAGTGGAAGGATGCTTCTACGTAATAGATAAGGAGCCAGTAGATAGGGAGAGATTGAAGATGAATGATGAAGTCAGGATGACCCAGGGGGCAATTCATTGGCAGAATCAGGATGGAATGGGAATACTTGAGAAGGTGTTGAGTTGTTAGCCTTGAGGAGTAAGGTTGCCTCATCATATGGTATAGAGATGAATGAGGAGATAGTGGAAGAAGTCATATAAATGATATAAGATAAGAAAGAAGAGTGAGGAAAGGGAATACCTTCAGTTTTTTTCTGTATAAGATTTTCAACTGAGGAAGGGGTTTGGGGAGAGTAATGGGAGTCTTGAGGGGGGAGCAAAAGGTTTAACAGCAGTTCTCAACCTATAGGTTAGGTTCAATTTGTAACAATGAAAATACATCCTGCATATCAGATAGATTCATAACAATAGCAAAATTACAGTTATGAAGAAGCAATGAAAATAATTTTATGGTTGGGGGTCACCACAACATGAGGAACTATATTAAAGAGTCGCAGTATTAGGAAGATTGAGAAACACTGGTTTAGAAGAAAATTTGTCATTAGTGGGATAGTGAATTGATGCAGACATATAACAGCATTGCCTTATAGCAGTGAGAATGTAATTGAGGTTATGTTACATAAATTTGTAGTAGGCTCAAAATCGATGTTTGATTGTCCCCCGCTTCATTCAGTAGCAAGTGTATAGGAATGATCACAAATCCTGGGAGTAACCCAAGACTGAGACTTGGTATGGCAAAACTGGTGAAATGAGAGGTCCATGGGACTCAAGGGAAGAGAGTTTAATTGGTTCAACAAGGAGTCAAAAAGGGAAAAGAAGAGAGAGTAGGCAGGGAAGATCTTCAAATTCCCTAGGCCTATTAAGGGGCAGGGAAGATATTCATATTCCTTTATAGAGGACAAGAGTTAAGGAGGAGAGAAAAATTTCAAGCCATGGACTGAACTCACTGAGGAAAGAATGGGAATGACTTGGAGGTCTTCCAGGATTTCAATTATATGGTAGAGGTGAATAGTATGAACTTCAAAGGAAAGGAGGTTATTGAATGATGGACTCAGGGGGAGAAACTCTAAGTGGAAATGGGGAGAAAAGAATATTATACCTCCTTACCTTAACCAATGATCTGAGGGGAATGAGTGAAAGTGGAGCCAGTACTGAAAAGAGTAATCAGAGTCTCTGTCAGAAATTCTGTCAGTTTAATAATATGGAGAAGACAAAAAGAATGGGAGAGGAAAAGAAAGTTGATGAATGGAAGTGTGTTGCCTATGAAACAGGCACTCCAAAAGACACAATGGAAGGGCCAAGTAGTATTTGGTCTGAACTTTGGGGTGGGAAGGTTTAAGGAATAAGCCTAGGAATAAGGAATAAGGAACCAAATGGTAAAGGATGAGGAACAGAGTTTGGATGATGACCTACAGGGATTCAAAATAATTAGGATGTATAGAGTCTATTAGGAATAAGAATATTCATTATTGAATTGAAGGCACCACTCCTCTTCCTGAAGGAGGCTAGAGATAAATGTGGAGCAAAGAGCAGCATAAGACTGAGGTCACTCAGTCAGATAAGAGACTCCATTTCAGGAATTCACCTCCAAAAGGTGAAGATTTAGCAAGAAACTGAAAATCTGCATATCAGGAAAAGGAAGTCCTGCTCCTCATCAAGTTTCCTCCTTATTTTCCATCAAGGGACAGGCACCAAAGGGGATGGAAGATCTGAGGTCACAGGGAAGATTGCTCCTCTATACACTGGAGGTTCTCTACATCACAGCTGGGTGATCAAAGTGCAGTAGGAGATAGAAATTGCCTTGTGCTGGCACAGATGAAAGTCAGAGAGGCCTGGTCCCTTGCTTTTCCCTCAGAAGACAGAAGGAGCAGGTGTTAGGAGACACATTGTCAGGGGAAGATATGACTCAATTTGTCCTTCAGTTTCATCTTTAGAGATAACCTCTGAATTTCCTTCTGACTCTGAATTCTATGCATCACTATTCATTATGTGTATTCAGGAGTTCAATGCCCATATAATAGATTGGGTGTAGAGAAAAGTGATAGTAGAAAGGCTATCTCTGAAGTCAGATGAAAGTTACATAAATCAAATTATAAATTCTGCAAAGCCTTTCTAATTAAAAATAAACAAAAATATATTTTACATTATACACGAAGATATATGCATATAGATACATATGTGTATTTCCCTATATTTATATTTTTCCCATATGAGCTTTGCCTAGTATCATAAACCCCAAGAGTGAATTTATTAATTGATAACCCTTTCAGTGTCTGAGACCATCCAGCAACTATGCCAATAGAATTGACAGAAATATCTTCAGGAAGAGACCAAAAGCACACACTCTTCAACATAACTGTATTATTTATTATAATCCAAATTACTATTATTGTTGTTGTTGTTATTAAACTCATAAAAAAATAAGAGCCAATATGTTAAAGTGACAAAAGTTCTGGGCTCAATATCCAGAAAATTGGGTTCAAATCCCACCTTGGACCCTCACTGAACTTTGGCAAATTATTTCCACTCACTGAGTCTTAGTTTCTCCTTTTGTAAAATGTGAGAAATATGGTATTGCTCTGCTAGCTATCCCACAGGGTTATTATAGTGGGAGGAAGAATTTTTCAAACCCTAAAGTGCTATGTAAGTATGATTCAGTACAAATAAAATAATTGAATTTTCAAGTGGAATACTAGAAATCACCTATTACAGCTGCTTTATATGAATGATGAGGAACCTGAGACACAAAGAAGAGGCCACATAGCTAGTTATTGACAGAGGCAATATTAGATCCTGATTCTAAGTACAATGCTCTTCCCATCATCCCACATTGTCTTTCCAGTTTAGACACTTACACTGCCTATTCTTTATTGTTTATATAAAGCTTTATGTTTCTTTTATGTTTTGATTTAAAGCTATTCTGGTATCTGCATCATTGGAAAACTTGCATGTCGATATCATGACAACCACTACAAGTTTCTGATTTAAACACAGAAACCTCATAGCTTCCATTTTACTTTTTTAAATACAAAATTTTATAACCACAATGATAACATTTATTTCCCTTGCTACCTCAGTTAAGATAGCCTTTTTTGAATGAAAGTTCAGTGGTGGGGAGAGGGATCCATGACTTCATCCACGTAAAAATAAATGATTTTCTATGAATGGATGACAGGTGTTACATTAAGGAATAATGATGCCCCCCAACAATAAAGAAGGGGGAGGACGAAGAGAGGGAGAAAAAGACAGAGAAAAAGAGAGAGAGAGACAGAGAGAGAGAGAGTCTTTAGGAGAGTAATGATTTCTCAAATCAACATTCATGCCCAAATCCTCTGAACCAGTTACTGAGATAATGAGAGACTAGAGGATTTGGCTTAGAAATACTTAAGAAACACATGTCCACATCCTGACAAGTATTTATACACTTGCTAAATAATTGAAGGGGAAAAGCTCATAGAAGGCCCAGAAGAACATAGCAATTAGATTTCAAAGATTGTACTTGTTGAAAGTGTGGCTTCACCAATGACTTTCATTTTAACTTCAGGTGACTGGTTCCTCTCTTTTTGCTAGTATATGAAATAAAAGAATTCTCTGCAGATCTACCCTTGTAACTTATCAATTATAGTATATATCAGCTATCCAGAAAAAAGGATGGCAAATGGGGAAAGGAGGATTTCTTATCTTGCTGCCGCTGTCAATTGGCCTCTGGGGTCCTTTCCATCTCTCGGATTTTGTGATTGTACAATTCCATGTCAATTCAACACTCCTCTGTCTGGCCTGGGAAACACACCACGAAAACCCCAATCCACCATCTCATCAACTTGACAATCATTATTCCTTTGTACATCCCAAGGTATACTATGTCCCAATCAAGAGGATATGTCTGGCATCTGGACCATGTATCTTGTCTACTCTCACCATCACAGCTTTTTCACATACTCTCCAACAACAAGAAGGCAACTTCCTTTTGTTCTGTCTATTCATGTGTAAAGGGAGTGATAAATTATCAGTTTTATGATTTTCTCAATAAACCTGATGATATTACAGGAAATGATTATTTTCAACTATAACACCCCAGCTGAGGGGCAACTTCTCCTGGAATATGAGGATGACCAAAGGTCATACTTTTACAGTTTCAGAGGCAAGAGCTTTATCCTGATGATTGACTGATAGAATGAACCACCCTTCTTTGTGGTAAGCCAAAGCAAATTGGTTTATCTCTCTCACCCTTTGTACTTCCTCTTTTCCTTTTCCCCTAATGCCTTGTCCCCTGTGCAGCAAGGTAAGGGGTGGTGGGAGCCTAATGAAGAGTTTATGACAACTTGTGGAAGAAATACAAGGCAGTATCAGCCATCTGCCTGCATGTGGTTTGAGAGCAGAGATTCTAGGAATAGGTTTGTCCAGATTAATATATGTTAGCAATCAATTTATTGAGAGGTTTCCTGCAGAAAAAGAGCAAGGCAGAGACAGAAATGAATGAGCCTACTTCAGGTTTTGTGCGTTTCCTTCTGGGTAACTCTAATTTCAAGAGTTCCCAAGCTAGAGAATTTAGACATTGGATCTTCCAATAACATTTCTTATTAGAGCATGCTCATTGGGGGAAAAAAAGAGGTTGGTCTATATAGTTCATAAACAGCATCATATTAAGAGAGAAAAACCACTGAGCTGCAAAAAAAAGAAAGTACAGATGTAACAGAAAGTGGGGATTTTATTTAATAGTCTTCAAAGTATATTTACCAATGGAAAGGCTAGGGAAGAGTTTAAACCATAGCACTATGAGTCTGTAAAAGACTGTAAAACCATTTTAGAAAAGGGAATTTGGAAAGGCATAGTAGATAGTGGATAAAGTGCTAGAAATGGAGTTAGGAAAATGTGAATTAAAATTTTTCCTCAGACACTCACTAGCCATGTGATCTTATATGTCACTTAATCTCTCAGCCTCAATTTACTCATCTGTAAAATGGAGAAAATAATTGCATCTATCTCCTAATTCTATTATAAGCAAATTTGAGTTAACATGTAAAGCATTTTGCAAAATTTAAAGTGTTATACAGATGTTGACTATTATAGTCACTTAAGCTATCTCAGCCTTGGTTTCATTATCTGGAAAGCCTTTCCTGATACTTCTTTGTGCTAGTCCATTCCTACCCCCAATTTATCACATAAAAGACCCCTACATACATATGTGTATATTTACACATATACAAGCACACATATACATACAAGTGTGTGTCTATACATATATGTCGTTCATACATAGTCATTTGCATCCTTTGCCCCCGTTAATCTGTGTTTCTTAAGATCAAGGGTTACTTCGTGTTTATTTTATTTTATTTTGCTATTCTTTATATCCCCAGCATTACACACAATGACTGGTGTATGGCAAACACTTAATAAATGTCTTTGGACTTGTTGATCTGCCTGTAAAATGGAGACGATAATAATACGTACTTCAAAGGATTGTTGTAAGGATCAAATTAGATATGGTACATAAAATGCTTTGCAAACCCTAACGCTACATATAAATGTTTCTTATCATTAACACCTAATTCAGACTTCTGCACAGAAAAGGCCCTAAATAACATTTTTCCTAGTTGCTGCTTCCCAGAGCCCAGTAGTGATCTTAAACTGAGAAACAGAAGAGCTAGATTTTGTCTTTCCTAGCTACCTCCAGATCCAGTGCCAACGACACACCTAAATTCCTTTCACTGATTCCAACCAATGAAAAAGGTAAATCAGCTATAACTCTGTTTATTCTTGCTTATTGTACTTAATTCTTGGTCGTTTCTGCACTTGCCTCATTCAGACAAGGCTCTTTGGAAAAAGATTATGCTTTTTCAATCTCCTATTTGCCTGTGGCATAGCCCCTAGTGCAGTGCCTGCTACCCTCAGTAACATCAATAACTGTTCATTAAAATCAATCTTGAAGTAGTTGGCATATACAATTGAAGAAGTTAAATCTAA
>CM053587.1:194052359-194079448 GCA_028646515.1 Pseudochirops corinnae
GACATGTAATCAGATTCCCACGGTGTGCTCACTATGGAGAGGTTCTGTGTAACTTCACATGTTCAGCCTGTATTTGATTGCTTGTCCTTCCAGTGGGGGTGGGTGATGAGGGAGGAAGAAAAAGAATCTAGAATTTAAAGTTCCATAATCAAATGTTATAAATATATATCTATATATATGCAATTATTATTATTATTGTTATTAATATTATTATTGACTACATCCAACTTGAACTTGAGATACACAGGCACTGTATTTGGGAGATCCATCCTGTCCTACCGAAAAGTGACATAGGAGAGAATAGACTGGGGGAGAGGGGACATACTGGGATGGCTGTTGTGGGGTGGTGGGTAGGGGAAAGAAGGGGAGAAAATATGTAACTCAAAATCTTATGGAAATGAATGATGCAAACTAAAATAAAATTAGAAAACAAAACAAAAAAAAACAAAAAAAAGATGCAGGAAGAACAATTAAGAGGCAATAGTTCAAGAATATGATACTTATATATATATATATATATATATATATATATGTATATATATATTTCAAAGAACTGGGCAGACAAAATATGAAGTGATCTAGGGTTAAAGCTAGTAGAGATATTGGTGTCTAAGGAAGGTTTTTAAAGGATAGGCAATAGTTGAGCATCTTTGTGGGCATCAGAGGGGGAAGCAGTGGATAGACATTAAAGCTTCGAGGGTAGAGGAGAGGCATGTTAATAGGAACAACCTAGTGGAAAAGATAGGAAGGAAGTATTCATGAGGAGGCATTGACCTTGATAAGAAGGACAATCTCTTCATCAGAGCCTGGAGTGAAGTAGAAGTTAGAGGCAGAAGATGTCAAGCGATTGTGAGATGGTGAGAAGGTGAGGAGAGGGAGCAGCAAATGGTCTTCATTTTTTTTTTCAGTAAATGAGAGAAGGCCCTGAGCTGAGAGAATCAGAAGTGGGGATGCTATGGGAAACTAAAGGAGACAAGAGAAGGTTTAGGACAGTTGCTATGGTAAGTAGGATAGAAAATCCATTATGGGTGAATAAGAGGGATAACATAGTTATAACTATAATATTTAATTATTTTTATGCCCCTATTAGACTGTAGCTCCATGGAGGCAGGAATCATGCCTGCCTAATAATGATAATAATAATAATGAGAAATTGTATAAGAAAATTAGAATGCGGAACATGTTGTCAGACTTGTGAATAGGTAAACAATTTATGAATAAACAAGAGAGAGCAAATTTAGGTATAAAATAGATAATTTTGATTACATGAAATTATAAAACTTTTGTACAGATAAAACAAATATAGCCAAGATCAGAAGGAAAGTAGAAAATTCTGCTTCTAGTGCTTAGCATAGTATAGTAGGTACTTAATAAATGTTGAATGAATGGGACTCACTAAGAAATACTATAACTCTTCTATTTATTCCTCATATAGCTTTGTATATATCACTAACCTGTAGGCCTAGATGATATAGTGTATAGCATGCTTAATTTAGAGTCAGAAAGATCTGAGTTCAAATCACCAGTCATATACTAAACTAGCTGGGCAAGTTATGTAACCTTTCAATGCCTCAGTTTCCTTATTTATAAAATGGGGATAAAAAAGATCCTATTCCTATATTCTATATATATTCCTATATAAATTCCTATATAATTCCTATATAAATGTTAGCTATTATTAACCTCTTGGGGGACTCAGTTTTCCAATCTATAAAATGAGTAGATATTCTTGAAGGTAACTTCCAACTTTAAATCTATGATCCTATGTTCTACTAGTGATCAAAGCTCTATTTAGGAGGCATATTATTCACTCCCTCAGCCAAAGCCTCCCCATCTAAGTGTCATTTCTGGGCTCTGAGTATATGAAAAACAATATCTTAAAATGTCACTAAACTTCTCTGTAGCCAACACATCCAGATCACCATTACTGTCTTCCTTGCTACATGACAGTATATAAATATTACTTGTCTTATTTGCCCTATAGGCTTTCAAGCCCTTACCTGGCCTATTTAAAAACAAAACAAAACTAGAAGGTATTTATAGGGACCTTGTATTTCAACAAAACCTATATAGCTATATTGGTTTCAATATGGAATAGTTGAAACTTCACAATAGCATGTGGTACATTTTATACCTCTTCCCCTCCTAGTGTTTGTAGAACAGATGGAAGGGTCCTATTAAGCCTGTAGACTGGCAATTTCACCAAATAACAAACCTTTACTGCTAATTGCTAGTATCTGCATGAGTGTTACCTTTTTGTAATCTCTTCCAGGAACTGCAATTGTGCAGACATTCATTAGGATATGCTCTATTTCTCTGGAAATTCATTTGCACAGATTTTCTTGTCATCCTGACCAGAAAAGTCATTCTTGTCTTTAGGAACTATTATTCTAAGAACTTTTAAAATTCACACCATTAGTCTTCTAATATATTTTGTGTGTCATGTTTAATTTTTCAAAAGAGAAACCAAGCTCAAATCTTTTCAATTTTTGCATTCCCAATGTCTCCTCATTTGTATACACCAGATATAAGGTAATATGTATTGCTTAGAATTCATGGGACCTTAAAGACATGGACATCTATTCCAATTCCCATATTTTATAGATGAGGATATTGAGGCCCTTGACTTAAGGAGATTAGGTGACTTGTCTAAGGTCACACAATAAAGCAACAAAAAAAGGCAACACAACTGTCACAATCTAACACAGCCACTTGGTGGCTCATTTGAATGTTAAATACATGTTGCTTTGTTTTGGTGTTGTACATATTTCAAATTAGTTTATGAATTTTTGAAGGTCAGTGTCTATATTTTTCACTTATATCTTCCAAAGACCTACTTCTGTGTTACGCAGAGAATCATATTTTTCATGAAAAAAATGAATGGGAAATAGCTTAACATAATTTTTGGGTCCATTCTTCATTTTTTTCAGCCATGGGATAATTTATTCCAATCCTTACCACAGTGGCTCTGGACATTTTTTACGAATAAGTTATTGGTTGTGAGTTCAGTTTGCAACGAGAAGGATCTTGTGATTATATCCATCCTCTGGATTTAGATGAATCCTTTCCTCAAAAACACTCAAAACACAATCCTCTAAACTGAGATGGAAAGATAGGATTTTCTCCCTTTTTTCAATTAACTTCAATTCAGGAAATATTTCTTAAGCCTCTTCTATTTCTAAGACACTGGACTAGGAAACAGGAATGTAGTAATGAAAACAAAATATTTCCTGTTCTTGAAGACTGTTAAGATTATGACATGCACACAGATAAGTATAGTACAAGATAGAGAGCAATAAATTTGAAGGAGAGATCTAGAAAACTACTCTAAGAAAAATTCAGGACTAAGAGAAATCTTTTTAGCCAGGAAGATCAGAGAAGGCTAAGAAAGGCAGTTACACCCAAGTTGAACATTGAAAAAAAAAATTCATCTAAAGGGAGGAAATAAAGAAGAACATCAGTGCTTGTTAATATATAGAGGTACAGTCCAGTTTGGGCTGAACATAAATTTGTGAAAAGGGGTAAAATGAATTAAGTCTGGGAAGCTGCAAGAGAGTGGAGCCAGATTATGGAGGGTCTTATATTTTAGAATTTACATTTTATCCTAGAGGCAATATAACAGACTTTGATACAAAGAATTTCAAATGAAACATTGACTAACCACACTGAGTAAAGTGGGGACAGTCATTAGGTAAGTCTAATTCTGGACCCTATCTTAATGTTGCCTTTCATATTTTCATGCCTTTATTTATTTATTTATTTATTCATTTTTTCATATCACAATGAAATAATCAAATGAGAAAATATTTGTAAAAAGCCAAAACCAAACACTTGCGGCAGTGCCTGGCCCATAGGAGGTGCTATGTAGATGTTTATTCCCTCCAGATCTTTTTCAGATCAACTGCTATTTAGTTACAACTTTACTTGGTAATTATGAAAATGATTTTTTGAATTTATGTAAGAATTTGCATTTATCCCTCTTAAATTTTATCTTAATAGATTTGGTCCAGCATTCAGAATGATCAAATTTGAGAGTTAGAAGTGAACTCAGTGACATTCTAGTCCGACCTTTACATGAAAATGAACCCAAAGTATAGCATATCTTGTTGAATCTTTTAAACTTCTTCCTGTCATCCAGCCTATTAGCTATCCCTCTCTTAATTTTATGTCATATGCAATTTGATAAATATACTATCTGTGGCTTTATCCAAGTCACTGACAAAAAAAATTAAATAACAGAGACTATGGATAAATTGTAGAGTATTTCACTAGATAATATTTATCACTTTTTGCATCTTTTATTGAAAGCTAGATCTTTAGAATTTATATGGGCAGCTAGATGGCATGGTCAATAGAGTGCCAGACTGGAATCAGGAAGACACATTCAAATCTGGTACTTGCTAGCCATGTGACCCTAGGCAAGGCACCTAACTTTTGTTTACCTCAGTTTCCTCACCTGTAAAATTTGGATAATAATAGCACCTACCTCCCATGGTTGTTGCAAAGATCAAATGAGACTGTAATTGTAAAGTGCCTAGTAACAGTGCCAGGCATATAGCAAGTTCTATATAAATGGTAGCTATTATTGTTATTATTATTAATAATTTTATTCATAAAAGCAGTAAATACAGTACTTTCCTCCTATATCAATGAAAACAACACTGCATTTGGGATGAGGAGATTGGTTTGAAAGCAAATTGTGATGTATCCTAATTCTATGATCTTGGGCAAATTGCTTAGGCCCTCTGAATCAGCCCACTTCACAGGGTTGTGATGGAGAAAAAATATTTTTAAGCCCAAGTATGACAAAATTGTGGGGTTATTATTTTGATTATTCCTGGCAATTATCTGTGAGAATAACCACTAACCATCATTACATTGAAGATAATAAATGACCATATAATTCATTTAGGAACCAGGTTAAGGTTTGAGGTTATTGTACATAATACCATCATATTTATCTAGTCTTCCAGTTTGGTTTTTTATTTTAACCTTTGATTAACTGCCAGTCTGACTGCAAATGATTCTGAAAATACTCTCATGTCTCAACTAGTTATTTGTTGTCCATTAGAATATAGTTAATTTCACTTTTAATGAAGTCGCTGAAGTTCTCATCATATAAGCGCTTTAAAATACTGTATTCATTCACTAGTCCATCTAGGTAACCCTCCTCCCCATCTAATAAATGAGGTAAGATGACTTGCCCAAGGTCACTCAGGGAGTAAGTAGATGATCAGCTGGGCTTGGAGTAAGGAAGACCTGAGCTTAAATCTGGCCTTAAACATTGTCCTAGTTTCCCAATCTATATAATGGGAGTGATAATGGCATTTCAAGGTTGTAGTGATGATAAAATGAGATATCTGTAAAGTGTTTTGCAAACCTTAAACCAATATATAGATGCTAGCATTTATTAAGAGACAGAACTATGATTTATGCCCAGGTATTCTGACTCCAAATTCAGACTGCTTCCACTATTCCACAGTAAAGGCTTTGAGTCTCTTTGCTATCAATTCCTTCCCCAACTTCCACTCACTCAAAAACCTTGACATCCAACGTCCTTAGTGGTTTGGTCCCAGCATATTGCCCTGCCTTTGCCCCTCAAAAAAAAAAAAAAAAGCCATCATCCAGCCCTTGTTGAAGACCTCTAGAGAAAAAGAAATCACTATTTTCCAAGGCAGCCCATTCTACTTTTGAATCGCTCTAATGGTTAGGAGTGTATTCTATCTCTCTTCTTGGAGATAATATTCAGGTTATGCAAGTATCAGTCTTCTAAGTAGTTATATAAGCCTTTGACTTCTCTTATTCCTTCACCATATTTTCCCATGTAACTTTGACCATTCCCCCGTTTGCCCACCTTCAAACTGGAACCACCAATAACAAAAGCTAACATTTAAAAGTAGTTTTAGGCCTCCAAAGTACATATGTTGATTTATTTGATCATGTAAGAACCACAGGCATCATCTACACTTTATAAAATAAGGAAATTGATACTGAGGAAGAATTTTACTTTGTAGGACCACACAAGTATGACTCAGAGGTAAAAGTTGAGCCTAGATCTTTCATGATACTCCATCCACTTTGCTGTCAACAAATCTCAAATTATATGATGAAATAATTTGAAGGTTTTTGTTAAGTTGTTCTGCATAGAACTTCTGGTTTTGCTGCTAACCACGTCAACCTAAAAGATGAAGAGGAACCAAAGAAGAGAATGCAATTAGCTATAAAAGTATGAAAAATACTAATTAGCTCCTTCACATGTATTTCATTATCACAAGTCCCTAATAGTTTAAATAAAGACAGTTTATGTATTCATATTTCCTGGTATGAAATATAAAACCTTTCATAGCAAAAGAAGCTGAGATTTATAAAAAGCTAAAATTAAAACCAAAGTGGTACATGGGTGTTTAATTAGTATTTGTATCTTATGTAAAATTAACTTTTCTGAGTTTGGAAATCTGAAGAGGAAGAGTAGATTAAATTGAAATACTATAGAAAGGTAGGAGTACTTCTTCTACTAGCTTCCATCCCTGGAATATGTGTGATGTCAGACTGGTACAAACAGTCCCTTTTTTCATCAAACCAGGCAAGTTGGCTGGTTAGAAATTGCTTTCACCTCTTCCACTAATCCTCAGGACAGATTTTTCCAATTATTCTCAGGGTAAAAACAATGAAGGTGGCAGCATGACCACATAACCAAGCTACCTCCCAAACAGCAATGGCAACTAACTCACTTTCACCTAGGGCTAAAGGCCCCCTCAATCCAGCTTTGGGAAGTTTAAAAAATATTCATACAACAACATCTTTTTTTTTTCTACTTCTGTGTAGTCTGCAGATACTGAATTCCTCTTTATTACAATTTCTCCTCAGAAGTGTTGTATGATACAGCCAGGAACAGATAAGATCTTACAGATTTTTATCAGCTAGCAACCCACTTACAAAGATCCTTTATAAAGCTAACTCTGAAGAACAGAGATAAGCTTTGAATTAGGCTCTGTCCCTATCATACAGAGAGTAAGATAAGAGAGGATACCATGCTTTACTGTTTGGTTCTTATTTTCCTGAGTGTAAAGGCAACAATTATAAATGCTTGATTCTATAGCTAAAAGTGATTGCTCATTCAAATTTTCCCAGAGTACTTTGGCTCTATCATTTGAGTTCACGACTTTCTTTGTCTTTATTATACTTAACTTTGTACATATTGTATCTTTAATGAAACATAATTGCTTTGAGGATAGGAATATGTTTTTATCTTTGGTTTCACTTTTGCTTACCTTTCCTTTGATTTTGAAATTTTCTACTTATATATTTGGGATTAATTTACTTGATTTTTAATGAATGTTCATATAATTAGTCTTCATTTTCTCTTGTCACCAAAAATGTTTAGAAATATAAATATTCCCTAAAGGATTTGTTTGTCAGCATCCCATAATTTTTGAAATGTTTCTTATTGTTATAATTTTCTTTGACATTATTACTGTTTCTATGACTTAGTTTTTGTGCTAATTATTTAAGCTAACATTATTCTCCACTTAGAACTACTAATTTTGTTCATTTCCCTTCTTATTGATTACAATATTTATTGTTATGAGAGATAGTTTAGTATAGTGGATAGAGAATCAACTCTGAAACCGAGAAGACTTGGGTTCAAGTCCTGCCTCTGACACATCTTGGCTATGTGACCCTGGGTAAATCATGTAGAGCTTTAGGCAACTCTCTAAGACTAAAAGTGTCTAAGAAGGTGCTGACCTAAATTCATCCAGGAAATTTCATCACCAGGAAGTTCCCTATTCCTGTGAAATCATGAGTCTAGTCTCTATCCATATTTATTGCTACGGAAAGGGGTTATTTTCCCTCTTTCCACATTTACTTTAAAGGTTTTAGGTTCTAGACTTTGATCATCATTTAAAGATAAACTGCCATGAGGTATTAAAAATAGAAATATTCTGTAAGATTTCCATCCACTCATCACTGATTTATCTACTTTTTACTATATTATGTTTAGTCACAAGTTTTGTTTTATTAATTTTTCTGTTAGATTTGACTAACTCTTAAAGAAGTATATTGAAATAACTTATGATTACACACACACACACACACACACACACACACACTCATTCATATTAAAATAGCCTAGCGTAGCTATATTCATGCCTTCATTCTTTTCCCAGGTCTATTCCTGACTCTGTGGACTCCTTGCCCTGCATGAGTATGTTTTTCCTAATCTCCTGCTTTTTCAGTTAAGGGGGATTGGGCAGGGCTTCTTGCATAAGTTGAGATGGAAAAGATAAGTTCAGTTTTTGACATGTTAAGTTTAACATGTCTATGAAAATCTAATTTGAGATGGCATTTGGAAATGTAAAAACTTGAAGTCAGGAAAGAGGTTATGACTGGATAAATTAATCTTAGAATTATCTGCATAGATATAATATTTGAATCCAGTTCGGATGATGAGATCCCCAAGCAAAAATAGTATAGAAGGAGAGAAAAAGGCCAAGATCTTTTGGTGAAGACCCATGATTAGTGGACATAGCCTGGATAAAAACCCAGGAAAGGTGACTTTGCCACCTGTAAGCACTCCAGTCCCTCCCTGGGAAGGAATTGTACAGCAATCACTGGATATTGTTCTGGTAGCAATGTGGAGGGGCGCAATAAATTTTTAATTATATAAACAGTGGGCGAAAGTGAGCCTGGCTTTTGCCACAGCATATATCTATTACCCACTTTTTTTGTCAGCTGTACTGTCACTGTTGCAGGGAGCCAATATGCTATCCATTTCCTCTGGGATCTTTTTCTGTGCCTACTCTCACCAAAGCCTCCATTAACTGCTTACTCAGGTGTAGGGGCAGGGCAACTCCTGCTTCCTAGAGTCTGAAATCTTTTGTCCTATGCTGGGATAGTGTTGCAGGTCTAGGCAATGCTTTATTGCCAAATGGAGCCTGACTTTTCCCCCATGCATGAGTTTACTGCAAGGTCTGTACTGCTACTGTCCACCTTTGCTCAGTAGCAGAGCTGTGGTTGTTGCTACTGCTTCATGATGACTCTCTCCTTAAGATTTTTATATATGTTCTCTTTCCTATGTGCAAGCAGTAGCTATTTTTGCTGAGATTGAGGACAAGATCCTGAGGCCTGAGTTCTTTGTTCTTCAGAAGCCCCTCTCTGGAAATTCCAGAGACAGAGAATTATAGTTCATAGTTCACAATTGAGAGTAGAAACTTTTTAAACTGATATAACACACCTTCCTGTCCTCAGGTCATTAAATGGGTGTGTGATCAGCACATTACAAGCACAGAATCTTCTCTCAACATTACCTGCCACCGATGAGGGAGGTAATTCTACTTAATTCCTTTTCACTCCATTCATATTTCTTCAGCATGACCATAGGCAATCATTTTTCTTGTTTCTTTTTTTCCCCTCTTATTTCCTGTAGTGCAAATGACCACCTCTTGAGACTGTCACTTCACAGTAAAGTAGAGCAGATTGCCCTTGAGCCAGAATTTATCAAACATGAAATATGAAGTTCAACTTTCTTTGTATTCTATTTATTTTCTATTTTATTTAGTTATGTTCTATTTTATATCCCTCATCTCCATTGTCATCTTTAATCCTTGATGCTTAAGTAGGAGCTAAGAAGTAATAAAACCATGAAGGTAGTCTTTTTTTCAAGTTCTAATATGTGTAAAGGTAGATGTACTTGCCAGTTACTACCTGTGTGATCTTAGACAAGTCCCTTGTCCTCTCTGAGCCTCAGTTACTTCATCTGTAAAATGATGGTGCCAGACTGGATGATCACTAAGGTCACTGATAACCTAGGTAAGAGATTTTCATTATTCCTGCCCATGTCAGACCATATTTTATTAGTCTCATGGCATCTTTCTGCCAGAAAGTTTCCTTATTTTGTTGGCCTGGTAGCTTTTGTGACATCTGTTGAGTATCAACTAAATCCCACCTTTAGCAGGAAACCTTTCCCAATCCTATATAATTCTAATGCTTTCCCGCTGTAGATTATTTTCAACTTATTTTGTATATATCTTGTTTCTGCTTGAGAACAGGGACATCTTTTTCCTTCCATTGTATCCCCAGAACATCATTCAGTGTATAGTCTATGCTTAATAAATCTTCAATGACTAACTGGTCATTATAGAAGAAATGTATTTAGAAATACAGTAGACTATAGTTGATCAATATCATCTGCTTCAGCTCTACAGCCACACTCCAAATAGTGTGAGGAAGCTTCCTGGAAGCAATGCTTATTTTCAAGAGGTGAATCCCTTAATGTAGAAGGGATAGAAGTATTCCCATTTTATGCCACTGGTATCAAAATAGGTGGAATCCAGTTAAATATGAGCAGTTCTGGGCTCATGCAGCAGTGATACGCATAGGTAAATTGTCCTGCTAGGAGGATTAATTGAATAACAGGACAAAATAAGTTCCTAAATAATCATTTTTGCTGTCAGTAGCATGAATGGGGATTTGAAGTACAGTAATCCTCCAAACTAACTGGGAAACCCTTTGAAAACAAGGATTAAGTTTCCCTTCAGGATAACTCAGCACTGCCAAAAGAGGACAAAGAAGGAAAAAAATCACCTCTAACCATGATGATAATCTCCTTTGATTCAGAGTTGCATGTGTGCTCAGTATGATTGCTTTCACTGGGAACGAATGAAGTCTGAATCTAGCTATGATAGGTAGTAGCAGTAATGCTCTCTCTTTGTGGTATGTTTGTTTGACAATCAAAAGAACAGTTCTGCAGAGCCCACAGAGGTAAGATGCCAACTTTATCTGTAAATACAAATAAACTTTATTTCTTTTTTTTTTCTTTGGCTTCTGTGTTAATGCACTGCCAAAGAGTCTGTATCTTAAAAAAAAAAACAAACCATGAACTAAACAGAAAATGAGCTTTTGTGCAATGGGAATCCAAACACCAAGATATTGTTGCAAAGAGAACCTGCCCTCTCCATGTGAATATTTAAGTCATTCCTTTTTTTTTTTCTTGAACTCTACAGAGGGCCCTAGTTCTGTTGTTGGATAGATGTTTTACTTGCCAAGCTAAGGATATAGTTGTGCCAACATAGATGCTGTAAGTATGGTTCCATTGATCATCAAAGCTATAATTTTTAATCATATTAGTCAAATAAATACAGTATAGATTGACCAGACTGACTCAAAAGTCTGTTTGCTAGTTATGCCATTATGTAGATCAGTTCCTCACTGGATGCATATCAATTAATAAATCACAAATTAATATTATCTATTTTAATTTATTTTGTTAAATATTTCCCAATTATATCATAATTTGATTCCTGGTTCATTCCCACAAATTTGACCCCTCTGGTGTAGAAAAATGTCACTTATAGTTTGAATGAGCATACGGTAAGAAGATTCTTGGGATAATTATGTTACTGTATCTATAGGTAAAAATCTTTTTTGACAAAAACTTCAAAACTTTTGTTTTGTTTCATACAAACTGCTTCAGAAAATATGTGATTTTTTATATTCCCAAGAGCAACTTAATAGTATATATATTAAGCATAGGTGATAGAATAATGGGTTTAGAGAGGGGAAGAATTGAGTTCTACATCTGACACTACTTAAGTGGTCATCAAAAACTCAGTTAATGTCTCTGTTATTCTAAATTTCCTTATTTTTCAAATGGAGATGATATGAAAATGACCTACCTCTCAACCCTGTTGTAAGTCTATAGTGAGATAATAAATGTTAGTCTCTTTACATACTTTAAAATGTTATATAATTGTCAGTTATTATTTGTATAATTCTTTTGCAATTTGAGGGACTATTACATATAATTCGATTTTTAAGAATGGTGAAAACTGATCCCTCTAGGATCTTTTAAATGTAGTCTTTCCTAGGAAGGACTATATTGCAATGCAAGTACTCTGTTTAGATTCATGACAATATAGTTTGAAAAAAATTTTTAAAAGAGAGTACAACTAAGAAAACAAACCAAGGTTATGCTCTCACATTGAAGTTGCTGAGAATCTCTATGCTATTGAAATTTCTTTCTCCTGTAGAGATGAGATATTTGAGAATCCCTAGCCATGTTGTCATTAATTTTTATTCTAGTCGGAATGCCACGGAGACATTTGCCATTAATGAACCTTTTGATTTCCCAGGCAGAAGTCTGCATGGGAAGCATCAAATCTGGAAAGTATAAATTGGCAAACATCTTCCTTATTTAGAAATCTCAGTTTTAGTTTGAAAGTGCCCTATGGTTCCCTTCTAAACATTTATTTCTACCAGTATTTCTCTTCTCTTGAACAGTGTTAGGTTTATTCAACGTACTAGTGTTCAAAGACTCAGTAACATCAAGACATTCCTTTAGAAAGTATCACTTCTATCAAAGGAAATTCTCTATCTTTAGGAACACAATTCTCGTCTAAGGCTGGGAGGAAAACAATAAGTTTAAGTTTGGAAATATTGAGTTTAAGATGTCAATGGGAATCTAGTTTGAGATGTCTGTCTAAAAGGCAGTTGCAATTGAGAGACTGGAAGTTTGGAAGAAGGTTAGGAATAGACAAGTGGATCTGAAAGTCATCTACATAGAGATGATGATAGTCTAACATAGGTTCCCAAAGTGGGTGAGGCTGCCTTCTGGGGTCTCTGGAATGTTCCAGGGGGATGGTAGTAACCTTAGGTGCAATTGGGGGGTGTTTAATAAAAATAAGGGTTAACAGAACCTAATCCCAGGGGGGCACTAAATATTTTTTTGAAAAGGGGGTGGTCAGGCCAATAAGTTTAGGAACCTCTGGGTCACTACAGTGTGATGGCTTCCTAAAAGGTTTCTCTGCCTCAGATCTCTCTCTGTTCTAATCCATCCTCTTTATAGCTCCCAAAGTGATTTTCATAAAGCATATATCTGACCACATCACTACTCTAATCAAGACATTTCAGTGGTTTCTTATTAACTCTTGGGTCAGTATAAGTTTTTTAGTTTGACTTGTAAATCTGTTCCCAATTTGGCCTCTTTCTCTTTTTTAAGTCTTACACATTTTCCTCTCTCCATTTTCTTTGGCATTATTTCTTTGTGTCTTTGCCTTCATTGTCTTTAATGTTCAGAAATGCCTCACTTCCCTTTTTTTTCTGGAATTCCTGACTTACTTCAAGACTCAACTTGAAAATTGCCTTCAGTGGGAGATATCATTTTTTAGTCCCCTCAGCTGTTAGTTCCTTCTCTAATGTACTTTTGTTTTTGTTTTTGTTTTTTTTGCTTTTTGGAGGGCAATTTGGGGTTAAGTGACTTGCCCAAGGTCATATGGCTAGTTTTTGTGTTAAGTGTCTGAGGTCAAATTTGAACTCAGGTCCTCCTAACTCCAGGACTGGTGCTCTATTCACTGCGCCACCTAACTGCCCTTTATGGTACTTTCTTCCTACTCTGTATGTTATCTTGTATGTAACTTTTTGCATACACATTGTCTCCCCAAGTAGAATGTAAGCACATTGAAGATATTTGCTTTGTATCCTCAGAGCTTAGCATAGTACCTATTGCATAGTAAGATGCTTAATAATTTTTGTTGATTGACTGATTTGTAAACACAAGTGTTCACCAAATCTAATTTGTTGTTATTCTTGACATCTTTATTATTTTTTAACTCTTTCTCATCTTTCTCAATGGAATTTAAATCCCAATGGTTAGGGAATGTGCTTCTATCCTGCTGTTGTACTTTAACATATCATGCATTGTGAACTCTTGAATAGTTAAATAAGATCACTGCTTTTTTAATTGAATGAAATATTGGGATGTAAGCTCATCTTCTGTAAGATCATTGAAGCTTCTTTAGGACAACCCCAGTAGTGTATAGAATGCTGGAGATAATATCTACTTCATTCTATTTTCACATAGCTTTTGTTTTGTTTTGTTTTTTGGTATTTCTGTATAGCTTTAAAGATTTTCATTTAATGTAGCATAAATATTTGGTTAGTTTTTTTTCTTAAATTTTTAATGGATCAGTATTTTGTCCAATGCAATTATGGCCTATATTGTTATCTGTGATATTGCTTTGGTTCTAGTATGGTTTGTTTAATTTGTATCCAAGCCAACTTCTGTGAGTACTAAATGATCTGTCGCATATAATACCTTATCCTCTGTGACTTAATGCTTTGCAGTGTTAATAATGGTAATTTATGTTATGTTTTCATATTCAGAGTATAAATATTTTGAAGTACAACTAAATCTAAATTCTGAGTATTTCCTATTGAGAGGAGCTCATATCCACCCATTTATTTATATCTTCTAGAAAACACCACTGATTTAATAAATCTTGGATGATTCAGAAGGATTTGAATTAGAATTGCTGTTAAGGGCAATATCTAGATCCCACACCAATGGAAACTAGTGGAGCTGAGAGATGACTTTCTCTTTTTGATGGCAACTTGTTATATCTTTGGACATGGATATCTGATGCCTTTAGCATGGGCAGTGGCCAAAGCAACAGTTCCAATTAGTGACTCTTGCTATGTATTATTGTGCATGGATACTATGGGTGAATTAGTTAGGTAGAATCAGTCATAGTCCTTAAGAAACTTAATGTTAAAAAAAAATAATGACAACAGAAATATAAAGGATATTCAAACTAAAGAATCGGCATTAAATAATTATTAAAATTATATCAGTAAATGTTGTTTTTAAATCAGGTACATGATTATCTCATTTCAGTTAAAAAAATTAAGTATCTACTATGAACCATGGGAGAGAGGCAGTACAACATAACAGGTAGTGAACCTTGAGTCAAGGCCCTTTGATTTCAAGTTCTGCCTTTATCACATACTCACTGTCTTACCCTGGGCAAATTATTTGCATCTTAGTGTCTCCAGACAACTGTCTAAAATTTTTAGTTACTGATCTTCATTGGTAGAGTTGTCTCACTGGGAATTTTTTATGTAAATGAAATCATATATTAGAAATGGCATAGTATTTGCTGAGGAAAAGAAAGGAAAAACCCAAATGGATCTGCCCTCAAGGAGTAGAAATTTAATAGAGAAAAGCATGTTTGGTATTCCTTCTCACTTACCCTGTGAACATATTTATCTTCCTTTTTCTTAGGACTGATCTACTGTGGTCCTACCTGTTCAAAAACCTTAAAGAAGGTGACCTAGATCAGAATTTTAATAGGTTTTATGAGGTTTCCTATAGAAATATCAACCATATTAGTTGGCTATCTCAACTCACTGAGAGAAGACAAACCTTTCTGGCACTGTTCAGGCTTTTGAATATTGCATCATTTCAAAATGTGTTGAAAGTGATGAATGGGAAGGTCACCAAAAATTACACATAGAGATTTGAAGAGGTACAGGAGTTTTATCATGAGATTCTGAAAATGAGACATCTTTTATGTGATACCTATTGTATGTCTTATTTTTCATCAAAGAGAATGTGTTTTGTGCCAATCAATTCAAGTTACATAAAAATCTTCCCTTTATGGGTCATGATATAACTTGTGAAAACATACTATTTTGTAGCTAGATGTTTAATAATAGAGCATTTGGGAGTATAATAGGAGTGATTCTCTCTTTGCTGTCCATGGAAAATTAGAGATTTTTTATTTTAAATTATATGAGTACTATCTCTATCCTATTAGTTTTGAAGGGGAATTATAAAGTTTAAGAAAATTTGGTTGTTATTGTCCAGTATTGCTTTGGAATTTTTAGAGCATGGTCCAGGTACTGTCTGGGGACTTCATTTGTTGAATGAATGGACAACAGGAAAACAAGGAGGATTTATTTAGATTATTCTAGCATTTTTTTTATCTTTCATCTGTACCTGGTTAAGCTATCAAGCATCATACCAACCAGCAACATGATCACAGGTTATTAAAACTTTCAATAGCTGGGCTATTATTACTGATTAGGGAAGCTAAGTGGCACAGTGGATAGAATGCCAGGTCTGGAGTCAGGAAGTTCAAATGTGGCTTCAGACACTTACAAGTTGTATGACCCTGGGTAACTCACTCAACCCTGTTTGCTTCAGTTTCCTCATCTGTAAAATGAGCTGGAGAAGGATATGGCAAACCATTCCAATATCTTTGCCAAGAAAACTTCAAAAGGGGTTGTGCAGAGTTAGACATGACTGAAAATGACTAAACGAGAATCACTGGTTAACAACTAAATTAGCTAGTAACTTTGGTGGCAAGAAGGTAGCAAGAAGGTGACAAGAAGGCAAGTCTCTTCCCAATAAAGTAAAAATATTAATGTGACAATTTCTTTGACCAAGCTAGCAAATGTTACTGCATACAGTTCAGGTCTACAGAAGTCATGAAAAAATGGAAAGAAAGCAAAGCAGGATGTCGTTCTAAAAGCCTCTTGAATAAAAACTTTGAAATTTTGGAGGGAAGATAAAAGCCAAACCAAAATTAAATAAAGGTTAGTTGTCATCAGGATCAAGGTAAATTATGAGGTTGCTATTGTTCTTGTCATCATTTGTTAACAGAAAACCATCAAAGAAACAAGGATTTTGCAAAGCATATAGGAAAATTCACACAGTTAAATACTGCAAGTAATTGTAAGCTAGAGAAAGAGTTAACAGACCTCTGAAACTCAGTCCTGTGTGACAGTTACCATGAAATTTAAATTTGGAAATGGTCCTATATTTTTTCAAAGCATAATTTTTTTTTTCATCATCAGAGTCTTTCTCCTGTGATTAAACTCTCATCTTTATTACACAAGGGTAAATCTATACTAGATTTCCAACAAATCAGTTGTGAAAAGCAGTATGGGAGAAGTTAACATGCATTTATAGAATCCCTACTATGTGCCAGGCACCATTTTGTTTTGCTTTTTTTTTTTTTAACTAATGTTATCCAATTTGATGCTCACAACAACCTTGTAAGTTTGGTGCTGTGATTATGCCCATTTTCATTTGAGGAAACTGAGGCAAACAGAGATTTAACTGAATTACCAAGAGTCACACATCTAGTAAACTTCTGAATTTATATATGAACTTAGAATTTCCTGACTGCAAGTCCAACATTCTATGCACCATACCACCAACTGCCTCTATTCAGTTCACACTTGGTTCAAAAGAAAAGTGGCAGACATCAAATATTGCTTTGCTACTAATACACCTTATCTGGGTACAAGAAATCTTCTTCTTTGGAATGCCAAATAAGAATGGAATCCTATAGGAAAATGTAAAACCCATTCAGCAAATTAATTTTAAGTAAGTTATCAGATTGAAGCAGGGGCAAACTATCTTTTCTTTTTTTTTTCTTCTTTCCTTCCTTTCTTCTTTCTTTCCTTCCTTCCTTCCTTTTTTCCTTCCTTCCTTCCTTCCTTCCTCCTTCCTTCCTTCCTTCTTTCCTTCCTTCCTTCCTTCCTTCCTTCCTTCCTTCCTTCCTTCCTTCCTTCCTTCCTTCCTTCTTTCCTTCCTTCCTTTCCTTTCTTTGTTTTTGTCTCTCTCTCTCTCTTTCTCTGTCTCTGTGTCTCTGTCTTTCTGTCTGTGTTTCTCTCTGTCTCTATCTGCCTCTGTCTCTCTCTCTCTCTGTCTCTATCTCTCTTTCTGTCTCTCTTTCTCTGTCTCTCTCTCTTTCCATTACCTTCTGCCTACTCCACCTTGCTTATAAAAACTGCTAACAATGCATGTCACTCACCAGGCCAAGTAAGAAAGAAAATGCCCAAATGATCATCTTCAGTTGTCCAAACTTCTCTCTAAAGTACAGAAGATTGATCCCAGCTGTGATCATAAAGCAATTAGACCTCCTCATCATATGGTTTGTGCTAAGCTATTCAAAATCTGAATTAATTTCAGAAGGCCCACTTTTCCAGTGGTGAACAACTTTGAAACTACTGTAATCTTACAAACTAATTACAATCAAGCCTTCTGGCTCAGGGCATGGACTGTATGTAATTTAGCAAATTACTGCAGTGTTGCTGGGAGGTTGATTTCAATGAGGTAGCATCCTTAGAAAGAAAGATGCCTTAGACAAAATAACACTACCTTTAATTTGTGTAATGCTTTTCACTATTTCAAGTGCTTCTGCATGTGTCATCTCAATTGATTGTCACAACAAATGTGATAGGCAGAGAGAATTAAGTTATATTTCCTACTTTATTGAAGAAGTAACTGAAATATAGAATTGCTGGAATCTTGCTTCCTTTCATTCTCTATTGGAAAAAGTCATTGGTGAGTCAGTAGAAATAGCAAAGAACATATCTACCCTAAAAAACTTAAAGTTTGGCTTTTGGGGTTTTTTGATTTATAAAGAAGAAAGTTGAACTACAAATAATGTACAACCAATATGACTGTCACCTGAGGAATCATAATCTGATGCAGGAGGTAGCAATTTCATAGCTTGGATGTCAAGGAGAAGCCATAGTAGTTGACAGGAAAATCCTAGTTCTCAAACCACCTCTTGTAATTAAGGTAAAAAAGAAATCTCTTTAATATAACTCTCTTCAGTATCATATGTCAACACCGTCTTTTCTCCACATTATTTTCTGTAACTTATTTTAAATTGTTTTTGATTCTTACTTTCTTCATCATATATTCTTCTAGCACCTAATGTGGGTGAGGATTAGTGGTAGTTGCTAGGGGGATTTAAAAATTAAATAATATGTAGATTTCACTGATAACAGCTTATATTCTAGTAAAAGGGATAGAACAAGTAAAATGATCAGTATGATACCTCGCAAAATATAAGACCCAAGAGAAGGAGAAAAATCATTATGGGGTTCATAGGAGGAGATAAGCAATCTGGTTAGACTATTGGGGAAAAGTTGAGACAGGTGAAATTTGAAGAATGGATAGGATTTTGGCAGGTAGAGTGAGGTAGGAGGTGGTTTTCTAGGCAGATGTAATGGAATAAGGGAACAAAGTCAAGGAATAAAACATGGAGTAAACCCCAAATTGTGCTACAAAGAGTCAGGTACGACTGAAATGACTCAACAACAAAAATGTTTGGGCAACATCAAGCAATACAATTTTGGTGAATTACATAAGCTAGGTCAGATAATAGTGAATGTTAAAACTGAAGAAAATGGTTGAGCCCATGACCTTTAATGCCAGCATAGAGTTTGGACTAAATTTAGTAGGGAAAGAGTGGCCACTTGGGTTTTTGCATAGTATAGTGACATGCTCAAATGGTGCTTAATTTTTCTTAGTACTCTTATTCCTTTAATCACCAATTCCACTTCTTCTGATCTCTTTTTCATTTTTTTTATTTGCTTACTTCCATAGAATAAGAAGGTCATTATGTTGGAAGTGACTTCAAAATGTCATCCAGGCTCCCTTGCCTCTTAAAATGTAATACTTGCAAGATACCACATACCTAAATATCTATGATGAATGTTTGGAAGTCAAGTTACTTGTTGTCTTAGAGAGTTAAATAAAGCTCTGAAAGTTTTAAGGACTTACCTCGTCACATACTATCTATGAAAGCCAGAATTTGAACATGATCATTTCTGTCTATAAGACCAGCCCCATTAACACATCATCATTCTTTCTGTCCTATTTCCTAGTTACAATTAGAACAACATCAGTCTACTTTTTTTTTTTTTTGAAACAATGAGGTTTAAGGGACTTGTTCAGGGTCACATAGTTAGTAAGTCTCTGAGGCTGGATTTGAATTCAGGTCCTTCTGACTCTAGGGCCAGTGCTCTATCCACTGCACCATATCTACCTGCCCCATATTAGCTTACTTTTTGAGAAGGCAAATTCTTTGGGTAGCTAAAGGTTTGCTGTATCATAAGAATAATAGTACCATCGTCAACAAAACTTTATTGACACCTATGCCTAGAAGAATACTTGGCTATAGACTGATAATACACAAAATAAATCTCACCTTAATTAAACTCAATCCAATAATTTCCCCGTGTTATTTTTTTTTCTTGTCCATTTTAAAATAATATCATTTGTTTCCATGGGTTATTTTAGAGAGTTTAAAGTATGACAACAAATCTGTTTGGATGGCAGAAAGGTTCACTTCAACTCAATGTATTCTGTGCAGTGGAAGTCATTTTCATTAACCCAGTCCCTGAGAGTCTCAGGAGCAGCAATGCTGCAACAGGAATGCTGCAACCTGATTCAAGGGAAAGTGATTATTAAGTAAAATAGAAATTATCATTTTTAAAAAGTGCCTAACTTTTCTCTTCAATTCTCAGAACTTTCCTCTCCTGGCTACAGTGCAAAAGTATGTCTTGGCAAATATCAAGAATGAGTTCACTGAGGACATTAAAAATCTTTTATAACAAGGGTAGAAAATACCAATCAAAGAAATTGCTTTTAATAGAGTCATACATTCTAAAGTACATCTACAAAAGTGATTCACATATCTAGTTACATAATACCCTAGTTCATTACATTCTAGTTCTTTTACACTCTTGGGATGTTCTCCAGTAAAATGATCAAAAGTGAATTTAATTTAATTAAAATAAGACTATCAATCTAACTACATATATGTATGTGTATTACCTAAATATGTGTACATAAAATCTGACTCCACTGCCTCCTCTTAGAATGAAGATAACCATGGATTCTTGAAAGTTCTAACCCTCAAGGAGGCAACTGTGGTAGATCCTACTAAACTGGAAAGGCTGTAAGTGTAGGTCTAGTGAAGGACTGTGTACCATTCATCTAAGAATTTGTCTAATAAAATACAGAAACGTTCATCACCAGAGGATGGGTTACCAGGTGCTAATTATTTCTGATCACGCAATTCATGAAGACTATCTAGCTACCAGGGCATGACAGGGTTGCAGTCTGCATTGTAGATGAAATATTCACACCAATGACATCATGAGCTTTCTTTGAAGCATGGAAGTATGGAAGCATGCCATGTCTCAGATGCATGATAGCATTGCAAAACCACACAATTCCAGGATAAAAAATTCTTTTTAAAGTTGTTAATTATTAATCCAGGACAATTTCAACGCTTCATTGAATGAACACCTGCTGTTCTACCGTTCTTTGCTTACAACAGAAATAGAAAACTAATTTTGTAAATAAAATGTGAGGGATTTCTGCCCTTAAATTATACATTATAAAATGGGAGAAATAAGACATATGCATGTGAAATAATAACTAGAAAATGATTTCAAGACAATATATAAACAAGAAAAATAAACAAGAAAAAATTCATAGACAAAGATAGAGACCTGGTTGTAGATATGTTCATGGAGGAGTGGAATAACCACAAAAGGAAAGCAGAAGAGACTTCATGATAAAATGATGAGAAAATCATTTATAAAATTTCGGCAAACATTATTTCATTTGCTCCCTAATATTGCCTCGGCAAGCAGGTAGTAAAAGTATTATAATCCCCATTTACAAATGAGGAAACCAAGGGTCAGAGAAGTAAAATTGTACACTAGATGTTGCTGCTCATAAGCAGTAGAGCCAAGACTTAAACCCAGGTCTTTGAATTCCAAGGCACTTTGTATTGTACCCCTGCTACCTCCTCTACCCACTAATCTAGGGGAATGATCAAAGACTGCATAATGAACATAAAAAAATTAATTTTTATGTAGAAAAAATGCTTTTTCCTATCTGTTTTCATATTCAAATTGGTATATCAACAATGCAGTATCCACAATGCCAATGGTAACTATAAATATGCTGATATGGTTATTAATCACAAAATGTAACAGGCTCCCTACATGAGGGACTTAGCTAGAAACTGAGTCCCAAAACCAGAAAGTCAAAGCAATAACAGTAGCCATGGAGTTGGCACACATAGTTAATGTAGTAAACACTCACATTCTCAAGCGTTAAAAACAGAACAGGCTACCTTAGGCAAAGATCCTCTGCTCCTCACTCATGGTAACTGGTCAGCCTCAAAGTAGCTTGTAGCTTGCTCCCAGCAGCTCTGGCCCCCTGCAGCTCCTGTCCTCGGCAGTCCTCAGCAGGAGTCCTTAGCAAAAGTTCTGTCTGGCTCAACAAAAAGGAGTTCTTGCTGCTGCCTCTGCCACTGCCACCACCATCACCACCACCACTGCTTCTAGTCACCACACTGGCTCCAGCCCTGCTCCTACTTGCCTCCAGCTCCTTCTTGATCCACCCCTTCTTGCTATATCAGCAAGTTCAAGGGGCATGGAAGATCTTCAAATCTCATAACCATTACAATTGGATATATGGGCTCTGAGGAACCAGGATTGAAAATTTTATGTAATTTTTGTCCCCTATAGTCAAGGCTGCCACTGACTCACGGAAAATTTCATTAGCCATAAATTTGCCTTTTGCACGGAATATGTCAATAACCCTGTGGACAGTCTTTGGATTAGTTTAGGTAAAGATGGTGATGGCAAAAGTTATTTTTTAAATGCCAGATCACTTGTATGAATAATGACTGTACTAGAATCAGAAGACCTGGGTTAGAATCCCATTTCTGCTGTCAATAACTATATGGCCTTGGAAAAGTCTCTGAACCTTAATTTCCCCATTTAAAATGGAAAGAGCAATACATTATAATTCCTACCATGTAGGTTTATGGTAAGAACAATTAAGATCAATCAACAATCAATGAACATTATAAAGCTAATATTGAACCAATATATCCCAGAAACTATGTGCTCTCAATATAATTACAAAATCATGAAATAACCCCTACAGGAACTTATGTTCTTTAGGGGAAGGAGGTATATCATGCATCAATAAATGTATGCAGAATAAATACAAAAAAATACAAGGTTATTAGTGACTGAGGAAGTAGTTGAGGGCATCATGGAAAGCTTCATTAAGGAAATAATGCCTGAGTTTTATCTTGTAGGAAAGAAGTGATTCCAGGTAGGGAGTAATGTATTTTAGACATGAGGTTGGCTAGTGAAAGGCAGAGAACAAGGGAATAGTGTCATGTATGAAGAACAAAGGGATGGCTAGTTTGGATTAACCACAGAATTGGGAAATGAAGTAATATATAATGACATTGGAAACATAGGTTAGAATCAGTCCATGAACAGATAGTTATTAAATGCCTATTATATGTCAGGCTTTGTGCTAAGCATTGGCGATAAAAAGAAAAGAAAAGAGTTAACAATCAAATGTGGGAATACAATACATAAAAGAAACTGAAAAAGGGTAAAGTCTCTGGTGGGGGGGGGGTGGGCATGATGAAGCCCAGGGGAATGTAGCCAGATGGAACATTCTGAAATATCTGTTCTCCACCTCCTCCTGTCTATCCTCTACCTTATCCAAATAGAGACAGGGGCAGGGGGGTACTGAGGAGCTGTGAGTTTCAGAGTTGATTTGATCTTATAACAGTCAGCTTATGAAGGACTTTAAAAGCTAAATGAAGGACCTTATATTTTATCTTAGTGGCAATAGATAGCCATTGGGGTTTATTGAGTAGGGGAGGTAACATCAGATCTGTAATCATGCAAAATCACAATGGCAGCTCTGTAGAGGATGGATTGGAATGAAGAGTCTTGAGGCAGAGAAACCAATCAGAGTCTAGGCAAGAGGTGATGAAGTCATGAACTAAGGTGGTGACAGTGTGAATAGAGAGATGGCATCTGAAAAGAAAAATGTGGTGGAGGTAGAATTGGCAAGATTTGGCAACTTATTGAATATATGAGGTGAATGACAGTGGAGGGTTAAGGGTTAAGCTAAGGTTAAAACCTGAGTGACTGTAAGAATGTTGGTGATTTCAATGGAAATAGGGAAGTTTAGAAAAGAAAATACTGGATCTATGTATATAGATCTGAGAACCATCTGCAAACTGATAATTAAAACCATGGTAGTTGATGAGGTCACCAATGGAGATTATAGAGAAAAAAGAGTCCAGGATAGAAATATCAGGAACTGCCACCTTTAGGGGATATGATACATATGTGTAAGGGACCTCTCTAGGGCTGCTCAGACCCATCCAGAAATACAAAAACAAAACAAAACTTTAATTTTTTTTCTTGAATCTCAGCTTTTCAATTCTTTTCAGGGGTGGTCACTCTCTGAGTGAATGTTAAACTCAAATACAAAGAGGGCTACTAATTCATATGTAAGTATCTCTGTGGCCTGCATATTGATTTATTAATCAAATGTAATTTTCTGTGTTTTGTTGTATTTTTATTTATATTGTTAGTTATTTCCCAATTGGAAGACTATGTATTTTGACACCTCTGAATTTGACAATATTTGATACAATGTTGGGAATTGAAATTTTTCCTCCCTGATATCCAGAAGACTCCATTAAATTGGTTGTTATTGTCAAAGTGTAAGGATCATCAATGTAAAGCTAATTGATATTGTCCATTACCATCAGACTGTGTTCATACATAACTAATTCTCTGATTCCAATACCCTAGTATTTTCCTTTGTTTGATAACACTGAATGCACTGATAGCATCATTCTCCTGCTTCAGCTAGGTAATAGGCTTAGATAGCTAAAAGATTTTACAGCAAAGAAATGAGCTTCTTTATGCTCCAGGTCAGAAGATCTCATAATTTTCAGTGTTAGATGCTCCAGTCTTCTCTTCCATATATTGTAGCGTGTTTTCAATTATATATAGAGATAGAGAATGCATAGTTTTGCCCTGGTATGCTTGTACAAAGAAAAGTAACCTGGAGTCTCAGCCATGGGAATAAATACGGCAAACTATGTCTGACGTGAAGAAAAAGGCTAAGGGGTTGTAATGATTTTGTGCATAATCCCTGGTTTTGTATATACCAAAGCTTCCATTATCTCTAAGGGCTTATATTTAATTTTTTTTTATTTTTTCATAGTATGAGAATAAAGATAACAGGTTAAAAAAACCTATAATGCATTTTATTCTTTCAAGTTTAAGATTTCAAAGATCATTGAGAGGAATAAAATTTCCCTGGTGACTTCTATATGTGTGGTTTTTTTTTCTTCTATTCTCACTTGAGACAACTTCCTCAATTGCTTCCTAGTCCTTCCTCCTTTTCTCAGTCCAACATAAAACCAATTCAACTGAATAAAATACTCTGATTTTCAATGAAAGAAAGGTTTTAACAGGCTTTTCCTTACTTCCTCAAACAAAATTTGATCCCACCAGTAGAGTTAGTCTCTTCATTTTTACCCTACAGTGACTTTTCTTTTTCTTTTCTGGAAGGAAGATGGAGAATTTCAAGCAATCACTGTCAAAGCAGATAGTGGATTTTGTACAATGTGAGCCTATTGGATCAAAAGGGTCTTCAGTTTTAATATACTTCAGCAAGTTTCCTTTTCATAGGTTATGCTATACAGTCAAGTTCCCAAGTAACCCTAGTTTCAACTATTATTTTTCCTATATCTCATGGTGAATTGATAATTCCTATGTTCCTTGTCCTCTACTCATACTGCTCCCTCCTGTTTATTACCCCCACAAAAAGAAAGTTGGGGCAGTCCTTTTGAGCTCATTGAGAAGGGTTAAAAAACATGGAACCCAATATATCTACATGTAATGCTAGGCATGACTTGTCCATGCTATGGTAACACACTTAAGGCTTGTAAATATAGCTATTCATTATCATAAATAATGTATGTAACTCAAAAATGAACTTCATTTGCATATGCTTTCTAAGACTTTTTATACCTTTAACAAGTCTATGATTTATTATACCACAAAATGGTGTAAGAGGATCAATTTCAATTCAATTCATTATAATTTAATTCAGCAGTCATTTATTAAGCACTATTTGTATTTGATGCTGAGAATACAAAGATGAAAAATGACAATCTCCTTGTCCTCAGGGAGCTCAGAGTAGAGGCAAAGAGATCATGGAATGTGAGCATGCCCAAAAGCACTGTACTAATAGGGTTTCAGACACTCGAGCTGAATCACAATGTTAAACTGACTGAGAATCAGGCACTTTTCCCACTGGTAAATCCAAGTGAACTGTGCTCTCTCTCTCTCTCTCTCTCTCTCTCTCTCTCTCTCTCTCTGTCTCTCTGTCTCTCTCTCATTGTCTCTCTCTCTCTGTCTCTCTGTCTGTCTCTCTGTCTCTCTCTGTGTCTCTTTCTCTCTCTGTCTCTCTCTCTGTCTCTCTGTCTGTCTCTGTCTCTCTGTCTCTGTCTCTGTCTCTCCGTCTCTGTCTGCCTCCCTTTTCCTTTTCCTCTGGTATTTCACTGTACAGTAAGGGAAGGGGTGGTAGAAGTCCAAAGAACAGATGATTTCAACTTGTGGTAGAAACACTTGGCAGTGCAGATATGTGCCTGCATATAGCTTGAGAGGAGAAATCCTAAGAGTGGGATTGTTCAGATTAACAGATGGTTGCAACCAGGGCATTGAGAGTGCTTGTGCAAAAGCAAAAGGCAGCAGAAGAAATGTGCATGCCCACTTTAGGTTATGAGAGTTGGTTTACAGGTAACCTTAAGTTCAGGTTTCCAAGTTTAAGAATTTAGTTACTTAGACCTTCTAGAATTAAAGTTCTTTTTAAAATTTAAATTATTTTAAAAAATAACAGTCATTTCTTTTTTTCTCTTCCTCTTTTACCCTCACAGTGAACAACAGGCTCCCTAAAACTCGTATAAAATACATATAGCTAATCAAAACAAATCCTTATATTGTTTATGTCCAAAAAGTATGCTCTATATATTTAGTCTGTTACCTCTCTGTCAGAATTTATGTAGAATTCTTCTTTACTGGTCCTCCGAAATCATGGGTGATCAGAGTTCTTAGACCTTTCAAAATATTGTTATAATAGAAACTGTTCTCCTAAATCTGATCACTTTACTATGCATCAGTCTTCATACAAATCTTCCTAGGTATCTCAGAAACTGTCAATTTCATTATTTCTCACAGGGCAAGTTTTCCATTATGTCATAATTTGTTCAGCCATTCTTCAACTGATGGGCCCTACCTTAGTTCTCAATTCTTAACCACCACAAAAAGAGTTGCTATAGAAATTTTTGTTTCAATGAGCATTTTATTCAATTTATTTGATCTCTTTTAAGCATAGAACCACTATGGTATCACTAGGTAAAAAGAAGGTACATACCATTTAGAAATTTTGTGGTCATCATTTAAATTGCTTTCTGTAATGGTTATTCTAATTCAGTACTCTACCAATAGTGCATTAATATGCCTCTTCTCCCACAGTCCATCTAACATCATCATTTTCCTTGTCAAATTTGCCAATCTGATATATATGACAAAATCCCTAGTTTGCATTTCTCTAATTATTAAAGATTGTGAACTTTTTTTTTTTT
>CM053587.1:194079948-194096441 GCA_028646515.1 Pseudochirops corinnae
ACAGGGTGGAGAGTGGTTGGGGGGGGCAGGATAGGAAGAAGGGACATGTAATCAGACTCTCACAGTGTGCTCACTATGGAGAGGTTCTGCATAATTTCACATGTTCAGCCTGTATTTGATTGCCTGTCCTTCCAGTGGGGGTGGGTGACGAGGGAAGAAGAGAAAGAATCTAAAGTTCCATAATCAAATGTTATAAATATATATCTATATATATGCAGTTATTTTTATTATTTTTATTATTAACTACATCCAACTCGAACTTGAGATACACAGGCACTGTGGTTGGGAGATCCATCCTGCCCTGTGGAAAAGTCACAGGGGTGAGCGGGGAAGACATAGGAGAGAATAGACTGGGGGAGGGGGGATACACTGGGATGGTTGTTTTGGGGTGGTGGGTAGGGGGGGAAAGATGGGAAGAAAATATGTAACTCAAAATCTTGTGGAAATGAATGATGCAAACTAAAATAATGTTAAAAATATACAAAAAAAAAGAAAAGAGACAGAGTCAAAGGACAAAATAGCATAAAGGGGGATGGTATAGGATAGAGGGAAATATAGTTAGTTTTTCACAATATAGGTACTATAGGAGTGTTTTGCATAACTACACATGTATAACCTATACTAAATTGCTTGTCTTCTCAATGGAAGTGGGTGAGGACAGAAGAAGGGAAAGAATCTGGAACTCAAGATTTTAAAAACAAATATAAACAAATTGCTTTTACATGCAACCAAAAATAAGATATACAGGCAATGGGGTATAGAAATCCATTTTGTCCTACAAGAAAGTAAAGGGGAAAGTGGTAAGCAGGGGATAAGGAGGGATAGAGAGAGGGCAGACTGGGGGAAGGAGTAATAAGTATTCTTGCTATCTTGGGGTGGGGGGTAGCGGAGAAATGGGGAGAAAATTTGGAACTCAAAATCTTGTGGAAATTAATGTTGAAAACTAAAAATAAATAAATTCTGGATAAAAGATGAGTAGGGAATTGTAGCGTTTCCTTGACTAGACAGAACCATGAATACCATCAGTGTCCAAGACAAATGTGCCTATTTTAACACCTGGTCTTATAGTCTATTTGCCCGAGCTGATGAAGTTCACCAAATTCATCTAGTAAATTAGATTGTTTAAATAGCAATGGAGACAGTGAGATATGACACAATTCTAGGGTTGGAGATTTTTTTTCCTCCCACAGATATTTAATATATCTTCATTTAATATACTTTAAAATATACTTTATTTAATATTTTATTTTCCCCAATTAACATGCAAAACAATTTTTCATTATTTCTTTTTAAATTTTGAGTTCCAAATTCTCTCTGTACCTCATGTCCTCCCTCATTGAGAAGGCAAGCAGTTTGATATGTTATACGTGTGCAGTCATGCAAAACATTTCCATATTAATCATATTGCGAAAGAGAACACAAACCAAAAAGCAAACAAAAATAAACCCAACAAAAATAAAGTTTTAAGAAGAATGCTTTGATCAGCATTTATATGACATTAGTTCTTTCTCTGGAGACGGTGTAGCATTTTTCATAAGTCTTTGGGAATTGTCTTGGATCATTGGTTTGCTGAGAATTGCTAAGTCATTCTCAGTTGGTTATTGTACAACATTACTTTTACTGTATTCTGATCGTTTCACTATCAGTTCATGTAATACTTTCTCAGTTTTTATGAGGGCAACCTGCTTGTCATTATAATATTAATCTATCCCAATCACGTATCATAACTTTCTCAGTCATTTCCCAGTTGATGGGCATTCCCCCAATTTCCAATTCTTTGTCATTACTAAAAGAGATACTGTAAATATTTATGAAAATATAAATCCTTTCCTTTTGTTGTTTATTACTTTGAGATATAGACCAAGTAGTCATATTGCAGAACAAAAGGTTATGCATAGTTTTATAGCCCTTTGGGCATAGTTTTAAATTGCTCTCCAGATAGGTTGAATCAGTTCACAACTCCGCTGACAATACATTAGTGTCTCAATTTTCTCACACGCCTTCCAACATTTGTCATTTTCCTTTTCTGTTATATTGGTCAACCTGATATGTGTGAGGTGGTACCTTAGAGTTGGTTTAATTTGTATGCCTTATTTGTGTAAATTTGATTCAGTTCTCTATATATTTGAGAAATGATACCTTTATGAGAGATAACTGATTGTAATTTTTTTTTCACAGTTGTTTGCTGTGTATTTCCCTCCATCCTCTTTTCTCCCTATTTACTCTCTCTTTTTTTTCACCCTGTCCATCGTTAAAAGCGTTCCGTTTCTGACTACTACCTACCCCAATCCATCTTCCATTCTATGAACTCTGCCCCTTCTCTTATCCCCTTCCTCTCCTACTTTACTAGAGGGTAAGATAGATTTCCATACCCAACTTATTGTTTAAGTTATTCTTTCTTTGGGCCAGTTTGGATGAGAATAAAGTCCATGCACTACTCCCACCTCTCCCATCTTCCCCTCCATTGTAAAAATATTGTAAATCATCTTTCATGTTTTTTTAATGTGAGACAGTTTAGCCAAATCTACCTTATCATTTAACCCTCTTCCAGTACATCCCTCTTTCTTACCCCTTAATTTTATTTTTTAATATTCAATTCACATCTGTGTCCTCTGTCTACACATACCCCTTCTAACATCCCTAATAATGAGAAAGTTCTTAGGAGCTTTGAATATCATCTTTCTGTGTGTAATGTTAATGGGATATAAGAGCTTCCCTGCCCATTAATAGGCCTCACATGGAACCTTGGGGAAGCTCGCTTAGGAGAGGTTTGCATGTAGGAAGGTTTTCAAGCCTTTTGCTAATTTCTAATTAGGCACTGAGTCACAAAGGTTGTGATACCTTCTGGTTCTGAGAAGTGTACATATATTCTGAGTTGGCATTTTGTTTTGGGGGCTTGTTTATGAGAAGGATCTTGTGATTCCCTAGTTGAAATTCTGAGTGGTCATATGTTCAGAACTCCCCTACTTCTCAGATGTAAAGGCTTTCTCAATCCAGGGAGGTATGTAAAGTGAATAGCAATGTTGCTTTGATTCAGGCAGTCAGAGCCCTATCTGTTGGTCTTTATTTCTCTGCTTGTATTTTCTCTATTTGTAATTTCTCTGAAGTTGAGGGTGCTGACTTTTCCCCTGAACTACTGAATATAATTTAAAAAGAGTATTGATCCCTTAAACAGCTATCATTCCTAGTAAAGCAGATCTAAGAACCTGTGTTAACAGCCATCCTGGGTATGCCATTGTGGCTGCTGCTATACCATGTAGGAATGTGAACAGTTTTACCTTATTGAAATCCTTATGATTTCTCTTCTCCTATTTACCTTTTTATGCTTCCCACAATTCTTATATTTAAAAGTCAGATTTTTCATTTAGTCCTGGTCTTTTTCTGAGGAATACTTGAAAGTTCTCAATTTCATTGAATGTCCATATTTTTCCCTGAAGGCTTATACTTAGTTTGCTGGGTAGGTGTTTCTTGGTTGTAATCCTAACTCGTTTGCTCTCTGGAATATCATGTTCAACCCTCTGATTCTTTAATGTAGAAGCTGCTAAAGTTTGTGTTATCATAACTGTGATTCCACAATATTCAAATATTTTCTTTGTGGTTGCTTGAAATATTTTCTCCATGACCTAGGAAATCTGTTATTTGGTTAAAATATTACTAGGAGTTTTCATTTTTAGATCTCTTTCAGGAGGTGATTGGTAGATTCTTTCTTTTTTTTATAAATCAATTTATTTATTTTTTTGTTTTCAACATTCACTTCCATAAATTTTAAATTTTCTCCACCTCCTTCCCTTTTCCCCTCCCCAAGACAGTATGCAATTTGATATAGGTTCTACATATACATTCTTATTTGACATATTTTCACATTAGTCATGTTTTAGAAGAATTAGAACAAATGGGAGGAACCATGAGCAAGATAAAACAAAACAAAACAAAACCAAGAGAGAGAGCAAATAGAATGACTCAATCTGCATTCAGACTCCATATTTCTCTGGATGTGGTTGGAATTTTCCATCATGAATCTTTTGGAGTTGTTTTAGGTTCTTGCATTGCTGAGAAAAGCTAAGTCCATCAAAGTCATTGCATAATGTGGCTATTACTGTGTACAATGTTCTTCTGGTTCTACTCACTTCACTCAGCATCAGCTCATGTGTCTTTCCAGGTTTTTCTAAAGTCTGCCTGCTCATCATTTCTTGTAGCACAATAGAATTCCATTGCATTCATATACCACAACTTGTTCAGCCATTCTCCAGTTGATGAGCATTACTTCAATTTCCAGTTCTTGGCTACCACAAAAAGGGTTGCTATAAATATTTTTATACCTGTGGATCCTTTTCTCATTTTATGATCTCCTTGGGATACAGACCTAGCAGTGGTATTGCTGGATCAAAGGGTATGCACATTTTTATCGTCCTTCATGCATAGTTCCAAATTGCTCTCCAGAATGGTTGGATCAGTTCACAACTCCATCAACAACGGATTAGTGTTCCAATTTTCCCACATCTTCTCCAATATTTATAATTTTCCTGTTTTGTCATGCTAGCCAATATGATAGCGTTGTTTTGATTTGCATTTCTTCAATCAATAGTGATTTAGAACATTTTTTCATATGACTAGGGAGAGCTTTAATTTCTTCCTCTGAAAATTGCCTGTTCATACCTTTTGACCATTTAGGAACTAGGGAATGACTTGTATTCTTATACATTGACTCAATTCTCTCTATATTTTAGAAATTAGGCCTTTATTAGAGACACTGGTTGTAAAAATTCTTTCCCAATTTTCTGCTTCCCTCCTACTCTTAGTTGCACTGCTTGGTTTGTGTAAAAACTTTTCAATTCCATGTAATCAAAATCATCCATTTTCCATTTCATAATGTTCTCTATCTCTTGTTTGGTCATAAATTCTTCCATTTGCCATCATTCTGATATGTAAGCTATTCCTTGCTCTCTTAATTTGCTTATAGCATCAGCCTTTATATCTAAATCATGTACCCATTTGGACTTTATTTTGGTATATTTTGATCTATGCCCAGTTTCCACCATGCTATTTTCCAGTTTTCCCAGTAGTTTTTGTCAAATAATGAGTTTTTATCCCAGAAGCTAGAGTTTTTGGGTTTAATCAAACAGTAGATTACTGTAGTCATTGACTACTGTGTCTTGTGTACCTAACCTACTCCACTGATCCACCACTCTATTTCTTAGTCAATACTTAGTAGTTTTGATAGATTGCTACTTTATAATACAATTTAAGATCTGGTATGGTTAGGCCACCTTCCCTAGCATTTCTTTTCATGAGTTTTCTTGATATTCTGGACCTTTTGTTCTTTTAGATGAATTCTGTGATTATTTTTTCTAACTCTATAAAATATTTTTTAGTAGTTTGATTTGTATGGCACTGAATAAGTAAGCTAATTTAGGCAAATTTGTCATTTTTATTATGTTAACTCAGCTTACTCACAAGCAACTGATATTTTTCTAATTATTTAGATCTGACTTTAATTGTGTGAAAAGTGGTGTTTTTTTTGTTTTTGTTTTTGCCTTTTTCGAGGGAAGAAGGCAGGGCAGTTGGGGTTAAGCAACTTGCCCAGCGTCACACAGCTAGCAAATGTTATATGTCTGAGGCTGAATTTGAACTCAGGTTCTCCTGACTCCAGGGCCAATGCTCTATTCACTGTGCTACCTAGCTGCCCTATAAAAAGTGATTTGTAATTGTGTTCATATAGTTCCTGGGTTTGTTTTGGCAGGATTCTTTCAATTTCTATTTTGTTCTCTGATTCTAGTATATCAAGGCAGTTTTCCTTGAAAGATGATGCCTAGGTATTTCAATAATTCTTAAGTTATCTTCCCTCAATGTATTTTCCAGGTCAGTTGTTTTTCTAATGAGACATTTCACATTTTCTTCTATTGTTTTTTCATTCTTTTAATTTTCCTTTATTGCTTCTTGATTTCTCATAAATTCATTAGCTTCCATTTGCTCCATTCTAATTTTTTAGGAATTATTTTCTCCAGTGAGCTTTTGGACCTCCTTTTCCATTTGGACAATTCTGATTTTTAAGGATTTTTTTTGTTTGTTTTGCTTCTTTTACCATTTGGTGTTGTCTCCTTTTTAAGGTATTATTTTCTTCATAAATTTATGGACCTGTTTTACTAAGCTATTAACTCATTTTTTCACGATTTTCTTGCATTACTCTCATTTTTTTCCTCTACCTCTCTTATTTGAGTTTTAAAATCTTTTATTGGGCTCTTCCAGGAATTCTTTTTGTGCCTGAGACAAAATCATATATATATATATATATATATATATATTTTTTTTTTTTTTTTTTTTTTTTTTTTTTTAGATTTTGGATGTAGCACTTTTGACTCATCTCTTTACCTCCTGAGGGTTAGGAAGATATTTTCTTTTCTTCCTCCATTTCTGTCTCCCGATTTGTTTATCTCCAGTTCTTAGATTTCATGGAATATCCCACTATCTCCTGGACTTCCTTATTTAAAGTTCCCAGAAGTGTGACCAGTTTGTTTAGCCAATGACCCAACTTCCTTTAACTCTGTCAGAGAAAGGTGTCCACATTTCATAAGAGGATAACAAAATGCTAACCTCACATCAACACTCCTGACCACATTGGCTGGGGTAGAGGGGAATCATATCTCTCGCCCTTATATAGGTAACATGGTTTAGTAATTATAAGAATGAACTAGAAAATCATGTGCCTTTTTAGCAGATCATAAATATTTTTTTTGCCTCATTTACATTTTTAGAAGTATAGTCATACATTCATTAGAAACTTCAGTTTTTATTTTCTCAAATGATGAAGTAACAGTTTCTTAACTTAATAGAGAATTAATTATTACAGAATCATCAAGCATTGCCCATATCATCAGTACTTCAATGTTTTAAAGCTTTCTCAGAGTTGTTGGTTCTGTAACATCCTCTATTGGTATAGAGAACAATCCGATGCTTTCCCATCATTTGTAATTCTTATCCATACCATCCCTTAAACTTTTAACACAGGATACAGTCTATGTGGATATCCACCCATCTTCACTCTCAAAACAAGACTGTTCTATTTCCTTTTCTAATTTCACCTCCTGGGCATTTATTTTTCATGCTGTGTGTGGGCAAGTTTTCATTTGTAATATGCTACAACTTAGACTAACCATACATCTCCCCTTTTTTCTTTAAGTCACCTGAAGTGCTGATTCCTTGGATATTATGATCTTCCATGACTCATAAGCATATTGCATCACTGGAAGAGTAGTATTTAAAAGATGAGTTTTATTTCGGTAAGCAATTTGAGAGAGTAGAAATCACTGTACAGTTTCCTAAATGAAATCCAGCTTTCTTTTTTTTCTTCAATTCTGAGCCCAGTTCATTGTCCATCTTCAGTGTCTGTGGAAGACATATTGATGGATTAGCTCAATAAGCTGTCTCTGTATTTGAATATTGTACAATAGCCATTCTTTATACACTTTTATTTTCCTTATATGGATTGCCAGACTAGAATATTTTTAAATTGCTGTGAATCTCATTTAGTAGACTGTAGATTTCTAGAGTTTTGATGTAATTGGAACAAAGTCATCTGCAAACAGGACTATCTAGAAAAGCTTGCTATCCATTTGGAATCTGTCTACCATTTAGCTTATGAGAATCTTTCATGGAAGTAGCAAACCCCCTCAAGTAGCATACTTTTCTCTGTCTTCTATTTTATTTGACAGCAATAATCACATGATCTTTGAACAAAGTTTTCTCCATTTATCTGTCTTTCAAGAAAACAGTCTTTAAGATTACATATTTAATTACCAAATTAAATGCTTTTAATAAACAGTGCAATATTCCATTCTGTGTACCTTTTAGTCACTTATGAGGCTACCAAAAAAAATCAATCATCTTTCTGGATATCCTCAACTGCTAGTGTCTTCCCTCCTAATAACTTGTACTGAATTAGTTTATATTTATTTGTATTCATTCTATTTAGAATTGTTCTATCTATCTTTACTCATGTCCTCCCTGTTTCCCTCATTAGAATGTAAACTCCTTGCAAGTAGGGATTATTTCGTATATATATGTTTGTATTTGTACCAACAGTGTCTTGCAGCAAAGTATGTACTTAATAAATATTTGTTAATTGATCATTTAAATAAAGATTTTGTAGAGATGAAACATAGGCATAGTTGGTAGCTATTAATATCATCTCATTTTCTTTTACTTATAATACTCTTTTAAAAAAAATAATCAGGGCACCTAGGTGGTGCAGTGAATAGAGCACCAGCCCTGGAGTCAGGAGGACCTGAGTTCAAATCCAGCCTCAGACACTTAACACTTACTAGCTGTGTTACCTTGGGCAAGTCACTTAACCCCAATTGCCCTTCCAAAAAAAGCAAAAACAAAATAATAATCATTTGATATCTTTCTGACTTTTAGCTGTCTTGAAAGAAAATTCTTCAGCGACCTTCAAATTATCTTATATCCAATGTGGATTTCCTCTATGAGTATTTGGCAGTTCCAACAACTTTTCCCATCTTAACTGTCTTTAGTATCATTTCAACTTTCTCATATAGTACATCAAGGACTGAGATATTCAAATCCAATTGTGGTGATTCTGTTATCGTGGATGAAGAAAATACTTTGTTATAGAAATCTTGACTTGTCTGCACCATTTTTACTTTTGTTATGCTTCTAATTTCACCTTTAAATGTTTTGGGGATGATCTAACATAACTGGGTTTCACATCTATGTTCTGCAAACATTTTTTTTCTCTCCACAGTTGATATTGCTCCCAGTCTTCCTTTATTTTCTTCCACAAGGGTTTGATTTGCAAATAAATTTTTATTCTCAATTGGTGTTATCATTGGCTGCCATATATTTCTATACTGCAAAATTTTCAGGTATTTTTGACTGAGGCAATCGTTGGGCTCTATTATCCTCCTTGTTGTGTTGATTGCTTTATTTTGGTTAAAATTCTGAAGGAAAAGGTAAAAGTTCAGGCTGACACATTTATTTCCCTTTGCTAATTTACCACTTTTCATTGTCAGTGGCTTGTCTAAATAGGTCAAGTTGGAGCTTTTGTAGTTACATGCTGTGTTATCGTTTTATCTTTTTTATCCTACTTAATTTAATGTTGATCTTGCTGTGACAAATTGATGGTCTGAGTATACACATGAACCTCATGTAACAATGGCTCCTTTTCCATCCCACCTAGTCTCCAGTCTCCTGGCAGAAGAAAAGAAATGCCATTTTATCACAGAAAATTTCCTGCCTGATCTCCAGTCTCCTTTGGGAGGCTTACAAAACATGAAACAATCTATTTTGAGGAAGCTTACATTATGTAGGGAGAGATATGAAGTAAATATATAAAAACAAAAAGATTAAATATAAGAAAAATCGACACAAATGAACAGAAGGTAGAGAGGGAAGGCACTTGCAGTTGAAAGGATTTTGAAAGGTTTAATATAGAAAGTTGTACATGATGAGACACTGTAGTAGGACTTTTTGTATTATTGCTCTCAGCCTCAGGTTCCTTATTTGTAAAATGGGTGTAGTTATAGCACCTACTTTGCAGTGCTATTGTGAGGATAAAAATATGTAAAACACACACACACACACACATTAGACATTTAGCAAATGTAAAAATACTATGTAAATGCTAAGTATTAACAACAAGTATTATTATTATACCTTACATTTTTTTTGTGTTATATTGTATCCCTACCTGCATTATTTCATTTGATTTTCACACTAGTCCTGTGAGGTAGGCATTATTTCTTTATAGATGAAGACACCAAGGCTTAGAGGGGTTATGCAGTGTTTTCAGGGACACAGAACACATCTTAGATTAAAATTCAGGTCTTCTGATCTCTTTTCTAGTATCTTTTCAGTAGCTATTAATTCCTAGTGTACATAAGCAAAACTTCTCATTCATGCTATATTAAATGAATGGATTTGGGAATGGAATTGTTTCTGCATGGAGGGGAATATATATGTGACATGAAATGATATCAAATGCATAGAGGATATAAATGTTCATTTTAAAAATTGAGGCATTTATTTTATCTGGCTATATAGCTGATTCTTATAGAATCCAGAAGGGGGCAGCAAATGATTTCTATAGATCAATGAGCAGTTTACTTATTAATTTGTTTTTAAGCATTTAGAAATATTCTTTTTTTGTCTGATAAGTTCATTTTCTACTGATTTTTAAAATTAGGGTTTTAATATTTAAAATAGCCATGTTGCTACCCATCAATGTGCTTCTATATAAAAACTATGTTTTTTGTGATTTGTCTTCTGTTTTCTCCAGAGCCCAGGTGTCTGTAACTGTGTAATTTCAAATTCCAAACTCTGATCTGTAGAGACAAAAGGCTAGCATGGGATAATCCTGTGAGTCCCTTCTCAGGTGACCCCTTTAAAGGGCGATTTCAGTTCATGGCTAGACAACTTCTAAAACCATAAGACTTTGGTAAACATGATTTATGATATAGAAGGAACTGCTCTTAAGGAATTCAAAATATAAAATATTTTTTCTTGTGTTAGTAATGGAAATCGAGGCATCTTTCCAGTTTTATTGTTCCTGCCATCACACATATTGATTTAAAAAGTAAAACTATAGGACCATTTAGTTTAAGGTGGATGAAGAACCCACATGAAACATAAGGACTAAATGACTTTTTAAAAAATTCTGTTATTAATAGTAGATGTTATATTAAAATTGTATGAATTAAACATAAGCATTGTTATCAAATGCTACACTCTCTGTGTTTCTTAAAATTATCTTTGATTTCAAAATGAATGGAGCTGAAAAGGTAATTGATATTCATTTTAATGGTTACATTTATTTTCCATGCAAATGATGTCTAATGGATTAAAAAGGATGATGCATTAAGATCATAACTAAGAATAAGTCAGATTAACTTCTTTTGCACTGTTTGCATTAGTTCTTGGTCTTTTCAAAAAATCCTTTCCTATGGTAGGACAGCAAATTTAGCTTCATCTTCAAGAAAATACAAATGAAGTAAGCATATAGTTTCTATCAAAGCTTTTAGTGTAGTACAATGTTTATTATAGGAACAAGATGATTGTGTTCAATTAAATTCAACAGCCATGTATTAAGTGCCTACTATATGCAGGGCTTTGTGCTAAGCAATTAGATTACAATGGAAAAATGGTACAGTACCTTCCTTCAAGTAGTTTATGTTTATGTATTTTTAATCCTAAATTGAGAGTTAACTTTGTGTGTAGCTGAAATAGACCATCACCTTAAGAGGTGGTGTCTTAAGGGTTCTAATAAAAAATGCCCAGCTCCAAATTGACCCCTCCCCCATTCCCATCTTATCTTTCTGCCATTGTTCCAGAAATTTTACCATTTCATATTCATTCCTATAAAGTTAAGTTGTTTTGTCCCAAGGATTTCCAAGTGAAAAAAAGCAAATGCCCATGGGAGAGAGAATGTATTAAATCATTATAACCCAAAATATATTGGCAGGAATTAATATAAGAGATGGTTTCCATGAGGAAAACTAGTTGAGTGCAATATTCTGAAGGAATTGAATATAGGATGGTAACACAGGAAAACATTTAGCTGGTGGTCTTAGCCTACTCTCCTCTCTCAAATCTTCTTCTCATCAGTTAAAAGTACTTATACAGATCCAACTTTTGTCTAGAGTCTTAGGTCTGGATCCAAAACTTTGAGCTCACTTTGGGAAGACATATAATAATGAAGATTCTCTTTCATGTAGCTCCAGGACCCCCAGCTGGGAAAAACATAATGACTTTTGACAGTTTATTGTCTCTGTTGCCTCTCTCTTTGAGTATAATGCTGGTCATTTCCCTTCTCTCTCTTGCATGCCATTCTCCATAATCAAAGGCATACAAATCAGAAATTACCATGATTGACCACACTTTATTTGTATCTGCTTTTCAAAAAGAATTAATTAAACAAAAATGTAAATAAGCTTAAAAGACAGGTAAACTTGGGGCTTAATATATGCTCTCTTAGAAAGAGAGAGGGAGAACAAGGCACAGAAAAAAAAATCACCATCTATCAGTTCATTCAAATGAACAGTTCAGCAATGATCAGTCTGGCTTGTCTTAGTTCTTATCATTAACTTTGGACTGTTCTCCCAGTTATGATGGGATATATTCCAGATTATTGGCATGTATTTAGAATGACAGCTCATTCAATTAGTCTATCATTACAAATATCTTGGATATTCACTACAGATAGACAGTGAGTTAATCCCAGAATTAAATAGGAAGAGAATGGGCTGGATTATATTTGGAAAACCACAACATGTTCAATAATCCCATGCTGTTCCCTATTGCACAAATTTATCTTTTAAATGCACATTTCTCCTAATAATGCTATGTGGCTATGACTTATGAATGCCATTACCTTCAAAGAATCAGAATGGTGAGTTGTCTAAAAGGCAATGGAGAGAACTACAGCAAGTATAATTATAAAAAGGCAGTAGCATATTGCCAACAATACCAAATTAACGTATTGCTAAAAAGTGATAAAAAGATAACATCAAAGAAATGTGTCATGGATCATGTACCAAAGATCAAAAGAGAAGAGATTATCCAGTTGTTATACTGGTACCCACACAATGTTGAAAGGTCTAGAGGAAAATATCCAATGAGTTGGGTAGATAATCTATGGAACATTCATGAGAGAACATAGATAAGAAGTTCATAGGATAAGAAGGGTTGCAATCCACACCAGTAGAAATAAACAAATCAATATACACATATATTGTATGAGTATCCTTAGGATCATTGAGCTATTGAATTATAGGAAGCAAAAAAGTCAAGTGATTATTCTCATGTGAGGTGCCATAGTACACTGATCACCCTGTACTCCACTCTTTTTTTATTATATTTTTTTCTTGTAGGATGTGTCCCCTTCTATTATTGCATTTTTTTTGTGAATATAACTTGAAAGTAGTATTAAAAAGAAACCAAAAGAATATATTATCTATTGAAAGATTTTAATAGGATCATTATAATAGAAAAAGCTGAAATGTTAATGTTCAATGATATGAAAATGCTTAAATGAATTATTAAGCATTGTTGTCATGCAATACTATAATGCAACTAAGATAAGAATGAGGCATACAGACAAATGGAAATATCATGTAAAGCAAAACAAAGAAAATGAACATACTATTATCACATTAGTAGGAATGAATAGACAAAGAATCTTGATGAAGACTTAGAATAATTGAGAAGCTGCAATCAAATGTTTTGCATTGAAATTAATTTATTTTAATGCAAATAATTACAAAACAAGTGTAAAACATTTTTGTAGGTATTATTAAGTACAATAACTCATTAAAATCATTTCATTCTGTGTAGCCCCATTTAATTCAGTTGATTGAATGAATTAAATTGATTATGAAAAATACTCTCTACAGCATTTCCAACAAATGGATACTGAGCTTTCATTTGAAGACTTCCGGTGAGGTAGATCCACTACCTACAGAGGTAGTCCATCTACCCTTGGATAGCTATGGCTGTCAGGGAATATCTATATCTACATCCACATTGCATCCTCATCCTTATCTAAATCTTCATCCACATCCACATCCACATGTACATGTACATCTACAGCTACTGTTATAGCTACAATTACATCATCTATAACTATTATCTGTCTATATGGATGTGGATATACACACACACATGTAATTCACACCCTACTCCCTACATTGAGTCAAAATGTGTCTCTTTTCAACTTTTACCATTTACTCAATATCTTGTCCTCTGGGACCAATTAGATAAAATCAAATGTCTCTTCCTAATGGCAGATCTAAATATTCAAATACAGGTATAAAATATAGGTATCATGTGACTCCTAAGCCTTTTCTCCTACTAACTAGACATCCCCAGTTCCTTCAAGGAATCCTTATATTGCATGATCTTGATGTCCTTTACTACCATGGCCACACTGTCTGACTATGAGCTGGCTTATCAATATCCCTATTAAAGGATACCAAACAAGTGTTTGAACCAGGGCAGAACATATTAGGGTTCTCATCTCCCTTGTTATTAAGAATCTGTGATTGCTTTTGATTTTTGTTTGTTTCTTACTGCCACGTTACTATATTGATCCTTTGAGTTTATGGTCTATTCACACCACCAGATCTTTGTCTCTCTTTTTTTTTTCAGACAGCTGCAATGTAGCCACTCCTCCTCTGTCTTATATTTATAAACCTGATTTATTTAACTTGACGGTAAGACTACGTTTATTAATTTTCATTACATTGAATCAAGATAAGGATTTTAAAGATGGAGGTGAGGAGGGAGTGCATTTCATGCATGTTGGACAGCTTGTATGAAGGCAAAGAGATGGAAGATAGAAAGGTATGTGTGAGTAACAGCTTGTACATCAGAACATAGGTTTTTATGAGAGGGAATAATGTTTAATTAAAATGGAAAGATAAAAATAACTAGCATACACACACACACACACATATATATTACTTTAAAAGGTTTACAAAATGCTTTAAATATGTTATTCATGTGATATTCCCCAAAACCCTATGAAGTATATACTATTATTACACCATTTTACAGATAAGGAAACTGGGAATCAGAGTCAAAGTCACACAGCTAGTGAGTATCTGAGAAGGTATTTGAACTCATGTTGTCCTGATTCCAAGTCCAGCCCTCTATCCACAGTTCTGTAGGTTGGAGTCAAATTTTGAAGGCCATCAGAGTTCAGTTTGCATTTAGTCTTAGGGATAGCAGATAACCACTCATTGATAAGAGTAGCAACATAGTGACATCTGTCCTTTAGGAACATCACTTTGGCAACTGTGTGAAGGTTAGTTTGGAGAGGGAAGGGTGTTTTTTTGTTGTTGTTGTTGTTCTGTCTCCAGTGCCTAACCCCAAAGCTTGGTACATGATAACAGCTTGATAAATACTTACTGATTGATTGGGCAGAATTAAATTTAATCATATTAGCTATAACACATAGTCCTAGCATATTTGTACCTTTTTGAATATTATAATCCAGTAATCTTAGCTATGTGTCCCAGATTTGTATGACATGAAAATCTGATAAATATATCTCCATGATTTTATCCAAGTTCACTGATAAAATTTTTAAATAGTGTGGAGTCTAGCCCAGATCCCTGCTGCACTCTACTATTGATTTGCCTTCAGTTTGGCATTGATCCTCTAGTGGTTCTACTATGGGTCTCACATTCTCCCAGTTCTGAATTGTAGGTTAGCCTGCACCTCTCCTCTTGTCCACATGAAGGGTATAGTATGTTTATTAAACTAGTTGAAATCTAGTTAAACTATATCTACAGCATCACCCTGGTCTGGTACGTCAATATTGCTCTCAATAATAGAACAAGAAGATTTTGATCCTGGATCTCCCACTTAGCACCTGTGTAAACCTGAACAAATCCATTAGCCTCACTTAACCTTGGATTACTTATCTGCATAATGGGGATAATGATACTTTCTCTGCCTACCTCACAGGGCTGCAAAAAGGAAAGAATCCCATTAATCTGAAAATGTAATGTTAACCTGAGCTATTATTATCACATTATCCCCTGTTCCATGGAGGCGTTAGATAAAGGCTGGAAGATTAGTTGTGGTATTATACAGATGATCCACGTTTCAAGTAAGGGTTAGACTAGAAGACCTGAAAAGTCCCTTTCGACTCTGGGATTCTGTGATTGTATGTGGTATGAAGCACAACCTGAAAAGAATTACATGAAACTCATAAAGCCAGAACACTCCCACACAGGCAGACAGTTGTTCTTTAATATGGCATTAGCACTGAGTTTGTAGACTGCCAGTAACATGTGGACAAATAGCTGAAGGGGCTATTTATACAAGTTATCTTAGCTACTGATTCTTTACATATTAAGTCATGTTGATTATAAAGGCTAAATACAGTTTTTGGCATAGCATAATTGAACCTCCCTTTTAGCCTTTCATGAAATAAAGATGCACACAGGCAGGCAGAGAAATGCAGACTTTGTTGAGTCTGCTTAATTTATTATCTGAGATTTATTTAAATCTATAAATTGGGAGTAATAACAGCTACTCCTCCACCTCCACCTTTCAGGAATATTATGATGATTAATTGGATCTAAAAGCCTATAACATTCTCTGAAAGAGGTAATAACAGAGCCAGTCAGAGTTCTCTTGATTATATATAGCAGTCTGTTGGCTCTTCAAAATTCCAGTTTGCCTAGCCTATAGCTGGTCCACATTTTTAGGTCCACACCAGTTGTACACATGAGGTTGGGGAAGGAAACTAGGGGGAAGAATGTATCACAAGGGTGAGTCCCACGTGTGAGATAGGTTTAAGCATCTGGAATCAAAATTGTTTTTAGAATAGTCCTGGCCCACTGACTCTTGCTGACTCAATACTAGTTTGTGAATTACTATGTATGTATTTGTAATTATTTAATTTTTATATATGTGTCTGTATGGATAGATGTGTATATCTGTATAGAGAGTTCTACCAGTTATATATACAT
>CM053587.1:194096941-194111941 GCA_028646515.1 Pseudochirops corinnae
AAAAAAAGGAAAAAAAAAACAAAAAAAACCCAAGGGTTTCTGAATTGGGGGGGGAGGGTCCAAAGGAGATCTTTTGTTTAAATGATCTTTTGTTTAAAGAAGTGGCTATAAAGTACAAACTTTATACCTTTTTTTTCCCCCTTCATTCTGCGATTATTTCCAAACTAGCTGCCTTCCTCCATTACTCTAAAACAAGCTGTCAGTCTAAGGGGGGAAATGCCATTTTACTTTTAACTTTTATAGAATGTAATCCTTATTTTTCCTTAAAACAGGTTCTACAGAATGGTACCCCTAAGTTTACTAATATGATTCAGAAAGCAGTGAGTTTCTGGAATTATTCCAAATCCCTGGAGTTTTCCTCAATTCCAGGAGTTTTCCTCTGCAGTCTTAAAAATGATATCTTCAAACTCCTTAATGATTAATTGTCTTAATCTCCAAAATCTACCAAGATGCTTTTAGCAATTCTACAAACTTTTATTATATGACTCTATCTCTATAATTCCAAAATGGCCAAAGCTGAAATGACAGAAAAATAGTATTTTGCTGGTTTTTCTTCCTTATAAGCTAATCACCTGCAGAAGTGATCACCTGGGAGTCAGTGCTGCTTGCTAGGACAATTGATTCAAGTATCAAAGTTCATTAACCTTTCCCAGTATTCTAAACTCTTTACCTATAGCCCTTGGAAGGTTTTCTGGCTGGCTATATTTTAAGGTATTTTTTAGAACTTTTTCAAGGTATCAGAAATGTACAAACAACACAAACATGGCACAGCCATTTTCTGTTTTCCAGACACAAACAGAGAGAAACTGACAAGACAGACACATAGACAGGATAATTCTATCTAAGCTTTTCTCCATGTTACAAAAGGCTTCTCACTTGGGGATTTTGAGTAGCCATTTATTAAAAACATCCCATTTGTGGTGTTCAATTTTCTTGCCTACTTCATCAAGATATTTCTTAACATAATTTATTTCATCCCAGTCAAAAGAATCCCAAATTGGGCAGTAGTGACAGGAGTTGTTGTGGGTCCATTTCTTCTAATGAATTACATACCTACAGGTTTTGGGCACATGGTATAGACTTTAGGTTGCTATTTTCTGAGGTGGATCATCATCCACAAATTGTTTACGTGCCTGAGAGAAAGTGGTACCCATTTCTAAAGATCTTAAAACATGCCATTGAAACAAAGTCCCAAGAAGGGATCAAAAATCCCAAACCTCACCCAGAGAGGGGCCAAACAAAACCTCTTTGGAGGAAAGGTCAAACTTGCAAGTATCCGTTCCATGGACTAAATGCATATGCTCTGCAGCCAAGTTCTTTGGCAACTAACACTTAAAGATACCTCATCTAAGAAGTCAAGAGACTTTACCAAGAAGAGACAGATGAATACTCTCTTCAGTTGTGACATCAAAAATTTCATTCCTCCAAGGAAGCAGAACTCAATCAAAAATGAGCTTGAGAATCAGAAAAGGTAAATCACCACTGCCACTCTCCAAATATGAATTGAGCAGAACTCAAAGGGCTACTGTAGGTACTACACTTTGTGTTGTGCTGGGGCAGGGCAGAAGGTAATTACTTATTTACTTTCTGATCCCACTTCTGACACCAGCTATCCAATCTGGTAACAAATGACCAAAGAATCACAGAGGTTTTACACCCACTGTTAATTCCAAAAATACTGAAGTACTCATATAGGTTGTAAGCAAAAAGCTTTCTTTATTCCACTGGGGGAGGGAAATTAGATACATGTGTTGTGTTGGGGCCCACTCTAGTAGGAGATGCAAGTTTTTAACTGCAGTGGGGCTAAACAAAGAATCAAATAGTATAGAATAGCAACAGTAGAAAGGCATAACAGCAACAGGGAGCCAAAGTTGTCCTATCTGGGCCTCTTGGTGCTTGCCTGAACTCAGGAACCATCATGTCTTTGATTTAATTGTAGCAGAGTTCATCCATAAGGTGAACTCCAAAGATTGTTGTCATGACAAGCTTAGGGCACAGCTTACTTGTTGGGCCTTAGTACTAGAAAACATGATGTCTCTTAATAGTAAGAAGAGGAGTAAAAAGAGAGGGGTGGTGTTGGATCTTGGCAATTCAAATCTTGCCCCTGCCCCATACAGCTACATGGTAATAGACAAATCACAGTCTCTCTGAGGTATGTAGGTTTCATCATTATAATGAGGGGGTTGGGCTAGATGGCCACCTCTAAGATCTTTTTCAGCTAAAAATTAATGAACAAGGGGATAATGATATTTGTAATTTTCCTCATTTTCCATTCCAGTAATGGTGTCATTCATCCCAGTTCTTTTTATTTTTTAAAAGTATGTGTTTATTTCCAAGTTAATGACAGCAAGTAGTCCTCTGTTAGCAATAACTAACATCCACCACATCTCCAGGCTACCCTCCTGATTCTGCTTCCAGACTTTCTCTATAATGTCCTGGTAACCTCGTCATCCTGAAGGCCATGCCAACCCTCAATTTCACACCTTTGAAGTAGATTTCCCTTTTCCCCTCCTCCTTTTAAGTGGTTGGCGACTCTTTGAACCTTCACTTTAAGGATTGCCCTTGTCCTGATATATGAGCACCTTTAGGGGGCTACACAAAATACAGAATCTCATAGACCTTGCTTCAAGGGCCGAAAAATGATGCATCAGGTCAGACCACCCATGTCTTCATTCCTCTCCAGGCTGTTTTCCTGACTTTCCTAAATTTTCTCTACAATTTGTGCCCTTACTCAACTCTTCCTGCCTCCCTACACACCTTCAACTTCTTTTTATGAATTGTCTTCCTCCATTATAATCTAAATCCTTTAAGGGCAGGGACTTTCTTTCCTCATGTTTGCATTTGTATCAACAGCATTTAAAACAGTGCTGGCTCGTAGCAATTGATCAATAATTTCTTTGTTGATTTTACATAACAGTTATTTGTGTTCTATTTGAGTACTTACTATATAGCCTCATAATTCCAAAGAGGTCATTTTGCCAGTTTACCAGGGACTTCCATAAAACTGAGATTTGTCATGTAGGAAAAGTGATTAGCCTTTGCATATAGAAAAAAGTGTCATTAGAATAGAATATTCATTAATTAAAATTGATTAGAAGCCTACTTGAGTTTATAACATTTGTGGCATAGATTTGTATACTGGAGATGAAAACTGAGAAGATAGAGATTTGAAAAATATAAAGAAAATTATTTCCATTCATGAGGAACTTCAAAGCCTTTGATAAAAATAGCATCAGTCATAAGATTATGGATCTAGGAGCAAACTAAAAAGGTATCAATTCATAGATGAGGAAACTGAGACCCAGAAAAGTTAAATGACTTGCCCAAAGTCAATATAAAGAGTGACAGGGGAAGAATTTGAATCTAAGTCCTGTGACTCCTGAGTCGATATTCTTTCCACAGGAAATAACTCCTCCACTAACTAGTCATGTACACTTTGACAACTCACCTAAGATATCCACATCATAGTTTCCTTGTATGTAAATTACAGTTGAATTTGATAGTTTGTAATATCCATACTAGATCATAATAGCAAAGAGCCAAAGCACATTCTTTCTTTTAGTCTCATTTGTTCTGTTCCCTACTCTACCCCTGACACACATCAAGACAGAATTGGGAGGAACTTGAAAGGTTCTCTAGTCCAAGATACACTTAAAACAACCCAACCAAAACTCAACTGTCTAAAATATCCCTGACAAAGAATATCTAGTTCTTCACTGATTTCTTAAATCTTCATATGTCATAAACTCAAGGCCCTTCATTATCTTGGTTACCTTCTTGTAGATTTACTCAAGCTTATCAGTGTACCTTCTAAAATGTTACACCCAGAACTGAAGAATTACTCCAAAAGTAGCTTAATTAGTCAGGGCAGAGGACAATTGGATGTGTCACCTACAGAATCCTGGCACTGTCCTTCCATGAATTCAGTTTTAGTTTATATTAACTTTCTTGATTTCCCTATTATCCTGCTGATACATATTGCATTTGCATTACATTAGAACTCCAAGATTATTGTTTTTCAGCTAATTACTACATTTCTGCCATCTTGTATGTATGAAGCTTATTGTTTTTAAACCTAAGTGTAAGACTTTATATTTCCCAATATATTCCATATGATTGGATTCCAATATATGTTCTAGCCTGTCAAGATCTTGTTGAATCCTGACTTATTCAGTGTGTTAGTTTCCCTCTGTGGCAGGAGCAATATCATAAGGCCTCTTACCATGAGAATTAAGCTAATTTGTCCTTACAAGGTGTTGAGACATTCCTTGAGTCTTGGTTGACTTAGGGGACTAAAGATTCAGGTTGTTGACATTACTTCCTGGTTACCTAGGTACCATTCTGCCAAAGCTCCAGGATTTCTCCCAAGCTCCCTTGGTGCATGATAATGAGCAATTAAGGCAAGAGAGTTACTTTAAGGTTTCCTTAATGCCTATCCTTGTTGAATAACATTTTCCTGATCTTGCTAAGTAAATCTCTTTTTGTTAACTGTTAAATGATTAAAAAATGTCTCATTTTGTTCTGATCATGAACCTAAACTACTAAAAGACTAGTTTGAGCCAGGAGTATCCTAGATTGTTTTTTGACCATCTAGTCCGTATTTTTACACCTTGATGACAAGAATAGCATGAGAGACTGTCAAAAGTTTGCGATAATCTAGAGAAACTATCTACAGCATTCCCCTCATCCACTGGTTCTGTAATTTGTCAAAACAGGAAATTGAGGTAGTTTGTCATGACTTACTCATTTTTTTTGGAGGGGGGGAAGGCAAGGCAGTTGGGGTTAAGTGACTTGCCCAAGGACACACAGCTGGTAAGTATCAAATATTTGAGGTTGAATTTGAACTCAGGTCCTCCTGACTTGAGGTCTGGTGCTCTATTCACTGTACCACTTAGCTGCCCCAGCATGATTTATTCTTAATGAAGCTCCTTATGATCACCACTTCCTTTACTAGATGTTTTCTAACTGTCTCTTTAATAATAATTTTTCCCCGCTTTTATTGTGAACTTGATAATAATTGACAATCACAAACATTTCAAAATATAAACAAAAGTAAAATTTGGTTCAAAGTTCTGAACTCCTGACACAGATTTTTTACTTTTGGGGTGTGGAGGGGATTTGTCAAAAGAAGAGAGCATCAACAAAACATTTTTAAATGCATAGAAAAAGTTTAAAGATGTGCAGGAGGAAATGAAAGGAAACAGTAATTTTGTTATTAACTTTTATGATATATTCTACAATTTTGCCAGTAATTGATGTTGAGTTCACTGAGTTATAACTTGCATATATCTTCATTTTTTGAAAATTTACTCTCCTTTAATCCTGTATTCCTATTTTAATTCATGTTCAATGAAATATTACAGACTTAACAGTCACATATTCTACTTCATTTAGTTACATAGGGCATCTGGGCCAAATGCTTGATCTGATCCAATCTGATCAAAAGCAGCTAGGTCCTTTCTTAACACTTCTCTACTTATATGATACCCCATTTGCCATTTTTTTCTATCCTTTTCAGTCCAAAGGTCATTATTCTTGGCAGAGAAAACAGACACAGCATATGAGTCAAACAGCTCTCCTTTCTCTCTGTGGTTGTTTATTCTTCATTGTTCCACATACAAACAGAAACATTCCCAGTCACGGAGGATCTTACATTGTGTTAGAAAAGACACAATATGTACAAACATACTCTAGGCACCATATCTGGTCATTTACAGCTCCACACAGCTTGACATTCCCTGACCTGGTCACCTTTCCACCCTCTGCCCTGCTTTCCAGTCATACATGGTTGCTTGCCTGATGTCCTCAGATAGCTGTAATCAAGGCCCAATCCTTGTGAATTATGACAACCTACCTGCCCTTATTCCTCAATGATTGATATATTTCTACCCTGATCATTCTCATCCTTTCCCAGGGATTCTGAACCCCTAACTGCTATTTTTCATAGTCCATCCTTCATTCCTCTTTGACCACTCTCTTATTCCTATCTCTGTTCATCAAACCCTCAGAAGGAGCACACAATGCAATAGGGGAGACAACATGAAAACAAATTTGTACAAACAAGTTACATGCATGTGTATACACACATGCATGTAACATAATAACATCACACACATAGATGTGTGTTTATTTATGTGCATCTATGTGTATGTCTATAAACATATATATGCACACATGCATTCCCATGTGCATGTATACATAAACATCCATGCATATTCATACACACATATATAATCAGGAGTAGTCTCAGAGGCAAGTCATTAAAATAAAAGAAGACTGGGAAAGACTTCTTGCAGAAGGTAGGACTTTTGTTGGAATTTGAATGAAGCTAGAGAAGCTGGGAGATTGAGAGAGAATATTCTAGGCACAAAGGACAACCAGTATAAAGACTGGGAGTCAGGAAATGGAGTGTCTTGTGCAAAGAATGGCAAGGAGGCTATAGTGTCACTGGATTAAAGAGTATGCGAATTATAGGCTTTGGCAATGTAGGATAATGACTTACCTGTCGGGGAGATGCTATTGTGGGGTGGCTGGAAAGAAAAGTGGTGCAATTGAGTAATTGATATAATTGCTTCTAGCGTGATATTGATTTCTGTGAGTCCAATATAGGAAAAATTTGAAAAGAATAAATATGTAGAATGAAAAAAAGAACTTTCTTTTTTTCTTTCTTGTAAAAGCTGAGGTTCTAAAGGGCACAATGGAAAAGGAGGGTGGAAGATGAAAGGAACAGGACAGTGGCAGAGTTAAACTGAATGGAAAGGAAATTATGGGGAGTGGTTTCATGTGAAATTATTTTGCCTGGGTACATGATAAGTCCAAATCACAAGGATTAGGGAATAAGAGGTATTTATTTTCTTGCAATAGGACTGGAGAAGTAGCAGAGGCTTCCACTTTTCATGATCATAGGATGATGGAGGGGTGATGTGGGTATATCCTATCAACACATAAGGTACTTGGGTGTGAAGTTAGGCCCAGAAGTTTGGGTCCCTGGAGAAAAGACCTAACTTATATGTGGCATTAGCTCTGAAAACAAATCTCTGTGTATTGGAGGATAAAGAAGATTAAACATTTGAAGCATTCACTTTGCTTTGCCAAGATTTAACCCTTTTAATATTTGTTCTAATTTCTGTGGTCCTGGTCCTCTTAGCACTAGGCATGTTATGATGCTTCAGACCAGGTAGTTCTAGAAGAGCTGTAGCCAGGACTATTTTTATTTGGTGCAAAGAAAATTGAATGGTGGTGAGGTGGCTGGGAGATGCAGTGAGGAGGTGACAAGTGGTGGTATATAGCTGAAGACTGAGAATTCATTTACAAGTGCACTCATTTCAAGAGAGGAACATTCAATTCCTCAGCCCCTCAGGAGTTATGCATAGTCTGGGGGAGTATGTCCTGTGACAATAACTCCAAGTAACAGAAGCCTGGTCGGGGTGACCTGGGCTTGGTTGTATCACATAATAGAATGGACTATTGAGGTCAAGAGGTGAGGTCCTGGTGGGAAAGAAAGTGTTTTCCCAGGGAAGAAAAATGCTTTCCTCTCTCTATCTTCACTTTTTCTCAAGATGTTTATGCTCTGATGCAAAGACCCAGACTTTTGGACTCCAGACATAATTTCTAATTCTAGGACATCATTACAATATTTATTGAGCATCTACTATCTTCAGGGCAATGTAGAGGCTACAAAGATCAGGAAATGATGCCCCTAGTCCCTATTGTCAGTGAGTGTTAAATTATGTAGGGGAGTGGACAGTTATAAAAATCATTTAATACAACTTAGAAGGAGCTAAGTAACATAAAAGAAATATAAAGTACTGTAATTATTTAAGGAAGGGTTAGATCTCATCTGACTTGATTCTAAATGACTTTTGATTGTTTCCAGAAATTAAATTTATCTTTGGAGGATGATGTATTTCCAAAATTAATAATTTTACAAGAATGTGCCACCATCTAAATTTGGGTACCATTCTCAAAAAGATGCCAATAACCTTTAAGCAATGATTTCACTATTTAAATAATTAAATATTAATTTATTATGGAAACATAATTTTTCAATAATTCAATAGTATTTATCTGTCCACATATCTTCTATATATCTTCTACCATTTATGTGTCCCTGTATATGTATATGTGTATGTGAGTGTATGTGTATACATAAATATCTGTGTATGTATCTACATGTATACAGACCTATCTTCCTACCTAAATATCTATACACTTATACTAAATAAGCAACATGGCATAGTTTATAGATTCTTAGCCTTAGAGTTAGGAAGATTAGAATTCAAATTCTTCTTTTATAATGGTAATGTAATTTGAATTTGAAGATCCCTTTGTATTGACAAAAGTAGCAGGTACTTAGCACTTAGTAATTGATCAAGCCTCTGTTGGGGAAACAGAAGGTATTAACTCCTGTTTCCTGTTGCTAATGTAACAGAAAGGGGTTGGCTGAAACAGGAAGCTAATGCTGTGTATATATAAGAAAAGCCCCAGAAAGGGAGAGTGAGATTTTCTTGAAGCAGGCTCAGTGAAGGCTGAAGAGGAAAGAGGAAAGCCCCTCCAAGGTTTGAGAGAATGATTTTGATTTTGAAAACCTGGATGGAGTGATTTTGATTTTGGGAACCAGCTGAAACTTTTGATGAGTCAATGGGTCAGCCGGAGTTGCTGAGGAGTAGCAGAGGATTTCCAAGGGCCAACCAGAGCTGCCAAAGACTGAGGAAGCATGACTGTGATGCTGGTACTTTGTTTGAACTTGTTTGTGACTTCTTGGGAACAGAGACTGGGAAGGATTTGAGATGGACTGGACACTGAGCTCCAATGTAGAGCAGGAACTGCACAGAGTGCTGGACAAGGACCCTGGGAGCTGTCTGCCTTTGAACCCAGGTGACAGTTTGATGAATCCAGGTAGGATCTGGGACCATGGAAGGGATCCAGGGAATCCTAGAGACCACCCCAAGTCAAGCTGAAAGAAGACTTTACTTGGATACTGTGTACTGACTGAGAAACTATAAATTTACTAGTGACATAGGGGTGCAGGATCTGGGTAGTTTCTAATGATTGAATAGTGAATAATGAAGGATGATTGACTAAATGATTATATTTAGTGATTGATGACTGAATAAGTAATTGATGTGTTACCTAGTATGCCCCATGAGTGGAAAACTTTGACTATTGTACTTTGTGAATGAATTAAGATTTTGTGAATGCTTGAGTTACTAGATGACTATTCTTTGTTCAAAACTTTGTGACCACTGTAGTGGAAACTATGTGGCCATTTTCCGTGATAAGTTGTTGTGAATGCTGTGTTTTGATTTTCTTACATTGTAAATGCTGTACCTTGATTTTCTGTGAATGTTTTGCCTTGATTTGTTATTGAAGAGAGTGTTCACTATACTGTGTAACTGGGACCTTAAAAACTGTTCACAGTGGCATCCTTCTGAAAAGCTGCTAGTACTTGGCTTTACAGCTTTTGACACATACTCTCAGTATTTCCAAACATCTATTTAAGTCTGTAAGTTCTAGACAATTAGCTACCTGCATTGATGGAGAGATTTTCTATACTAAGGATTCTTTTTTGATGCAATCACATATTATATAGATATGTAAAACATATATGGACACATATGCATACATATATTTATACTTGAGTCTTGGCTGATTGTAGCAATAATAGGGCAAGGCAGATGTCTGAGATGAACATTCTCTTGAAAGAGTTGAGAAGGAAGGAATCTACTAAACTATAAACCATGAGGTAAGGCCCTATATTTTATTCTTCATTTCTCTGCCATCTTTTGCACGTGGCAATCACTGAATAAGTATGTGTTACTTGAATAAATAAATGGGTTTAAGTCTTCATGAGGAGTAGTAGTGCCAAAAACCATTTTGGAGAGCAGTCAATCAAGAAGCATTTATTAAGTGCTTATTATGTGCCTTTTATTATGTGCTAAGTGCTGGAAATACAAATATGATCAAAAAGAAAATTCATGACTTCAGGAACTTACATTCTAAAAGGGAAGACAACATATAAAAGGAAGCTAAAAAAGGGATTTGGGTTGATGAGAAAAGTTACATGGAGCATGAAGGAGAAAACTAGATGAGTGCCATCTGGTAAAAATAAAATAAGGGATTGCTGGCCTGGGTATCCTGCTGGAATGGAGATTCCAGGAGGAAACATCTGCCCATCCCCAATCAGATAGAGGAGCCACAGGAGCAGAGGGCACTAATTAGGGTTTAGTTGTAGGACTGAAATGATCTTTCAGGATAAAGAGTTACTGGGGTATGATGGAGTTGTGTAACCCTCTAAGAAATGAAGAGGGCAGCAGAGTCATGCACTGGGTCTCCTTAGCAGAAGAAGCAAGGTCCCATAGTTATTCAGCAAGCAGTCCCACTGCTCCATGCATAGTTGAATGTGGTGATCTCTAGGGAGGTCCTTTCCAACCCCCACATTCCAATGTCTTTGCTTTAGTGTCAGAAATCTTACAGTTTAACAAGTGATTGTTATGTTGATGGTAAAGCTGATTGTGTGGTATTTAAAAAACATGTTCTTAAAGCAACTTACTTTTGAATTGGGCATGCTTTATTTTTAAAGGTTGATTTTCCTGATTTTGTCAGATCTTTTACTTTGATTCTTTCTTTTGAGTTTTTACTTTCTTTGATGCTGCTACCAGAAGTTAAAATAATCTATTACTTCACACAGGATCATAGAATGTTGTGTTTTAGAGCTAGAAAGAACTTTTTAATTCATCTGGTCCAATCCTTTCATATTATAGTTAAGGAAATAGAAGCACACAGAGGCTAATTTGCTTACCCAAAGTCAAATAGGCATTAAATGGCAGAGATGGAATTCAAACTGGTCTTCTGACTCTAAAGTCAATACTGTTTTTCACCACACTATTTTTTTTTTTGTTCAAGCATACCTAAAGCACTTCATTTATTCTTCAGTTTAACCATTATTTATTGAGCACCTACTACACCATGAAAGATATAAAGATATATGAGCTATGATTCCTGAATTGCAGATGTTTATAATTCAATTGGCGAGACAAGATATTTTTGCAAATTGCTACAATCCAATGCAGTAGATCATGTGTTATATAATAGGAATAAATAAATTTTTTGATAGTTTAGGAGAAAGAGATCATTTACTCATAGCTGGGATGTTCTGGAAGGTTTTGTAAAGATGAAGTTTAAGTTGGGTCATGAAGAATTGGAAAGATTTTGATGGAGAAGAGGAAGGACTTCATTTTCACCTTAAGAAGCAGAATGAACAAAAAGAAAAGTATAGTGACCTGAAAGTCTAGGATATTTTGGGACAACGGCAAAAAACCTAGTTTGGGTGAAGTAAAGAATGCATTCTGTTAAGTAGTGGCAGAGAGGGCTGGAAAGAGATGGTATAGCCACATTGTGGAGTGTCTTGAATGCCAATGTAAAGGCTTCATTTTAAGGTAATGGGAAATTACTGTTGATCTTAGAGCACAAAAGGCATATGATCAAAGCAAAGTTGTTGTGAGAATCAAATGAGATATTTGTAAATTTCAGTGTCTGGCATATAGTTGTTGCTATATGAATACTGCTACTACTACTACTACTGCTGCTGGTGCTACTGCTGCTACTACTGCTGCTGCTGCTACTACTGCTGCTGCTGCTACTACTACTGCTGCTGCTGCTGCTGCTATTATCCCTGTGTTACAAATGGGAAAACTGAGATATAGAAAGGTTAAGGCACTTACTTAGGATCATATAGTTCATGTGTCTGAGCAAGATTAGAACTCTGGTCTTCCTAAATTTAAATCCTTTGTTCTACCTGAATTATCCATTAGCTCCTTATTTGTCTTTCAACTCTGCACTATCCTTATTCTTTTGTCTTCTCAATTCAGTTAGTAAGATTGTAAACTAAATGTCCCTTTCTTGACTTGCAGTGGTACTTATTAGTGCACCTATGGTCCAGTTCTTCTCATATGACTGCAAGAAATAGGGGAATCCTTTAGCTAAGCAAGAAAAATGTATGGTACTGAATCAGTTATTTAACACAGAGAAGAGAAGAAAACATATTGCTGTTTCTCCTCCTCCTCCCACTTCCCATCTCTCTGTTTCTCTGTCTTTCCCATCTCCCCTTTTCCCCGCAACACTCATCTATGTATCTGTCAACCACCCTCCAACTGTAGATGTCCCTCGAGGCTCTGTCCTGGGCACTTTCCCCTTCTTCCTCTGCTTCACTTCATGATCACATCAGTTGCAATGGATTTAATTTCCATTCCTATGCTGGCATTTCTCAGATCTGCTTATCTTGCCTCAACCTCTCTACTGACTTCCAATTTTGAATCTTCAACTGCCTTTCATATGGATGAACTGGACATCCAGTAGACATCTTAAACTTAACATGTCCAAAACTGAAATTATCTTTCCCTTTACCCTTCTCCACTTCTACCTTCCTTATTTCTGTAGAGGACAACATCCTCCTCCCAGTACTTCAGGTTTACAACCTTAAAGTCATCTTAATTTATAATCTCATAATCTATCACACACACACCCCCTGCCCACTGGTAGGTTTGCTTACCTCAAACTCTCTCCACTCCAGTCCATCCTCTGTTCAGCTGCTAAAGTGATCTTCCTAAAGTCTAAGTCCAATTAAGTAACCCCTCCCCGCCACACTCAATAAACCGTAGTGGCTCCCAATCACCTCCAGAATCAAATACAAAATACTGTTGGGCATTCAATTCAATCCTTTATAACCTAGCCCCTCCTATCTTTCTCCTTACTCCTACCTTACTCCTTACTATATACTCTTAGATCTAGTGACACCAACCTCTTGACTTTTCTATAAATAAGACATTCTGTCTCTTGACTCTGGGCATTTCTGTCTGGCCCTCATATCTGGAATATTCTCTTTTCAACTCTGCTTATTGACTTCCCTGTCTTCCTTTAAGTCTCAAATAAAATCCCATTTTTAAAAATAACCCACACATTTTATAACCCAACCCATCTTAGTTCCTAAAGTTCCTTAGTCCCTTTGTGAATTATTTCCTATTTATCCAGTGTATAGCTTGTTTTGTATATATTTATTTGAATGTTGTCTCCCCCATTAGACTGTGACCTTGAGGGCAGGGACTATCTTTTGTCTCTTTTTGTATCCTTAGCTCTTATTACAGTGCCTTGGACATAGTAGGCATTTAATAAATGATTAGCGATCACTCTATCTCTCTAGACATTTAAGTAATTCTATGAAATATAACAAATGATTATCATATTTAGCATTTACACAGTGCTTTAAGGTTTGCAAAGTGCTTAAATAAATGATCTCATCTGATCCTCATAGCCCTAGAAGGTGGATATTATTGTTATCCCCAGGATTTTGGAAACTGTCCCAGATATAGGTTAATCCTCTCTGCCTTAAGGAACTTCTAACAGTGTCTAGCACCTCACTCAGGCAAACTTAGACCCAGTCTTCCAGAACTGCTCAATAGGCTATCATCCTCCAGTCTTTTAAGGAGGCAGTATGATGTCTGTCCCACCTTTATGAAATGCTAAGCACATTAAAAGGTAAAGTAAAAAAGAAGAATGAACTCCAGATAGCATTAAATCATACTGTAGCATTAGGTAGTAAAATGCAACATGAAACGTATTTTGGGAAATCAATGGAAATTCCTCAAACATGCTAGAGGCTCTCTCCTGACAGGGTGCTCTCAAGTACAAGATTTATGAGACATAAAGCACAGGTAGTTCGACAAAGGCCGATATGCAGCAGTTGTTAAAATACATGAGAGTGCTTGGGCAATTTAAAATGTGGGTTACAATATGGAGCTACAGTCTACCATTTACTGAAGTGCTGGATCCAATGTTCACTAAAATTGGACACAGACAAAAATATCAGGATCTTGAATGACCTAGAGCAGGGTGGCACATGTTGAGGGAAGCACTTAAATGGAAATGAGGCCTCATAAACTAAGATACTGGAGCATGTTTAAAGAGAAACTCTGCAAGTGATTGGACACATGGAGTATTAAGTGGCAATTAAAAGGGAAATGATCAGTCTTTTTCAATGCCTTTATTTTAGAAAATTAGAAAGCAAGAAATTTAGAACACAGAAAAGAAATACTAGATTCAATGAGGAAGTAAGCTCTAAAAGATGTCACTATGGATTTCATTCTGCAAACAATGGAACTCCACTTTGCAATTGTGCAGATCTTGCAATATATGGAAGGAAGCTGTGTAAGCTAAGGTGATATGGTGAGGGCAATGTTTTGTTATATAGGCTAATCACCTCAGGAGTGAGAAATGAATCCTGCCCATCTCATCTCTGTGGGTTATTGCACTAGTTTCATTGAACTGCTGGGAGCTTTTCATCTCTTCTTTAAGGCTACCCAGTTATCTGCCACTGATGGGGATAGCAGATTAGTGAGCATGCTACTATAGCAGAGGTTAAGTCTAGAAAATCTTATAACAAAAAGGCTTATATATGACTCCTTATATAAAATATGTAGCTATGCCATATGTTGATTTGATCACAAACTATGTTTACTAAATTTAAAAATATCAGATCATTCATTTTTAAAATACTTTAGAAAATAAAGAAAATGTTAGTTTTAGCCTTTGTTGGTTACTATACAAAATCACATGGAACTTCCAACTGACAAGTGGTTCATACCTGTTAATGATTTAAAGGAACTGGTATCCTGGAAGGGTTTGAGAGAGATATTTTCTAAGCAGCTCAAGTGAAAGGGAACAGGTAGCTGATCTTGTTGAAAAGTTTATACCTTCTCCCTGAGTGTTGGTTTTTAGCCTCAAAGTGGAAATACACAATGCTATGCAAACTTTGGGCAAATTGGCCAGTACGTGACAACTATTTGATAGTGTTGACACCTAGAGGGGGGGAGGAAAGGAAGCAACAACAATTAAGCACTAGATTTATGCATGTATGAAAAGTTAAGTATTGCAAGCTATTGAGAACTGCAAAGGAAGAAGAAAACTATGTGTTTTAACCCAATAGTTTGTAATTTTTGTTGTTCA
>CM053587.1:194116359-194130463 GCA_028646515.1 Pseudochirops corinnae
TCAGAGGGGTGAGGGGGAGGACATAGGAGAGAGCAGATTGGGGGAGGGTTTATACAGTGGGATGGTTGTTTTGAGGTGTTGGGTAGGGGAAACATGGGGAGAAAATTTGTAACTCACAATCTCATGGAAATAAATGATGTAAACAAGAAAATAAATTAATATATTTTAAAAAATAAATAAAAATTCAAAATTAAAAAAAATGAACTTTACTGCAAAACAGTAATTATAAAATATTTTTAAAATACAGAGAGATCAATTTGGAGTTATGCAAATTAAGTAATTAAAACGTTCATACACTTTGACCGAGATTCTACAAGTAAACATATACTCAAATGAGGACATTAATGAGAAGAAAGTTCTATATTCACTAAAATATTTATAACCTCAGCTTTTGTGGTAGCAAAGAACTAGAAACAAAGTAGATGATCATCAGTTGGGGAACAGCGAAACAAACTGTGGCTCATAAATGTAATGGAATATTACTGTGCTCTAAAAAATGATGCATATTATGAATACAGGGAAGTATGGAAACACATGATCTAAAGTAGTGAGATTATCAAAATCAAGAAAACAATATACACAATGACTACAATCATGTAAATGAAAAGAACCAAAAAAAATCAAAAGTTAATGCAACAAAAATACAAAGAACCAATATGTCTTCAAAGAGATAAGGGAAGACTCCCCCACATGACTCCTTTAAAGAGGCAGGAGGTGCATGGGTGTTAAAAATTGCATGTTTTCAGATTTTTTCCATGTATTGATCAGTTTATGCTCACAGAGTGACAGATATGAATCATCTGAGACCCTGTTGTCAAGAATATCTAATATTAAATCTATATGTGATACTATGAATGTTGGAACAATGTGCCTGTAATGGTGATGGGAATTTGAAGATCTTCCCTCTGTAATGGGGATGGAAATTTGTAGATCTCCCCATCTCTTAATAGGCCTAGGGGGAATTTGAAGACCTTCCCTGCTTTGAAAGTAATCTCTGCCTCCTAATAGGCTGAATGTAATCACATGGAGCCTGCGGTGGGAGGAGTTTGCTGAAGGGTGGAGCAGAGCCCATAGAAAGCTAGGAGTCAGAGCTAGAGAGACAATGGGAGAGAGAAGACTCTCAGGCAAAAAGATAGAAAATTTTGTGAGTAAATATTGATCTTATATTGGTTTGTGGGAAGGCTAAAGGATGCTGTGGCTCTGTGCTGTTAGGGCTTGTTAACTTCATTACTACTATGATGGAACTAGCTTGCTGGTTTTGGGATTTGGATTTCTGGTGTCTAAAATGCTTTGCTTCTATCCTTTATGTGGAGATTTTCTAATATTTTGAGATTAAATGCCATGCAGGAATTATAATCACAGTCTTTATTGTGATTATGGGTGCTATAAATATCGCATTGGCACTATACCCTGCCCCTTAATAAGCCTAAGGGAATTTGAAAGTCTTTCCTGCTTTGAAGATCTTCCCTGCCCCCAATAGGTTGAATGTAATCACATGAAATCTCTAGTGGGAGGAGTTTGCTGAAGGATGGAGCAGAGCTGAGGAAGCTGGGAGTCAGAGCAATTAAGAGCTGGAGGGAGGAGAGGACACAGTCAATGAGACAGCTAGGCTTGTGAGTGTTTGTGGAAAGACTAAAGGATGATGTGGCTCCCTGCTATTCTCATTTATTAACTTCTTTGTTGATATGATGGATTTGACTTTCTGGTGTTGAGATTTGGCTTTCTGGTATCTGAATAACTGTTTTACTTCTGTCTTCTATATGGAAAGTCTGTTATATTTTGCTATTCAGAACTGTGCCAGCAGATTCACAGTCACTGTCAATGTTGTGAATATTGCATTGGCGCCATATTTGGTGGTGAGAATGGGATTGTGAAATATCAGACCTATTTTTGGAGGCAGAGGGACTTTGGAAGAAGAAATGAATATCCCAGGATGGGAAGATTTGTCTTATTTCTCCCTAGCAAGTGAATGGTCTAAAAGTACAAGAGTGTGAAACTGGGAACTGAGGTTACAGAAGGGCAAAACCTTTAGATTTAGAAACACCTTTGCAAGGAATAGGAAAAAAACCAGGAAAAGAACAGTTGGGAGAGTGTAGAAGAGACTGGGTTTTACTAAAAGGTAATTGTATTATATGTAAAAGCAGAGAAAGGCTGCTGGAAGAGAAAGCTCAGATGGAAAATAAGTTAGCTGATTTGCATGCGAAGTTACAGCATTCTGGCTCTCCTTTAGAAGAGCAAGCCGGAATATCTCAGGTAGGAGAAGAAAAAATTGTGAATTTCACTAAGAAAAAGCAAAAAACTAACCAGAGGAATGTGCATGCCACCCTAATACAGACAAAACCTAGTTGCCATGACAATGGCTGCTAGGAAACTGTGGGTACAAAATGAAACAATATTAGATGAGGAGGTTTTTGCAAGGGCAGAAGTTCATCCCATATACTAAGAAGAAAGCAGGAAAACCAAAGAGGCCAAATAGTGTTAAGGGAGATAACTGAGGATTTCACTCGGCAGGAGGTTATTGATATATTGATATATTAAGTCAATTTACCCAAAGGATGAGAGCATCATTACTGTCTTGAATAGTGACAATCAGTGATGCAGGGGCTGGAGGAGTATCAGTAGATAGCATGGATTGCTTGAAATTTATAGGTATTAGTCAGAATCCTTTTGTGCAGCAAGCTTTTAGGGATTATCATATGGTAGGAGTTAACAATATGACTAATCTGTTAGCTTTAGCTGTTGAGGGATGCAATAAAACATATCCCTCCGATTTTATGTGGCCTTGTGGAGAGAGACCCTGGTATTCACTTAGGAACTGTATCAGAAAGTTAAAGGAGGTAATGAACATAGCTATCATGACTGGAGACACTGAGGCTTATCACAATATCCCCTTAGCAGTTTCTCATAGAAATGTCATAGTGAAGATAGCTCCTCCTGTTTCTGAGCACCTAATCCTGACTCTTTATGGAGGTGCTAGAAAAGATTTCACAGTTAACTGACTTAGGGGAATGAGAAGAAGATAAATATCTTTGAGAGAGAAAAATAAATAGCCAGTGGATTCAAAGTCAAAATAGACTGACATGAAAAGAATTATTTACTGATCTGTTGAGAGCAGGGGTAGATTTGGGAAGAATTGATGGTATTCCAACTAATGAACTATATCAAACATATTGTGAAAAGGGGCTTGATGTTAGATGGAATAAAGAACTGCCCCTACAGATATTCCTGAACCATTGTGTCTAAGTTTGTCACACCTTCAAGGAGACTCAGATTAAAGAAAGTACTGGAACAGGTGGAAGCAATTAATATACTGAACCTATGGTATATCAAGTTACCAAAAAAGAACAAGTAGGACAGTGTCATATATTTACTGACTCATGGGGGTAGCTAATGGGTTAGCTACATGAATGCCCATGTAGAAAAATCAAAATTGGGAAATTCATGGTAAACAAGTCTGGGGCAAAGAATTATGGGAAGATATGTGGGACATGTCTTTGGTTACTAATTTGTCAGCTTTTCATGTAGATGTTCACATGGCCCTCACCAAGCCAGAATGTGAGTACAAAATACATGCTGATTTACTAGCCTAGATTGCTACTCAACACACTGTCCCAACCCTGACACCACCTAATGATCCAGTACTAGCAAAACGGATCCATCAAATGGCCAGCCATTTAGGGGTCTAGGCCACACACCAATGGGAACAAGAATGAGGTATCAGTATTTCATATTCATTGTTAAAACAGGTAACAGAGGAATGTCATATATGTCAACTAAAAAAGGAATGAACTGTTCCTTGGATAGTAACTGGAGAAATTGCAAGGGGAAAGGTCCCAGACCAAATCTGGTAAAGCAATTATATTGGTCCCCTACTGCAAGATAAAGGATGCAAATTTATATAAACTTGTGTTGACACTTATTCAAGTGTACTAGTGGCTTGTCCTTATTAGAATGTGACCCAAAAAAACACCTCTAAAACTCTAGCTCTCTTAAGTCTATATTATGGAACCCCCAAAGCAGATTCAAAGTAACAACGGGTAAATTTCAAAGGTAATGAAATGAAGATATATTGTATATTAAATAATATAGAATGAATATATCATATTCTGTATTATCCACAAGCATCCGGGCTAATTGAAAGAATGAATGGATTATTGAAAGAACATCTAAGGAAGTTATAATAATTCATATCAACATTGGAAGGTTAATTTGTTCATGGCTTTACATAATTTGAATAATAAACCATTGGGAAGTACACTTCTATCCAGAATGATGACCCCAAATCTGCAAATCAGAAAACAACACATAAGATTCCAAATATTGAGTATTGGACAGAGAGGCAAGATGTCCCAGAACCATATCCAGGAACACCTGGTTCAGTAGGATATGATTTACAATGTTTAAAGGACTTTGTGTTGGATAGAAGGTAAGAAAAATCTCTATTGGAATATGTATGAGAATCCCTAAAAATCATTTTGGAAGGATATCACCTAAATCACAACTAGCAGGTCAAGGAATACATATATTGGCTGAAGTAATAGATTCTAATTATTAAGAATAAATCATTGTGACATTCCAAAATTTAGGTGAAGAACCTATAGTTTTGTAAAAATCGTAGAATAGTTCAAGTGATTATTATTCCTTGTGAAACAATACCCTTTGTGAAAACTGACCCTCCTTCCAAAATAATCAGGGGAACTGAAGGGCCTGGTTCTACTGAAAGAATATAATTGGGAGCTAAAGTATGGGTAAGGCAGAAGCAAGACGATGTTCCAAAGGCTGCAGAAATTATAGCACATGGGAAAGATAATACTGTAATTATTATTTATTCAGGAGAAGATGATTACCATATTGTACCCTTAACTCATATATTCTACCATGAATGAGGCTATGATAGCAGGTTCATAGACTCCAAAAGAATGGCTGACCCTCCATCTACTCTGCTTCTGGTTGTTTCCTTGTTTCTTTTTGGCTTTTTGTCTGTTAAACTTGTTTGCGAGATTTGTTTCCTGCAGGTTTAGTACTCTCCATCTGCAGATGCATAATCACTTAAGCCCAATGTCACCCCTGGATCCAGCATTGACTAAGTTCCAGATGCCAGCTAAAGAACTGATCTCTTGAATGGGACCTCTTAGAGCAGGGACAGTTCTACATCCAATTTCAGCAGGACATAGCTATCAGAAGAGATCTAGGGTGGCTAGGTGATGCAGTGAATAGAGCACCAGTCCTGGAGTTAGGAGCACCTGTGTTCAAATACGGCCTCAAAACATTTACTAGCTGTGTGACCTTGGGCAAGTCACTTAACCCCAATTGCCCTGCCTTCCCCCCTCCAAAAAAAAAAGAGACCACCTTTGCCCCTTACTCCAAGATTCTGAGCCCCATTCGTTCAAGGAGGTAATGATGGGGTGCATGTGCTCAAGCCCCATACTAAGATATTGTTTGATGTGCTTATTTTCTGTTATCCCTGTTATATTGTTGTAAAGTTATGTTGACACCAGTTACCCCTAACTCCCATTAACCTATAATGAAACGTATTGTTAATGTATTTTTCCTACATAAGGAACATGAAAGATCTTGAGGCTAAATGTAATGGTAATGGTAATCTGAATTATCTTCCCTGCCCCCTCATAGGTTAAATGTAATCACATGGAGCCTGCTGTGGGAGGAGTTTGCTGAAGAGCGGAGCAGAGCTGAGAGGATGCAGGGAGTCAGAGCAGTTAGAGATGGAGGAAGGAGAGGATGCAGCCAAGGAGACAGCTAGGTTTGAGTGTTTGTGGGAAGGCTAAAGGATGGTGTGATTCCCTTTATGTTTATTAACTTCTTTATTGATATGATAGATTTGACTTTCTAGTGTCTGAATGTTTTGCTTCTGTCTTCTATATGGAGAGTGTTATATTTTGCAATTCAGAACATATTCACAGTCACACTGGTGCTGTGAATATTGTGTTGGTGCTACTGGGCCTCTACCAGTCATCAGAGAAGAACCTAATATCCCTACATAGGATAGCTCCTGCTCGCAGACCCTTCAGTACTAAAAAACTATCAGAGAGACTCAAGTTCTTAGTATACTAAAGGTTTGTTCTTTTCTTGGGTGTACTGATAACATGCCCACACTCATAACAAAAGACTAACTGATCATTTCAAACTACAAAATTTAGATGCTGTATTTGTAATGACAAAGCCATGGCTCAGGTCTAGAGAATTAATCTCCTACTCATTTTGTCACACTTGATACAGTAATCCCTTAACTCCTTCGAACTTCAGTCTCTTTAATATTTTAGGGAGGTGGATTGTTTTCTATCTGCTTTACCTCCCCTTAATATTCCTCTAAGGAATCTGAAAGGTTCTACTCTTTCAGAAAACTCACACAAGACAGAATTTGGATTGCCCTCCTCCCTGATCATTTGATGGAATACTCTACCAGCTCAGATGCTCTCCTCCGTTTTTCCCTTTTTCCTCCTTCCCTTCTTGCTCCAATTTCTAACCCCACATCCTGGTTCTCTTTTGTTCCTCAGTCCATTTTGCTAAGTCTGGGCATGGAGAGGAAAAGATCCCAAAAAACTACACACAGATCTAGGTCTCACTGATACGCTCAAAATGCTTAAAGGGCTCCCTTTTTTGCCAACTTCAGGGTTCACTGACTGCCATTTAAGGTCTTCCACAACCTTGTACCCACTCTCTTTTCAGTCTTTACCTAATATTTTTCCCCTTTTCCTACTTTTGTAAAATTCTAGCCAAACTCATCCGTGTATTAGCTTCTTTAGAAGCCTAGCCTGGAACACTCTCCACTTGTTGATTACCCATCCAATTCAAATGCCACTGCCACTAGAAAACTTCCTTAATTCTCCATTAACAAATGGATTTATTTTCTCAAATGGCGAATAACCACTTGTCCCTTTTAGATGCATTTATATATTATTTTGCATTTACTACCTGTATTATATCCTTCTATTGAACAGTAAGTTCCATGAGATAAAGAGCATGAGTAGAAGCATCCTTCAACTAACTTCTTTCAATTCAGAAAGTCATCTTTTGGATTTGGCTCCCTATTTTTCCCTTGGTACCAGAAATTTAATTTAATCCACATCTATTAAATAGTTACATACTTATGTGGGCAGTAAAGTGGTGCAGTGGTTACAGCACTGGACCTGACATCAGGAAGATATGAGTTTAAATTCAGTCTTAGACGCTTAACACTGCGAAAACTGTTTCAGTTTCCTCATCTACAAAACAGTACTAAAAGCACCTTCGCCCCACGGTTATTACAAAAATGCAGAGATATTTGTTGAATGCTTTGCAAACCTTAAAAGCACTGTATATAAATTCTAGTTATTATTACTGGCAATGGAGACACAAAAACAAAAAAAGAGAGTCCCTGACCACAAGAGCTTTCAATTCTTTTCTGGGAGGGATAGTGGGACAATACAAAAAAATTAAATATAAATACATAAAGTAATTTCTTAGAGAGGATACAGGTCTAAAGTGACAGTTTAATGAGAGGCCAGCGGATTTAATTAGAAGTCACACTAGAAAGGCAGGGTAGAGCGCAACAGAGACACAGGAGAGATATGACTGACATAAATGAGCATCAATGATGAATGATGGTAGCCACTGAAAAGAGCTTCTACATATGAGAATTCTGGAGCCATTGGACAATAGATGTCATGCCATTCACAACAACAGTAAACATAATTTGATTATCAGCTGAATCTCAGAATTTAGAGTGAAAAGGAGCCTCTGATTATCTAGAATATTTTTTTTCCTTTTATATTCCAGGAAAATAGGGCTGACATATTATACAAGTAGATATTACATATACCTACATTAGAAATATATTACCTAGGTGGCACGGAGAATGGACTGGCCCGGGAGTCAGGAAGACCTGAGTTCAAATCCAGCCTCAGACACTTACTAGCCCAGTGACCTTGGGCAAGTCACTTAACCCCAATTGCCCTGCCCTCCCCCCTCCCAAAAGCAGGAAAGAAATTTATTACCCGTTTAACTGTAAAAACAACTATTGGCTAAAAGTAGAAATAAATTTACCCCTCTTTTTAACTGACTAGACACCAGTCTCTCCTATAGATTACTGTTCTCCAAGTAGAATTCAAAGTGTGGAACTTTTCATAATTTCTATTCCAGTTATCTGAAGTCTGTATCAAATTTAAAAGGCCAGTTTCTCTCTATTGGGCTCAAAGATTAGACTTCAGACTTCTTTCTTGCTTTACTCTCTACAACTCTGTTACCCACCTTATTTGCCTAAGGGAAGATCCATACCTGATCACAAAGTCACTTACTTAAGAATCATACCTGATCAATAAAGGATAGTTATTGTGGATAACTACTCTCAGATGCTAGAGATGTTCCTGGGATTTTTGTTCAACAATATTTAGTGGAGAGCTTGGTAGAGAATTTCATATTTGGGTTAGTAGCTGATCATATCACTGTTTAGTTAAAATTAGATTAGGAAGACAGAAACAGATAATACTGTCAAGATTTTTTTTTGTTTCAAATATTATTTTTTAAAATGTACCAGGAAGATTCTTTGTGTATTCTGAAACTTAGGCAGAAAAGCTATATCTGATTTCTACACCAAAAACAGGTTCAAGGCAATATTGCTATGTCCCATCTTTGGAGGAATGGCAGTGTAGATAAAAAGAAGTAAGGAAATAACAACTTTCTTGTTTACAAGAACAGAAACTGCTTTTCTAAAGCCATTACTGTTATAGTAACACATCCACACACTACAAGAATAAGGTGTCACAATGGGGCTACTGAAACAGTATTGTGCATACTTGTATGGTATTTGACCTGATGCTCAGAAGTAATGAACCCAAAATACAATTTTACTGTAGGCCACTGAAAATTTTCCCTCTAATCATTATTTAAAATATATCAAGTACTATAAGAAAAGCTTACAAGTCTGAATTATCATATTTAATAGCCATAATAAATAACATTGATTCAAATCAGTGACACCAAGACCTTGTCCTAGACATTTTTATAAGTTTTTAAGTGATAAATAACTAGACAAATATCATGTATTTCATTTTAAAAATTTTCAAAAATATGGTCACATTTCAAAAGATCATAACTTAATAGTTTGCTCTTTATGACTTTTCCTCCAAATATCTTTATGTTCTATAAAATCTTACATTTAAGTAAAAATAGTAATAACTTTTCTTTAGTTTACAAAGTATCTTTCTCATAACTCTGAATAAAAAACCACCAGAATAATGGTCCCATTATAAAAAAAGAATGTTTACAAAGTTTGACATTGTCTCTCATTTCTTTTCTATTCCTGATTTTTGAATAACAAACTATCTTAAAATGACATATAATATTCATATTGTTTGGGGTTTATATGTCAAGCCTTCAATTTTGCCTCTCCACTACAATGTGTCAAATATATTCTTCATTTAAAACAATGACTAAACTAAAAAAAAAAACTGAATTAAGTGTTATAATAAAATATAATAAAATAAATATGCATTTACACACACTGCTCATGTGGTTGTTGTTAGCAATTCAAAGTTTTAGACATATAATATGGTTGTACCTCTAAGTCAATCAAAATATATTAAAGATCAGATTTGCTTTTGTGCAAAACCTAAGATAGTCCCAAAGCAAGTTCTGTTTTATATAATATGAAGTAAATTCATTCTCTATTATACAGTCTATTAAATAAAGAACATGGATGGTGAAATTATTCAATACTGGAACCACTTTCATTAAATGTAAAATTACTAAAATAGTTAAAAAGGAAAAGGAAAGGAGTTTTGGCTCATTCACTAAAAACATATCACCTAATAACTAATAAGAGATCTTTTAATTCCAATATGCTTTCCATGAAAGACTATGTCATTTTAATTCCATAAACATTTAGACTTTTAATCCAGTAGTCAGAATGACTTTAATTTCAAGCAGCCAGAATTATCAAGATCTAGAATGAATATTCTATAGCTGTGCTAAACTCAATAGCTAAATGTAATGTCTTTAATCGTTCTACCTGAACACCATCGCCTTCTGAAAAGAGCCCTGAACTAATTTTCTTGTTTGCATTGGTGACATCATGCAAGAGTTTTAAAAAGTATATCAAAACTTGATTAAGGTTCATCCCACTAATTCAGAATTTGTGTTAATTTGAATTGTAGCTATGGTACATAATATATTACATTTACTGTGCAGTAGATTCCCTAAGAAAATTAGTATTGCAAACAATATTACAGAAATTTGAAAAGGATTTTAAGAAATTTTAGTACCATTCATTTTCATACAAAGCAATCTCCATCTCAAATATAAATGAGTCTTGTTGATTCGATAAAACACACTAAGGACTTCTGCTGGACAACCTACTAAGCAATTAGTTCAAATTGTATTACATTTGAAAAACAATAAAATTCTATTTTCATAGTATAATCTGGAACTCAGATTTTTCATTAATTCCTAGTTAGTTTTATTGAACCTAAATCCATGAGCTATTACAGTTCAAATAAATATAATGTACATACTCTAAACTTGTTATAATTTACTCAAACATTCACATCACATGACATTTAATGTAAATTTTTAAATTGATACCCTAAAATATGGTTTATTCTGTCAGGTACTTTTGAGTTTCCAGTATTTTTCAGGTCATAAGGGTAGAAAGATTCATGTAATAGCTACAGAACCATCTAAACTATTTATTGCATCTCTGTAAATGCTAACATAGAGAGACAGCATGGTGTATGAGAGGCATCAAACGCTGCATGTGTCCCTTAACAAACTATAGCCTAAACCAGATTAAAATATAATTGGGAAATATTTAACAAAATAAAAACCACAATACAGAAAATTTTACATTTTAAAACTAAATCAACATGTAGTCCACAGGGATCCTTTTGTATGAACTAGTCACCCCTATTTCTATTTAACACCACTTGTATAGTAGATAAAGCCCATATCAGAACCAGATTGACAAATAAAGGACTTATTAGGTGCCAGGCACTCTATTAAGTACTAAGAATACAAAAATAAGCGAAAAAGACAGTCCCTGTTAGGAAGGTAACAGATAAAAGGAGAGAAGGAAGGTGTACTCCAAAAGAGGCAAGGTCTGTCTGGGGACACAGTTAAGTCCAGAATAAGGTCTGGAACTGGGAGAAATAAGTATGGATAGCCTGGGCATTTCTTGAAATGGTAGTCTTAGGAAGTAAATCACAAGAGGGTCACAGGGTGAGAGGCATCACTAGGATTGCTGATGTACACTAGCTTCGCATCTGTAGAAAAGTACTCAACCTCGGTAGTCTTTTAGGAAACTCTTTGGGATGCATTCTAGATGGAGATTGCTCACCTAGGAGTTCCCTACAACAGTCCTTATCCTCCCTCTACTTTCACCCCAAAAATTTACTCTAGAAAGAAGTAATTTTATGGTGAATAAAAAGAGTTGGGACTGAAACTGGGAAAAGGAAGCATGGCTGGACTGGGCATTTCATGAAATAGTAGTCTCAGGCAGGAACTCACAACTTAGGAGGGTCATAAGGCGAGAGACATCACTAGGATGACTGCTGGGAGGAGTTAGGAGCTGAAATGTCCAGAATGTAGTGCATCTATGAGAAATGGAAATCCAAAACCCGTTCCGGTGAGAAAGGGAAAAATATCTATTTCTCTCTATAATGCTACCATTAAGATATATAGGTCAGCACTAGATTAAAAATGGAGTAGAATAGAGGCCACTGGTTAACACCTGTAGTCAGGAACACGCAAGTTCAAATCTGATCTGAGATACTGTGTGAGCACTTAAACCTACTTACCTAAATTCCCTATGAAGATGATCACTGTACGAGGATTATTAAGGTGCTTTGGACAACCTGGCACATCGTAGGCACTGAATAAAGGCTAATTCTCTTTCCCATTCCCTATAAGATCAGTAATCATACCCAGCAAGGCATTTGAGAATAATAAAATACATATCAGTTTTCGGTTTATATTTTCTTCACTTTCATTTTTCATTACCAAATGATTAGTCGATACCAAGTATAATATAAACCTTTGTCATATCTACTACACCCATGCTGTCCAAAACCCTAGCTTTTCTGTTACATAACCCAATAATCCTGTTAGATGTATAAATGGTTTTCCATATTTCTTCACAATTTTATTACTTGAAGCACAAACTATTATGATTTTTCACAAGCACAGAATTTTTTAAATGTTCGCATTTATAATTAAGAAGTTTTAAATTAAGTAAGACTTAACTTCTAGTCAACAGAATATAAATTGAGGTTCAGGATCTATTTACTAACAGTGAATTACACTTCCAATGATTTAGCATCTCTCCATGGTCAAGATCCATTATAACAGTTCTAAATAAGAGGGAGAACAAATCAATGAGTACACTTTATCAAATCATATGATGAAAAATATTATATAAAGTGGACTCTGGAACATCCAAAGGTCTTAAAAAAACACACGGGGGCAGTCTGTGCTTCCTAAAGGAAGCAAGGATTTATCATTCAAACTAAAGATAACTGGTACAAATTTACACTTACAAAGACCCATTTATGAATCTTAGAGAAGAAAACTAACAAAGGGACTCAAAAAAATGTAAGCTCCTTAAGTGTAGAAACCTTTTAAACAACTGGCATTTCACACATAAATACATATTTGTGTGTGTGCGCGCGTGTGTACATACACACATGCACACACACATATTTTATATGTATATACACACACACAAATATATATTTATGTTCTTTAGAAAGGCGCATTCTTAACGTCAACTCATCTTAAACTAGCAAAAACAGCTTTTTAAAAAGAAAAAAAAAGCAATCTGCATCGGGTTATGTAGGTTGGATCAAGATACCAACAGATTCACAGAACAAAGGTTGGAGGGCTATGGTGTAATAGGGACCTATGCCTCCATTCCATTTCTAGCTTATAAATAACTACCCAATCCTAAGCAGAATATTAACATTATGTTGGACAATAAAAATACATTACAACTAAACATTTTTTCAATTAATTTATTGTAGAAAAACAAAGGTTTACACGCAGTACCATAAGGCAGCATATCATAAATTCAGTTAAGTTAGATTTTCAGAAACCCTTACATAATTAGTCCAAGGTAAAGTAATAGAAAATTATTTTTTGCCCTCTCTTGGACTCAGATGTCTAATTTCTTTCAGGAAAATATATATAAAAATAAAATGCCAAAACCAATCTCACAAATTAACTCACAAACTGGTCTTTTAGCATACTATTACAACAATATCAAGATATTAAGAATAGGTATGTGATTTTTTGCTCTTCATTCCACAGAAATGCAATTCTGGGATGAAGTACTGATGAGAATGTGAGTGCATTGAAATTGTTATTTTTTTTTAAAACAGCATAGCTGGTCATTTTAACAACTCATCTGTACCTGAGTGAGACATATGCCTTTCTGCAAAATTAGACTGGACAGCCCACCAGATATTTGGTATATTATTTCCACAGCAGGTGCCAGCAAGCATTGTCTGTTAAGAGAGAATACAGAAACTCTGAGACGGAAACTCTGATCAGAAGACTATTCTATAAAGTTTGAGGTTGTATTAGCATTAGAAACAAATAATGTGAAAAACAAAGAGAATTTTGGGAGAAGCATATAGGCAGGTTGAGAAAACCATTGACCCAATTTCTCTTTGAAAATGCTGAAAAAACTTATTTTAAATACTATCCAGGCACCAGTTTACTAGCCACAGACATCTGCAATCCTAAATTCTAAATGGTATACTCACTATTATGCTTGAATAAAAAAAAAAATCCCTAAATTAAAGCAGAAGCAGAAATCCCAAGTTACCACATAATTTTTCACATAGTAATTACTTCATTTTAACATGATGTACTCCACGAACCACTGGTGGCTATGTTCTTCCTAAAAAAAATAGCCCAACGAAATATGGAGTTTGACTTTATATTTTTTTTCTGACCACATAGTTTTGATAAAATTTTTCCAGGGCAAAGGGATTATGAGAGAAAAGTATAACAATAAACAAATAGGAATTAAATCAGTTAGTAGATGAAATATTTTTTTTAAGTACTAATCTGAAGTTTTAAGAAGATTTAGTTTTTTTTAAAAGGATAATGT
>CM053587.1:194130563-194146294 GCA_028646515.1 Pseudochirops corinnae
TATAGTAAGATCACTAAGTTATTCTGTGTATATAAAACAGGCTGTAATTTTCCTGAGGTCATTCCTTTTAGGTTGAGATTACAGACAGATATTTAATTTTCAAAGTCTACAATGCTGCTGATAACTAAATTCGACAGAGATATATAGTGAAAAGAAATCAGTGATCTTTTCTGTAACAATTTCTTCATATCCATGATTGTTAAGTATTCATTCCTTACACTGACTCTCAATATACATACTGGTAATTTTCTAAAGAGAGAATGATGAATACTACCTGAAACACAATTTGACAATAAGTTATACATAGTATACCTGTACTAGTTAAAATTTCATTTAGGAATATAATAATTCAGTGCCACAGCATATTTGCTTCATTATAAAAAGTAATGAAACTGACATGTATTTAAAGAATGAGTGCTGCAATAAGAAACATCAATATAAGCCAGCAGTTCTCAACCTGTGGGTCGCTACCCTTTTGGGGGTTGAATGACCCTTTCACAGGGGTCGCCCAAGACCATCGGAAAACACATATTTCCAATGATCTTAGGAACTGAGACACCACTCCTCTATCTGTCTCCAGGCAGGTCTGCCCACATGCAGATACACCCACATACGAGTATTAAAGGGTCATGACATTAGGAAGGTTGAGAATCACTGATATAAGCCCAAGGGATCATAATAAAACTGATGTTAATATTGCCTCGGTACTTGTAAAATCAAGAATTTAAGTTTAGTTTAAGTTTCTATAATGATCCTCATGACATCAGTGCTAATCAAAGGTTAGCTCCTTGGGAACATAAAATAAAATAACTTACATTTTCAGTATCCTAGGCTTTAATTAGAAATCATTTATATAACCGGATATTTAAGAAAAATACATTATATGGGATAACTTGATTTTGTGATGACTAAATGCATACAACTAATAGCTTACTGTTCAAATGGTAGCTAAAATTAAAATGATCAAATATAAACCCAAACTAAAATAAATACACTGTCATGTAAAAATAAAAATTTGTAGATATCACTCTGTATAGATTTAGTGCAGTATTTAAATAAGGGCATAAAATGAAAGGACAGAGACAATGAGATGTGTAGAAGATGCCCTTAATAGATATTCTTTTACAAGACTTTTTGTTTTATAACATTACATAACCTGTCATAATAAGTTTATGCCAGTAACTTTTAAAAACAATGTTAACCTAAATACAGCCTACATAGTGAAGTGCATATTTCCATGGAATAACTGCAAATCTAACAATTCTGATGGTTTAAAAATATTTCCTTAAATAATTTCGCTTAAGACATGAAGGCTGATGCATATAAAGCACAGAGTTTCTGATTTGGAGTTTGGAGTAGACCTATACACAGATTTTGATAATACAAAAACGTAACATCTGTTCTCCTTTTAACCACTGAAATAAAACTGGCATGCTATGTAAAGTTAAATTATTTTTATCTACCAAAGTTTGAATAACATGAATTGTTAGATGTGGGAGAAATCTCTTACACATTCAAAGTGTCCATCTTAGAAGTGGCCAGAATAAACACCTACTTTTAATTTTTTTTTTCAAAAATGTAATTGGGAGTATTATTGTTCTAACTAAAAACATGTCCTCTATCTGACTGACAGATGTAAATATATTCTGCCCCAGAACTTCAACTTTGTCAGATAATATTCAAATAAAGGAATATACAAAATGATTTAGTTTCTTACTATGATGTATATCAATAGTAAACTTTGAAGACTGCTTTAATAAAAAGATAAATACATAATTTCTTATCCACATGACCCACCTTTCCCCCAAAATATGGGAAGATTTTAGTCCATGGATTTAATATTAGCAAAATACAGATCAGATGTTTTCCTCGGCAAAGATCATGATTAAATGGCTAAATTCAATAAATAAGTTTTCTTTTTTTAACTAGAAATTCTATCAAATAACTTAAATAATAGAAGACTCAGTCATTTTTCTTTTCCAATTTATCTTTGGGTTCTTGCTCTGCATCTGAAAGTACTAGAGAATTCCCATTATTTTCTTCCTTTTTTTCTTCCTCATTGCCTTCATCTCTCACATCCCTAGTTTCAATTTCCTTTTTAGAAACTTCAATTCGTTCTTCTGTATAAGCTACATCTGTGTCAGCCGTGTAGATTCCATAACACATGATGCTGATGACACCCAGTGGCAGGCCAAAGAGAAAACAGCCCAAAAATGGTGAGCTTCTGAATACAGACTGTAGAAAAAAGAATGAGAATTCAGTTCTATTTAGATTTTTGTCACTTAAGAACATTAAAAGTTTTCAACTATAATGCTGATATAAAAATCCACAAATCTATATTTTTACTTCATATCACTGACATGTAACAACGTAAATTTAAAAATTTTACATACCGATGGTAACAAAGTAATAAAGCTAAAAGTATAAAGACATAAAACCTAGTTTTTAGTTTCTTTCTAAGAAACAGTAAATAGCAAATATATTAATTCTGACTTGCATTTCATTTGATCTGTCTCAATGCAGCAATCTAATGGTCACATTAATAATGCACAATAGCAAGTGGCTTGGTTTTACTATTACCTTACTAATCTGGGACAGAGAAAGCATGTTATCACCAGAGGCAATGGGGCTACCCAGAACCCATTTAATCTGCTTTAGTGCTCACATGGCTTGGACAAGATGGGAATCACTAAATCTAGTCCTTCTAGTAGGACGGAAGAGGACCAGACCTCACTATTTGCCCTGCCACTGCATCCTAAGGTTCTTCAGGACTTAAATTCTATCTTGTCTTTCACCTTGTAGACTTCCAGTCACAGTCATCTTGACTCACTGGTACAGCCTAAAAATGCCTGGGTCACAGTACCCTGGGCCATTCCATTTGTTCTTCATCTGAACTTTCTTTTAAATGATGTCTCTCCCAATTATTATGGTGAATTTGAGAGTACAGACTTTTACTTTATCTATTTGCATCCTGAGTGCTTTACACAAAAATCAACACAGAATAAGAACTTAATAGTCATTCTTTCTTCTCTGTGTTTTGTGACACTTCTCTCTCTTGGTATTCCTCTTATATATCTAACTGCTACTTCACAGCTTTCTTTGGATCAGAAATCATATTGTAACCCCTAATTGGGGATGTACCCCCAAGACTCTATCCTGGCCCCTTTTCTCTATATATACTATCTCACTCGGTGACCTTATCAATTCCCATGGCCTGTACAGAAATCAATGCAAATTAATCCTCGATCAATAGCCCTTATACTTAAAGTACTAGTCCCTCATTATCAACCACCCAAATGGACAATTTTAACTAAATCCCTGTAGGTATATCAAAAGTCAACACTCCCGGAAATAGAATTCAATAGCCTTCCCTCAAAACCCACTCCTCTTCCAAACCTGTCTATTTCTATAAACACCTCATCCTTCCAGTCATCCTGATTTGAACCATGGATTCTCAACTTCTTACTCTCTCATCCAATAGGATCCAATCAGTTTCCAAGTACTGAAATACTGTTTTCACTGTTATTTCTTGCCACTAAAGGCCCTAGCATATCAATAGCTCATTATCAGAAAGTGATATAACTTTATCATTGAAAATTGAAGCATAACCATCTGCTTTGTTGTTGTATCCTAAAAATCAAGGGGCCTTTCCACATAACTTGGAGCTAAAATCTTTCCCATATGTGTTGTGTCCCTCATTAGAATGTGAGTTCCTTAAGAGTACAAACTGTCTTTTCCATTTGTATTCCCAGGGCTTAATAAAGTGCTTTGCACATAAGAAGAAATTAATAAATTCCTTATACATTACTCCATCTGTCTCATCTATCCCCTTTATCTATATATCATTAATTTTGACCCTAATTCAGGCCATCATATCTAAGCTGTACTACTGCAAGAGTCACCTAAGTGACCTCTTTGCCTCATGTCTCTCCCTACTCCAATCCATTCCTATTTACAAATGCCTAAGTGATATTACTAAAACACAAATCTGACCATGTCACTCCTCTGCTGAATAAACTTGTAGATCCCTATTATTTCAAGGATCAAATACAAACTCCTCTGGCATTTGAAGACCTTCACATTATGGACTCACTTACCTTTACTGCATATTATACATTACTCCCCTTTGCATAATCTAAGGTCCAGCTAAAAATGGCTTTCTTGCTCTTTCTCATTCATGACTCCATCTTACATTTTCTTAACATTTCATTAACTGTCCCTCCCTTACCCTAATCCATACTTAGAATTCCTTATTTACTTCAAACCTCAGTTTACACATTTGCCTTTCCTGATGTCTCACTTCTTAGTGCATACTTTTTGCAAATTACTTAGCATTTATAATCTGTCTACTTTTTATATACACATGCTGTTTCCTTTGATAGACTATTAGCTACCTGTGTCCAACAGTTATTTCATTTTTGTCTCTGTATCCCCAGCACGTAGCATAGCGCCCAGCCAACTGAAGGTGTTTAAATAAACACCTGCTGATCTATTCATATTCTCAGAGTAATTTAAAAGGAACATTACTTGGTACTGACAACTAAATTCTATACTTTGAACAAAAGAATTGTGGTATGAGAATAGTACTGGACATGGAGGCAGATAACCCAAGTTAAAATTCTGGCTCTTCTTACTGGAATAAATCACTTAACTCCTTTGGGCCTCAGTGTCCTTATCTGTAAAATGGAGACAACTATTTACACCTTGTGAGGAATGAATGAGATACATTATGCAATAAACTCTCAAAACTTTTGCATAGGTTCACAAAGCAAGTGATACCACCATAATGATTGAGGGGGAGGGGTGAATAGTAGCCTCAGGTGCATTTGGAGGCCATTGAATAAAAAATAAGGGTTAACCTAACCTAACCTAACCCCAATGGGGTATTGAGTAATTTTTTTTTAAAGGGGGCAGCAGGCCAAATAAGTTTGGAAACTTCTGCTATAGAAATACCAACTTTTACAATTGGGTCCTTTTCTCCCTCCATAACGTCTCTGCTAGTTTCTATCTCTCTATTCAATTTTAGAATCTCATTTCAACAATTTTTCCAATTAATATGACTGACTAACACTGTTCCTCATTTCCCTTTCAATCTACTGATTTCTTCACCACTGCTATCTATATTTGCTGTTCAGGGCAAAACTCCTCTACTGTCACATCTTTTTGAGCTCTTATTTCAATCCATTAGGTACGCATCCCATTTCATCCTTAATCTAATGGAATGGGTTCCCATATTACCTCTTTCTACAGTGCCATGCTTTCTTACTTTCCTAAATTTTCAGCTTGGACCGAAACCCAATTTCCTTTGTAAGATAATTATATCCTCCACCCTTCTCCTTTCTCTAAATCCCCATGGGTGTAGAAGAGGAGAAAGGTTCAGTCTGCTTCCTGCTAACTTGTGCCACTTTCCAGAAACATAATCTGCCACCAGCACTCCATCTACTAACCATCTTTAGTCCATGTCATTAGATTATACCACAATCTCCAATCTCCAACCTCCAACCTCCAACAACTACCATTCAGGACTGACTGTTACCTTTACCAAATTGTCCATGTCTCTTATCACCTTTCCCTTAAACATCCAGGTAGATGATGTATCTGCTAACAAGGTCTGACTGTTTTATCGGCTCTTCTACTTCACTGATCCTCAACTATATTTTCAACCTCCTATAGTAATACTACAATTCAACAGACATTTAGAGTCATACATACAAGGCCTATGTAAGGCATAGGGGATATAAGGAGAACAAATTTCAATCTTTGCTGTCAAGGAACTCATATTATCCACCTCTAAGATCTTGCTTGAACTTGAACTTGGTGCTCTCCCCCAATGCTAGTTGACAATCCTTTAATTTATCCATATTTATTTTAATTCAATTACAATCTACCCATTTACTCTTCATGATCTTCTACCCATTTACTCTTTTAACTTCCTTTAGTCTATCTATCATCCCTATTAGTGTATGGAAAATGACTTACTGATCACTAAAAATGTGAGGGGCTAGGCATTCTTGATATTTATAGCATTCAACAATGCTGAATACTTCACTCCTTTGAAATTAATTTAAAATTATTTGGTTGACATTTTTCCAGGGGTAAGGGCTGGGAATAAAAGTTACAATTTTACCTATTCTTACAATAAATAAGTAATAGTAGTCTATCAGTCCACTTATTTCTAAAGATGTTTTAATGCTTCCAGTTAATTTAAAAAATTCCTTCAAGATACAGCAGCAGAATAATTTTCCATCTTGAATTTCAAACTAACTACCTCTGAATTAACCATAGGTATTAGAGGAAAGTCTTAAAAATATAGATATAGATATATAACGTGTATATGTGTATGTGTATCTACATATATATATTTATATATAGATACACACACATACAGCTAAGTAACATAAAGAACTTTAAATTATATACTTTTAATTAGCTAAGATTGAATTGCAGTTAACTCACTTACCTTATACAAGTCCTTAGAAGTGACTACTATTTTCCAGAAGACTAGATTATTTAATAAAAAGTACAGAATGGTTCATTGTTGTTAAAACTTTTTAGTCATGTCCAAGTCTTTGTTACCCCATTGGGTCTTTTCTTGGATACTGGAGTGGTTTATCATTTCTTTCTCCAGCTCATTTTACAGATGAGGAACTGAGGCAAACAGGTTAAGTGAAGTGCCCAAGGTCACAAAACTGGTAAGTGTCTGAGGCCAGATTTGACCTCAAGAGGATAAGTCTTCCTCATTTCAGACCTGACATGCTACCCACTGTGCAAACTAGGTGTCCACTAAACAACTGGAAAAACATCAACTGCTCATGGGTAGGCCGAGCTAATATGATAAAAATAACAATGCTACATAAATTAATTTACTTACTCAGTGTCATATCAAACTACCAAAAAATTATTTTACAGCTAGAAAAAATAACAAAATCCATCTGGAAGAACAAAAGGTCAAGAATATCAAGGAAATTAATAAAAAAGATGCAAAGGAAGGTAGCATAGACATACCAGATCTAAATCTATGTTATAAAGCAGCAATCATCAGAACTATTTGGTACTGGCTAAGAAATACAGTGGTAGATTTGTGGAATAGCTTAGCTACACAAAACACAGTAATCAATGATTATACTAATCTGCTATTTGATAAACCCAAAGATTTCAGCTTCTGATATAAGAACTCACTATTTGACAAAATCTGCTAGGAAAATCAGAAAATAGTATGGCAGAAACTAGGCACAGAACATCTCATACTGCATACCAAGATTAGGTCAAAATGGGTACACGATTTAGACAGAAGGGATAATACCACAATCAAGTTAGGAGAGCAAGGAATAGTTTACCTGTCAGCTCTATGGAGAAGGGAAGAATTTATGACCAAACAAGAAAAAGAGAACATTACGAAATACAAAATGGACAATTTTGATTACATTTAATTAAAAAGGTTTTGTACAAACAAAATCAATGCAAACCAAAGTAGAAGGAAAACAGAAAGCTGAAGGAAAACAATTTGTATTGCCAGTGTTTATGATAAAGGTCTCATTTCTCTCTGAGTCAAATTTACAAGAATACAAGTCATTTCCCAATTGATAAATGGTCAAAGGATGTGAAAAGGCAGTTTTGAGAGAAAGAAATTAAAGTTACCTATAGCCATATGAAAAAATGCTCTAAATCACTATTGATTAGAGAAATGCAAATTTAGACAACTCTGAGGAGCTACCTCATACAATCAGATGGGTTAGTATGACAGAAAAGGAAAATGATAAATGTTGGAGAAGATGTGGGAAAACTGGAACACACTGATTGTTGGTGGAATTGTGAACTGATTCAATCATTCTGGAGAGCAATTTGGAATTGTGTCCAAATAACTATAAATATGTGTATATCCTTGGATTGAACAATACCACTACCAAGTCTATATCCCAAAGAGATGATAAAAAAAGAGAAAAGGACCTACATTTGCAAGTTTTTACAGCAGTTCTTTTTTGAGGGGATGTCTATCAACTGGGGAATGGTTGAACACGTTTTGGTACATGAATGTAATGGAATACTATTGTACTATAACAACTGATGAGCAGGTGGACTTCAGAAAAATCTGTAAAGACTTATTTGAACTGATGCAGAGGGAAATGAGCAGAACAAGAACATTGTACACAGTAACAATCACATTGTACAATGACTGACTTTGATAGACTTAGCTCTTCTCAGCAATGCAAGCACCTAAAACACCTCCAAAAGACTCAAGATGGAAAATGCCATCCACATCCAGAGAAAGAAATATGGTCTCTGAATGCAGGTGAAGCATACAATTTGCTCTATTTTTTTGTTTTGATTGGCTTTTTCTTTCTTATGGTTCCTCCCATGCGTTCTTTCTATACAACATGACTAATGTGAAAATACATTTAAAAAGAATGCAATGTGATGGAATACTATTGTGCTATAAGAAATGAAGAGCGGATGGACTTCAAAATAACCTGGAAAGACTTAGATGAACTAATGCTAAGTGAGGGGAGCAGAACCAGGAGATCAATGTCCACAATTACAACAATTACAGACACATTGTGTCTGTGATGACTAATTTTGATAGACTTGGCTCCTCTCAGCAATACAAGGTTCCAATACAATTATAAAAGACTACGTTGGAAAAAGCTATCCACATCCAGAGAAAGAATTACAGTGCCTGAATGCAGACTGAAACAAACTATTTGCTCTCTTTTTTTTGTTTCTTCTTTCTCATGGTTCATTCCACTTGTTTTAATTCTTCTTTACAACATGACAAAAGTGAAAATATGTTCAATGTGAATGTATATGTAAAACCTATATTGAACTACTACTACTACTCTTGGGGGAAAAGGTGGAGGAGAAGGAGGGGGAGAAAATTTTGAAGTCAAAAGCTTGTGGAATTGAATGTTGTAAACTAAAAGTAAATAATTTATATATAAAAAAATGCATATGTAGAACCTGTATCAGATTGCATGTTGTCTTGGGGAGGGGGAAGGGAGGAGAGGGAAGCAGAGAAAATTTAAAACTTATGGAAGTGAATGTTAAAAATGAAAAACAAATAAATTAATTTAAAAAAAAAAAGAAAAGAAAAAGAAATGGTGAACAAGTGGATTTCAAAAAAACCTGGAAAGATTTAAATGAATTAATGCTCGGTGAAGTGAACAGAACAAGGAGAATATAACAACAACATTGTGCAATGATCAACTATTGTAGGTAAACTTAGCTCTTCTCAGCAATATAATCATCCAAGACAATTCCAAAAGACCTATGATGGAAAATGGTATCAAACGTGTAGAGAACGAACTAATGGAGTCTGAATGTAGATCAAAGCAAATATTTTCACTTTTATTTTCCTTTCTCATGGGTTTTCCCCTTTATTCTTATTCTTCTGTCACAATATGACTAACACAGAAGTGTGTTTGACATGATCATATGTGTATAACCTATTTCAAATTGCTTGCTCTCTTGGGGAACAGGAAGAGAAGAGAGAAAAAACTAGAACTCATCCTACAAAAAGGAATTTTGACAACTATCTTTACATGTAATTGGAAAAAAATAAAATACTATTAAGAGAAAAAAGAATAAAAGAACCTATGAAGCTAGAATAAGGAAAACAAAAAACTCAAAATACACCTTCTTCTACTCATTTGTGTTTTGAGATTTTACTGTAATGAGGTTGTACTCTGGATGAATCATAAAAATCTATTTATCTTTCATTATTATGTACTTTCCCACCCCCAATCTTACCACAACAGTAGTCCTGACATCATAACATATTCTTTTCAATCTTTGCAAAATTCCATCGCCACCTCGGGCCTGAAATTTCAGACAGAATATATTTCAGACAGAATATAAGTTAAAGTGACACAAAGTGTTAATCTTTTTATTTATTTCTCTTTACATCATAGGATAACTGTTACCAGAAGATACTTTCAAATGATAAAAACCTAGAGCTTGTTTAGAAGAGGGAAATCAGGATGTTTAGAGGTCTGAAGATCATGCCAAATAATGACCTTTTACCAAAGAACTTGGGGTCTTAGTCTGGAGGAGAGAAGATCTGGAAAGGACATGAGTGCCTTGAAATATATAAAAGGCAGTTCAGTGGTAGATGGATTAGATTTGTTAAATTTGTCCAGAAGACAAAACCAGAAAATAATACTTGGCTTGATATAAAGACAAAATTCCTAACTATTAAAACTATATAAAAGTGGATGGCTAGGGAGGTAGAAAATTACTCCATATTGGACGTTCTCATGCATAAGAGCTAGAGGTCTACTAGATGTCTAGGGCTGTTATTGAGATTCTCTCTCAGGTTTGGAATGAAATGGATAACCTCTAAGATTCCTTCTAAGTGAGTTCCTATGTATAAGAAGGAAGATAAAAGAGATAGAACAGTCAGAAAATCAGGTGAAATACCAGAATAAAACATTATGGAAGGCAAAGGAAGATACAATATTGAGAAACAGGGGGATATTTCAGTTTCAAATGATACAGAATGAGGCTTAAAAAAAAGGCACACCCTGGAGAGCAAAAAAAAAAAAAAAAAACTGACCAGAGTTTTACAGTTTTATTTAAATTGAATTAAGCCACTTACTTCTATTGTGCCATCCAAAATATCAGTAATGAACTGCATCACATCTTCAGGACTTTCAATATGTCTAGTTGGCAGAAAATACTGATGGTTTGAAGTATTAATTGCAACTACAGTTGGAACACTCAATTCACTAAAAATGTGAAAAAGATAGAGATCAAAATACAAAAATTCAGTGTACTTATATGAACTAAAACTTTGTAAATAGATATAGTGAGCAGAGCTGTCATTGACTGGCATTACAGGCAACTCCCAGACGAAAAAACTCTATCTTTCAATGCAAGGAGGCATCTTGTCTGCCAATCAGTCTTAAGAGAGTTGCATCAGTCACTGAGAGGTTTGGGGCCTTGCTCTGGATTACTCAGTTACGCGTCAGAACACAGAATTAAACTAACTCAACCAGTTCACAATTCACTTCCCACTGTTTCTTCTAAAATTTAGTATTAAATTAGTATTATATATGTATTAAATTGTATTATATAGTATTAAATTGTATTAAATATTATTATATATGCTATATTTAAGTGACTATAACTAACAAACAGTATACCCTGTCACTTTTAATAGGTAATGCAGCATTTCAAAACAATGTTTTCAACTTTTAAGCTTCAGCATTAAATACTTTTTAATATATATTAGCAAATATCCTACCACTAAGGTTTCAGCTGAAAAGCAAACACATAATTTTGGGTACTTATTAATTTTAGAGTTAAGATAAATAAATTTAGGACTTTTACTTCTGATAAATACATTTTATTTTCAAACTGCCTTCAAAACTGAGTAACTTACAGATTCACAAATTGTTCTATATACATAGTAAATTGAAACCTGCAACATGGATAAACTGTCTTTTTCATTTTCACTTAAGAAACGTATGAGGAATTTTTAGTCTCTCTTGCTAGTTTACTAACAATTACATATCATAATATAAATTTGCCAAGTCTATTCCAATGAACATGAAAATTACTCAAAAAAAGTCTAACTCAAAAAGATTTTTATCATAAATATAAAGATAAAATGAAAACACATCTGAAATGCAAAGTAGAAAATTATTCCCCTCCTGTCTTGAAGGAACTATTTAAATTAACTAAAAACAGGATGAGGATTATTACCTGAAACTTTTGTTTAAGTTTAATTAACTCATATGTGATGATCCAAAGATATTAAGAAGTATAACTGAGACTCATTTAAGTGCTTAAAGAGCAGGAATAACAATGAAAAAGAAATTCTTTGAGAATTGTAGTTCAACTGCAGTTCTAAGTACTTAATATTTGTTGAAGTACTTTAAATAACATACTTTTAATCTTTCTTCAAAATATTAGTAACAAATTTGTATGTATTCCCTTAATGGTAGTCCAATTAATTTCACTTTAGCTGAACCATGTACTTAGAAAAAGAAACTGTACTTTTTTCAAAATATTACAAAATTAAACTTTTAACTAATTCAAGTTAAATACTTCCCAATTATTTAATCAATCAAATTAATAATTTTGTAACACCAAAACAACTTTTATACTGAAGCATTTTACTTCTGGTTGCTAGATGGCACAGTCGATATGGTGCCAGTCCTGGAGTCAGAAGACTCACCTTTCTGAATACAAATCTGGCCTCAGACACTAACTGAGACTCTTGGCAAGTCACTTAACCCTGTTTGCTTTTTCCTTTTCTGTAAAATGAGCTGTAGAAGGAAATGAAAAACCACTCTAGTATCTTTGCCAAGAAAATGCCAAATGGAGATACGAAAATTTGGACATGACTAAACAACAATTTTACCTCTATATAATTCTACTCCCTCCTTTGTCCTAAATAATATGATTTGTATGGTGAAAGGCAGTTTCCACTACTTTTCTTTCAATAATGCAGAACACAAAGTGACCAGAAGGCCATATAAATCTCGTAGATAAGGAACTTAATTTCAGGGAGATGAAGTGTATTACTCAAGAAAAAAAAAAGGTATTAAATGTTAGAGGCTTAATTTGAATTTAAGTCCTCTGGGTCTAAAGTCATTATACTTTCAATTGTATGATTTCAAATGTACAACTGTCAATACACTTTCTACTGAAGTCATCATATGACTCCAAGAAATAAACGCATGATTCAGAGTTCGCAGAACAGCAAGCAGGCCAATTTAGTTGCAACCTAGAATGCATGAAGGGAAGTATATGGGGGGAAAACTATCTGGAAACAGGTGAGAGCTATGTTTTGAAGGGCTTTAAATGGCAATCACAGGAATTTATATATTTTTATGAGCAGCAATAGGAAGTCACTGGAGTTTCTTTAAACAGAGAAGTAATGTGGTTAGATCAATGTTTTAATATCATTTTGTCAGCTGTGTGAAGGATTGCACTGACTGCAGTGGAACAAGGCAATGCAGAGATATGAATCAAGTATTGCAATAGTCCAGCAAAAAGTAAATGAGGTTTTGAGCTAGGGTAGTAGCTCAAATGAATGAAGTGAAGAGGAAGATGAAAAAGCTATGGTGGAAGTATAATTTATATGACCGTATAAGTACTCAGGAAAGGAGAATAAAGGATGATGAAAAATTGGCAATGATGATGATGTTCTGAATCAAGAAAATTACAAGGATGATGGTGTCTTTAATAAAAAACGAAAAGTTATACAAGGGGTATGGTTTGTTGGGGGTTTTCCTGGCAAAGATACTGAAATGGTTTGTCATTTCTTCATTGTACAGATGAGGAAACTGAGGCACACAGGGTTAAGTAACTTGGAGTTGTGAGCTAATCTAACCATTTTGGAGAGTAATTCAAAACTATGCCCAAAGGGCTATAAAACTATGCATACCCTTTGGTCCAGCAATGCCACCTTTAGGTCCATATGTCAAAGACATCAGAAAAAAGAGAGAAAGAAAAGGACAAAAATATTTATAGCAGCTCTTTGTGTGGTGGCTAAAAATTGGAAATCAGAGGCATGTCCATGAATTGCTAAATGGCTAAAGAAGCTGTGGTACATGATTGTAAAGGAATATTATTGTGCTCTAGGAAATGACAAGCAGGGTAACTTCCGAAAAACCTACAAAGACTTACACAAACTAATGCGAAGTGAACAGAACCAGAACACTGTACGCAGTAACAGCAATACTGTTCAACGAAGAGCTGAGAGTGACTTAATTATTCTCAGCAGTACAACGATCCGAGACAATCTGAAAAGATGTATTCCAGCAGTACAATGATCCAAGACAATCCCAAAGGATGAAACATACTATCTGCTTCCAGAGAAAGAACTGATATTATTTGAACACAAACTAAAGCACGCTGTTTTTTACTTTCTTTCATTCTTTTTCTTTTGAGTATTCTTGTGCAAAATGACTAATAATGGGAAGTGTTTTACATGACTACACATGTATAACCTATATCTAAGTGCTCACCATGACAGAGGGTGGGGGGTGGCGGGGACTGGGGGAAGAATGGAGGGGCTCATGGGAGGAAAGAAAGGGATAGAATTTGGAAATGAAAACTTAAAAAAAAAGTTTAAAAATTGTTTTAACATGTAATTGGAGGCGAAGAGTGAGTGTGTGTGTGTGTGTGTGTGTGTGCGCATGCGCGCATGCGTGACAAGTGATTTCTTACTATGGTTGTGATCACATACTCTTTATATCTCATCTGTAACCAAATTTCCTATCCTAAATGTTTAGAGCCCCTTATAATATATTCTACCTAGTTTTCTGTGTACACTTTCAACTCATTCTAGAAACTTATTTCACCTATCATTAGTCCTTAAGACATAAATGATAAAGCCATGAAAAACTGAAACAGAGGCACACAGAGATCAAGTGGCTGGCACAGGGCCACGCTACAAAGCATGTGAGGCTGGCTCTAAGCCCAGGACTTTCAGAATCCAAACCCAATTGTGTTGGGGGTGGTCAGGTACTGCCATAATGCACAGAGCACCTGACCTGGAGTCAGAAAGACTCATCTTCATGAGTTCAAATCCAGCCTCAGATGCTTCCCAGCTGCGCAACCCTGAGCAAGTCACTCTACCCTGCTTGCTTCAGTTTGCTTATCTATAAAATGATCTGGAGAAGGAAATGGCAAACTAGTATCTTAGCCAAGAAAACCCCAAATGGGATCACAAAGAGTCAGATGTAACTGAAATGACTCAACAATAACAAAAATCCACTGTGCCACCTAGCTGCTTAGATGCCCGAAATACAAAGACTAGAAATGAGACAGTTTTTACAAAGAGTAGTATACTCCAATCATTTTATGAGGAAATGGAGGGACTTGTGGGGATGAGGACAGCAAATGTTTAATTGTGGGAATTGGGGGGAAAGCGTATTGTATTTGAACCTAGCCCTGCATGGCTGGGAAACTGGACCACTTCTCCCTGCTCTTGTTGAATCATTTCAGTCGAATCTACTGTTCGTGACCTCATTTGAGGGTTTTTTTGGCATAGACGCTTGAGTGGTTTGCCATTTCCTTCTCCAGCCCATTTCACAGATAGGCAACTAAGGCAAACAGAGTTAAGTGATTTGCTTAGGGTTACACAGCTACTAAGTATGTGAGTATGGATTTGAACTTAGAAAGATGAGTCTTGGGGGGCGGAGCCAAGATGGCAGCGTAGCAGCAGCAATATATTGCAGCTCTCACATAGCCACCCCAAAATACCCATGGAATAGGACTCTGGACCAACTCTAGGACTTCAAATCGCACACAAAGATACTTCCCACTAAAGTCAGCTCGGCTACGAGGAACCATATCAGCACTGCGATCCGAAACCAGCCTGGCCTGAAGCCACGGCTGTGCCCTGGGGGCGGCTGGGCGGGAGGTGCACAAAAGCCTCTGAGGTGAGCCAGATTAGCACCAGCTGCAAGTGTGGATTGTGAAAGGGGGAGATAAGCGTCAGACCGAAAGGTCTCCAGAGTGGAAAAGCGAAAGGCAGAGGTTTTGCACCTGCCTCCGCGTTGTAGCTTCCCACCCTCGGCCTGCAAAAAGCAGGGGGACTGAGCGATTGTTTTCAGACCAGTGCTCTCGCGTTGAGCGGCCTCGATCCGGATCGTCGTCTTGGGCCTCAGTCCTGGAGTCTTCATTATCCAGTTACCCGGAAGTCTACGGCAGCCGGGAGGACCCCAGCGATTGGGGACAGAGCTTTCCCTTCTGGAAGCAGAGCCCCACAGAGATTTTAA
>CM053587.1:194153715-194168868 GCA_028646515.1 Pseudochirops corinnae
AGCAATTAGAGAAGAAAAAGAAATCAAAGGAATCAAATTAGGCAAAGAAGAGACTAAGCTATCACTCTTTGCAGATGATATGATGATATACTTGGAGAATCCCAGAGAATCAAGTAAAAAACTTCTTGAGACAATAATTAAATTTAGTAAAGTTGCAGGATATAAAATAAACCCACATAAATCTTCAGCATTCCTATATATTTCCAACAAAGTCCAACAGCAAGAGATAGTAAGAGAAACCCCATTTAAAGTTACTGTAGACATTATAAAATATTCAGAATTAGAAAATATTTCTATCATTAAAATCTGAATTATTCAAAGGTATCTCTATCTCCATTCCCTTGTAAGAAAAACTATGTAAGTCCTACTATAAAGCGTGATTTCTTTGGCTTTTTTATCAGAAGAAAAGGCATGCATTTACACCAATTACGAGTTACAACTTAAAGAACAAAATATCTAGACAAACTGGACCTCATTTAACACCTACTAAACATATAATCAACTATTTAGTGAAATCTTAAAACTGAGATAACTAAGAAACATATTAAGACTATGACTATAATAACATAATTTCATTAAAAATTGTAGGGTGTATTAATATTTTAAATTACTTAATTTTAAAACAACTATAGATGTTCTAAATTAATAAACCTAAAATATGTAGATAGTTTCATTTTAATCTCAAATTTCATCTAAACTATACTTAAAGGTACAAAGAGCATCACTTTTAAACATGTTTACTATCTGAATAAATTATATACTTTAATTAATATATCGCTTACTTACTCCATCAGCATGTTGTTTACATAGTCACTTCCATCTATGTGTCCAAACTGAAAATCTCTCCTAATATTAAAAAAATTGAACATTAAAGGACATTACAAGAAAACAATTATATTAGCAGGCTTAATTTGGTCTTTAGAAGACCTAGATAGTAAACACTTAACTATTAATTGTGTGAGGAATTTTTCTGACTGGGGGCTTTGAGCAATCATGATTATATTCCTAAATTTAAAGGTTAAGAAACTCCATAAAGCAGGAGAAGCAAAAATATTGCCCTTTGTTTAAGAAAAAACAGAAAGATAATTTTTTTGTTACAGAAAATCCCTGTTTGGATTTTCAGGGGGAAAAAAATGGGTAGTGAAAGAAAATTCTATCCTTTTATAATGAGCTCCCAACCACTCTTACTGCGAGTTCCAAATTCCATAAATCTACTAGACATCAAAAACTGCAGGTTTTAGGAAATACGATGTAACTAATTTATTTGTTGAGTTACTAATTTGTTTGGAGAGAATTTATATACGAAGTTCTTTGTACTTGAATTGATTCATACATTAAAAAAGAAAATGATTTCACTTAATATGCATATTTACTTAACAGGTGATTTACAGGGGATAAAACTATTAAGTCTATACTTCTGAAGAAGATGCAGTAATCATAAATACAACATAATGCTTATTAATGTAACTGGAATAGTTTTCAATTAAATATATCAGTATAATGGAGAAAGACTTACATCACTAAAAAAAATCAGACTAGAAAGAGGACAATTAATAAATATTATCAACATGAAACTGCATTTGATGCACATCATTAAAACAAAGAATAGAACATGGACTAATACATAGGTAAAATTTAATGCCTAGCAACTAGCTGGTCCTAATTCTAATTCAATTATTTTGTTTTTACTATCAGCAATTCTAATAATAGTTTTTAAAAATACAGCTAATTCATATCATAATGTAGCAATTACCAATTTTTGTCAATTACTTGATTCAACTAGGAAAACGCAAACTTGTTTCGCAACAAAATAATAGATTAAAATAAACGTAAAGAGAGAAAAAAGAGACAACTAAGAGTTCGGAACCCACCTGTGAAAATGATCTCTATAATCTTTAGCTACTTCCTGAATAACTTCCCGTAATCTGCAGAAAAATAAACACTTAAAATATAGCAGTCTCACAACTACTTTAAAAAATGATTGACTAATTCAATATTTAGTAATGATTAAATCAAAGAAGTCAAAGTTGTTTTAAACAAAGGCATTTGGCTTTAATAACTTAACACTTTCATCCCTCTCCAGGATGTATTGCTGATTGTTCTCCACAAGACTTTCTCTACTATGCTTTAGAAATCTCTTCACCCTGAAAGCTCACTCTACCCCTGGAAAATTGGTCACACTCGAAATATTCTCCAAACCAGAGGCCTCATCTTCTGACTGGCTAAGTTATCCCAGAACCTTCAGTTTAAGGAGGAAGCACAAGCACAGGCTAACCATGCCTTCATCCTTCTCCAACTTGTACTGCTGACCCATCTCAACAGGACTTTATCTAGCATGCCTATCCTTCCTTTACCCTCTGCAGTTCCTTTTTATGTATTATCTTCCCCCATTAGTATATAAACTTTTTGAGGGAAAGAACTGTATTTCTACTTCTATTTTTATCCGTAACATTTAGTACATGGTAGGCATTTAAAAAATGTTAAGTGATTAAATATAAAAGTCAAGAGTTAACAAATCTATCTGCTCCTATTGTATTACTAGTAAAAGCTTAATTAGTTCCATTTTCTAATAAATCTAATTTTCTATTTCTATACAAGTGTTTAAGTTTTCAGTTATATTTCAGAATGCTACACTATTTTGTATTTAACCTTGAGTATCTTTTAATTATTCTGACAGAAAACTCTGAAAATTTCAGTTCTAGTAGACTTTCTCCAAAAATATAATCTTTGGGACCTCAAAAGATATTACTTATGATTCACTGTCTTCATAAAGTAGTTACTCTTTCCTAAGCATTCCCAATTCCACAATCTGCTTTGTAGGGGTTTTACCCCAAACTCAAGCTACCTGTGGGGTACTTATATGAGATCTCTCCAATTTTTCTAATCTAGATTGAGGACTAGACAGGAAAGCAAAATGTTATCAAAGAACACCCTAGAAAAGGAGGAAGGAGAGGAGGTATGTGTGGTGGGGGGTGGGGAGGTGTATGTATATATCTCATACTAGGCAAACCTAGAACATCAAATGACTCAATTTTTAAAACTATACTATAATTTCTCCTATCTGAAAATGCACTTAAAAATACAAATAAGTAAAAGCAGATAATGTAATTTTACAGAGATAAAATTTTTTATCCAATTACATCTTATATGTGCGAATACACTGTCAGTTGATAACAGCCTGATCCTTCAAAGTATTCTTAAATTATATTCCTTTGAATTAAAGAAAAAGTCATACTAATAAATAGAAGCAGATTCTTTGAATCTTCAACATTTTCCTTTAAGTTACTAGTTGAAGTGTACAGGTAGGGGGCTACATTTTGACCAAATAAGCCCCAAAGTCAGCTATTTAATTGATAGTAGATACACTGAAAAGTATGAGTCAAAGAAGTTCACAGACAGTACATTGTGAATTGTTTTTACTTTTTTAATTAAGTTTTTTTCTGGAAACTGATATATGCATGAGTCAAGAGTCAAGAAGGTTCTGGAAATTTGGGGAGAAGCTCTATTTCTAGCTATCCCTGTATCATCTTAGTACCTTTGCAGGGAAAACATCCTAAAGTCTAGGTAAAGAATCTGTCTCTTAAAGAGTAAATTTTTGGATAGAAGGACAGTGAAATGGAGTATATCTAAGATAGGACACCTCCCCCATTCTAGAAACCATGCCTCTAATTAATGCCGCCTAACATCATATTAGTGTTTTTGTTATTTGTTTGTTTGTTTCTGGGGAAGCGTGGAATTTGGTTACCATATCACGATGTTCACTAATATCAACAGTACACAAGTTTTGTTTCAGAAGAATTACCTAGTCCTCCCTCCCTCATCCTATACTTATAGTTGATTTTTAAAACTTTAATTATAATTTTACACTTTAGCCTCCTGAGATCTTTCTTTGCTAATTCTGTCATCCAACAGTTTATCTATCCCTTATTTTGTGTTGCATCTCTGACCTTCATTCAAAGACAAGAATGGTACAGTAAAAAGGGCACTTGAAGAACACGAAGACTCAGATTGCTGGCTCTGCCACTTGATGTACCTTGGGTAATGCATTTAATTTATAAAATAAGAATAAAAATAATTGTACCACTTTCTTGATAGGACTATGAAGGGCATAAAGTAAAATAGCATGTTGTAAGAAAAGAAAAGCTTTATATGCTACAAAACTACAAACAGAAGGTGAAATTATTTTTAAATTCCTGAGGTCATGATCACACTGTCCTTTATATAACAAACAACATATTAGCTAGCCTGAGATGTTTGGTTTCTTCTTCCTCGAAGCCCTTTTGCAGTAGAGATTCAGCCTTGGGGCTGTTAGCTAGCTCATGGCCTCTCCTCCAAGTGCAGCCTGAAGTTGTGAGAAAGATATTAATCCTCACATAACTATCTAGTCTGTGCTCTACAGTCAGTGCAGTATTTAGTCACATCACCATTTTCCTGGACATAAGCAGAAGAATACCAGGGGAAAGTCTGCTTCTCTCTAAAAAAGTGTTGTCCTGTATCTCTTTACAAAGCACAACATATACATAATGAATGAATATTGAAATGATTCCACTGGCTAAGAGGATTCATTTTTCCCCCTAGTTTAAAAATAGGAATTATTAAGGAAGAAAACTTTTTCTCTCTATTTTTATCCACTGAGAGGATAACACAGTGATTAATGTGTTTTAACTGGTTAAAAACAAAAGATAATCAAGGAAAGAATGAAATCTACACACAGCAAATAACAGTGCACAGACTGCTGTGCTAACAAGTTACTTAATACCTATTTACTTCCACAGAATATAAAAATATTCCCTAGAGATCTCAGATCATTAGCTTCAGATCATAAGTACAGAGAAAAATAATGAAACTGCTTTCTAGAAACTAAAATTTTTGGAAATGAAATGGTTTTACCCCAAACCGGCAAATGCTGGGGGTTTTTGGTTAGGAAGCTAGATTATATCCAAATTTCTGCTCTTGGTGAATGCCTACAGACCCTAAGCTATAAGGTAACTACAGTTCCATTCTCATTCTCCAGAGAACAGAATTTCTAGTCAATTAGTATGGGAGGAGAGGCACCAGCAAAATATATTTTCTCTTTAGTCTTACTGAATACCAGTATTAGACAGAGCTTAAAGCCTACTCAAATGATAACGTTATCAGAAACATTCAAGCTGAAGCTAACAAGCATTCTAGAGACTCAGAACACTACAGCAGTTGTCATTTAAGGTAACAGTACAACCATTCAATCTCTGGAGAAAAAAAAGTGTTTACTGGAATAAATACAGTTGATGCTTTTCATAAATCCATGACTAAAAAGATGTTTCACCATCAGGATACCATCACTTTCTGTTTCAGTTTTCACAAGTGGTACATTAAAAAGAGAAAAAGTATTAAATGTCTAAAGATACGCCATTATAAAATTGAAGTTGAGTCCTACTATTTTAAAGTTTTAATTATTTTTAATTGTTTTAATAACTCTATCTTTTATTAATATCATACCTGGTATGTTCAATTGTTGCATTTTTTCCATCAATAACTGCTATGACAATAAGTTTTCCTGAAATAAAAAGAATGATCTAAATTCATTAAAATTCTCTATAAATAACTGATGTAAGTTTATTACTTATGACATACTTTTCTATGTCTAATGAATTAGGAAATCAGTTAAACAGTATTCCTAAAATCCAAATGAAGCTTGTTTGATTCAAATGAGGCATAATTACCTAAGGTAAAAGTCTCATTTCAAGCAAGTACAAGAAATATTATTTTTTTCCTTAAAGACCAGTAAAATTTTACTTTGAGAGAGAATTTTGTTTTAACCAGCTAGAGAAAGGAGGTAGTGGCAGAAACCTAAGCCACACAGTAAATAGAGTGCTGGACCTGGAAGTAGGAAGATCTTAGGTCAAATCTGGCCTTGGACATTTATTAGCTCTATGACCCTAAGCAAGTCACTTAATTTTAATCTGCCTTAGTTGCCTTATCTACAAAATGAAGACAATAATAGCACCTACCTCCTAGGGTTGTTGTAAGGCTCAAGTGGAATTTAAGGAGGGAAAGAGGGGAGGGACGAAGAGGGGAGAGGGAAAGGAGGAGAGAGAGGGAGGGATAGAAGGGAGCAAGGAAAGAGGGAGGCCAATAAAGCATTTAAAATGTCCAGGCATTATGAAGTTCAGAAGTGGATAAAGAGAAGCAGAATAGTTTTGGAACCACTAAACTGAATTTATCACGCATTTAAAAAAAAACAACATCAAGATGAATATAATAGAGATGTGTAGCTTCAAATACAATCCTTTTTTCTATACTTCTTTACCTCTCTATGTATATGTGTGATGATGATATGTTTCCTGATATCTGTCAAGTATATAATAATGCAAAAAAAAATTAAAACAAAACTGGTAGCAAATAAGTTGCAAATAAAATTAGGATATAAGGAACCATGTATTATTTCCAGTACAATACGAGTATGTCATAGAAAGACAGAAGAAAGAAGTGCTGAGCTAATGAGTTACATGTGTACTACTCAACTTCTGTCATGATTCTGTCATGATACCATGCTAAACTTAGTTTATAATTGTAACACTATTCCCCTCCAACAATAATAAACAAATATAGCCAAAACAATTAACATTTATTTAACCACTGGGTAGAACAAAAACGTGAAAGAATTTTCCAAAATTTTCCTCATGTTCTTATGCTATTCACCACACATGAAACATCTTTTCATTCATTTCTCCAATTTAAATAATTTCTTTCAAGTTAAGCTCAATATAGTAATAGGTGACATTTATACCACTTTAGGACTACTTCACAATAATTTCGTTAAGTAGGTAATGTAAATACTATTAAGTTCATTTTGCATATAAAGAAATTAAGACTCACCAAAAATATGGGAATGGTTTGCTCAAAGTCATGCAGTAAATAAATGCTGCAATCTGTAGTTATACACAAGTCTTTGAAACTCCAAAGTCACAATGTTTTTCCTCAGTATACTAGGATGCATCTCCATTCTTCCACTAGCCCTTCGCAAAATATATGCTACGCTATATTGATATATCCTTTCTGATTCCATCTTATTTAGTGTATGTGACAGATAATTAGACTACTTTGTAGTCTTTTTGTACTACTTTATAATACTTTATAATACTTTTTTTCATGTTTACATGTCAAAGTCTAGAAAAATAAAATCATTTTCCTAGTGTCACAACACTAAACAGTTAGAAATTATCTTAAAGATCCTGTATCACAAATACCTAAATTTTCCAGGTCATTTGACTAAAGGCTGGAAATATCAAGTTGGAATTCAGGGAAGAGGTCCAGACTAATGACATAAATATAGGTATAATCAGCAGACAGCTCTAAGCTGAATAAATAAGACAAGGGTGTGATCTTAGAGAGAAAAGAGCAGAAGACTGATGAATAGTTAAGAGGATAAGAATAAAATCACATATTTTCAGAGTTGGACGTGACCTCAGAGGTAGTTAATATCCATTCTACGACATCCCTGGACAATGGTTGTACATCCTCTACCTGAAAATCTCTAGTGAAAAGAAGTGCTACCTCTTGAGAAAGGTCATTCTACATTAGGACAGACCTATGGAAGTTTTCCTTAAAGCATCAAGCCTAAGAGAAAGAACAGTTGCCATAAAAGAAGACAAAGGTAGGACAAGTTATGACTCAAGCACAGATTGTTATCTGTACCAAGCTGGGAGCATTTCACCAAACCTTCAATATATGACTCACTTTTTTTCTCCCTAACACTCTTCTTTTAATTCCTTTCTTCTTTCTACCATTTTATTTTCCTTCCTTTTAAAGACAGGTTTCTCAAAGAAACTCACAGCATTTTGACATGAAACAGGTTAACTCCTGGAAAACATAAATAACCTATCTCCCAGAGTAGAGCCTTCTACATTCTTTACAAAGTATATTCTCAGAGAACTACCAAGGTATATATTTAAAGACAGGTCAGTCTCTAACAAAAAGGCTTTTCAGACTGGATATTTAAGTGGACATGCAGTATTTATTGTAAAGTACACTGCATTTGGAGTCAAAAGACTTGGATACTAGTCAAAGTACTGAATTCTAACAACTTCTTTACAATGGTAAAATTACTTGAACTTAAGAGGGCTAGTTTCTTCATCTGTAAAATAAAGACAGTTATATATTTGTAATACTGTCATGAATATTTTGGAAGGAAAGTGCTAAGTAAACTGTAAAGTGCTATATAAATGTGACATTACTACATTGTTTTAAAATGTCAACAAATTTCTTTTGGTAAGGTCAAAGAGTTAAGACAATCTCATAATGTTCTGCATTAGTTGCTGTACCCCACACTTATAAATCCTCACCATTCTGGTAAAAGTCCCTGGTATAGTTACCCTCTCATTTCCAAATCAAGAGACCATCAAAACCTTTGTATCCAAAGCTTTTTCTTTTGGTTGTTTATTTACCAATGTTTATTTGAACTTTCAAAAAAAAGTTTGCTAAGTACATAGTTGGAAGGAATTCTTGAGGAAAGTCCCTTAAAATTTGTATTTCTGTTGGGATATATCAATTCTATAAAGCAAGAATTAGGTGTAGTTATCTGTAAAGTGAGAAATAATTATAATTTAATTACAATGTCAATAAAAACAATTAGTATGCAGAGGATATAATGTAAGCAGACCTAGATCTCTAGTCAAAGGCCATGGTTTTGAACCCTGATTTTATAATTTATTGTGTGATGTTAAGCAAATAATAAAACTTCTCAGGGCCTCGGTTTCTTCATGCATAAAATGAGCTACTGGATTAGAAGACTTAGTGTTAAGGTCCCTTTTCAATTCTAAATCTATGATTAAATTATTTTCCTTTATAGATAACTTCTTCAGAATCATTAAATCAATAAAAAATATGCTACAATTAGATATTTTACCTGTGTCTGTAAGTTCATAGAGAGTAAAGCCATCCACAATAAGATAATTCTGAAATCTCTCTCTGTTAACCCACGATTTAAGATCACCATCTTCATACTCTTAAAAAAAAAATATAGGGGTGAGGGTGAACAAAAATCAAAATAATACTAATTTCTATAAATACGTTATCTTCCTGTAAACAAAGACTTATTCTATCTATCAAGTTTTAATATTTTTGAAATGGAAATTTGAAAAGTAAACAGATAATTTTAAAAATATATAAGAAATCTTATAGTACTTACCAAAAAATAGATCTCAAAATAAATTCTTAACCATTAATGAAATAATTTAAAAGTAATCAAATGTACTTTTAACTATTTTCTTGTTGGAGGCATAACGAATATAAACACAAAAAATATTTCATTTACTAAGTATCACTTTCCCTTATATATTTAATAAAAAATAATAATTTTTAACAACTCATTTAGTTCCCATTAAGAAACCAAATTATATCACAACTAAAACTGGTAATTCTTTAGAAATGACAATATTCCACCATTCTGGGAGTGCAGAGTACTACACAAATAACTGACTTCTAGAAAAACTATGTGAGATGCTATATACAAAGCAGTGGATAAGAATTCACATAATCTTGGGAAGAGCATAAACTGAGACAAAATGAAAGGTGAAGAACCAGAAAACAACTTACACAATAAAAAACAATGTAAATGGAAACAACAATAAAAATGAAAATGAAAGCTATGCAGCTATACTGACTAAGCTTCAACCTGGATCCTTTGCAGAAGTGAAGGAATAAAGGTGTAGAACACTGGATATACTGTCAAATTCAGCAATACATTGGTTGATTTTGCTGAACTACTTTTCCTCTTTTTTTTTCCTAGTCTTTATTAAAAGAGATAGCTTGCTGGGTAGGAGACAAGAAAGGATCTATTCAGGAATGAAGGTGATACAAAACTTCAATTCCCACCCCTTCCCATTAATGTGATGGCAAAGACAAGTCCAATTACATAATAACCTCTTCAGTGAGTCAACACATTTTTTTTAAAATATCTGCTATGTCCAAGGCACTGTTTAAGTATTGGGTATACATATATTTTAAAAAGATATTTCGTCTCAAGGAGCTTACATTCTCTGAAAGAGGGAAGAAATTAAATACCACATATAAAGGCAATGTAAAAAAGTATGAAGTATTGTGGACAGTGATATAAAGTATACTAAGAAAATTTTTTAAAAAGAATACTTGGGGCAGGTAGGTGGCGCAGTGAAAAAGCATCAACCCTGGAGTCAGGAGGACCTGAGTTCAAATCCAGACTCAGACACTTAACACGTACTAGCTGTGAGACCCTGGGCAAGTCACTTAACCCCAACTGCCCTGCCTTGCCCCCTCCATAAAGAAAAAAAAAAAAGAATACTTAATTGAGGGGATCAGAGAAGAACACAGGAAGTGGTTCTTGAGATGATCTTTAAAGGATGATACAACTAAGGCAAGGGGATGGGTGGGACAAATGAGCTGCAGTTCAGTCTTCTTTGGGCATTGAGAGTAACGTCAACCTTCTGCCTAATCCTGGCCTCGTCAAAACAATGTTCAAAGATGAACATGAGATAGAACTGTAAAATTCAAGTAAAATTTATTCAAAAAGTTTGATTGAAACATGGAGTACATGAGGATTATTGTGAAATAAGGCTACAAAAGTATGCTGAAGTCCAATTAATCGCCTTATACTCTGCTGAAGAGTTTATCTATTATCCCATCAGTCACAGGAATCTACTAAAGGCTTTTTTTTAAAAAAAAAACAGAATGACACAGATCATTTATAAAGAATTTATAAAGCTTATTTCAGTAGCTGCAAAAAAAAATGAGTTATAGGTAGGAAGAACTGGGAGCAGTTAAAATATGACAGAAAACTATTACAATAATCTAGTTGAGAGATACGGAGTCCTATTCTAGATTGACAGTTCTGAGTAGTAACGGAGAAAGACAATAAAGGGATTTAGGAAGACTTGGCAACTCATTAGACATATAGTGTGACATGATGAAAAATCTAAGTAAGACTTTGAACCTGGCTAACTGGGAAGGTGGCACCACCAACAAAAACAGAGAGGCTGGAAAGGGAAGAATTAGGGAGAAAGACGTTATAGTCAGCTTTGGACAAGTTGTGCTTGATAGGCTAATGGAATTATCAGGCAGAGCTGTGTATCAAGTGTTTGGGGATGTGTTTAAAGGAGAGGTCAAAGCTACAGATACAGATTTGGGAGTCATTATCATAGATATGATAATTAAGCATAAAGAACAGATCAGGTTACCAGAAGAAAAAATAAAAAGAAGGTCCAGAATAGAGCTTCAGGGCAGCAGTATCACACTCAAAATAGAAAGTAGGGTCACCAATCTATATGTAAGGATTCTTGTAGGTCACATATTGACTTAGTTTTAAAATACAGTATTAGCTATATTTTAAGATATTTTTATTTAAAAAAAAATTTCCCAATTACATTGTAATCTGGTTTGGGCCTTAAATCAGGAGTGTTAAGATCACCTGGCAAGAAAAGCTATTAGACACAGAGGTCCTTTCTCGAGCTGAACTGCCAACCAGTCAAACTGCTTCAGAGAATGCAACTCTGATGGGCTGGCCTTGTTGGTCAAATGCCAAATGCACACTGCCCTAAAAAACTATTTTACAGAGAACTCACGCAAGGCAAGCACTCTCATGGAGGTCATAAGAAGTGATGCAAGGATAGTCTCAAGGGCTCTCTGAAAGACTTCAAAATTGACTGCATGATATGAGAGACACTGCAAATTGCAGCACAGCGTATATGCCATATATGCCCCCATCAAAGAAGGCACTGCACTCTACAAGAAGCAGAATCGCAGTAGCCCAAAAAAAAAAAAACATAAGATGTGCAAATTTAGAGACATTTCCATTCCAAATGTTAATGCAGCTTATTTGTGCCTGACCTGTGGGAAAGCCATCTGACCTCATATTGGTCTGATCAGCCACAATCAGCCACAACGTACCTTGACTACAACATAGGGTGTCATTTGGGTCTCCTTCGAGAATGAAGGACAACAACCATTACTTCATATTCAACCTATTAATAATTTGATATATATTTTAAAGAAAACTATAATCTCTGCTACTATAAATAAGATTTCAACATATTTTTTATGCCAACACAGAGCATTACTTCAAGTATAAGATGAATTAACTAAGAAACTAAATTATTTTTTAATATAGTTTCACACAGATAGGATATAACAATTAAATTCAAGTTCTCAGAGGTAGTCAAGATGGGAGAGTAAAGGCAGGGACTTGCCTAAGTTCTCCTCCAAATACCTTTAAATAAAGACTCTAAACAAATTTTAGAGTGGCAGAACCCACAAAAAGCCAGAGTGAAACAACTGTCCAGCACAAGACAACATAAAAGGTTGGCAGGATATCTGTTATGCCAGAGTGAGAGGAGCACAGTCTAGTGCAGGCCATGCCAGCACAGATCTGGCCGCAGCAAACCAGGAGCTGGCCTCGGGGTGACTGAATCATTGGCAGCAGTGGTGGATTCCAAAGCTCTCAACCCACAGATGCCAAAGACAACTTAGAAGGTCAGAAGGAAAGGTCTTGTCACACTGGGTGAGAGTGGAACACATGCCAGTGCAGACTGTATCAGCTCAGGCTGGCCCCAGCAAACCAGGAGCAGGACTTTGGAATGACTGAATCAGCAGCACCAGGGGCTGATTCTGGAATTCTTATTTGAGAGATAGTAAGGTGGTCAAACAACAGATCATAAGGAGACTATGTGGGTCTCCTTGTTGGCACTGGGGGTAGGATTCTGTTGCTCTGCCTATACACAGATGCAGGTTGCAGTCCTGGGTAGCAGTCCTAGGATGTGGAGGAACACTAGCAGAGCAGTTTGCACCCACAATTTCATGGCATAAAAGAGTGTTGGTGGCCACCTGCAGAACACAGGCTAGGACAGTAGTAAACTCACCTCTCCTTATCACCTTGGAAGAACTGAAAATATACCAGTCCCTAGATCTCTGAAAACAGCTGCATAAAACCTTTGAAGCAATAGGTGAGAGCAGATTGGGGGAGGGGGTAAACATGGGATCACTGTTTTGGGGTGGTGGGTAGGGGAAAGATGGGGAGAAAATTTGTTACTCAAAATCTTGTGGAAATGAATGATGTAAAGTAAAAATAAACAAAAGTTAATTTATGTAAAAAATAAAAATAAAATAAAACCTCTGAAGCTTGGGACACTGCAGCCTCTCCCCTAAAAGCAGAGTCCTACTTTAAAAAAGAATTAAAAGTCAAGTAATAGGCTAGGAAAATGAGTAACAGCAGAAAAAATCTGACCATAGAAAGTGGCTATGGAAGATCAAATGACAAGGACAATCAAAACACACTCAGAAGCTTCTACACCCAAAGCCTCCAAGAAAAATATGAATTGGTCTGAGGCCATGGAAGAGCTCAAAAAAGATTTTGTACTGTGTACAAAGTAATAGCAATGTTATAAGATGATCAGCTGTAAATGACTTTCTATTCTCAGCAACACAACAATCCAAGACAACTCTGAAGGGCTTATGATGAAAAATGCTATCCATCCCCAGAGAAAGAATCGATGGTCTCTGAATACAGACTGAAGTATGCTTTTTTTAAACTTTATTTTTCCTTAGTTTTTTTTTCCCCCTGGGGAGCATCCTCTGTTTTCTTTTACAACATATTTATTATGGAAATATTTTGTATGACTACACATGTATAACCTATATCAAACTGTTTGCCTTTTCAGTGGGGGGGGAGGGGGAAACAGGGAAGGAGGAAGGAACAGAATTTGCAACTCTAACTTTTAAAAATGAATGATAAAAATTGTTTTTACATGTAACTGGGGAAAAATTAAATACCAAATAAATTTTACAAAAAAAGCAATGCTTAATAGGAAAAAATAAAACAAAATACAAGGTTTCAAAAAAAATAATGCAAATCAGTTAAAAAATAAAAAATAGGAATTAGAAGCTTTGAAGATCTTCATTTTAATTTTCCAAATAAAATCTAACAAAAAAAAATACAGTAACTGATCAAAAACCCTTTCCTTCATTTTTTAAATCCTAACAGTAAAATATAATGCAAGAATGCTTTCATACAAGTATCAGAAAAATTGTATTTTTCAACCACAAAAATAGAAAACACTGAGGAAAAAGGGTTATTCCCCTCAGGCCTACTTTGTCCTCCACAAACATAAGAGACAATATTGAGGAAATGGAATTAAAAATAACTGGATAAAAATGAGAAAAAAAAGTAAAAAAGGTATTTAGGAACATACATAAACAATTTGAAAAGATTGTAAAGGGGTTACCTAAGCAATGAGACAAAAAAGCAGCAAAGTTCTTCAATCATTCTGATGAAATTATAAGACACTGGTGCAAAACTGGGTAAAGAAAACAGATGAGAGATAGGGAAATTCTACAACTGACTGGAACAAGGATCTGACATCCCCTTGCTGGCCTTAAAATGCAAGATGCAACTATGAAAAAAAACTTTAATCTTGTCTTTTCCTTTACACCTTTTGGAGTATAGCAAGTGGAGAAAGAGGACTGATTTTTCTTTCCTCCTCTAACAGCAACAGTCTTGAGAATAAAGCACATCACAGTATCCACAGGAAAGGACTGGGTTGTGGAGTCAAGTGCAGTTAGTGAGAAGAGTCAAGAATCTGAAGCATGAAAGCATCAAAGTTATGATCCCATTCAGGCAATAACAGGATTCTAACCCAAGATTCCTTCTGATCACAATGTATAAGTTCTTGCTCTTCCGAAAGTGAACAGCAGTAGGTTAAGCAAGGATTTCATCTAGGTTTTATCAAGATAACCTGCTGGTCACAGCAAGTCCTCTGAATCAACAACTTAAAAGGTGACTCTACAAATGGACATCACTAGATAGTCAATACAGAAATCAAACTGATTTTATACTTTGCAGTCAAAGGTGGAAAAGTTCTATAAAGTCAATTAAAACATGATCTGGAGTTGATTGTGGCTTAGTTCATGAGCTTCTTACTACCAAATTCAGACTTATAATGAAGTAAAGAAAACCAACAGACCATATAGTATGACCTAAATGACATCCCTAATGAATATAAAGTAGATGTGATGAAAACATTTAAGGAAGTGGATCAGATAGAATGCCTTAAGAACTACAGACAGAGGCTCTCAATACTGTACAGAAGGCAGCAACAAAAAATATTGTAAAGAAAAAAGAAAAGCAAGAAAGTAAAATGGCCGTCT
>CM053587.1:194168968-194186539 GCA_028646515.1 Pseudochirops corinnae
AGGGCTGTAACCAATGAGTGATCACTGGAAAAAGAAAAAAAAAAAAAACCAAAACCAGAGATAAAAGAGAACGATAACGGGTTTTGCTTCAGTCTCCATTTAAACTATAGTCTTTCTATATCTTTCTCTGAGTTTAGGTAGGGAGATAAGGTTTTCTTAAATGAGCAATGCAAAGAATAGAAGAAAACAATAGAATGGGGAAGACAAAAGATCTCTTCAAGAAAATTTGAGATATCCAGAGAATGTTTCATGTAAAAAAGGGCATGAAAAAAAGACAAAAATGGCAGACTTAATAGAAGAGATTAAGAGGTGGCAAGAATATTCAAAAGAACTAAACAAGACAGATCTTAACATCACCACTAATCACGAAGTTGTGATTACTGATATAGAGTCAAACACCAAGGAGAGTAAAGTCAAGAGGGCCTTAGGAAACACTGCTAACAATAAGATTGGTGGAAGTGATGGAATTCCGGTAGAGCTATTTAAAATCCTAAAAGATGATACTATTAAAATGATGTACTCAATCTGCCAGTAAATTTTGAAAACTCAAAAGGGTCACTAGATTGGAAAAGATGAGTTTACATCCCAATCCTAGAGAAGGGCAAAAGCAAGGAGTATTCAAATTACCAACAATTGTGCTCATTTCACATGTCAGCAAGGTAATGTTTTAAGATTCTGAAAGCTAGGCTTCAGGAATATGTGAAGCGAGAACTATCAGAAGAGCAGCATGGTTTTTGAAGAGTCAAAAAAACTCGAAACCCAATTACCAACATTCGCCAGATTATGGAGAAACCAAGGGAATTTCAGAGAAACATCTACTTCTGTTTTACTGACTACATTAAAACCTCTGACTGTGCGGATTACAAATAAAATATGGCAAGTCCTCAGAGATGAGAGTACCAGATCATCACCTCCCGAAGTACCTATACTCAAGCCAAGAAGAAACAGAACTGAACATGGAACAATTGACTAGTTAAAGATTTGAAACAGAGTATGACAAGGCTGTATATTGTCACTCTTTTTATTCAAATTATATACAAAGTACATCATGAAAAATGTCAGGCTAGATGAAATCAAAACTGGACTGAGGTTGCCAAGAGAAACAAAAACAATCTCAGATATCCAGATATTACTCTGATAGCAGAAAGTGAAGAGAAATTAAAAAGCTTCTTGATGAGGGTGAAAAAGTAAAGTACAAGAGCTGGCTTGAAGATTAACATCAAAAATACTAAGTTCTTGGCAACTGGCATCATCACTTACTGGCAAATAAAGAGAGAAGAAATGGAAGCAGTATCAGATTTTATATTCTTAGGCTCCAAGTTCAATGCACAAGGCAACTGCAGCCATGAAATTAAAAAATGCTTGTTCCTTGGAAGGAGGCAAACAAGAAGGCAGAGACATCATCTTGCTAATGAAGGTCCACATAGTCAACATTATGGTTTTTCCAACTGCGATATATGGCTATGAGAAGTGGACTAGAACAAAAGCTGAGCACCATAGCATCAATACTTTCAAACTGTAGTGCCGGAGAAGACTTTTGAGAGTCCCTTGGACAGTAAAGAGGTCAAATCAGTCAATATTTAGAGAAATTAATTCAGACTATTCACTTGAAGATCAAATACTAAAGCTGAGACTTAAATACTCTGGCCACATAATAAGAAGATGGGATTCACTGGAAAAGGATGAGATGGACTGATAGTGTCAGGGAAACAAACATGAATGTGGGCAGATTTCAAGAGATAGACAGAAGGGCCTGGCATGTCCATGGGATCATAAAGAGTTGAACACAACTGAATGGAATAACAATAAAGCTAAAAATGACAATCATGGAAATCATGACAAAGCATTTTTGGAGATAGGCACTCTGGCTAGAAGCAGTCTCTAGGGGCCTAGCAGAGAAGCATGAAGAATAGTAAAATAGATTTTATAAGATCTTGGGAGATTGAACATTAAAAGTCCCTCGACTATGTTATCTCTCCAGTATGTATACTTGGCAGGGGTGGGGGAGGTTGCTACATTTCTACTATAGCATTTCAGTAAATGCTTTTCTTTCAGGTGAATTGTCTTCTGGATAATTATCAAAGGTAAAAACACAGCATTTCACAGTAAAGGCCTGTGAGCTCTAATTTTAGGAGTGTGGACCCAACTAGTATCTCATACCTGGGGGAATCTAAGCTGCAAGTTCAAGCTGGAGGAATAATCTAAAGGGGTACTAAAAATAACTAAGTAAAGATGAGAGTGTGGGGTGTTTTTTTTAGAGGTTAGGTAGTCTGATCTTATGATTTCATCCACAGAGTAATTCTGTGTGAAAAATCTATCAGTGCAGATCAGCAACTCTTCTTACTTCTATCACAAAGTGTTAGCTAGAGTAGCTATAGGATAAGGGTTTTGCCAAGTCATACAGCTAATATGTTAGGAACATGCCTTGAACCTAGATCTTCTAAACTCAAAGGCTTGTTCCCATATCAATATACAATGCAGTTCTCTAAAGACAGATCAACTGATGAAGACATTGTGCTCAAACTTCATAAAAGGTCTCTCATGGCAGGCTATCATCAAAGCAACAACCTACAGAAAAATTCTAAATTAGTTATTTATAGAGTATAAAAAACTGTATGAAGAAAAAAAGAAAAATGGGACAGAGAGAATTCATTTAGGTAGCCACCAGGAAAAACTAGGTTTAAAAGGCTTAAACCCAAACTAATTAGCCCTTTCTCTTCCTGCTGAAAAAAAATAAATGATAAAAAAATTCTTGTGGAAAATATTTTAATTTCAGATGCCTTTCTGATTACCAATTTATCATTTTGTGGTCATTCAAGTAAGTTCAAAAAGAAAAACAAAATCCGAAGATGTATACCTCATGAATTTTATAATTAATCTTTTTCTTCATATGAAAAATATACTTCAACATTCATATTAATTAAGCTATCATTATCAAGTATGTGATGTAACATTTTTAAATCTGAATTTTCACAACAGCTTCAAACAAAGCTTTAGTAGTAAAAGTTGATAAAGCTATGCAATTAACTTATTCATGTATTACTGCATAGTTTTCTTCTGAAGTCACTTACTCAAAAATTTTAACTCCCCTACTCCTTTTCCAGTCACAGCTTTATGTGACAATAATTATTGTCACTTTTAGTGCCCCTGTGTATATGAATATTTTAAAAATTAATATTTAAAGGGTTAATAAGTAGAAATTAGTACTAAAATTTTTTAAAACTTACTAAATTTTGATTCAATCTACAATTCCACTGGAGATTTATGTTATATGTACATTGCATGAACAAAATGGAATTTCTATCTTAAGGCCATGCAACCTACTCGGATAGTGAAGAATATTTATGTTTACTAACTATTTTATTCTAATCAAACTGTGTTATATGCTTCATGAGGCATTATATACTTACCATCATATACAAAGTAAGTTTCATCTTTGAAAACAAGCACAGCAGGCATCTCATTCAGGGTTACATACTGCAAAAATCAGAAATTTCAATGCCTTAATCATTGAAAAAACTTTTTTAACTGGTAATTATCATTTCAGATATTCAGAGATCTTGTTATCACAAAATATAAAAAGAGACCTCACAAGGAAATTAATTCAAATTCTATGAACTTGTCTAACTTGTCAACTTCCCACCTCACTAATACTTATCAAACACTTTTTGTACACTTATCAAACATTTTTAGTGCAAATAGTAATGATATGGCCAGAGAAAAACAGGCAACAAATACACTATGGATGAAGCTGTGAACTGGTCCAGTAATGCTATAAAGAAGTTAGGAATTATGTTAAGAAATAATAATAGCAACAATAATAGTTAACATTTAAATATCACTTTAAGATCTGCAAAGCATTGTACATATTATCTTATTTAATTCTCAAATGAAGAAAACCAAGGTGGAGAGAGGTTAAATGACTTGCCCAGAATCATATACTTAGTAGGTGTCAGAGTAGAGGATATGAACTCAGATCTTCCTGACTCCAAGTAGATAAAGAGAGACAGAGGGAGAGAACAGCAGTTTTCATAGTAGAAAAAACCTGAAAATATAGTAACTGCCTCTTGACTGAGGAAAAAACTAGACATATTACATGTGAATGTAATGGAATATATATTGCATTGTAAGAAGTGATGGGATAAAGAATACAGAAACTCATGAAAGATTTGTAAACTATATAAACAACTATGCCAATGGAAATGGAAAGTACAATAATATAAAATTGAAAGTGAACACAGTTTATAATGACCAAGTTTAGCCACAAAGAAAAAATGCAAGCGTGGGGGGGGAGTGGACTACAGGTGTAGAATACTATGTTATACTTGGTTAAACATATTGTTACTTTCTCTTAACAGCTTTTTCCCCCTACTTTCTTTTTTATTCTGTACTGAAGGATTTATTAGGAAATGAAGGTGATATGAAAACAAAACATACTAATAATCTTTTTTTTTATGAGAAAAATCAGGGGCAGCTAGGTGACGCAGTGAATAGAGCACTGGCCCTGAAGTCAGGAAGACCTGAGTCCAAATCCGGCCTCAGACACTTAACACTTACTAGCTCTGTGGCCATGGGCAAGTCACTTAACCCCAATTGCCCTGCCATCTCCCCTCCAAAAAGCAAAAAAAAAAAAAAAAAAAAGATAAATCTTTTGTCAATAATTATATTTTCAGTAATTGTATCACTTTCTAACTAGCTAGTGTCTTATGTAAAAAATGACTCTTAAAATAACTCTAGAATTATATTTAAACAACTAGTATTTAAACAACTAAGGGAAACTATAATTTTTAGATTTTACAAAAAAAATGCACATTCATACAATATAGTAGGTAGTACTGAAAAGATGTGTATTTTGTGAGGTCAGTTTTATAAGATTAATGCAATGGGTCTTTTTAATGAGTCAAACTGAATGTGAGTTAAATCCAGTAGTGGAATTTCTTATTTAAAGAACCTTTATAAAAATTTTTGCTGTGAGAATGGTCACTTAAAAAGCTGTTTTACAAACTGATAATCTCCTATATAAGGGCATTCTTAAAACAGAGTATGGTCAGTCAGTAGCACTGTGAGTAAGCACTGACAATAATCTATTAATTACTTACTAAGTGCCACATACAATGTGAGGTGTTGGGGATATGCAGTACTTGCCCTTGATATTTTAATGGAAGAAATCACATTAAAAAACTATATATACTCTTATGTAAATGGAAGGTAATCTAAGAAAGAAGGCACTAGAACTGAGAAGGGCACCAAGAAAGCCCTCCTGTAGCAGGAGGAATGTGAACTGAATCTTGAAGGAAGCCAGATGGCAGAAGCACATTCCAAAAGGGAAGATAGTCACGTGGAACACCAAAAAGCTCAGTATTGCTGGACACGTAAGCAGGGATCAGGTTGTGAAGAGCTTTGAATGACAATTATTTTTGATCCTAGAAATAATACAGCAGCATTAGATTTAACTGAATAGAGGAGGTAACATTGGCATACCTTCTACTTTAGGAAAATCACTTTGGCAGCTAAGTGGAGAGGGAAAGAATATAATTAGCATGTGGGAAGAGACTGAGTCAGGGAAAACAAACAAAAGGCTACTGTAATAGTACAGGGAAAAAGTAATGAGGACCTTTACCAAGATAATGTCTATGTGGATCTAGGCCTATCTAAATTTTAGACTTGATCTAGTTAATATAAATTTTTAATGTGGATGTTAAAAATTTCTTATGTAGAAGAAATAAATTTCAGTTAAAAGAAGTTAAGATGAATAACTAAATGGAATACAAGTGCTTCAGAGAAATAAAGCTTAGTAAACTCTGTTAAGTGAAATTGTACAAAACATTAAATGGATAATCAGAAAGTCACAAATCTAATAACTAACATCTACATTAAGAAGACCTCTGCTTCAGTAACATAAAGGTTTAAGTATTTCCTTAAGTGGAAATAATTTTCAAAAAAACCACCTCTATAAAAATTATTATGTATAAGGAATATAGCCCAACTAGAGAGTTGAACAGATTACTCCTTGTCTCTTTAGGAAAGTAAGGTTGGTGATACCACTTTTTCTTAAAAACAGGGGTAAGGGGCGGGCAAGAGTATAGGTGAGACTCTTTTCAATAAATGGATAGTGATTCTTCTGGCCTGGATATAAATAAGAACTCCGCACAGACCATCAAATTTCCATCAAGCCTAGTGAACCTCCCTCTCACTCATCTAAGAAACTAAAAAGAATGGGAAAACTTGACTTATAATCATTCCCCACCCTCCTTCCCATCTACCAAAAAAAAGAAAAGGAATTAGGTCAAAGTTGTGGCACTCCTTTTATTCGTTTCTGTAGCAACACTTTGGGTCACCAGACATAAAGGCAACATGTATACATGTATGTATCTACCTATCTCTTCAATCAACAAATCATCACCTCATGCTTAGATTATTTTAATAATATAGATAACTTTTCCCATTGCAATCCATCTTACACATGATTTTACTTTGCACTCAGCCGCTTCACTGTGTTCAGTTTTGCATATCATTGCATTGATAAACTGGAACAAATCCAAGGGAGTCTAGGATAAAGAGGATGCAAAATTATATAACTGAGAAAAGGTCTTAATAATTGGGGATATTTAGCCTGTAAAGGGAGCCTTAACAGCTGTCTTCAAACGTAAGAGGAAGTATCCTATAGAAAAGGCCTACATCACCCTTACTTTATGTGGCTCACTTCAATTAAACATTCATTATGTTCCTATTTTAAAAACTCTGAGGATAGAACTAGGACTAATGGATAGAAGTTATAGGGAGACAGATTTTGGTTCATAAAAAGAACAACCAGAACTATGCAAAAAGCATGGATTTATGAGGTACTACATTCTCTGTCAAGAAGAAAATAAATGACTGCCTGTCAGGGATACTGTTAAGGATTTTTTTGTTTGTTTTTTGTGGGGGCTGAACTGCCAAGAAGATTGGACAACATCACATTCAAAGTCCCTTCTTACCCTGATTCTAGGCTTCTATATCTTTCTAGTTTAAAAAAAAAATCTCTCATGCTACATTTCATTCTATTCCTTACACAAATTTATAAATTTCAATCAAGCAGTCAGCAAGTACTTATCAAGGATCTATTTTATACCCAGGACATTTTCTCAATTTTAGTTTGTCAGACTAAAACAGGGCCTAAAGTTTCATCTATTCTATCTGTCCTTTTGCATAATAAAAGCATAACAAAAATTTAACTTCAGAGAAATATATATAAAAACCTGATTGTAAGAGAATTTAACCTGTAGCCCCTGAGAATTTTCAACAGAACTTCTAGGATTAGGCCTATCATGAAGATAGCTATGAGGAACGAGTAACTAATAAGAAAAAAGTATCCTTACTTTTACCTTTCAACAAAGTTGGCAGTAGGGCAATTTTATTCAGAATAAATTCTATTGCCTTCATAGTGTTATTATAAAATTGTAACTACCTTCTTCTATGGAAAAAAGGAGTCTTTAAAAGGTGTCTAAACTACTTTGTCCAGATCTTCCCTTTTGACCCTCACATTCCATCTTAATTCACTGTGTATATGTCCCTATCTCCTCCCTTACATGATTTTAAGGCTCTTTGAAGAGAAAACTGGTTTTGCTTTTTCATCTTTATAGCCACAGCATCAAGCACATTTGTTTGCACATAGTAGGTGCTTTATATTTAACTGAGTTTTACTGAATGCTATAAAATGAATATTAAGTATACTGTAAATATTTATAAGTTAAATTTCTGTTAAAGTATTAAAATGTGATGTTCTTCAAATCAGTCATAAATCAAAAATATGAAAATTTGAACAATATTATAATTTTTCAACTTGAAAGCAAACATGCAGAGAAGATTGAGAGTTGGACTTGATGTCAAGAAAACCTGGGATTGAACTCCATCTGACACATATTGGTTACATGATTCTGGGAAAGTCACTTACCTTTCAGGGTCCTCTAGCAACTTTCTTAAACTATAAATTGTAGAACAGTTGCTGATTTGCTTTGGTAGACAGTTTCCTTACCCGGAAAAATTGATAAAATAATAGGTCTGGACAAAAAACAAAATTAGTTGCAAAGTAAAAACTATGAGTTGACATAATATGAATGTTTATCTCACAAACTGCTTCCATTGAAAATATAATTCCTAAAATCATAGATGCTTGAATATAAGTTCTGAGTTTCAAATAACAAATAAATTCACCATTTCTAATTTTATATCAACAATTTATGTCTCTGGACTTTTTTATGTTAAACTTATTGGTCTATTTTCAAAGAGCTATCCAAATAATATCTCTATAATCCATTATGTATGTGTATATGTCTGCATATAGGTACAGTCAACAAAAATTGAATGAGGAAGACTTGATTTGCTAAGAATGGTAATGTGCTAATAGTTATGATGCAGAGAAGGTGGCTAAAGTTAATCACATTTCTAATGAATGGATGTGCTCAATCTTGCTACAGAATTTTCACTTATCATGTTTGGGTTCCAAACTTCAGATCTGTATTAAATGTTCTTAATATTTTACTTTTCAATTACTGCCTTTGCATAATGGAATTAAACACTGGTCTCAATTATGTTTCGTTCAACTTAAAAAAATTTAAAGGAAAAAAGAAAACCAATTTCAAATATGGAAACTAGTAAAACCCAAAGCCAAATAAATCAAGACACATACAGATAGAATGAAAGAAGGCCTAGGAATCAGTAACAATGAAATATATCACAAGCATAAAGCTTTATTCTTTCACAGTAGATTATAGAGTTCTAATATTAAATATAATTTCTATTCTTTTTTAGCTATGGGTTATTGCAGTTCTAGAACTTATACGTTTTAGATAGGCAGCTAGATGGTACAGTAAATAAGAGTGCTGGTCCACAATTCAAAAAGATCCGAGTTCAAATTTGTCCTCAGATACTTAACAGCTGTGTGACTCTGGACAGGTCACTTAACTGCTGCCTGCTTCAGTTTCATTAACTGTAAAGTGGAGACATAATAACATCTACCTTCAAGAGTTGTGATCAAATTAGATAATATTTGTAAGGTGTTTAGCTTAACACAGTCTCTGGTACACAGTAGGGGTTTTATTAAAGCTCGTTCCCTTCCTCTTTTTTCACAAAACTCTCGTTTTTTCTTGCCTAATGCTATGGACAGCCATTTGCTTACAAAGAAAAGTAATTTTAGTACAAAGAATTAGACAGCAAATAGAAAGTTAGGTGCAGAGTATAGTTTTTGATGAATAAGAATATATTCTAAGACACCATTACCCAGAAACTAGAAGACAGTTAAAACATCTCAATAATCAGGATAGTTTTAATGATACTGCAATTTAAGAATTCAGTCTAACAAATTCAATGCTGCTGTTACTTTGAAGCAAAATATATGTGTGTGTATGTATGTATGTATGTATGTATGTATGTATATAGTATTACTGTATAAACTAAAATGTTATTTCCAGTAATATTTACTAGCTATAGTTCAAAATCATCTATCCTGATAGCTATTAACAATCACCCATTAACAATCCACATCACTGGGGTTAAGGCCACCCCTATGATGTGGAAAATCTGCATTAAAAATTTCCTCCTTTCATACCCAAGAAGTCTAAATTTTTCCTTTTTATCTGATGTTTACAGTACCTTACTGTAAAATTTTGCTTAAGTATTTATTCACAGGCTATATGTATATCAATATTAAGTAAAAATACAGTATAAAAAAATTTTTAAAAATGCAAAATACTATCATAATGTCTTATGCTAATCCATGAGCTATCAAAACCACAATGGAGAAATCCATGATATGGAAGAGATAACTACATTACAATTAGTTAAAACTTGAAGTTTTTTTTTTTAATGATTTCTACTAAATTTGTCAAATAGCATTAAAATATAGACTCATATCTCAAATAAGTTCATCAAAAAATATTATAAAATGCATTTAAAAGTCACATACCTCAGGTATAACCTCTTCTGAGGCCGAAAAGAAGTAGGTATAAACAATTAATTCTGAAGCTACTTCTATGTATTTCTCCTGTAGAAACATTTGAAGATTGAAAAAAAATGAGTCACTATTTCAGATTTATGTGTATATATGTGTATGTATGTATTTATATAATACATACACATATATACAGACATTAACTGTTATGTACACCAGTAGGTTACAAGATATTACTATTATAAATTACATTGAAATTAAAAGTGTAATTAGGTCTACTAATTGATGACTTTTAATTACTTATTTAAGTAAATTATTTAGGGTAGGAAGATTAAGTCCTCGATCCAAAATGATACTTAAAAAAATTTTAACAATTTAATTATTCAAATGACCTTCACAATTCATAAAACACACACCAAATTTACTTCACTTTAATCCTATTTCACATTCAAAATCAGTATTTCAGTTAAATATTCAGAGACTAATATTTACTTAACTCATAACTGAGGGACATTGAATCCAATAATCTAAAACAGGGAAAGGCGAGAGATTCATCAATGATTTAAAATAAAGTAGAAGTGTACAGACTATCACAAAACTATCACCTACATGATTCTAGAATTCTAGATAAACAAATATATAGATAATTAATGTTTTAGTTTTCCAGGGAATTAATTCACCTATAAAGAATCTCTCTCTTCCATTCTAGTATGGTCCCACCCTCATAGTAGCCTTTTACAGGCAAACTACTGGGCACACTTTACTATAAATTTGGGATCACGGATCTGACACAATTCCCAGACTTATATGTCACAATCTGTCATGCACTGTTTTTCAAAAAAAATAACTATTTTTTTTGACCTAAACTTAAGAAAATATTAAAGCACCATCAAATCAGATAGTATTCACATATTCTGATTCATTATCTCACTAAATATGGGCAATTGTTCCAACAGTGCCACAACTTTTATCCCTGTTCTTTTGAAATACTCATGGGATGCCCACAAAAAGTGCAGCAAGCCATCCTCTAGATCTCATTTTTGGAGACCAATTGAAGCGTTGCTTATCAATTATCTTTCACTCTCACTATAAGACTGGCCCAACCTCTCCTCCAGTGATCATAAGACAGAACCGCTCATAAACTTTAACCATCATCCTCAATAAGGTTTTGAAAGGTTTTTTTTTACCCATGTTGCCCTTGACTATCACGTCTCTTCATTTGGCAAAGAGGTCAAATATTTGCTGAGGGAGGGGTTTCTGTGCACTTTAGCCTCCTTGTTATGGAGCTTGCTTCGTATTATTTAAAGTTCTGTAGAAAATGGTGATAATTGTTTTTGATGCCTTTTCCTTCATCTGTTTTATGGATTCAACAATTTGTTTAAATAGGCTGGAGTTAAACTTGCACACACTTTGTTATTCTCACCCTTTTTTCCTTTCTAGTCTGGTGTCAATTTTGACCATTGTTTTAAAAAGTCAGAAAACGGGTTATTCTGATATGACAACCGTATAGTAGTCAGTTATTTCCTGTGTTATAATAGTCAAATTCTTTTATTGTAATAATACTGTTCAGCGCTCACCATGTTCAGTGCCTTCTGATTCTTTTCTTGAATAAAATATTCATGGTACCAAGGTGTGAGATTTCTGTAGTCATTTGAGTCATTTCTGCAGTTGGCCTCTTTCATTCTTAACATGGAGTCATTTATTCCAATGTATTCTTCACCATTTTTCCCACTGAGATGTTTCCACTCTAGTCACCAAGGACTGAGGAACATTAGGCTTAAGTTTGGAATATCTTGTCAAGTTCTTTTAAGAATTTCTCTACCTCCTCATCCTTTGCATCAGATGTAGGATGTAAGTTGCAATTACATTCATAGTAATCTTTTTGGCTTGTGCTCATGATGAACATAATTTTAAGATGATCAAACATACCATTGAAATGATGTTTCTTACAGCCAGTCCTTGGACATATCAAACAAATCACATTAATTTCACTATCCAAGAACTGTGAAGTATGCTCCATTTAGATAATTTCATGTTTTCAAATTACAATTTACATGAGAATACCAAATGACATGAAAAAGAAAAAAAACTCTCTTACCTGACTCCACTACCCTTTTTAACTACCATCTAATTTCTATGAAATCTGCTTTCTAACCTTCTCCTGAAAATTTTATCTCAAAAATTATTAGTAATTCCCTGAAGTCTTTCTCAACAATTTTGTTTCTGAGTCAAATATTTATTCATGCTTAAAATACTCTTCTTAGAATAAAATAATAATATGTTTCCTGATTCTTCTCTTATATAATGGACTACTATTTTTTGATAGCCTATCAGAGTTGCCTTTTGACTTCTTATCTTTCAATTCTTGGTACCCCATAATGACCTTTAGAACTTTGTTATTTTCCCTCCACAGTCATTCTGGATACTGTCCTATATTTTCAGCTACTTCCTGGGTGTGTTCTACCTCAAAATCAATTAAACCACCACTAAACTCATCATCCTCTCACCTCTCACTTCCAACAAACAGGGTACCCCTTATAAATGTTTTTTCCATTTTTATCAATTACATCATCACCACTATTCTCTTAGTCACCAAAGTTTGAAATCGTGGAATTATTTGACTCCTTCATTTCTTGTATTCTGTCAATGTTTCCTTTTGAAATATTTGTAGTAAAATTAAACCTTTTCCCTTCATTAGCACTAAAACAAAACAAGAAGCACATACTACCATTACCTTGCAAACTAAATTACTAAAAAAAATATACTCCTCATTTACCATTTTCAGTATCTCTGGAATTTCTGACCTACCTTATACACAGATATCAGACAAAACTTTCCAAAAGACCATTATGTAACTCCTCTGCTCAAGAATTGTACAAATTTATTTCCTATGCAAATCTTAAGATTCAAACTGAAACTCCTACACCTTGTTTTTGAAACCTTCCCCAATGCCACTCTTTATTCCAGTGAGGTCATATTTAATTCCCAAAAGGTCAGAATTTCAAAGGATTCTGGTGACCATCCAATACATAAACCTGAGAAGAAATTCCTTTACAGCATAAGTAACAAGTAATCAGTCTTTGCACAAAGAGATGTGATACCTCCCACCTCCCATGGCAGCCCACTCCACATTTGGATCTCTCTAATTGAGAGGAAGATGTTCTTTTCAAAGAATTGATATCAACCTCTCTGACTCTTCCACACATCACTGCTGGGCTAGTTCTGCCCTCTCAACAAAATTTGATCATAAAATTAAAACTGGGAGAAACATAAAAGTTCATCTTGTCAAATTCCTACATTTTATTTATGTATGTGCATATTTTATATTTATATACAAATATAAACATAAACTAGTTGAGAATTCATCAAACTGTAATATTTTTTCATTTGTATCTCTCCATTTAGTGAGCAAGAATACCATAAGAAATTTTTTCAGATGCTTTGCTAAAATCTAGGTGAATTGGATTTACAGCATTCCCCTTATCAATCAGTCTAGTAATTCTATGGGAAAATTAAAAATTCACCTGGGATAACCTACTCTCTTAATATGACTTTCATTCATAAATGTTCAATACTATCAATTTAATGAAATGCTTTAAAATTTTGTTATGAATTAAAATCAAGTTCATTTGCCTATACTTTATAGACTCACATTCTTCTTGTAATCCTTCTTATTTGGAAATCAGGACAAAATTTTACCCTTCCCCAATTCTACAAAAGCTCTCTTCATCTCTACAATCTTTCAAAGATCACTAATTATAGTTCAACAATCATATCTGCCAAAGGTTTTGGCCAGGAACTAACTGTCTGGGTCTAGTGTCTTGAATTCATCTCTCTTAATATCAGCCCACTTCTTTTGGCTGTCAACTCACTATTCACCTTCTTTGGTCTTTCCTTTCAAGTCCAAAGATTATTCTCCTTAGAATAGAAAACATGTAAGATAGCTCTTGATTCTTCCCAATATGTGTTATAATCAGTACATCTACGACCAAGCAGCAATCCTATCCCTCCTTTTATCCTCCTACTATTCCCCCAATATATCTGAAACAAAAAACAAACAAAAAAAACCACTTTTGTGACCCTCATCTCATTCTGAGCTTTAGTGCTTCTGACACTATCCCATCTTACTGTTATGTATAAAACTCTGCTTTCATCTCCTGTAAACAACTTCTAAACATCTAAGTTGGTCAACAAATTCTCAAATTTCTAGTTTATTTAAACAACTTTTCCTCCCTAAAATAATTATTTTTCTTTGTGTGAGATTTTGTTCTTGAGAGCATTTCATACTTCTGAAGCTGAAATTCTCTGTAGAAGTTTAAGAGATTAGATTCTGAACCCTTTGAAATCTGCATCCCTCAAAAGGAGGATGCAAACTAGGCTAAGCCTCAGCTTTTCCTCTCTATCACAAATTCTGAAATGGAATGGTCAATTCTTACTTCTACTTAAAGAACTGTTCCTTGCTATTGAGTGTCAGTTCTAAAACAGCAGTTACCCTCATTGGTTCCTCCATCTTTTTAAAAGGACAGTTATCATTAGGGCAAACTATATAACTATTAGCTCCAGTCCTGGCCACTCTCTTGAGTTCCAGTCGCAACTACCTACTAACATTTCAAAACTGATGGTTCACAGATATCTAAAACTTAACATGTACAAAAACAAAACAAAGAAAAACCAATCCTCATTATTTTTCCCCCAAAAGTCTATCTCTATTCTTCCTTGTTTTTGTCAACAGTTATCACTGTCCTTGCAGTATTCCAGGTTTATAATCATGGAGTCATTCACTACTCCTCACTCTCATTCTTCCCACATAACCAATCTTTTGCCAAGTCCTACAGTTTCTACCATGCATTCTCTTATATACAGACCCCTTCTCTCTACTCTCATAGCCACCACTTGAGTTTAAGTCCTTATACCACACCACCCAGACTACTGGAACAGCTTCCTAATTGTTCTACCCACCTCAAGTCTCTTTCTCATTCTATTCCATCCTTTACATAGCTGCTGAAGTGAGTTTATTAAAGTGGAGAAGGAAGGTATCTGTGTCATTTCCCTCCCAAATACACAAACACATACTCAGTAAATTTCAGTGTCTCCCCAGCTATCCCTGTAATATCAAATATAAGCACTTCTGACTGGTATTTACAGTTCTTCATAACTTGACCTCAACTTACCATTTCTCCTTTTTTACTCAATACTCCTACAACATACTGTATGTTACAGCCATGCTGGCCTTCTTTCTCCTGACAAGCAAACTCCCACCTTAGATGTTTTGTACTAACTGTCCCATGGTTGAAATGCTCTCCCTCTTTACCTCCACAACAAACTCTTGGTTTCTTTGAAGATTCAATTCAAAAGATATCTTCAGTATCAAGTTTCTCCCCTGGTCTCCCCAGCTGCTAATGCCTTTTCTTTCTCTCAAGATTACCCTATATCTGCTTTGTGTATATTCTGTATATACCTATATTTTGTCTCTCTTAAAATAAAATAAACTTCTTGAGGACAGGAACTTTCTATCTCCAGTGTCTGATGTAGCACTTGGTACATAATTAAGTGCTTAATATGTACCTATTCATTGATTGATTGTTCTGCTTTACGCAGGAAAGCTTTAGCAAAAGTCCCCCATCCCAACTGCCTGCATATCAATTATGTTAACCCTAACTCTTCCTCTAATTCCTCTCCCTAAAGGGCCAGCAGCATACTCCAATGACAATATGGCTTTTGTTTCTGTATTCACAATCTTTACTCAAATTGCTTTATATTAAATTTCCCTAATTTATTTCTTTGATTTCCTCATGGAATACATCATTTTAAAACACAACAGAGCCCTCCATTATCTATATTATTTTTTTAAGTGAGATATACACTTAGTCAAGACAACAGTGGAATACAGACAGAAAGGCAGCTTTAGTCATACAGACCTGGATTCAAGTACCTCCTCTGAGATGAAGTAGATATTTGATCCTGCATAAATTATTTAACCTCTCAGTGCCTCAGGCAACTAAGATTATAAACTGCAGAATTGTTGACCTTCACCATTTGAGGGAATTTCCTCATTGAATTCCCTACACCAATAAAACTATAAATCCAGAAGAAAAAATACCACTTGTTATATTTACCTAGAGGAAGTTTGGCATCTCTCATCTATTTCCTCATTTCTAAGATACGCAAATGCCAGAAATAATGGAGAATAAGAAAATATTCTACTTACTTTGCTGAATGAATTAAAATAGTAATGGGCTAACCATATATTAACTGACAAGATAGAACTTAGCTAAATACTAATCACAAAAGCAGAGTACAACTAATCAAACAACAGGAGTAAAGAACTCTGCCTCTGTAATCAAATACTCGGGTTCAAATCCTATCTCTAATGATTAACATTTGTGTGATCTTGGGCAGTGACTTAACATTCCTGAGCCTCAATTTCCTCATTTGAATATTAAGGGCTGTACTAGTTTGCCTTTAAGGTGATTTTCAGTTAAAGATCTATGATGTTGGAAAATATGTAAGTTTAATACTTACAAAATTTATTTTCAGATATTACAAAAAGGTAAAGCAAGAAATTAGCTTCTAGTATTTGAGATGCCTATATATGTGTGTGTGTATCAAGGTTTCTTACACAAATAATTAGAATTTGGTATGCTATAAGAACTATGGCTTACTTAAAATGCAACAAAACAAGTTTTAACTTGTTCTCCAAAATTTATCTTCATTTCAAACCTTTAAAGGTGACTCTCCTCCAACATAAAGAAATAGTACACGATGCCTCTTCTTCACATGCTCAAACATCTGCTGACTTGGAAGTGGACGGATCAGAGCCCTGTATTTAAAAAGGTAATTTTTCTTTTAAATGAGACCCACTTTTCAACTTACAAATCATGGTTATGAATTTATATTAAAATGATTTGCATGCTATACTGTTTCACAATTATTCAAGGGTTAAGATTTTAATGTCTCCAACTTAAAAAAAAATAACATATCAGCTAGGTGGTGCAGAAACAAAGCACTGGTCCTGGAGTCTGGAGAGCTAAGCTCAAATCGGGTCTCAGCCACTTGACACACTAGCTGTGTGACACTGGGCAAGTTATATATTAACCCCAATTGCCCTGCCTTCCCCCTCAAAAAAGATAAAAAAAAAAAAAATCAAGTCATCCGAAATTTATTTTTAAAGGTTTCTATCACCCAATATGTGTATATATGTGTGTATACACATATGAGTACACATATATACAAGAGTGAACTATAAATAACACAACTAAAACCTTTATACTTAACAAAAATAAAGAAAATCCATTTTACCACATTCAAAATGTCAACGGAGTTTTTGAAAAAAAGTTTGGACATTCTGAAACAGATTACTGTTTAGTTAATTTTATAGGCAATCACTATTTTAAATAAATATTAAGATAAAAACTAGTAAGTAAAAGGGAAATTGAAGTAATTTTACTTCATTATATTCTAAAATTAAAATAGGTCACTTACAGTACTAACATTTTAAGAGCTCACTTGAGTGAATTTTAGTAACATTGTTATTAACATCAGATAAAAATTATTTCAAGTTTTAACTGATTCTGGAGAGGACTATCACAATACAAAGATTCATAAAAATTTGAATAGATATGTGAGGAATATTAAGCAAGTAC
>CM053587.1:194187039-194224271 GCA_028646515.1 Pseudochirops corinnae
AAAATTTGAATAGATATGTGAGGAATATTAAGCAAGTACAATATGATTTAATTTAAACTTATTCTTAATTTAAGACAATCACTACAAGAGTAATTAAATAATGTTTTAAATCTTTCATTCTTCTCTTATTTTATGCCTGCTCATATATATTTTATGTAATTGTATCTTTTTTCAAAATATACCTTAGACAGATACAATGTGATATTTAAAATAAATTTTATTTCTTAAAATTCTTATTAATGGACTTAAATGCATTAAAACAATATGAAATCAACTAAAAGGAACCATAAAACATTTTTAGGAAAAAAAGGAAAATTATGGATTTATCCAAAGGACCTATTTTATTATACATAAACTATTATATAACTAGTAATTTATTAATGTTTTATTATCTAGGCATGTTTAAAAGGAACCATACTAAATTAGAAATTAAATTACACTAAAAATCATAAAACAAAAACAATATTCTGAATTAATCAGAAATAGCTCATGTAAGGAGATTATTATGAACTATGCATAATGTACTACTTTAAACTTTCCCATCTACAAGTTTCAGAAAGACAGTATGTTCTTTAAAATGTGGTGTGTTTAAAAAACAGGCAGTTCTCTAAGTGAAATACTGTGTAGCTCTGCATTCTATTTTTTTCTCTCTAACAATCAGCTGGACGATGATGCAACTACAGAAATTAATCTTGAAATTTAGGCTGCGATACTTTCATTAGCAGTTGCATCAGAAAAATCATATTACATTCAACAGAAATTTGTAAAACAAACATCAACAAAAAAACCTACCAAGATCATCACTTGTATGTTATCATGTATCCTTTCAGAATTAATCTACTTTTTTCTCCCTTCCTTAAAACTTATCAGCACCACTTGTTCATCCTTTTCTCTTTTTCTATACATGGTAAACCCTATTCCGAATTAACACTAAGTTCAACAATTACACTCACTTCTAAATAGATCTATACCAACATTCAGCTCCCCTCCAGTGAGTCTTAAAAATAAAAGATAAATTTATATAATGACTTAAAAGTTTGCAAAGAACTTTACTCATAACAACCCTGTGAGTTGTTGCAAGTATTATATCATTGGTTTTTATTCTAAAGAAATAAAAGACTAAGTGACTAGTTCATGATCACACAGGTAAGAACCCAAGTATCAACTCCAAGTAAAAGTGGGCCTTTATCTTGACCAAGGAAAACCCTTCTGTATGTACAAATGATCCCATTCAATTCAGTCTTCTCCAACCGATGATCTCTTCTATCAACAATACTCTTGCTACTCATCTTCAAATCCCTCTACTTGCTACTTCCATAGAACCTATAAACATGCCCATGTTACCTGCCAGATATATCTTTCCTCATTTTCTTGTAAAAATTCCATTCAGTACCTCCACTTCCTTTCTTCTCATTCTACCATACTCCCAGTTTTCCAGGCTCAAAACCTAGATATTTCTCACATTTTTTCACCGTTCCCCCAAATACAATCTGTTGAAAAACACTATCAATTATACCCTCATAACAGTTCTCATATATGTCCCCTTCCCTCCTCTGATACTGCTACCAAACTAGTATATTTCCTCATCATCTCATCCCTAGATTACTGCAATAGTTTTATGGTTTGTCTCCCTGTTTCAAGTCTCTCCTCCTTACTCCAAGACAACTTTTACTCAACTGTGAAAGTGAGCTTCCTAAAGTAGAGGTCTGATCATGACATATCTCCCTATTGAATAAACTCTAGTGGCTTCCTAGCACCTCGAGGATCAAATATTATCAAATAACATATATCAAATATAAAACCCTCTATTTTGCCTTCATATGTTTGTCCTTCCTTTCCAGGCTTCTTACACCATACTCACCACCATAAACCATGAAACCCAGGGACAGACTGTTCCTTGCAGAAGACAATTCTCCATACCCTAGGTATCTTCACTAGCAATATTCTATGTCTGGAATTCTCTCTCTCCTCATCTGTGTCTCTTGGCTTCCTTCAAGTTTCAACTAAAATTCTATCTTCTTCAAGAATCCTTTCTTGACCCCCATTAACATAGTACCTTCCCTCTGCTGATTATCTCTAACTTGTTCATTATGTATCTTATTCCCAGGTTGTTGTTTATGTGTTGTCTTCTCCATTACACTGTGAGTTCACTGACAGCAATCTTTCTTGTTCCCATAGCTTGGTATTGCTTAAGATGGAAAAATCTTTTTCCAAATTTCCTTCTGCACTACAATTCTAAATATGTCTACATCTTTCCACCTTGATTTTCTAACAGAACCTAAATTCAACGTGTCAAAAACAAACCATATTTAGTATTTTTCCCATTATCAGTCAGTCCTTCTAACTTCTATTTTTTTCCCACCAGTACCACCATTCACTCTAGGATATTTTTGATTCTTCCCTTTCCTTTGCCATTCATTTCCAATCATTTACCAAATCCTGCCAGTAAAATCTCTTGCTTCTGTGCCCTCCTCACTATATCCACTGTCAACACCCTAATACAGGTCTTAATTATAACCTAACTACACTCTTATAAAAGCTGACAAGTGGTTCTTCCCACTTCTTTTTTCTATCCTCAATCCTTCAGTTAATCACACTGCTAGACCAATCTTTATGCATTCTAAGAGAATATAAACTCGCTGATAATAGAATATTTCATTTTCGTATTTTTAGCTTCCTTAAGAAGCATAAGTTAGCACTTCATGGTTAATTAACTGAATTGAATCTGTTAAGTTCAAATCTCTACTAAAAAATACTCAAGGGTACCCTACTACCTATTTTAAAAGGTCCTAATTCCTTTGACTAATATTCAAGGCCTTCAAAAATCTCCAAAACCTCTCACTTTCCAGCAGCTATCTTAGCAGTGAGGTGGCATAGTAAATATGAACGCTAGACCTGGAGTCAAGAAGATCTAAGTTCAAATCCTGCCTTAGAGAGTTACTGTGTGACCCTGAGCAGTCATTTAACCTGTTTTTCTCAATTTTCTCATCTGTAAAATGACGATGATAATAGGACTGACCTCCCAAGCCTGTTGGGAGGATAAATGAGATTAATATTTGTAAAATGTTTTGCAAACCTTAAAGTGCTAACTGCTAGATATAATACTTCCTTTCATATTCTCTGCTGCAACCAAACTGTAATACTGTCTACCTTATGCTCTTATCATTTATTTGCCCATTTGCATCCCTACTTCTGTAAAGTCCTTTCTTTCCTTCTTCACATTTCAAATGCCTTTAAACATTTACAAAGTGCTAAGCACAGTGCCTGAAATACAGTAGCTGCTAAATAAATGTTTATTCCCTTCTTTCCTTCCCTAAGGCCTATCTCTTCAATGAAGTCTTACCTGACCTATCCTCTACCCACAAGCCCAGTACACCTAATGTTAAATAATCTTCAATCTTAGACTTCATATAATACTTTACAACTTTCAAAATTAAGAGTGTATTATGGGTATTATAATTATGTCTTATATGTCCACCTACTGTACTGTTAGTTCCAAGAGCACAGGCACTGTATCTTACTTAAGTTTGAATGTTCCTCAGGACCTAGCACAAGTGCTATGCAAACAACAGTTGATCAGTATTTGATTAATGTTGAATCAGTGAATAAAATCAAACTTTATGTATTGACTTTAACACTTCATCGTCAAATTTTGATCACTTTTGCTTTCTGAATAGTAATTTATGAATTCAACACTGGCACATTTAATAAATGGCAATGATCGACTTACACACATGAGGTCTCACACAATGAAAAAGAAAAAAATTCAGACAAACTTGAAAAGTTAATTTCAAGAGTCTCTCTAACCCTATCAACAAGTTAGCACCATACAAACCTCAGAACTTCAAAATTCTGCAATGAGATATAAAACTAATAGAAACATCAATAATGTCATGCCCTCATTGTGTGTGTCCTATTATGGTCCTTTATACCTCATACAAAAAAATTCCACTTGAAAGAAACTGCTTTAGGCACATTCCCAGAGAGTCACTGTGTTGGTTTTGGATTGTTTTGGTTTGTTTTTTTTTTTAGTGTCTAGGCAAAGAGAAATCAGGGTTTAAGGCTGTGGAATCAATGGTCTCTCTAAATGATGAGAAATAAATGTAGGGTACATTTTATTACATAATATATTTTAAGTGAGAAAAGATTAAATGAAATCTAGCCACCTAACTTTTCTTGAACATGTTAAGAAAAACTACAGTGACAAAAGGGATATACTCATTAAAAATAAAGGTAGGATTACAAATTTGGCTTTTATCACTTTTTTATTTATTATATGCTGAAGTATATAACTGAAATTACAATGAAAGGTAATGCAATACTGATTATATATAATGACATTTTTAACACAATTTTTAAGGAATGTGTGAAAAACAAATGATTAATTAATTAATGACTTCAGGACCTCTCCAAAATGGAATTTTTCTGTAAAATTCATATGTCTCTGACATATCTGCTACATAAACTTATGTTTTGAAAAAGAAATGTAAACTGTAATTATACAATTGAAACACAAAAATGCTGAAACTAATCAATATCCTTAATAGTTTAATTCTCCACATTGGACCTTATTGCATTAAACTATTTTCAAGGAAGAACAAATACTTACCCAGAAACTCTATGAGCAAACTCAATGATATCATCTCTAGTCCTAGGCCCTCGATAGTTATATGCCAGGTCATTTTTTAATCTTCAAAAGAAAAAGAAAATAATAACTTGAGTTTCTCATTATTTCAATATTTGAATATGGTTTCAATTTGTTAATAAGAAATCAATATTCAATTATAGTTAAGAAAAGCTAGTTTCCAAAATACAAATGTAATGTATTAGAAGTAATAGTTGGGAGGGAGGAGGCATACATTAAATAGCAACTGAATTTAGAACAGCTCAACCAAATTGCAAAGAAAAATGTATTCCAAATTAGTGTATATTTTGTGAAATCACTTATCATGTATTATCACGAGTAGTTCTTACAACAATGCTAAGAAGCAGATAGTTATATCACTAATATCCCCACTTTATAGATAAGAAACTGAGATACTTTAGAGTTAAGTGACTTTGACATGTCATACAACTAATAAGAAGGGAAGGCAGGACTGAAAACATAAGTCATCTGATTCCAAGTACAGTGTTCTTTTCACTAAACCACAGGCTCTGGTTCATAATCAAGAAATGTATTCTTTCATAATCAAGAAATTTTTCTTTTCTTTTTTAAAGTATCATAATGTGATAATATAACGTATTATACCAAGTTGGATCTAAAACTATTCTGCACTGAAATATCAGACTCAGGTAATTGAACATGGGCTCAAGTCTTGGCTCTGATGATTTCTAGCTCTGTGATAGGCAAATTCCATAAATCTCTGAGTCTCAGCACAATAATCTGTAAAATATAAGAAATACTATTTTCATTACCTAATTCCCAAAAATGTTGTCAAGAAAACTCTGTAGAGGTAACTAGGTAGCACAGTGAATAGAGTACTGGCCCTGGAGTCAGGATGACCTGAGTTCAAATACAGCCTCAGACACTTAACACTTACTAGCCTAGCTGTGTGACCTTGGGCTAGTCATTTAACCCCATTGCCCTGTCCTCCCACCCTCCAAAAAGCAAAAAAAAAAAAGCTTTTTGTAAATCATAGCATGCTATTAGTGTTGGTTACATTTTAAAAAGTTGTTGAATAAAAGCCTTTCTGCCTTATGAATTACTAAGAAACACATTTTCCAAGGGAAAGTATTAAGAGTAAGCAGTGATAAAAATGCACATTTCACAACCACATTTGACTGTCAACTTACAGTTTAATTGTTGGATATCCTCTAACTCCAAACTCTGAAGCAATGCCTAGAAAATTAAAAGAACAATAAACAAACTTAACCTTCTTTATATACCAATCCTCCATTAAAGTCCTAATCCAAAAGTCTCATCAAGGCACAGAATATCCCGTGATACTATTTAAAAAACTATGACAATCAATACAACTCTGGATCATCATAGGTAGAGGGAGTAGGAGTAGCCCTGATCCTTAAAGTTCAGAAGCCTTTTTTTTGGTAGCCTCAGGGCTTAGCCATAGTACCTGATATACACTAAAAACTTGATAAATATTTATTGACTAATAAGTAGGTAACAAATGAGTAAATGTGAATTATATATTTAAATTTTTTAAATTACTTTTTACTTGTACTCATGAATTTACAAACGTTAAAGGAAAATGAGTCATACTGATATAAACCAAAAAATTACTTTATTATATATCTAAGAATTTGTAATTTTATTAGTATAGGTATTCCTTCCCTTAACACAAATCACAATTCCTTAGTTGACTATCTTTGGGACTTAGTGATATCTTAATTATCAAATTGTCAAATCTAACGACCTTTTATCAATCCTCATCCTTCTTAAATCTCTCTACGTTTGAAACTGTAGATCACCCTGTTATTCTTAATATTCTATTCTCTCTAGGTTTCTATTATATTACTCTATATTGATTCTCCTTCTATTTGTCTTGCTATTGTTTCTCAGTTCCCTTTGCTGGATCTTCACAGAGGTCATATCTACTAACAGTGGGCATCCCCCCAGGGTTCTGTCTTGGTCCCTCTTCTATTATTTTACTCTCATCACCTTACAGGAGGGATCCAACTATCAGCTCTATGCAGAAGATTCTCATATCTGTATGTTCAAATTTTCAGATCTATATGTCCTAACTTCTTTCCTGACCTCTAGTCTTATTTCTCCAACTGCCTATTAGTCACCTCAAAGTGAATATCCTATAGACATCTTAAACTCAAGGTGTCCAAAACTATACTCATTATTGTTCCCCCCCAACCACCCTGCAAACCACCCTCTCATTCAAATTTCTCTTTTACTACTGAAGACACTTGTCTTCAATAGTGTGAAGATGGCTAAAGATAGCTTTTTCTATAAACTTGACTGAGAAGAGGAAGAGAGAAATAAGATGGTTTGAGAGAATGGTAAGATTTATTCAGTCACTCAGGCTTGCAACCTAAAGGTCAGCCTTAATCCTTCACTCTTAAACCCCACATCCAATCTGTTGTCAAGTCCCCTCGTTTTTGCCTTCATAACATATCTCCTCTGACACCCCCATTCCGCAGACCCTCATCACCTCATATCTGGACTACTGAAACACCCTTTTGGTTCGCCTCTCTGCCTCAAGTTTCTCCCTCCTCCAGTTCATCTGCCAAAATTAACTGTCTTAAGTAACGATTTTCTGTAATGTTTCTATAATTAAAGATTAATTAAAACTATTTACTTCCATCTCTTGAGGAAATCCTAACATCTCTTCAAATTCAGAAAGTAGGGAGAAAAAAGCAAAGTGGAAGACTAGATAATTCAGGGGTCCTTACAACTGAAGGTTCACCAGATTAGGAGAATCTTAGAGTACTTATTTTTGACCAAAACAGCAGGATGGTTCAGAAATAGACTGCTGTCAAACAAGGTATCAGATACTATGAAAAGGCAAAGATATACATATATTTGATAAATTTGAATTATCTCATACCACTTCATTATTTTTTATTTTGTGCTTTTTGGAGGGCAATTGGGGTTAAGTGACTTGCCCAAAGTTTCACGGCTAGTAAGTATGTCAAGTGTATGAGGCCAGATTTGAATTTAGGTCCTCCTGACTCCAGGGCCAGTGCTCTATTCACTGTACCACCTAGCTGCCCCATGCCCCTTCATTATTATAGCACCTACCCTGAACTCATACAGAACCCCTCCCTTATCTCTATAGCAATGACGCTCTGCTAGCACTCCCAAGGACACAACACTGGCTTCCAATAAACCCCCATCCCACCACCCAGTCTCCCTGCCCCCTTCTCTTTCCTTGAAGACCCAGGCTCCAGGCTAAGGAATGGTATCATAGCAGCCACAGACCCTCAGGAGCCTGGGGCTACAACCCTATGGTAACAATAAGGCAAACCTCCAAAATGTTGGCATCAGACCAAAGAATTAAAGAATACAAGGAGAGGGATAGACCAAAAGGATAAAAACATTTTGGGGGAAGATTGCGGGGGATGGGGCAGGGAAGTACAGTATGCTGCACTTCACCAAGTCTGAGGAAAACAGCACAGCAACCAGCTGGGGCTAGTCTTGAGTACCTGAAAGTTATTTAGAGGCAGAGACCTGTGTGGGGTACTGGCACCCCAAAAATCCCCTACCCAAAAAAGTCAGGTGTCTTGAAGAAAGAATAGGAAGTTCTGCTCAGTTGTTGCAAGAGGCCATTCCTTCCACCAGTGTGAATCAGCAGAATGAGTCATGTTACAGAAGACTGAACCAGAATTTATACCCTAACACAGCCCCCTCCCACTGCTGTCCCTTCTCCCATTGGTGGGGAGGCAGGCTTACAATCTTAGTGCGAAATCTCCTCCAATGATAAGGAACAAAGAAGTTGCCACTATCCCCTATTGGCTGGAAGGTGGGCAGGGAACCAGGGTATTGTTCACGTCCTTATTTTGCAAAGGCTGAAGCAAGGGAGGGGGAAAAGGTCCCAAGCAAGGGTGGAGGTTGAAAATCCCTGAAGGGGCTAATGCTGATAAGGGTGTGGCAAACAAAGGTAGTGGTCCAAAGACTCCTGAAGGGGTCTAATGCTGATAAAGCTGGTAAACAAACAAGGGTGGAGGTGGAAAAACTCCAGAAGGGGGCTTAAGGCTGACTGAAAGCAAGGGAAGGGGGGAAGGGTCCTAGGTTGTGTAATTTCTTAGGAAACCCAGGGCTCAGGTCTGTCCAGTCTTACAAAAATCTGGTTTCAAGATACTCCCCCTCCTTTCTCTTCATTCTGAGGAGTCTTCACAGAGGGTGCAGAGAGTGTACCCCACTCAGACCTAAGCCAGTGAAACATGAACTTCCTAGCATGAAAAGAGAAGAGACTAAGATGATTTGAGACCTAGCCCCCAAGGAAATCACAATCAAAAGGAAGAGAGTCTGAAAGTGAGCAATAGGAGAAAATATTGGAGGGGAGGAGGGGAGGAGGGGAAGGAAGTAACTTAAAATAACGCAAGTTTCAGGAAGAATAAAACTCAACAAAACAACAATAAAAAACTCGAGGCTGCAAGCTCTGCAAGGAATGATTAAATTTTCATTTCCACAGAAATCATGTGATACATGATTTGCAAAACCTAAAGAGTCTCATTTATTGGTTACTTACGGCTAATTCAGGAAATGAACTGATTATAGAAAATGTAGATGGGGATGTTACCTATGTCAGGGCCTATTTATTAGCACAATTCTTTGTTTTCTGAGTAAACCCAAAGAACATCCTTTCCAAGGTCAACTACTACAGGATGCATTAAAGATGAGGCATCTTAACCCAAAATACTATCCTGAATAGTAGGACTTTTCTTATATATGTTAGGTTATGTTAATGGTAAAGGACATTCACAACCTATTCAATTAAGAAAATTCCTTTCTCATGCTACGGTTAAACACAAATGGAAATCATAAATCTGAGTGATGCAGACATCCTAAATAAGGATTGTTCTAAAAAGTATTTAAGATTTGTCATTCTTTTGCCAAAGAAAACAAGAGGAGGGGACACTAAAGCAAGAGAAATGAGAAATGTAAACATGGGTGGAGACCCACTGAGGAGTGGGAGGGGTAGGACCGTCTAAGAGCTCCAGTTAAGTGGTAAACTCTGTAGGATCCAACCAATGGGCAACTGGGGGAGGGATTTGCGTTAGGGACAGGAAAATAAAAGACTATTTTAAAAGTTTTTTGTACTGCAAGGGTGTGTCTACTTGTAGGACACCAGATCTTAGACCGTAAATAAAATTTTTTCCTGGCTTCACCAGTTTGTCTGCAGAGTTCTTGGTAAGACAATTGTTTCTTATAGCCCTGAGATATAATTTAACAATTCAATTCAGAAACAAGTTCTACAAGCCATCAAGAGGAAAACCTTCAAATACAAAGGTAAAACATTCCAAATAACACAAGACTATCTGTGATAATTAGAAATTTTAAGAGAGATTGGAACAATTTGCTCTTTAGAACAACGGAAGTCAAGATGCCCAGGATGAGTCAAGCCCAGGATGATTTACTCTGCACATCTAAGCTTAATTATACATGAAAAAAATAAAGATTTTAAAATAATTTTAGACAAAAAACAAAACTGAAGAGATTATTTACTTCTCAAACATCTCAGACCACTGAAATGCATGAAGTTATTAAATGCAGAAGGCAAAGATAACAGCAACAGACCAACAAGAGAGAAACTAGTAAAAGAGTTGTTTCTAAAAATAGACAAGGAAATGTATGGGTAGGTGGGAGGGGAGAGAAGGAATCTGGTAGAGATGAGATGACAACAAAAGTAATAGACAGGTAGCACTATAGAAGACCTTGGAAAGGAAAAGGAGATAATGGTTATCCGCAACAAAGAATGGGATCAAGGGGAAATAGAAAAGATTGACCTTAGCAAGGAGACAGGCCATTTCTTTATTGGAGACTGAAGTAAGGGAGAAGGTAGTGGAAGAAGATGTATGAGAACTGAAAAAAAGAGGAGGCATCAGTTATTCACCTTAATTTTAACAGTACAGTGTGAGTGAAGTTCCTCAGCTTTTATGGTGATAGAATACACAGATGTTGTGAGAAGAAGGATAGCAAATCAATCAGAGAGAAGTAGAATGACTGCCTTGCCTTGCTGCAGTGAGGGCCTAGCTGATATCAGATTAACATAAATTTGCAGTGGACCAATCATCATCATTTTTGATTGTATTTTTAGCTCTACTTAGCTGCACTTGAATAGAATAGGAAGTGAAAGGTGGCAATAATCCAAGAGTGAAGTTTCACAAAACATAATTGGGAGGAAAAGACAGTTGTTGGTAAGAATGTGGTCTTCTTCACAGGTTTTGCCTTACTGGACACTGGCTGTAGGGGCTAGACTTAAAGCACTGCCTGTGTTCTGGGGAGCATTGCTATTTCCAGAGCTCTTAGGACTTACTTACTCAACAACGGCAATTGCTATGAGAACGTCAAGATCTTTTTACCACTAGGTTGGTTCCCTCCTCATTGATGGCTGTGGGTGCCGTGTGTGCATGTGTGCGTGTGTGTGTGTGTGTGTGTGTGTGTAAATACAATACAATAATATAATTTAAGAAGAGAAAGCACAAGCTATTGAGAAGATCAGGAAAGACTTTATGCAGAAGGCAGTGCTTCAGCATAGTCTTGAAAGTAGTAAAGAACTCTAGGAGACAGAGGTTAGTCAGTCAATTAATAAGCATTCATTAAGCATCTATTACATGTAAGGCACTGTGCTAAGTACTAGAGACACAAAAGAAAGGTAGAAGAGAGTCCCTGCTCTCAATAAGCTTACAATCTAATGGGGGAGACAATATATGTCAAATTAAGATATAGACAAATAGATACATACATACATACATACATACATACATACATACATACATACACACAGGATAAAGTGGAGATAATCAAAAGAGGAAAGGCCCTGCTATTAAAAGGAATCAAAAAAGAGCCTTGGAAAAGATGAGATTTTAGCTAGGAGCTGAAAAAAATATGGAAATGGAGATGAGGAGGGAGACAGTTCCAGGCATAGGGACAATCAGTGAAAATGCCCAGAGTCTAGAAATTAGAGTTTCTTGTGCAAACAACAAAAAAAGAGGCCAGTGTCATGAGATCTTAGGTATAGGTAAGGTGCAAAAAGATTGGAAAGGTTAAAGGTAGCCAGTTTATGAAGGGCTTTGAATACCAGACAAGAGGATTTTATATTTTATCTTGATGGCAATTGGGAGCCACTGGAGTTTACTGAATGACGGAGGGTTTACTGAATGACGGAGGGTGAGGAGGAGGGGTGGGTGACATGGATAGACCCATGCTTTCAGAAGATCAACTTGATATCTGACTGCAGAATGGTCTAGAGTAGTAAGAGACTGAAGGCAGAGAGACCAAAAGGTAGTTTTCATAGTCCAGATACAAGGTGATAAGTCCTATACCATGGTGGTGGCAGTGTCAATGGAAACAAGGTGGCTTATATGAGAAAAATTATAAAAGTAAAACTGACAAGACCTGGCAACAGGTTGGATTCAGCTCCCAGGAAACACAATGCTCCAATAGCTCCAATAGTTGGAGTCACAGCAGGAGGCAGATCCAAAGCAATGCCAAGGTAGTCCAGCATTCAGGCAGCCCACTATCTTCAAGGGTCACAAAGAGAGTTAAATAATACAAAGGCCTGGATAGTCTTAAGAGAATTTTTAAAAAGAGAATGTAATAAGAAATTTACTATGGAAGAAAGGAAGAAAAAGGAGAGGGAACTTTAAGTCTTACATAGTAGGGTTAAATAAGATGAACAACATACAAACAGAGGAAGGGGTCAAGGAATGGGAATCACATGAAACTCACATCTAAACAGAACAAAACATCTAGACACAAAGCTTGGTGTAGAAATACATTAAACTCATCAGAGAAATAAAAGTAAGAGTGACAAGAAAAAGGTAGAAGGAGGTTAAGAAAGAGGGTAGATTATGTAATGAAGGAACCAACCATAAATAAAATAGCTCAAATTATATATAGTTCAACAGTGTTAAGCACTGTCCTCCTTCACCACCTTTTTTTGTAAAGAAGACAACAAGAGACAAAAAAGGAAAAAATACAAAAAGACACATGATAGAAGGAAATGCATAATCAATAATGATAAAAACTAGGTGGAGTAAACAACAGAAAATTGGACTTGGATACAGGAAAACAAGCCCAAATCCTGCATCAAACAATTACCAGTTGTATGACCTTGAGCAAGTAAAATAAACTCTCTCGGCCTGTTTCTTCATCTGTATAATCAGGACAAAAACTGCACCTACCACAAGGCTGTTGCAAGTATCAAATGAGATAACATGTGAAATAGTCTGCAAACTCTAAAGCACTATATTAAGGCTATCACGATTACAATAACTGCAAGAGTGAATGGGATAAGATTGCCCACAAAAGGGACAAAGACAGCAGAATGGATTAGAAAGCAGAATCCAACAAGAGATTGTCACAGGAAACTCACTTGAAACAAAGATTCTCATATAGTTAGAATAAGAAGTTGGAAAATAATCTATTATTACTCAAGAGAACTCAAAAAAGCAGAAATAGTTATCAGGATCTCAGACAAGGTTAACAATTAAAAAACACAATTTAAATGAGATATATAGAGAAATTACATTATCCTTAAAAGTACCATAATCAATCAAATTCAATACTAAATATTTATGGACCAAAAAACACATCATCTAAATACTTAAAAGATAAATGAATACAGGAGAAAATAAACAACAAACAGTAATGGAAGAACCTCAATGTATGCCTTTCATACCTAGAAAAAAATTGATAAGATAAACAAGAAAGAAGTTTAAGAACCCAAATACTTTCAGAAAATTTGGTTATTCTACATCCCTGGAGATTGCCGAATGGGAACAGAAAGAGGCATATGTGTTTCTCAGTTGCATATGACACATTTGCAAAAACTGACCACATTTGAGATAAGAATTCATTATTCAAAAAAAAATGCCAGAAAATGAAAGTAATCTGACAAATTAGGTATATAGTCTAAGACCTTACACCACATACCACAGTAAGATCCAAATGTACATCTGACTTAAATGTAAAGGGTGACATCATAAACAAATCCAAAGAGAAAATAATTAACTCTTGTATTTATGGAAAAAAAGAGCTCATTACTAAACAAGGAATAAAGATTACAGAATGTGAAATGGATAATTTTAATGACAAAAGTTTCTGTGCGAACAGAAACAATGTAACTCAAGCCAGAAGGGAAATCATTAAATGATGAGATTTATTTTTTTACACCAAGTTTCTCTCATGGGGTCTCATACCCAACATATATAAGGAATTTATTCAAATTTATAAAGACGAGACATTCTCCAAGACTGATAAATGGTCAAAGAATATTAAGAGACGGTTTTCAAAGAGAGAAATCCAAGCAGTCAACAGCCATATGAAAAGATGTCCCAAATCACTCCTAATTAGAGAGATACAAATTAAAGTAACTTTATGGTTCTACCCCACATCCAACATATTGTCAAAGATGACAACTTTTGGAGAGGCCAAAGGAAAATAAGCATGCTAATGCAATGCTGGTGGAGCTGTGAACATGTTAAGCCTTTCTGGAAGGCAATTTGCATCTATCAAAAAATTAACTGTGAAAACTCTCCAACCTAAGTGATAAGAATACTAAGCTTATGACAGAAGGAAATCAAAGAAGAAGGAAAAGGACCCACCATACAATAACATTTATGGTAGTTTTTTTAAATAACAAAGAACTGGAAATTAAGATGATGCCCATCAATACGGGAATAGATGCAAAGATGTGGTATGAATGTAATAAATTATTATTATGCTGTGAGAAATAGTCATTTTCAGAAAAAACTAGGCAGGCTTGTAATGAAGCAATATAGAGTAAAATAAGAATAGGAGAATAATTTATATCAACAGCAAAACTATAAAGAAAAAACAACTTTGAAAGACTTAAGAATTTTAATTAATTCACTGAGTGGCTATGATTTTAAAAGACTGATGAAGCATGCTAACCACCTCTTGACAGAAAGATGATGGATGGAAGGTGGGGAGGGGTGCAGAGAAAGAGGAATGGAAAAGGAAAGTGAGGCATTATTTTTTTCTTAATGTAAAGAAGAGAACAGAAGGAAGACTAAAAGAAACAGACAAACAGGACAGCACTGAAAGCTACAAGGTGAATTCATACACATGAGAAAATCAAATTGTATGTAAAAGTTCTAACAGTTTCACATACAACACTCTTTTTCATGTTCTACTATATATGATAACGCCCATTTTATTTGGTATTTAAGTTCAGAATTTAAAAAATTAAAAATACAAAAGAGGAGAAAAGCTAGAGACCTTTCCAGTAAAATCACACATAAAACAAGGATAAGAATTATCACCACTATTATCTGACATAATTCTAGGAAAAGTAACAGTTGTTGTTCAGTCATTTCAGTCATGTCAACCATGTCTGACTCTGTAATCCTATCTGAGGTTCTCTTGGCAAAGATGCTGACATAGTTTGCGATTTCCTTTTCCAGGTTATTTTACAGATGAGGAAACTGAAGCAAATAGGGTTAAATGACTTGCTCAGGTTCACACAGCTGGTAAGGCATCTGAGGTCAGATTTGAATTCAGAAATATGAGCTTTATTGACTCCAGGCCCAGCACTCTACCCACTGCGTAAGCTAGCTGCCCCAAAGTATCTATAGCCTCATGATAAGAAAAAGAAATTCAAGGGAAAAGCAGAGGCAAAAAGGAAACAAAGTCATCACTTTATGATATTATGATGGCGTAATGATAATGGAAATTGGAAGATGTTCCCTGCCCCTTGGTCCCTTGATAGGCTTAAGTGAATCTGAGAACCTTCTCTGATTTGAAAATATACTCCACCCCCTAATAGGCTGAATGTGATCACATGGAGCCTGTGGCAGGAAGCTTGTTTTTCAGGAAGGCCCAAACCTTGTTACTTTGTGATTGGGCAGTGGGTCAAGAGTGTTGTGACATTCTCTGACCCAGGAGAAGGCTATATATATACTCTGATGTGAGGCTTTGCTTTGGGGATCACTTTGGGAAGAGTTGTGTGATTTGGCCAGATGAGACTCTGGGCAGCCTTTGAGCTCCCCACCCCTCCTCGCCCTTCCCCCCTCACTCCCACCCCTTGCCCCAGCTTTGAAAACCCAGATGTTGATGCTTCTCTCTCTGGTAACTAACTAGGTATGGATGTAATGGTCAGACAGCTGGAAGCCGTGTCTGCTTCCCATCTGCATTTCTTTTGTCTGCTTGTAACTTGTTTGTATTCTCTGAAGTTCGGGGTACTGACTTTTCCACCTGAACTAGGTAAATGATATGTTTGATTAAACTAAGATTGTTAACCCATTTTGAGTTGTTTTCCTTTAGAAAAGCAGATCTAAGAAACTGTGCTAGAAGCCATCCTGGGCATGCTAGAGTACTTGCTGCTCCAGATGGTCAAAAAGAGGAATTTTAATTAAAATTCAACATTTGTAATGGTAATGTAAATAGGAAGATCTTTCCCATACATTTTTAGGTCCATGGGACCTTGCTTAAGTCACATGGAAGCCTAAGCCACATGAGTATGAGTCACATGAAGCCTGTGATAGGATGGGCTTGCAGGAAGGTCAGAGCAGTTAGAGCTGAGGGACAGAGAAGAAGCAGGCAGAGAGCTGTGAGTGTTCATTTGTAAGAAGGTTCTAGCAAGGGGAAGGTTTGGGGATGGCAGTGCCCCCTGCATGGTGTGTAGATATATTGTGTATAGGTAGATTGTGTACAGATTTCTTTATCGATATGATGGATCTGACTTTCTAGTCTTGCGATTTGGGTTTCTGGTGTTGAATAAATGTTTTGGTTCTATCTTCCACATGGAGAGTCTGTTATATTTTGAGATTGAGAATTACACCAGTATTTCATAGCTGCCATAGGCACGTTGGTGCTACAACATTCAAAATGTACAGAATATAATATAAACCCATAAAAATCATCAGTATTTCTGTATAGTAGCAATAAAACTCATCTGGAAAAGAAATTGAAATTTCATTCAAAATAAAGAGAATGTTCAAAATACCTGCAAGTTTACCCACAAGACAGACACAGGAACTACATAAATCAACTACAAAACACTCTTTACAGAAGATAAAGGCAGAGTAAGTGAAGTATTATTAGAAGTTGCCATGATTAGCTCATGATCAGGACTTGGCCAACATATTTTTTTTTAATGACAATAATATATAAACTAATTTATTCATCTAGTATCATAACAAACTATGCATGTATTATTTTAGATAGCTAGAAAAAAAAATAACACCAATCTCGAGAGAAAAAAGGGAAATTTGGAAAAATAGAACAAGCAAAAGAGATGTAGCAGTCCCAGATCTCAAATTATAAAACAAATCAGAAATCATCAAAAACTGTTTGGTACTAAATCAAAAACAAGAGAATTCAATCAGTACACCCAATCAGGTATGTACCTGATGTTCATTTCATTTCTGTGCCTTTGCTCAGTTATTTTCCCTACCTGGAATATTTTCATTTCTTTCCTGTTTATTTAAATCATTTTAAGGAACACACAGCTCAAATCTCAATTCCTCCATTAACTCTTCTTTGAGCTCTCCTCTGAATTTCTACTGTACTTATAGCTAGGATCTCACAGTTGAACATTTAACTGTTCTCAAATTGTTCCACAGGAAGTTCTTCCTTCTTAAACTGCAATTTAAGGATCAAAACTATGTCTTTCCCTCTGTATCCCCAGTGTCTAAAATAAGGTTCAACAAATAGTAGTTCAGTAAGACAAACTGATTTAATTTAATGTAAAAATAATCTTAGAAATTACCAAGATACTAAATGTATAAGAAGATTCAAGGGCAAAGACAATGCTACTGTTTAATATGTCACCACTGTGAGTTATTACTGCTGTGTAAAAAGTACTACATCAATGTTCCTGATAATAAGCATATTAAAACATGCAGAGAAGGCTTACTAGTATAGGAAGTAGCATCCATCTTTCCAACTTTAACTGGAGACCGAAGCCTTTTCATCTCCAAACCAACTTCGTTCCAAACTGGTTCCAATCTTCTGCAGTGTGCACACCATGGAGCATAGAACTAGAATTAAGCAAGATAACTTTTTTAAAAAGTCAGTGATTCTAAATATCAAAACAACCATTAACAAAATATTACACTGATTTATAAAGGGCCTCTGAACTATCCAGAATTCCATTCTGACTAAATCACCTGTTAATAGTTTGTATTCCATAAATGTTCAAAAATTACCAAACCAGGTTCATTTAAAACAGATACCTGTTTTACACTATTTACAATGCAGATGTCATTAATCCCAAGTGAATACGCTTATATTTATATTTACTGGGGTCAAATTAATATAAAAAGAAAACTAATTGTTGATGATAATTACAGCTCTTTTCTTCAGATTAGATTTCTCATTATATCCCCACACTGCTAGGGGCTTCCCTGACTTTCCCCCCATATCTATAGGGGAACTTCCAGGGCTTCTGTTTTGGGACTGGAAATAGCTAGCCTGTTTAAATAAATATCCATTGACCACCCAACCAGGTAGGGACCTGACCTTTTCTGCCACCAGCTGGCTGGGGTCTTGGCCAGGTCCACCTGTTGAAGAGCCATAATAAACTGTCCGTAGCCCTTCCATGCCATAAGATTTAAACTTATCCCCTGACCTGAAAGTGAGGAAAGGAAGGTAAGATGAAACTCAGATTAATTCAATTTTGCTCATCAGTTGCAGCTCTAACAAAATACTCAGTAAGAAAGAGGTTGAACTGTTTGGTTATAAACAAGTGACAAAAATTATATCTGGGCTCATCCATGGACTTTGATTTATTCTAACCCTCTTTGCTAAGGTTTAGACAAATGGAGATCTGGTTTATAAGTAAATTACTCTATAATCTCACTACTGACACTTTTATTTCAAAGTGGAGTTAAGTATAGCATAGACCTAATGTGGACCTCATCCAAGGAAGGTTTTGGCAATGTTATATCAAAAGGGCCACATTATAAGATGGTTTTACCTAGTAAATTAGTTCCCTGGCACAGATTCTAAGGTCAGCACTATTGGTAAAAATTTGGTATAATTCTCAGATTATTCTACTCTATTAGTCTATACAAGTACTGATTCAACACACTTAAGTGTTACTGAGATATTAAACTCAAAGTCCCCTATCATTTCTTTCAAAGAAGAAAAAAATGGCAGAAAATAACACAAAAAGTATTAACCAAAGGAAAACCTACTACGAAGTTGTATACTCACATCTACGAGCCAAATGCTATTTTTCCGATTGTCTTTAAATCTAAAAGAGAAAAAAATACATCTGATTTATGGATGTGCTCAAATTAGAATTTTATAATACATTTTTCTCAAAGGAGAAGACAAAAAAACTGATATCTATATATAGATATCCATATTTATATATTCTATATATGGAAATTTTACTATATTACTATGTACACTATAATTCATTATAATACTCTCTACCCACAACCCATTACTACATTACCCCTATGGCTTCTAGAACAGCAATTCTCAACCTGCGGGTCGCGACCCCTTTGGGGGTCGAACGACCCTTTCACAGGGTCACACAACCCTTTCACACGGTCATAAGGGTCACCTAAAAGCATCAGAAAACACATATTTCCGATGTAGGAACGGTGACACCACTCCTCCCTCTGTCTGTCTCCAGACAGGGCCACCCACATGCAGATACTCCCACATATAAGTATTAAAGGGGTCACGGTATTAGGAAGGTTGAGAACCACTATCCTAGAACCTCTTATCTCTGAAATAATTAGTCAGTGGTATTTTACCCCTGCATTGGGTTCACTCTCACTCCCCTTCAGTATCAATCAATTTCAACTTTCTACTGCTCTTGAATCTGTTGTCTGTTTTTCCTATTGTTCTCTTGCAGAACCACAGGGCTGGATTACTTCCATCTTAATTTCCTCCATTCCTAAACTGGAATAAATACTCCAAATTCATGTTATCCAACATCAACTGGGACCTTACCACAGCAAAGAAATTTTTTTACTCCTCCCTAATCGATACCCTACCTCACTCCATATAGAAGATATTCCAAACATTCTCTTTCCTCCCAACCCTCAACACCCTCTTTACTTCTCCTCTCTGAACTCACAACCTTTTCTATTACTTTCTGAAAACTGAAGCCATTCAATGTGACCTCCACCTTCTCCCTTTCTCTTCACCTTAGAACCCCTTGACATCACCTCCTTATCTCTCCTGCTTTCCTCTAGTGACTAGTGTCTAGTCTATGAAAATAAGGCATCCCTTCTTGCAATGAACAAATCTTCTGTTACGTTACACTTGGTTTCCATCCTTTCCCACCTTGCCTATTAGAATGTATACTCAATCACTGCCTTCTTTTTGAATCTTCAAACCTTTCAGCATCAAGTAGTTTCTTCCTTATCATCTTCAAAGATACCAGGTAGCCATCATCCTTAAAAACCTATTATGGTAGATCTTACCAAACCTACAAGCTATCCCGTATCTTCCTTTCTTTTCCCAGCCCAACTCTTAGAAAAAGCTGTCTACATTTATTATATATCTAATTCCTCTCCTTTTGCAATCTGGATTTTAACTTAATAATTACAATTAACTTAATAATTACAGTACAATTGAAACTGCTCTCTCAAAATTTAAAAATGATCTCTTGTTAAATTGGATTTTCTTTTCTTAGCTCTAATTCTGCTCCACCTAGCTGCTGCATATGACAGTACCCAGAAGTCTTCCCCTCCCAGTACAATAGACAGATAGACAGATGGATAGATGGAAAGATAGACAGAGATGTAGATATATAGATTTTTTTTTTTTTTACTAAAGGGGTCATACCTTGAATGCTTAAAGAGGCCTATTCACTGAATGGGCGCTTATTCAAAGTAAGAAACTGGAAAGACCTTAGCTTAAAAGGGCTAAGGTCTCCCACTGCACCCTGGGCCATTTCCAGTCTTCCAGATAAAAATCTGGCCACTGGACCCAGATGGCTCTGGAGGAGAAAGGGAAGCTGGTGACTATGCACAGCACCCCCCTCACTCAAATCATCATAAATTGCAAGCCATGTCATCATCTCCCGAGGGTCAAGGTCCTCTTTGAGAATGAAAGACAAATCACAACCTGAGAGTAGTCAGAGCTGCCTGAATAGGGTCCTAGCTGGTCAGTTCCAGTTGGGTCCCTCCCCTCTTTCCTTTCCTCTACTTTTCCCTTACCTGAGGCTGTCCTTCCCAAAGAAAGGGAAATTTTGATGACTGAAAGCTACCTAGTTAACTTAGGTTTTATTTTTTCAAAGGATTTCTTTCTCAAAAGACTAAGCCTTAAACCCAATTCGCTCTGGATCTCAAGGACAGTATAACAATAAGTCCCTGCCCACGCCACACTTAAAGTTAGTTTTGGGGCACACACAGCTCAGAGTGAATGTAAATAGTAACTTCCTGTTTTGGCCTACAACACTAAGGGTTTCCCTCTCCCAGTTTGATTTTTTTTTTTTTTTTTAATTAAAGGGACCTTTAATTAAAGGGACCACTGCTTAAAGAGGCCTATTCACTGAACGGGCATTACCTCACTCAAAGTGGAAAGACTTCATCTTAAAAGGGCCAAGGTCTCCCACTGCTTCCTGGGCCATCTCCAGTAGTCCAGATTGCTATTTGACTACTGACCCAGATGGCCCTAGAGAAGAAAATGAGGCTGGTGACTTTGCACAGCCCTCCCTTACTCAAATCAAAGTTAATAAATTGCAAGTCATGTCATCATCTCCCTGATGTCATGATTTCTTTAAGAAGGAAGGACAAACAATTGCATATAATACTGTTGAATAATCTCTTTTCCTGGATACTCATTCCTCTCTGGGTTTTGTGGCATTACTCTCTCTTGGTTCACTTCCTTCTACTGTCTGACCTGTTCTTAATATTTGCTGATTCTTTATCCATATTATGTGCCCCCCAACTATTTGTGTTCCCCAAGGTTCTGTCCTGGGGCCTCTTCTCTCTCTATACTCTCAGTAACTTTATTAGCATCCAGCAGTTTAACTATCACCTCTGTGCAAATGACTCTTAGATCTACATACATATCTAGTTCCAGTCTCTCTCCAAAGCTTCAATAGTCCTCTACCACCAAAAGTGCCTGCTGAATACTTCTAACCTGATGTCCCAATGCCACACATCCCCCTAAAACCTATCTTCTTTCAAAATTTCCTATTTTTATCTAAGGCAACACCATCTTGCTAGGTCCATTATAATTATACTCAGCTCCTCCCTCTCCATCACCTCACACAACCAATCAGTTGCCAAATCTTGCCACTTCTACCACTACAACACTTTTCACATATGACCCCTCCTCTCCAGTCATACAGCTACCCGCTTACTGCAGGCTCTGATCATATAACGCCTCAATTATTGTTATTAGCCTCCTAATTGGTCTCCATGCATCAAATATCTTATCACTATATTACATTCTGGTTTTGCCAGTAATTTTCCTCAAGCACAGATATGACTATATGACTCCTATATACAACCAAATTGCATGGCTTCCTATTGTCTCTAGAATAAAATATAAACACTTGTCATTATGTTTAAAATCCTTTAAATGATGACCCCAACCTATTTTTCCAGGCCCTTTTCACACTGTGATCCATATAAACCGGCCTTCTCCCTTGTAGTAGCAAGCACCCTAGCATACCCAGAATGGCTGCTAGCACAAGTTCTTTGATTTGCTTTTCTAAAGGAAAGCAACTCAAAAAGGGGTATCACTCTTACCTTAATCAAACAAACATATCATTTACCTAGTTCAGGGGGAAAAGTCAGCACCCTGAATTTCAGAGAATACAAACAGAAGTTACAAGCAGACAAAAATAAAGAGAAAATAACACAATTCATCACACAGGGCTTCTAGCTGTCTGACCATTAGATCCATACCCAGTTAGCCACCAGAGAGAGAAGCACCAACATCTGGGTTTTCAAAGGAAGAGGGGAGCCTCAATGGCTGCCCAAATCTCATCTGGTCAAATCATACAACTCTTCCCAAAGTGAGCCCCAAAGCAAAACCTTGCCTCAGAGGTAGAGATAGCCTCCTCCAGGGTCAGAGAACATCACCACCCTCATGACCCACTTGACTACAAAGTAACAAAAGTTGTACCTTCCTGAAAAACCAGCCTCCCTCAAAGCCTGCTTCTCCTGTGGGCTCTGCTCCACCCTTCAGCAAACTCTTCCCACTGCAGGCTCCATCTGACCACATTCAGCCTATTATGGGGCAGAGTTTATTTTCAAATCAGGAAAGGTCCTCAAGTTCAACTTAGGCTTATCAAGGGGCAGGGAAGATCTTCAAATTCCCATTACCATTACATCCCTGTTCCCCCTCCATAACACTCCATCTCATATTATTTGCAATGGAGAAATACAAGAAGCTTAGATCCCAAGTAAGTTAAGGATAGCTATTGTCTCCACTATAACTATCTGATATAGTTAAAGAGATGCCATCTATAGCAAAAAAAATTAAGTTAAAAATGAAAGAAGCAAAGAAGAAGCAAAATTAATTCCATTTGCTGGCAATATGATGGGTTCTTTAGGGAACCCCAGAGAATCAACAAAAAATAATCAAGACAAATAGAGTCACTGATTATAAAATAAATTCTTAGCATTTCTTCATATTACCCACAAAACCCAGGAAGAGACAGAAAGAAAAATTATATTCAAAATATCTACACAAAATATATATTACCTGTGAGTTAAGACATACACATTAGTTATATAAATACAACTATAAAACGCTTTTAAGAAAAATAGCAATCTTTGCAACAAATTTCTCTGATAATGATCTAATAGCCTATATAACGCATACACACACATATACACACACAGTCCCAAAATCTCAGTGCCCTTTTAAGCTTTAATATCTTACAACTGCATTATGACTTCGGGAACAACATACATACATACATTTTCTACACACACACACACACACACACACACACACACACACACACACACACACACACACACACACTGTCTCTCTCTACACACATATATAAAAACAAGAACCATTCTCCAATGGATAAGTGGTCAAAGCAATAGTTTTCAAAAGAATTGAAAATAATCTATATTAGAGAGCTTATTGAAAATAGGCAAATAGAATGAGACAAAATTTCAAGCATAGTCAGAACGGAAATTTGATGAACTTGCCTATCAACAGTTGTTTCTAGAGTCTGGGGGTTTTTTCCTTCTTTTTTTTCAACTTGGGGGCAGGAGAAAAGGAAAAGGGAGAAAGTGATAGTATTGCCAAAAAATAAGAAAAGAATCATTAAAGCACTTTTTAGGCGCAAAAGGTAACAGAACAAAGGCCAGAAAGACAGATAAGCAGATGGTTCTGAAAAGGAAAAGCAAACTGTATGTATTAAAGTTTTGCAGTTTCATGTACAATTTCCTTCTTCTGTTCTACTTTATAAATGGAAATGCTCATTTTATTTAGGTTTTGTTTAAGTTTGGCACACACAAAAAAGAAAGTCATATTGGTAGAGTTATGAAGTGGTCCAATCATTCTAGAAAGTAAACAGGAATTGTGCTCCAAGAATAAATAAGATTCCCACAGCCTTCGGTCCAGAAATACCATTACCAGGCATATATATTCAAGGATGTCAAAGATAAAAATAAAAGTTTTATATATACCAAAATACTTGATATATAACATTACTTTTTGTAGTTCCAAAGAACTGGAAACTAAATAGATGAACATCAGTCACACAATGGCTATAATAAATGTTGTACATAAATGTAATGGAATTATTACTGTGTCATGAATTGGTACTGTTTCATGAACACACATGAACTGACGCATACTGACATGCAGAAGCAAGAAAATAATTATACTAACAGCTAGGATTTATTAAGTCTACAATTTGCAAAACGCTTTACAAGAAATCAAAACTTAGAGAAGTAAAATTTTAACACACTAAGTTGGCCCTGAGGAGATGAAAAATGTACCTTTCGGTCTTTTTTGCAGTCATAGGCAATTATAGTTATGAATATTGCAAATACTTTCAAACTCAGCTGATACTTGATTAGCTCTGCTAAACGGCTTTATTTTCTCTCTTTTGTTTGCCATAAGGAATGGTCTCTGGGTAAGGGAGAGATGAAGACTGTATTTGGAAATGAACATGCAAAAGATATCAATAAAAATGTTTCAAAAAAGAAAATACATAATTGTAAACTACTTAGAACCAAATATAAATAGAATGAACAAAACAAAACTGAATGCCTTGGAATTATAATGGCCAAACTTGGACCCTAGAAAATTCCATCTACCTTTTATTAAAGAATTAGAAGTCTATAGATGGGAAATCAATATTCTACTACTGTACTATACCGTCGGATACAATCAATGTGCTGGTTGATTCTGAGGAACTCCTCTTTTTTTTAATCATTTTTTATAAGACATGGCTTACTGGGTAGAGGAAGAGGAAGGAAGCATTTGAAAATGAATATAAAATAAAAACACAAGATACCAATAAAATGTTTTAAAAGTATAAAAGATTGAAATATGGGAATGAAATAATGAATGCAAAAGCCTGGCATTCCCCCTCTACCTTACCCCACAAATAGTGTCAGGAATGTCAAAGCTCAAAAGTAGATAATGCCGTCAAACAAAGCTAAGAACAATAAAAATATTTTGTTAAGGCATATAGAAATAATAATAATGATAGCTATCATTTATATAACCCTTTAGGGTTTTCAAAGCACTTTACAAACAGGATCTCATTTGATCCTCCTAACAACCCTAGGAGGTAGATGCAATTATTTTTATTCCCGTTTTACAGATGAGTAAACTTAAAAGGACAGTAGTTAAGTGACTTGCACAGGATCACATAATTAAGTTTCTAAGGCTGGATTTGAAGTGGTGTTAGGTCTTCCCAAGCTCTATCCACTGCACTATCTAGCTGCCTAGAATAATAGACAATGATGGCTGACAGAAAGCAACAAAGCTCAATTCTTAGGTAGAACGATTTTTTTGGTGAGAAAGGATACAATAAAAATGTCTAATAGGAAGTCAATAACCAAGATGAGGAGGAACAAAGTAAGTATCCCCTTGACCAGTTAAATTTAGTTCAACTCAATTCAACAAGCCTGTGACAGGTACTGTGTTAGTCATAGATATACAAAAACACAAATGAAGCTGTTGATACACTCAAAGACCTTATATGTTTGGAGGAAGTAGGGGGAAGAAGAGGGTTCAACATGTATACAATATAGAGTAATTTTTAAGAGTGTGAAAATGCTATTAACTAAAAATAACCAGGAAAAATCCAGTGCAGGATATGGCACCTGACTTGTACTGGGAAGTCAGTTAGGGATTCTAAGATGCCAAAGTGAGAAGCTAGTATATTCCAGATATGGAGGACCACTTGTACAAAGGGACAGAGGAAAGAAGTAGAATGATATAGGTAAGAAAAAGCAGGCAAACAGGTTTGGCTAAAATGCAGCATGTATGAAGGAGATAAATATCAATTTTCTATCAGTATAGATGATGGAACCAAGAGGGGAGAAATTAGGTGTCAGAGAAACCAATAAAGAGACTATTGCTATAGTTCACGCAAAAAAGTCTTAACTAGGGTAGAAACTTCTTAGGTGAAGGGAAAGGAATAGATAAGGCAGACAAAACTCAAGGGTCACTGTAATTAACCTTTGAAAGGGAATGGATAATAGCAAATACAACTGCTGAGCTACTGTAACTGAAATATAGAAATACTACAATACCAGAGAAGGGCATATGTCCTAATTTTCAATAAAAGAATAATGGGTTTTTTAAATTATATAAATTTCCTTTTTCTGAAGTGCTGGAAGTTATCATCACTAGGCCTCCTATATTAAACATATCTTAAGTAGCCTAAGTTGTGTTAACTAATTGCCATTAGAATGTATTTTTACTTCATTAACTGAAAGAATGTGGCAACATACTTTGAAAATAAGGTTCTTTTAGGAATACTTAGAGACTAATCAAGGAGTTACTGGACAAAAACACCTCACCAAAAGGACATCTTTATTAAACAGACTGACAAATTAGGACTTGTAAAAACATTAATTTTTACAGGATTAGTCAATAAAACCTACTCTAATCACACCAGCAAAGTGGTATTAATATGTCTTTCGAGACCTTGAAATAGCCTTTATTTATCTCTAACACCATTTTTTAAGATATGTAAAAACATAAATAAAAACCACAAAAGACTTAATATGAAAGCAAAATTTAACATTCAAATGTATTATTTACTAGAGTGGCTTTAAGGAAGATGGCAAATCTTTTAAGAGAAATGTTTCATTTTTTTCCTAAAACAGCAAAAACAAAATACAAATCGAATAATTGTTCTTCCCGCAGTTGACAAGAAACCAAACTAAATTCCCATCACAAACACACTGTCTGATTGTCTATCACTCACATCAACATGGATTGTATCTCATTTCATTTAAAAAATTTGTTCCAGTTGACCTACAGGCCATAAAGTAAATTATTTTTTAAGTAATCAGGGAAAAGATATAAAATGTTAATCTGTTTATATGTCAAGATAGGATACTTTAAAAAAAAGACATTTTTAAGCATAAAAATTCCTAAATGTGATTTGGAAAAAGAAAAAAAAACAAATTAGTAACATCAGAACATCAAATAAAAATTATGCTAATTTCATCTAATTGGGATCATAAATTTAGAGTTAGAAGGGGGTTAATAGATCATGAAGTCCAATTCTATCAAATCATAAATGAGGAAAACTGAGGCAATATCCACATTTATGCATAGAGGCAACTAAACCCTTGGGAGGTGATGAAGTCATCAAGTAAGAAAATACAGTATAGAGGGAAAAGGCCTAGGACTGAGCCTCAGCCTTAGTGAATACCCAAAGTTATGGGGCTAATATGAATGATGATCTAGTAAAAGTAAAAGGGACTGAAAAGCAGCTGTCAGACAAGTAGGAGGGAAATCAGGTTTAAGAAGCGCTGAAGGGGTCACAAATGGAAAAAAGTTTTAAGAAGCCCTAGATTAGACAACTAAAAAATCATTGGTAACTTGGAGTTTCAGAGGAACAAGAAGGGTTGTGAAATATGGACTACGAAGAAACAAATGAGAGGAAATCAGAGATGTGTCCAAAGATTCTATCAGAGTCTCTCACCTCTTTTCTCCCTACATTTTCTCTTTTGATGGTATCTTCATCATGGAATCAATTATCATCTTTATGCAGATGACTATCAGATCTTCATACTCAGCCTTCATGTCTCTCTTGACTCCCAGATCTGCAACACAAACTAACCTTCGGGACACCTTCACTTGGAAGTCTTTTGACACTGTCACAAAACCAGTGCAGATCCTTACCACCTCACATCTGGAAGAGTGCAATAGTCTTCCAGTTGGTCTTCCTGCATTACGTTTCTGTCCATTTCAGTCCATTCTCACCTCAATAATCAAAGAGGTCCTCCTAAAGTGCAGGTCTGACCTCCCTATTCAGTTAACTCCAGGGGCTCCCAAACACCTCCAAAATCAAACATAAAATCTTCTACTGGACAGAACTTAACTTCCTCCTACCTTTTCACCCCATATTCTGAGCTCCACTGACACTGTCCTCCTTCATGTTCTTCATATAAAATACTTCAATTTCCAGACTCCCAAGAATTTTTCACTAGCTGTCCTGTCCCTGGAATTCTCTCTCTCCTGGCTTTTCTGGTGTCTTTCAGGTTCCAGCTAAAATCCAACTTTCTCCAAAAAGTCTTTACTGATCCTCCTTAAAGCTATTGTCTTCTCTTGGTTGATTAACTCCAATTCATCCTGTACATATTTTATTTTGACACACTTATTTCATGTTGTCTCCATTAGACTTTAAGTTCCTAGAAAGCCTTAACTCTCTTTTAACTTGTATCCTTGGCATTGAGCATAGCGCCTAGCATGTAGACAGTGCTAAATAAATACTTGCTGACTGCCTGGCTATGTCATTACCTTATTCAATAAACTACAGTACCTCCCCATTATTTCCAGTATCATTCTAGGATGATAGCTTGACAGATGGAAGGGCCCTTAGAAATAATCTAGTTCAATTCCCTCGTTTTAAATTGATGAAACTGAGGCCCAGAGATTATTAATGATTTGCCTAAAATCAAGATATAAGTATCAGAACCAGAATTGAAACAGACTCTTGAGCTTTAGCACACTAATAAGCTACACAACTAGTCAAATCTAATTGCTTCATTTCAAAAATCTAAACTAAAAGAATGTCTGGAGTGTGGTTAGGAAGAGAAGGAAGTTAACTTCAGACTTAGCTAATTTAAGTGAAAGCACCATATTATTTGTGTGTTAACAGAACTAAATTAGGGGCTATAGGGGTTAGGATAGCATAAAATAACATGAGAAAATACTGAAGATAAATGGGACATTTTCTTAAAACGTATCTAGTACTTTGCCTGCATCTAGGAAGGAAAAAAGAAACTTCCTTCTCTTTCTGTAACAGCGCCCAGAGGTTAGCAGTCATAGTAGCAATAATAATATACTTAAGTTACAGTGGAAGTTAAATAGGATTTTGTGATCCTACAGTTAATAATACTATTTTTAGGAAAAAATTTATTATGAGCTCCAAAATGGTTAGTAATTTGAGTATTGCATGTATCTGAATAGTCATGTCTACATTTAAAGAATGGAATAATTTTTCAATAAATCACCATTTAACAAATGTATTATGCAGTCTTTCCGCAATTTATGTGAGTTATTTTTTTTCCACCTTCATGTTTAAAATATTAAGAAAACTAATTCTTTGACAACCTCCTCTGGAGTAATCTGCATATTAAATTGTGAGATCCTAGAAGGCAAGAACTGTCTTTTGCTTCTTTGTATTCTCAGAACTTAGCACATAGGAGGCACTTAATTAATGCTTATTGACTAAAAAATGCGTGCTTCCCGAAAGCACCTACATTTAAGCACATATGCTTTGTGAGTTAGTCTAGTGTTGTAAATGTATCGATAGTACTAAGTATCAATAGGAAGTAACAGGTAATATTTTTATATCATGTATATATGTATATCCACATATCCATATACTCACGATTCATCTAACTCTTCTACAACATCTGCATCCAAAGTCTGACCAAGTACAGCAACTGAAAAATAAAAGAGGAATATAATATACATATACCGGTTGTATTTTAAGCCAAAGTAATATCCTTTGCAAAAAAAGTTTCGTCACCCACAATGAACAGAAATCTTAATTCACTGCAGTATACAACTAAAATACACAGAGTGAGTTCATTCCATTCAACACATATTTTTAAGGCACTGTCTACTGTATTTGTTCCTCTTCCCCAAAATGTACAACCTGCTCTTCTCTACCACACAATTTTTCTTCTGGCTTCTTTCTGACCACCAAACTACTAAAGCCCTACATGTTACTTACACTCATATCTCCCCCTCTTTTGATGGAAGAAAATAAATTGCATGAGAAAAAACAAAAGTTCCAGATTTATGGAATCACTCCTGAAGTCCAAGTCAACTCACTGAGACATGCTGTCACTTCTCCTCCACAATATCTAATTTTATACAAATTCAGATATATTCCTGCCTACCCCTAACCACAGTAATTCTTCTCAGTTGTGAAACATTTAAGAAGCTATGGTGAAGATTTTCTTCAAGTGGGCAGGTTGTTTATTGCCCTGTCTCACTCTCATGGGATTGTGATCCACCTGAAGCTTTATTCCTTCTACTCATTTCTCTCCACGTTAAACCAAAAGAAGAGACCTCATCCTTTCATAAGATGTAGCCCCGGAACTCAATGAAATACATTTATTAAGCACCTACCATAGGCAAAGCATGGGAGGTGGGCAGGAGTCTGCAAAGCTGAGTGATTACAAAACATCCAATACAATTTCTTTATTTTACAGAGGGAGAAACAAGGGCAGACATGAAGTGACAGACCCAAAGTCACACCTCCTAGATTTAAAAGCAGGTACTCCCAGGGCTCTTCCCATTACATTCCCTCTCTCTGGAGGATGCACCTCAGGAAAGGATAAATGGGTAGGTGGGCTCAGAAGGCACCTAGGTTCATTCGGGTGACTGAAGGGGTACACTACAACAGAGGTCCAGGCTAGAAAGAGGGAAAGAAACCGGTGGGGTGTCGGGAAGCGCAATCACCCCCCAGCCCACTCCCTCCCCCGCCCAGGATGGCAACCTGGCTTTCCGAGTGCGCGCACGCGCCTCTCCTACTACTCCCCTCCCCCATATTTCACCGCCGCCTCTGTCCCTCCCCCACCTCCTACCCCATACCCCGCGCTCTCAGAAGCCGTGCTAGGGCGGGGGCGAGCCCCGTCTTCCATCCCCTCGCCGCCCCGAAGCCTCCCTCCACACCAGCGCCCGTGCTTACCTGCCGCACAGAGAAGCAGGAGATGCCGAGCGCTTCTAGGTCCCATAGTCACCACTGCAGACGAGCAGAGGGCGGCCGCTTAAGGAAGAAATGGTAACTTAGCTGGGAGGAAAGGCCCCCACCGCCTTCACAGCAGCTGCCGGAAGGGGAAGCTCAGCTGTCACTGCGCGGAAGAGGAGTGAAGGTGTGAGCGACGCCACCGTTAACCGCCTCAGGAAGCTGCCCCAGCTTCTGAGCATGCGTGGAACACTTCCTCTACGCATGCTCCGCTGTTCTCGTGCCCCTCTTTCTCTCCGCCCCACCTCCAGCTCTGGGAGTGGACAAGTGTGTTGTCTGGATACCGGGCTAGGCAGGGTGTTGGGCGGCGGAAGTCTATCGTGGGTAAAGAGCTGAGTGTGTGAGAGAAGGCAGAACCGGCTGTGGGCCCAGCTGTACAGGCTTCTAACAAAACCTGACTGCACTTGTCGTTCACCAGTCTGTTTAATTACATTAAAACGCTTTGAGCCGCTTGGGTGCATTTAAGTAAATAGGCCCTTTGCTAAGAGGGCTATCTCTTTGTCCAAAGGGATGCGGAAAGGCACAGATACTGAGTTGGTAACCTGTGACATCGGGCCTGCAATGTTATTTTTAATATCTTATTTATTAAAAGTGAACTTGAACCTGTTCATCATTTTTAAGGTTAATTTTTATTTGTATTTATTTTAGTTTTCAACATTCATTTACAGAAGATTTTGAGTTCCAAATTTTCTCCCCATCCGTCCCCTTCCCCCACCCCAAGATGGCAGGCATAGGGATTACCCCTTCCCCCAGTCTGCCCTCTTGTCTATCCCACCCATATCCCCCCTTTATCCCCTTTCCCCTTACTTTCCTAAGGACAAGATTGATTTCTATACCCCATTGCCTATGTATCTTATATCCCCAACCTGTTCATCTTCATTGTTAAGTTACATTAATGCATTAGCCTTCCTTTGAAATGAATACTTGATTATATTTGCTCTTCTGGAAACCATGGAGCAGTGAAGGCCCAAAGAGAAAAAGGAGAGATGTGTAGAAAATTGAGGCCTGTTTTTTCTTTTCTTTTTCCTGAAAAAAATTATATTTTTATTTCAAAGATATTTTCTAGTGGCAGTATATTAACACATCCACAGTGTATTCCTGAAAAACAGGTAAGGCCATATATATGAGTAGTCTCCACTGAGATTGTAATTGAATTTCTACATGAGTTAAGCCGTTTTAAATAATGTCTTTATACATCACTGAGTAGGCTTTGCTTCCCTCATAATGTTTGTTTTCTTTAATTATACTGAACTGGATCTATGGTCTAATCAATTTGGATGTTCCATCCACCCCCACCCCCCCACCATGATGATACAGATTTACAGATCACAAACTTTCCATGCCTGATCATCCTATGAAACTTTTCTTACTATCCTCCCAGAAGTTCACCATGGGGCATGTATATAATGGGTAGCAGTACTCTTTGCTTTCTTCTTTATCTGAAATCAAGACTCTTATGATAATTCTTACAGTACCCTCCCCTTTCTACTTCTAGTTCAGTCCTGTCCGACTCTTTGTGACCCCATTTAGGGTTTTCTAGGCAAACATACAAGAGTGGTTTGCCATTTCTTTCTCCAGCTCATTTTACAGATAAGGAAACTGCAGCAAGCAGGGTTAAGTGACTTGCTTACAGCCACACAGCTAGTAAGTGTCTGAGGTTACATTTGAACTCAGGTCCTCCTGACTTAAGGGCTGATACTTTAGCCACTATGCCACCTTCCTGCTCCCTCCTCTCTCTTACTCCTCTCCAGCATTTATTTATATCTTGTCTTCATCTTTACAATGTAAGCTTCTTGAAGGAAGGGACTTTTGTTTGTCTTTGAGTCCCCAGCACTTAGCCCTGTGCCTGGCACACCAATAGCACTTAATGAATTACTTATCTATCTGTACTGACATTGTGAAGATAGCACAGAAGCCCTCAGACTATACACTTGTTGTTCCCTCCCTCTTACCATGTGACCAACCCATCTTTTCACTCCTGTATTTCCCTGATGATATCCTTTACTCTAGTTTTTTAAAGTTCCAGAATTTTAATTTTTTGCAGCCAGGTTATACCGAAAAACACACCTTTCCAATGAATTCAGTGTGATACTCATTTTTTAATTTCTTGAAAATTGTTGCATTCTAAGACTCACAACTATTCAATATCTATAAAATACTGACATTGAAAAGATGGGCCTTTGTCTTTGGGAGTTTGGAAGAATTAAAGAACTTTACAATTTCCTAAAGGCAAACCTTTCTACTTTCATCTTGTTTAATTCCCGGCCCAACAACTTGTCCATTTATACTGTAAGAGAGGTGAGTGTAGGTGTGTGGGTGTATGCATTGCTGGACTGTTTCTAGTGTCCACCCAAGTGAACAACATACTTTATTTAACTGTTTCATTTTTCTTACGTAGATGATTAGACCAAACTCTTTGAGTGTTTACAGATGTCTTCCAGAAGGCTTTTCACTGTTCTGGAGGCATGTTTCAATTAGCACAATGTGTATCATGGGCAGAAAGGAGTACCTGAATGAACTCACTATTCACTAGGGTTATGTCTTCAAATTTAAATCTGTGGTAGAACTCTTTTAAGACAATGGTGAACACATACTCAGTATTATTGCTACTGTTACTGATAGCTAGCATTTATGTAATGCTTCAAAGTTTGTAAAGCACTGTACATAGGTTATCTCATGTAATCTTCAACACAACTATGACATAGGTGCTATCATCCCCATTCTGCAGGTGAGAAAACTGAGGCTAAATTAAATAGGTTGCCCAAGGTCATACAACTAGTGAATATCTGAGGCAGGACTTGAACTTAGTCTATCCTCTAAGTCCTGTGCACTATCCGCCTTTCCACATACTATTGCCATATTATCTTCAGAAGATCAACGTAGAGCTCTTATCTCTACAGAACCCTGTCAGCTCCTTAGGTTAGGTATTCTACAATACTATATTTGAAAGTATTAACAGGATTTTTTTTTTCTGAGCCAGTCTCTAACCTAAGAATGCTTGGAGCCACACAAAGCAGGCCTAGAGATAGGAGTACTAGTAATCAAGTAATTCAGAGTTCAGGAATATTCTCTAAGCTGAAGTAAAAGCACAGGTTATATACTTATATCACAGATGGGGAAGGAGGGAGGAAGGTTGATCATAAAAAAAATCATGTAGTGGTTTTCCATGAGAAACCCTCAAATTCCATAATACAGTAATTCTGGAATCAAGTCTATGGAGGTTGTGTCCACCTCCCCTAAAGTACAGAACCAGAATTTTGTGACTGGAACAGATTCTTCAATCTTTGATTCACTTCACTTGAGGTTCAGTGATTGTGAGCATTGTCCAAGTTTTAATTAATCAGTTTACGCTGCATTGTAAGCTCTGACTTACAACCCAGAGAGGCAGCTCTTGAGAAAACTAAATTATTAGTATATTCATTACACATATATCAATTAATATGAAAATTATAAATTTCCTTCTCAAAAGTAACTGTATAAACATCAAATAGTAAGCCTTTTGCTTGTTTTATTTTTGCTCTTATCAAGGTAATCTGTAGCACCGTGTACTAGCTTTTAGGAAGTATACAAAAATGAGTTTAAAATCATCTGGTCAAATGAGATAGTATCATCACAGCTTACTGGATTGTAGAAGCCAGTACAAGTGAACCAAGGAGCATTTTATAAATTTCTCAATACTATGTTTTGAAGCAAGTAATAAATGACTGACTAGAGTTTTTGTTGGTGGTGGTGTTTTTTTTTTTTAAACAGCTTCACCAATACAGGATGGTGGAGACCTGGTTAGATAGTAGTTTGCCTGGAAAACCTGAGGTTTTAGAAGCTCAGTCCGTCAACTAATACTTTTAAACACAGGTGGGCCCTGTGGTAAATGCTGGAAATATAAATAAATGCAGTAAGGAAGACAATCTCTGCCTTCAAAGAGCTTACCTTCTACCAGAGAAAACAACACATAAAAAGAAGCTGAAAAGGGTGGGAGAGAAAAGAAAGGGACATGATCAAGTCCAGAGGAGTTAAGCTTGGTTTAACTGGCTTTCAAGTCACCTTGAGATTGCAAGCTCAGTTTGAGTGAGTTAGGTGGAGCAACACAAAAGTCTAGCGTAATCTTGGACATTTAGAGGCAGAGACTCTAGAAACAATGAGAAAATAAAATCTTTTTAAAAATTATTATTCTGTCCTGATCTGAACATACGTCCTACAACTCTTCCATGGAGGTTTTCCCTTGGTTTTTTTTTTCTTTTTTGCTTTTTAGAGGGGGGAAGGCAGGGCAGTTGGGGTTAAGTGACTTGCCCAAGGTCACATAGCTAGTAAGTGTTAAGTGTCTGAGGCCAAATTTGAACTCAGGTCCTCCTGACTCCAGGGCTGGTGCTCTATTCACTGCACCACCTAGCCACCCCTTCCCTTGCTTTTACTTACATCACGAACCCACTTTATTTTTCAACAATATGAAGGATACCTGTTGGCTTGATCCATAATCAGCTGGTTTCAGAATTGAAAAGGAGGAAAGCAGACTATATCACTTCTGGAAAATTATACAGTGTTTTTAATGACCCAAAGTTTCTTTCCAAAACAAGTACACATCTTCTTAATCTCAAGATTATTTTGATGATGTCATACATCCAGGAGTGATTAAGCACCAGTCTCCAAGGAACTAAAATTGAGAGTCACCCAAAAGGCAATGCAGAAGTCCATATGATGGACTTTAAGTAAGCTGTAACTCATTGCCACAAGAAAAGCTAATTAGAGGTGTGTATAATAGAGAGATATCACATATACAGAGATAACTAACTATAATATATGAAAAGTACATGAAGAAGTTATAAAACAAAGAACTTTGTAAAAAGGTATTACATAATGAGAAAATATATGAAGGTGGTGATGTTTATACTAGGTTTTAAAAGGATTGAACTAGTCAATATAGTAGTTCTGTATCTTTTTCAAAAGTATAAAATATGATCTATGTTCTGATAATGGTATTTTCCTGCTCAAAAGAAAAAGTGCCCCGTTTATATAACTCTTCCTTTAGAAACATACTGGTTTTAGATAGCGAAACTGCCAATAGTGAGTGTTCCTTTTCTTTGCTCGAATAATTAAAGAACCAAAAGGAAAAAGGAGAGAGAAGACAACGGGAGGGTAGATGGACACAGGACTAATGCACAAACTCATTTTTGTTGAACAGAAAGGAGTAATGGGAATGTAGTGGGACCAAATGATTGTTATCTTTTAATATAGTCATTAAGATTTGATTTTCAATGGAATAGAGTTCTGAGTAGCTAAAGAAAAAAAAGTTTTGTTTCAAGACCTGCTTCTGTGGTAGCTGAACCCACTTAGAAAAATTAAGTACATCAGTTAACTAATTAATAGATTCCTAAATTCAGACATAAACCTGAAAAATCTTTTTAGGATTTTAGGTCATATCTACTGAGGCTGGAATAAATATCTCCAAATGTGAGGGTTCATATGATCACAGATTTAAAGCTGGAGAGCCCTCAATTTTCATCTAATCCCACCTAGTTATTTTGCAGATTAGGAGACTGGGGCCCATAGGGATTAAATAAATTTGCCAAGGTCACACACACAAGTAGTAAAATGAATAGCCAAAAATCAAAACCAGATCTTCTAAGTTCAAGTCTGTTGATCTTTCCAGTAAACCCCACTGCTCAGAGGCAGTTGGTGGTAGAGTAGATAGAGCACTTAGCCTGGAGTCAGAATAACCTGAGTTTCTGGTCTCAGACATTTTTTAGCTGTGAGACCTTGGACAAATCACTTAACTTTTTCCCCCAACTATAAAATGGGGGAAAAAAAAAAACAATATTTACCTGGCAAAGTTGTTGTGACTATCAAATGAAATAACATTTGTAAAAAGTACTTAGCAAAGTCCCTGGTACATAGTAGGTCCTATAAAAATGATTATTCCCTTCCCTCTTCAATTTCTATCCTTCAAGATTTCTACCTTTCAAAGCCTTGAATTTCAGGGATAGATTCTAGTGGAAATCCTTAAGACAGAATTTTCCAAATTGTGTGGCATGCGTCTCCATTAGATTGTGAACTCCTTAAGGGCAGAACCTACTTTTTGCCTCTTTTTGTATTCTCAGTGTAAGACCCCAACTTCAAGCTTCCGTTACGACCCCTCCCCAGAACGTAGGAGACCAGTTTGATGTAAAAAACAAGAGGTTTTAATTCAGAGCCGATGCATCGGGGTCGCACTCATAACCCCAGCGGGCCAGAGGAGTC